>JANIVH010000007.1:0-691426 GCA_030557705.1 Taiozyma odintsovae | reverse complement strand
TATCTGATTTCAATATAACTTCATCAGCATATTTTTTAGCAATATAATAAGGTCTTAAAGCTGTCCCCCACCAAAATTCACGATCTAAAGATTTCAAAGCACTAACAAGAATGAATCTATGCGGAACTCCCCGTTCTCTCTCGTTGCCAGCCATTAGTAAGAGAGGAGACAAAAGTCTTATCGAGAACAATAGCTAGTGGCCACTCACAGGGCAGAAAGGGAAACCACTTCAATTAGCCGAAGAGGTCACTTTTGGAGAGCCGAGCTTAGAGTCTCATATGGGGTTTGGAACAAGTCTGGGCTCAAAGGGCTTTGATCGCCTATATCAACTGTGGCTCAATAACTATTAGTGTCTTGGGTGTGTTGATATGTAATCAATATTTATAATCTATTGTCTATAGGATTCCGGTTCTTTCTTCGATCTGTTTAACTGGTAAATTTCGCTTCCCGCCACTTTGTTTATCCGAACAGTACAAACCAAGGCCCAGCTAGCGACGCACTACATCCGATTTCGGTAGGGGGACAAAGCCCGTCATATTCCTCAATCATGTGAGAATCTCCGTCTCTAGAGCCAATGGCTCTGAATTATGGGCATCTGTATGGAGGCAACAGTGGTCTCTAGAGAATTGACGATTGTCTAGAAAGGCTTAGTCTCAGAGAAAATTGAGCGTCTCTATAGCTATAACACCTTTAAAATATCAACTCCCCACATAGTGCCCTTACCAGAGTCGAACTATAGAGATCTCGAGAAGCACATAAAACTTGCCTACAGTTTAATCTATGGACTCATTGCAATCCACGAGAAAAATTCCACCACAGAAAATACCCAATCAATCACCATTGCTCTCACATAGACCCAAATGATCCGTCAAAGATCCCTCCTCACAACGCTTCAACGCCCCTTCGCAATACGGTCCCTACCAGGGGCATCCTTCACTCCTTACCCCAGATTTTACAATAGTGGTCAAACGAAACCTAAGACCTTTCCACACCATAATGAACTTTCTAAAATCTTATCACAGATCATAAACTTCACTGGTCCAGTCTCACTATCGGCATACATGCGCCAATGCCTTACACACCCTGATTTTGGTTATTATACCTCTAGAGACCCATTAGGTTCACAAGGTGATTTCGTCACGTCTCCAGAAATTTCACAAATGTTTGGGGAGCTCATTGGGATATGGTTCTATACAATATGGGAGTCTCAAGGTAGGCCACAAAGTGTCAATTTTATCGAATTTGGACCTGGGAAGGGGACTTTATTGAACGATGCATTGAGAAGTTTTAGAAAATTACAAAGAGATCTTAAAATAAATATTATACTATGTGAAGCTTCTGAAGTGTTAAAGCATAAGCAACATGAACTTTTATCTGACTCTGAGTTGAATAAAGGTGAATTTTGGACTTCTAAACACAAATATTCAGGTGAGATCACTTGGGTCGATA
This sequence comes from Taiozyma odintsovae, assembly GCA_030557705.1. NCBI lineage: Eukaryota > Fungi > Ascomycota > Saccharomycetes > Phaffomycetales > Wickerhamomycetaceae > Taiozyma > Taiozyma odintsovae. The sequence continues at coordinate 689,977 of JANIVH010000007.1, read as the reverse complement.
CGGAAAAGGACGTGTTTGATATAACTAATGATACAGATACAAATTATATCATTGCTCATGAATTCTTTGATGCTTTACCAATCAAAGAGTTCATAAAGACAGATAATGGTTGGAGGGAACTATTGGTTGATCATAACGATGACACGGGTGAATTTTTCTTAACACAAGCAAAGGCAGAGACGCCAAGTTCATACTTGCCAAAGACTTTCAAACGTTACGATTCAAAATCAGAAGGTTCTATAGTGGAAATCTCTCAAGATCTATATACATACACAACAGAGATCTCCAAATTGATCACCAATAATAAGAGTGGATCCGGTGCAGCATTAATTATCGATTATGGTCTTGCCTATGATATCCCTGCCAATTCACTTCGTGGGATCAAAGATCACAAAATAGTAAATCCATTCTTACAACCAGGTGAAGTGGATCTTTCCGTTGACGTTGATTTCCAAGCCATCAGTGACGTTGCTGAAACAAGTGCAGCGGTGAAATCACATGGACCAACTGATCAAGGTGATTGGTTATTGTCATTGGGAATTCAAGAACGTACGAAACAGTTGTTAAAGTTGGCAAAGGATAAACAAGAGCAAGAAGTCGTTTATACAGGTTATAGACGACTGGTTGATAAGGAAGAAGGTGCAATGGGGAGGATATATAAGTTCATGGCTTTGTTGCCACAAACAAGTGATAAGCCTGTTGGTTTTGAAAAGAGGAGTGACTACTAACCAAGTTATCTACATTTTCATTTACTATTTTATTTATTTGTGTACAAGCAGCCAGATGACAAGGTGAATGAACACTATTTAGTTAATCTATACAGGTAAGCTGATTGTTGTCGTTTCTTCATTTATTGGGGAAAGTAATCTAATTAGAATGAGTCTTGATATAGTAAACCGGAGAATTTCGATGGAACTGATCAATATCTTTAATTTCAATACTCTTAGTACCCACAGGGTTGGAAGACCCTTCAGTGTTGTTGGCTTTATAATGCTTCACACTTTCAAACACCTGTTTCACCACTTCCTTCAACAAAATAGTACATAGTTTCAAACTCTCACCTTGAGACATGAAGTATTTGAATAAATCTTTCAACAAATATGCTGCATTCCCATCGGCCTTACCTACGATTTCTTTCAGTTTGTCAGAAGATATTCTTAATCCATTCATCTTCAAGAAGGCTTCCAGTTGTAGTCTTATCATCTGTTGCTGTTTCTCTTCTGGAGATAAGCTTGAGTTAATCATTACGGATAACTGAGATCTTGTAGGTGAAGAACCAGATACTCTCTGATTGAAGAAATCCAAAAACTGTTTCTTCGTCAAATTTTGAATCAGCTTTAGATCAAATTCATCACTATGAACAGCTTTGTAAGTATTTGTGGAGATATCATCTTTCAGCACTTTGTGAATCAATATGGAACTACCGTCAGTAACATTGGAACTACCTGCACTTGCACCCATTTCAGATGTTAGACTTTCTGGACCACCACTGGAACTTAAATCCTTCTTAAAGCTCTTCAAATATGGTTCAATGACTTCAGATTTAAACTCAGTTTCACTCATGCTAGCAAATGAGTTACCCCATTGTAAAATATACTCATCGATCTTCCTCTCTAAATAATTACATGTAAAATTTCCACTCATGACACTGATGTGTAGCCCTATTGTACTTCTCAGGACTCTTGTACCACCAAGAATAGCATAACCCAGCTGTTTCTTCATCCTTAAATCAGGTAGCAATGTCAATGTCATCAAGAAGGATAATAGTCTGGTTAGCTGTTCAGTGAAAGGATCGCCTCTTGGACCAGTTTGTACAAAGAAACAAATTGAATTTGTTGGGTCGTTCGCACCACCTTGCCTAACGACGTGATATGATGAGCCTGGTTTGATCAAGTGGGTGGAAGGCTCTTTAATTGTAATCACTGATGAGGATCTCATATGATCACTCATTTCGTTGATAATCTCACTGTATCTCTTGAAGTCATCGACATCACCTTGGATAACTAACTTCATATATTTGCTGTCATTTTTGAACTTGCTTAAGAATTCTTCAAACTCTTCATTATCTAGATCATCCAGAGCTTCTATTCTATCTTCCAGATTCCAAATTTTGTCTTCCAGCACTACAAGCAGACCCGAAAGAGCCAGTGCCAAAGAGTTTGTCTGTGTTAGCTCATTATATCTCGATCTCACTGAAACTCTACTCTTTCGGAACTCTTCCTTAGTGAAGTTGGTATCTTTCACAATCTTGTTGAACTCCTCAGTAATGATCCTCAATAAGTGTGGAACACCGTCTTTGTACCCAGTCACCGTAAGCCCAAATCTTGCATCACCTTTTAAAGAAGACTGTACTTCCCATGTGTAGTTTAGCAACTCAGAAGAATACAACTTGTTCGATAGTTTCAATTTCAGTAAATCAGCTATTATCTCACAATTCATGGTGTTGACAGGAGAAGCAACGATACCCGTGGCAACTAGTTCAAATGTTACAAATACTTTAGAGTTGAACACTTTCGAGTTTTCAGGCTTGACCCATATTTCATAACTGGCATCTTGTTCAACCAGTGAGGCTGTTGTAGATGACCAACTAGACTTGGTGAAAAATGATAACGGAGCATTGAATGAAGTCTTAGAGCTGTTAAGTATCAAGTTGTGTAGTTTTCTGTGGTCAAGGGAGTACTTTGGCAAGAATGGATTGTTCCTGACCATCTTGAACTGCAAACTCGATGACATGTTGAATTGGGAAGGATTGAACTTGGCAGTAAGATAATCAAAGTTGAAGTACTCATCGGTCTTTTGAGAAGACGTAACGAAGTCAGACATCAAAGACTGGAACATTGAGGTATCACCAAGAAGAGCAAACCTCAGGTTGTTGATGTTGAATGATTGTTCAACAAAATCAGCAAATTCCTTACCTCTTTTCAACCAAAATTCTTCACATTCTCTGGAACCTAGTTCAAGTTGGCAGTTCCAGTTACCGCTACCTTTCAAGATATTCTTTGGCTTCAAAGCTTTCAAATTTTGTTGTAGTGTCAGAGCATAGTTGGAAGTTTCTTTCATTGGCGAGCTAATAACGTCTTGGTGTAAGTAGTTCAGAAGATCAGTGGATTCCATTTCAAATAGGAAGTTACCCAATTTGTTAGCATCTTTGAACACTTGATCTTTATAATGATTTAGTACAATAGAGATAATTTCATTGGCTTTCTTAGCACCTGTGTTCGTCAACTTTAATTCAGCAACAAGAACATCGTCACCGGGTGCTAAATGTTGAGAAAAGGCGCTAATACCCAATATATATCCTATGGATTTCAAAACTTCATCAAGTGAGCCACTACCCTCGTCACCGATAACATTACACCATGCAGTCTTGAATAAGGAGTAATGATCTTCTTGAGTTTCTTTGATTGGGAAGAACAATCTTAAAGTTGGAGTGTTTGAGCTTTGGATGATTATGCAACTTTGAGACTGGAGTTTAGTAGATGGGGATGTTGCGTATGAATTGACTGAGGCAATATCAAAGTCCTCTAAGCTGTTGGCTAATTCGCTAATTGAACTTTCAGCCTTTGGTGACTTTCCAAATCCAAATTTTCTCTTCTTCTGAGACCTTTGAATAGAAGTAGGAATATCACTAAAGTGTTGCACTGCCAATTTCTGTAATAGGTTTAAAGACTGGGAACCTCTAATCACCAAAGTCATTCTATCAGGGGTGTAGTACTCGTTAAAATAGTTCTTTAGTTGCTCTTTAACGTTAGCCTTCTTGATCTTTGGCAAATCGTGCAATGAGAAGAAATTACCAGTTGCAAATCTGTGGAATGGGTGGTCTTCACTGGAGATTAAACGTAAGCCATGGTATAAAAGTCTCCCAGATGAGCTCATGTTTGCAGTATGTTCATTATCGATTGCATATATTTCTCTCTCAAACATACTTTCAGGGAATAATGGCTCCTTCATAACATCAGCAAGCATTTCAACCAAATGGTTGAACACAGGCTCTTCAGTACCACAAACATTGACTGTGGAGTTTGAAGGAACCTCAAAGAAATAACAAGTTTGATCACCTGTAGTGAATGCATTTCTCTGACCACCAGCTTTGGATAAGACTTCATGAAATTCACTTGGATTAGGGAAATTCTTAGAGCCGAGTAGCAACAGATGTTCACAGAAGTGGGCTAAACCTGGAATCTCATCTGGATCATTGTATGCACCAGAAGCAACACACAGAGCTGCCGAAGCCAAATCTTCAGCAGGGTCAGAGATCAGCAGTGTTAAAATCCCGTTGGGTAGTTGAATAACTCTGTGACTTTTGTTTGAGAATGTTAGAGGTACCAGAAGAGTATCGTTGAATGTCGTCACTGCGGTCATTTGGTTGTACTAAATGAGTTTTCAAGCCTCAAGACTGTGAAGTATGGGGCGAACAACATATTTATAACAGTTCCAGACAATGACAAACCTAAGCTTGGACATAATTGAAACTTGATGCGGTTGTGTTAGTGGTGATGCCAAACATATTTCCTAATTTGGCGATAACAATGGGTTTGAATGGAAGAGCCTCAAAACAAGAAGCTAGCCTTATTCACGGTGCATATATGGGACCTCTTGGTGATGGTTCTCGAAGGCGATGGGTTTTAAGCAAGGATATGGCAACTCATTTCCATGGCAGCTTCTTGAAGTGTAGTGCCTTCAAGGTTTAGTATAACTAGTGATACTTCCACAAGGCACCAGCGGATATGAAAACCTCAACTGATGTGTAGCAATAGGGCTTTAATCGTAGTAGCAGATCATGTGAATCGTAAACAGAGCTATCAGACAATCTTCGCAGCGGTTAGTTGTGAGGGGTACTGAGCTGAAGCGTTATCTGTAGTTGTTAAAGAATATTTGAAGATCCAAAAAAGAGATCAGGTTAGATAATCTCAGGCACCTCCAATTGATATACCGCTTTGAGATCTACCGAGTGTCTTCAGTCCCGTTCATATCGTATCCTAACTAAGATCCCGTCAAGTCAACTCATCCACTGTTTAAACCTAAGCTTTAAGCTTCCATTGTGAAGCATTCTGGCTTATCGCGTACACATTAACAATAACTACCTGGTGTTCGGATGTTACAGTATACGCTTCATTTTTTCCATGAAGCAAATCGTAGCCCAAATACAAATGTTGTCACTAAAGCGAACATAAGCACCATACAAGATGTTTTCTAGATCACTTAGACTTGTCATTCCGCTAAGATTTGTCAGATTTCAAAGTTCCACAGCTTATGCTGATGCTAAAGCTCTTTTGAAAGCCGACTTGAAGAAGTCGATGTTAGCCAAAGACACCATCAAGTAAGCTTAACGTCTTGGAGATATACTTTTTGATAATATACTGATTACAATACAGGAAGGACACCGTTAAAGGTTTGATGTCTGCCATCAAGAACAAAGAAATTGACACCAAGCCAAATCAACATAACGAATTCCTATTATTTGAGCTATACTCTAAGTCTATTTCACAAAGGAAAGACTCCAAGGCCGAATACGAAAAGTTAGGTAGACCGGAGTTAGCTGAAAAGGAACAAAAAGAGATTGAAATTATCCAAACCTATTTAGACTCCCTTCCAGTTGCCTCCCAAGCTGAGATTGAAGCCAAGGTAAACGAACTTTTAGATGCCTTGATCAAAGATACTCCAGACTTAAAAATTGGTCAAATCTTCTCCAAAGTAAACTGGCAACAAGTGAAAGATGAATGGAAAGCCAGTGATTCCTCGGTGAGAAGCACCATTGCCAAACTTTTCAGAGAGAGATCCAAATAAGAGCTCGCACATAGTAATTAACCTAATTAATGAATGTACATAGTACGAACTATCATTATGTAAGTAAACAGGTAAATTGAGAGTACCGGTCTTTATCTCTTTGATAAAGCATCTCCCGATTTATTGTTATGTTAATGTTAATGTTTGTCCTTGTAACCTTTTATTGTAACTTTTGTCCCTGATAGAACAAAGTTAACGCCAAATGTTTAGCTGCAGCCCCGATCTGGCGCGCATCCGAAAGGAGCAGGGGAATTCTTTAAAATCGCGTAACTTTACAAAAATTACGAAAAAGAAATTGGTACCAGAATTTAAATTCTTTAAACCTTCAATCCTGGAAGAAATCCTGTAAAGCCCAGTTTCTATACCCTTTTACCTTCGCTACTGCTCTTCTGTCCCTCGCTTACTGCTCTCCTATTTGCCCTAATTTGAAACAGTTGTCCCCTTTTCCTTGCATAATGAGAGGTATGTTATTGTTTATCACTGTTCCATACTCATTCCCTGTGTCTTGATACTAACATTCTCCTCCTTATAGATTACAAAGTCGTCGTCCTAGGTGCCGGTGGTGTCGGGAAATCCTCCCTAACAGTGCAGTTTGTACAAGGTGTTTACATCGACTCCTACGATCCAACTATTGAAGATTCTTACAGAAAGCAAATCGAAGTTGATGGTCGCGCGTGTGATTTAGAGATTTTAGATACTGCTGGTGTCGCGCAATTTACAGCTATGAGAGAACTATATATCAAGTCCGGTCGTGGGTTTTTACTGGTGTACTCCGTCACGGATGAAAGCTCCCTTCAAGAATTGCTAGAACTAAGAGAACAAGTCCTAAGAATTAAAGATTCTACAAATGTACCAATGGTGTTAATCGGTAATAAATGTGATCTATCAGATGAAAGAAAGTTAAACCCAGAAGATGGTATCACAGTGAGTGAAAAATGGGGTCGTGTCCCATTTTATGAAACTTCAGCTATGCATAAGACCAATGTCGATGAAGCATTCATAGATGTCGTTAGACAAATCATGAGAAATGAAGCTCTTGAAAGTCAAGCCAAACAACAACAACAAGAGGAAACTAATGCTGCTCAAAACACTAATACAGCACAACAACAATCTCCTAAGAAACAATCAACAACAAAAAGCGAAGCTAAACCTCTAGGTCGAGTAGCACCACCTACTGCTAAAGCACCAAAGAAGAAAAAGAAGTCTAGCTGTGTTATCCTTTGAACAACTATCGATTTATCTTTCAAGTAACAACATTCACTCGTTTTCTCAAGTCCAACCTTCAATTCTATGATTTTTAAACTAATGACTATATACTATTTTTACTTATTGCTTTCCAAAAAGCGTGTTTTGAGAGTTTATTCATGCATACTCGCGTGTGTTTTTTTTTAATGTTTCACAAGTAAACTCTCTATGGTTTATCCCCTCGACCCATCAATAACATCATTTGATCTCTTCTTCGTCATTCCTCGTTCATAGAGCTAGCAGTGATATTAACTATAAATTTACATTGATGTGTCTCCTACCGATGAGCTTTCAAAATTTTGTTCAAAAAAAAAATATCGAAGCTACTAAATAGGCTAAGATTGTGACAAAGTTCAAAGTAAAAGGTTATTTACTTCGCCAATCATGTCCGAAGTCGAGGCCATCTTCATCGGTGCTAATAAGCAGCCGCATGTCGCTGATATCAACAAGTCCAAGAGAGTCGTTGCCTTCGGTGCGGGGAAGAACGTTGCCCTATGGGATCCATTATCAAAGATCTCATTCGGTGTCTATTCAACTTTGAAAGGTCATACTGGTGAAATCACATGTGTCAGATTCATTCCAGGCTCTGAATACTTGGTCTCCGCTGGTGAAGATTCTACGCTAAGACTATGGAAGTTCAAAAATGAAGAATCAGTGTATTTGGAACATATTCAAACTTTGGAATTCCACAGTGGGTCAATCATCACTATTGGGATCTTTGAGCATTTCATTGCCACTGGTGATTCAGAAGGCCAAATCTCATTATGGAGACTAAATGAAGACAAAGTTGAGCAATTGCATCATTTCAACGCTAAGCGTGGGTTCTTACCTTTATCCATTGCTATTCAAGAGATCTCACCAAACCAATACGTTTTAGCTATTGGTGGGTCCAAATTTCAAATTTTTGTTTATTCATTCGTCTTTGATGGTCAATTAAGCGCATACATAGAAGTAGCACAACTAGAAGGTCATGAGGATTGGGTTAAGGCTCTAGCTTTCAAGAAACAAACTGATGGTGACTTCTTGTTGGCCTCAGGTTCCCAAGATAGATATATTAGACTTTGGAGATTAAGAACAAATGACTTGATTGACAGGTCAGATGAGGACGAGAACTTGCTAACACTACTGAGCAACAAACAATATAAATTTTCCATTGATGACACTAAGGTCGCTATCAATTTTGAAGCTTTGATCATGGGTCATGACGATTGGATCGCTTCTTTAACATGGCACGATGAGAAGTTACAACTATTAGCTTCAAGTGCCGACACAGCAATGATGGTGTGGCAACCAGATGAGATATCTGGTATTTGGGTAAGTTCTGCAAGATTAGGTGAAATCAGTACCAAAGGTGCAAGTACTGCCACTGGGTCCTCTGGTGGTTTCTGGTCTGCCTTATGGTTCAATGACAATGAAGGTAAAGAATACATCTTGACTAATGGTAAAACTGGTGCTTGGAGAATATGGAGCTGTGAAGGTGGTGAAGAAGGGTCTTGGGAACAAGGTCTAGCAATCACTGGTTCTACAAAGAAAGCCACCGATGTTTCATGGTCTATCAATGGTGAATATTTATTGTCAACCTCCTTGGATCAAACTACTAGATTATATTCACAATGGATAAATGAAGCTGATGGATCCAAACGTGAAGTTCCGTCATGGCAAGAATTTGCAAGACCTCAAATCCACGGTTATGACATGATCTGTGTTGCCACTCTGTCGAACACAAGATTCATCTCTGGTGGTGACGAGAAGATATTACGTTCATTTGATGAACCTCGTGGTGTTGCTAACATCTTGAACAAATTTTCTAACATTAAATTAGAGAGTGATGTCATGCCTGAATCTGCCTCCTTGCCAGCTTTAGGTCTTTCCAATAAGGCCACCACAGATGCTGAAGAATCTGCACCAAGGGAAGATCAACATCAATTACGTGAAACTGATGATACCAATAACATTTCATATGAAATTTTAAACTCTTTAACACTACCGCCATTCGAAGATCATTTACAAAGACACACACTATGGCCAGAGATTGAAAAACTGTACGGTCACGGTTATGAAATCATCTCAGTTGATACATCCCCAGATAAGAAGTTGGTTGCATCCTCATGTAGGTCGAACACACAACAACATGCCGTGATAAGGTTATTCGATTCTGAGACATGGCAAGAGTTGAAACCTAATTTGAAACTGCATAACCTAACTGTGACGAGAGTGAAGTTCTCGCCTGATGGGAAGTACTTGTTGACTGTATCAAGAGATAGACAATTTGGTATTTGGGAGAGAAACTTTGATGATAGCTCATTTGAATTGAAGGATTTCAATGAAAAGGCTCACACTAGAATCATTTGGGATTGTTCTTGGGCCCCTCTGGAATTTGGTAGAGTATTCTTCACTTCATCAAGAGACAAATCCATTAAATTCTGGAAGTTCAATGATGGTGAGACTATTGAAACTGAACTACTGGGGCAAGCTAAGCTTGCATCCCCAGTTACTTCCATTGACGTACATAAACATATCATCAATGATAAAGTGCTAGTGAGTGTTGGTTTAGAGGATGGTTCTATCTTCATTTATTCCCTTGATAAAGAGTACAAGTTACAACAGCTGCTACAATTCAGTTCAGACATCACACCAGCTGACAGAATCGCTAGAATCAACTGGTCCTTCATTAACAATGAGAAATTGCTACTAGCCACTGCCTCCCACGACCATTCTACCCGTATTTATTCCATCAACAGAAATCTTGTATAACTCCATAATAAGATAGACTATATCTGAACCTCTTTAAAAGTGGCACCATAGGTTTTTTGTAGAACTTTAGCTATAACAACGTAATTTTTGCGTCAAAATCCCTTTGTTGATTTTTACCGAGCTTCTAAAAAGTTCTATCTAAAAGCCCGATAGTATCAGAAACTAGGACAAAGTAAAGACCTTGAAGCCATTCTAAAACCGTTGCCATGTCCAGCGACAACGATTCATCCACACCGGCTTTGAAGCACAAGCGGTCGCGGGTCCTTGGGCCCGCTGCCTCCAGCAACTCCTTGCATTCTACGTATAAGCAGGATGAAACTGAGATAAAGGTCGAGCAAGAAACTGAAGAAGCCGCCAAACCTTCCGAGAACCCTCAATCCGCATGGTCTATTTGGCCTGCTAGGCTGTCTACCTCCAAGCCATCATGCCCTCCTACACAGAAATCTGCGCTGACCAACGAATCCGCCAATGCCACGAGCAACAGTCACTCAGATGTGTCTTCTACAAAGACCGTGGAGTCGCCTTCCAAAGAGGACGATGAGAGTATAAAATCAGAAGATGCACAGAGACAAAGGGAGTCTAGCTGGAGATACTGGAGGAAACCATCGCTAACTTCTTTGAAGAAAGCTGCTACGTTGCAGGCCAATGCTAGAAAAGAGAGCGTTGTTGACCCCGGCTCACCAGTAGCAAGCACAGCAACGAACACAAATACAGACACAATAGAAACTGTTACTGAAAACGGTCCGAATGTGAGAGAGAGAACTTCCTCCTGGTCCTTTTGGAATAATACCACTGCCATTGCTAACCCTATGACCAATGTTATCCTTCCCGTTGGTGAGTCTAAAGATGAACCTACAGCTACCCCAGATGCTACTTTGTTTGAGCCATCCAAGGTTGATGACAGTTCGCTACGGGACTCTTCCAAGAAGAAGAAACCACACCATACTCACCCTGCAAGCATTGTTGTCCCAGAGTTCGAAAAGACAATACCTCTTAACTCATATGGAGCCAGTATCGTAAATAATTATAACAGGTTGAAGTACACTCTTGGTTTCGACGTTGAAGATCCGAAGCATCTGTACAGAATTGAGAAGTTGAGCCATCAGAATATCAACAAGATACTGATCATCGGTGTTCATGGCTTCTTTCCTACCAAGATGCTCAGACCTTTGATTGGTGAGCCTACGGGTACTTCTATCAAATTTGCCAATGAGGCTGAGAAGGCCATTCTACGGTTCATTAAGAAAGAGAACTTGAAAAATGTTGAAGTTCAGAAGATTGCATTAGAAAGAGAAGGAAAGATCTTTGATAGAGTTGATTTCTTCTTCAAGGTGTTAGAGAAATGGGCTGAGGAATTGAACAACGCTGATTACATCTACATTGCTGCCCATTCTCAAGGCTGTCCTGTTTCTATCTTGCTATTGTCCAAATTGATCACAAGTGGGGTGCTGAACTTCAAGAACAATAAAAAAGTTTCCATTTTGGCTATGGCTGGTATTAATAATGGACCTTTTTACGGTGCTGATCAGAAACTACTTGTTCGTGCATTAAGTACGATTGAGTCGGATTCGATGATGGAGTTGTTCCAGTTCCAGAAATTTGATTCTTTGATTTCAAAAGAGTTCTTGAAGGCCTTGAAAGTTGTGATATCTTTAAATCAAGTCAAAATTATCTTTGTCGGTTCGATCAATGATCAATTGGTCCCTTTATACTCTTCAACATGTCTTCATGTGAGACATCCAAACATCTTCAGGGCTACATACATAGATGGGTCTTCAAACACACCAGGCTTTGTTTCAAGAGTTGCATCACTAGCTAACCAATTACATAATCTGGGTTTCAGTGATCATGGTGTCATCAAGGAAATCTCCAACTCATTAGCTGGTCCATTGACAGGTGGCGGTCACTCCAGAATTTATAATGATCCAAACGTCTATGATTTGGCTTTGAACTTTTCATTGTATACCAATGACCTTCGTTACGAAATACCATTACATTTCAAACCTTTCAACATTGAACACTTGGGTGTCAATCCTTATCATTTACCATGGTGTATGAGAGGTCTTCTGTTTGAGGCAAAAACCAACTTACAGAACGTTGCTGGATACGATGCAGAGACTGAGATCAATGACTTGTTCGAAGAGTTCGAAAAATGGAAACCAGAGACAAAACAATTGAAGGACATGAAGTTTAGACTGAATGGGATCAAAAGTAAGTTATAGATGTGTCAATTTGAAGCATTGTATAAGCTCAAGCCATGAATTTACGATTATTTATAAAAAAGTACACAAGCTTCGATGTTATAAAGCATGAATCCTTGAGCGTACCGTAGCTTCTTGCTATGGCTAGAAGTAGAGATTCCCATGATCCTAATAAATTCAGTGTAGACCTGGGCAGGCTACACGAATTGTTTTACATGCAGACCGTAGATCGTGCGAGCGGACCATTGTTATTCGGTGTCCACGTATAACTACTTTGATCTGGCGAATATTGAGCCGTTCGAAAAGGGTGTATGAGATGCAACTTTCGTGAATCCTCTACTTGAACCGTAACACAAACCAAGAAATCTCGATTTCTCACTGATGCATCTTCTTTAGTTAGACAGAGGTGACGAGTGGAAGTGAAAAAGGTCAGGAGTCATTATATGATAATAGCAATGACCTGAAAAGTATACATCATGACAGAGAAATCGAGTCACAGTATCTATGTAGTGGCAGATATAAAGAGTGGTCCGTAGATACAAAGAGATCATCTCTTGTTTTAATTCTCCTTATCCAATAAAAGACTTGAATTACGCAACAATCTTACCACTGAGCAATCACGGTTCATTATGAATTATCTTAGCAGGCTCTGATCAAAAGATGGAGCTATCATTATACCCTCGTATGATCTAAAATAATGTCCCAGATGATCTCGAATTTTAGTTCACTCAGCAGCTTTGCTTCCGCTAATTCCTTCAGGGTCCCCCGCCAAACCCGAGAGTTTGTAGGCAGGATTGTTCCTCGGAGGCTCTGTCTAGCTCGCCTGTCTAGCGGCCGTTGGGCTCATTGGGCCTAGGCCCTGAACGAGTTCCGGCCTGGGATTTTGCCAAGTTCCGGTTTGGCCCAAAAAGTACATACTGAATTTGATTATCAACGAACAAAAAAGATCCTCGCTAGTTCCCATTGTAACTCGACAAGTGCACTGAAATTTTAGGAGTAGGTCCAAGTTACAAGCACCCACATTTACACAGACCAATCACTAGGTACTATACCCCTTCTCTAGGCTCGATAGTCCAATCTTGAACCCTTTTTCTGCGCTATTCACTTAACACTTGATAACCCAACAAACTCACAGCAAAACAACCTGACACACAGAACTGCACTGCACTAATACTACCAGCACACAGTTCACACAATGGGTAATAACTCCTCCAAACAGAAGGGTGATACTCTGAAATCATACCCTTCTTTCCAAAGAACTGACACTCAAACATCCACAAAGTCTTCTCGTTCCTTGAGGTCCAGAAGGTCCCTTTCAAGAGACTCAGATGCCGCCTCCTTTAAGACCGCTGTTGAATCTCCCAATTTGATGCCTAACACGCCACATGCTTCTAGAAAGAACTCTTCAAGTACCGTACAACAATTGAACCAGACACGGTCAGAATTCGATGACAACACAACTCTACATGTCAGCAGCTCTGACGCTCAGCTCACGAATCTCAACTTGCCACCATCCATGGCCCAGATGGAACCAAGACAGCCAATTCTAAGAAACAACAGTGATGCTGTTGATGACCTTATTCAATCACAGAAACAGAATGGTGAAAGTGGCAAAGATGATAGATCCGGCTCACATAGCTCAGGAAATCCTTCAGAGGGTCTGTCTATCAACACTACTTTAACCGTTGACACACATGGACCAAGTACTCTAGAATTACCCAACACACCGAAGAGCAAAGGCTCATTCTCTAATTACACAACCCCTTTCCAATCACCAATGATGAACCCACTTTCACCAAGCGCAGGTAATCAGATAGACATTGAAGAACTTATCCAGAGGTTGTTGGATGCAGGTTACTCTGGTAAGAGAACGAAGTCATTATGTCTGAAGAATTCAGAAATTGCATTGATTTGTGCTAAGGCTAGAGAAAGCTTTTTGTCACAGCCAACATTACTAGAATTATCACCACCAGTGAAGATTGTCGGTGATGTCCATGGTCAATTCGGTGATTTGATTAGAATGTTCACAAAGTGTGGGTTCCCACCTGCTGCTAACTATTTATTTCTTGGAGACTATGTTGATCGTGGTAAACAATCATTAGAAACCATTCTTTTATTACTTTGTTACAAGATTAAATACCCAGAAAACTTTTTCCTTCTGAGAGGTAACCACGAATGTGCAAGTGTGACCAGAGTCTACGGGTTCTACGATGAATGTAAACGTCGTTGTAACATTAAGACATGGAAACTATTTATTGACACTTTCAATACCTTACCGTTGGCTGCTATTGTTGCTGGTAAGATTTTCTGTGTCCATGGTGGGTTATCGCCAGTGCTAAACTCAATGGACGAAATTAGAAACGTTAACAGACCTACAGATGTTCCAGATTTCGGATTGATCAATGATTTACTATGGTCAGATCCGTCAGATGCACTCAATGAATGGGAAGATAATGAACGTGGTGTTTCCTATTGTTTTAATAAGGTTGCCATTAATAAATTTCTCAGAAGATTTGGTTTTGATTTGGTTTGTCGTGCTCATATGGTTGTTGAAGATGGTTATGAATTTTTCAATGATCGCTCACTAGTTACTGTGTTTTCAGCTCCAAACTATTGTGGTGAATTCGATAATTGGGGAGCTGTAATGAGTGTTAGTGAAGAATTGTTATGCAGTTTTGAACTACTAGATCCGTTAGACTCAGTGGCATTGAAACAAGTTATGAAGAAGGGGAAACATGAGAGAAGAATTGCCAATCTTGCCACTCAACAAAGTGGAAGTTTCAGTAATAGTGGGAGTTTCAGTATCAACAACAACATAAACAACAACGTCAACAACAACATCAACATCAATAATAGTAATAGTAATAATAATACACCATCATGAGTAAGAACCACAGGGTACCCATACAGAGATTTAGTGATACCAGTACAGCAATAGTCGTTAGACTCGTCATGCCAATTGTTAATGCCATCTAGAGAGATTTCATCTTTCTTCAACCTTTCAATTCTTTCATACATATATCCACTCAGTTTAGTTTAAAATATAAAAACATATTATTCTAACTCGTTCAAAAGTGTAGATTCTATTTTTTTTTAGTCATAAAGCACACTATTGACATCGGTTATCCGAAGGTCAAACACACCATTCGTAGCCTCCCATCCAAACTTGTCAATATCCTTCTCAACAACAGCGTCATCATCAATGATAGTCCTCACATCATCCAAAGGTACCGTTTCGTACTCAATGTTCCAAAATTGCAATGCAATATACGTGTAAAGCATCCCCATCAGTATGAACGAGCTTATGCTTATACTCCACCATCTTGAAGGGTAATAATATATCCCCAGGTAGTTTAGCACGGGTTTTGGTAAAAACGTCCATAGTAGCCACACAGTGTGGAACAGTGTGACTAACAAATACAAACCATAGCCTCTATACTCAGTAAGGGGACTGATCTGGTGGGAGATAATGACATCTGATTCACGAGCGAGGATGTCTGTCAGCTTGATGGGAGATTTCGTGGTGTTGAAGATGTCTTCATATTCGAATGGCTTTGGTGAACTTTTCGTGGACGGAAGAAGTGTTTGAAGTGAAGAGGTAGAGCGCGATGTGAGCAGTTGTTCCTGATCTTTGAGAAGGGGCCTTTTGCGATGCATTTCTTTGATAGATCTAGTGGGCCCTTAGTTATGTTTCTGTGGTTGTAAGTGTCTAGTTCATCAGATGCAAACATCACATCGCTTCGCGGTCTTTTTTGATAAGGGCACATCCTATCACGTGTTGTAGCCTCTATAGTCATGGTGGTAATTGGTTATGTTCACGAAAAATTATTGAAATTTATAGTACTATCTTGTATACCCGTTGGAAATATACTCCCATATTTGGCCATAGTTTTGTGGCGTTATGTCTTGTGATCCTTGCGAGTGCCGTATCTTCTAATATTATGAACTCGCAACAGAGCCTCTCGCACATAAGAGATTCCTATAGAAGAAGTGACGGTTTCGCAATCAACTAGCTGTTTCGAAAATGGGTGATGATAAAGCTGTAGTACTACTTCAACTGAAGGCATTTCTGTTGGCGTCACACGTGTATTGCGTTGCTCGTTAACTGATCTAACTAAACTTTGAATAAGCTTCTCTCCTTGTTTCTCTGCTTCAAAGGAGAAATACCACCCAACTTGTCCATTAGCTTGACCTTTTTCAGTGGGGAAAACTTGACAGCCTCATCGGTATGTTCATCATCCTCAACAATGGCCTTGGTGCCAATTTTTCTCTTTCTCTTCTTAGTTGGGTTGCTGACTGTATCATTGGCTTTTGTACTCTCAGCTTCAGCTTCCTCATCTTTCTTGTTCTTGATTTCTTTCTTGACTTTTCTAATAGAATCGCCAAACAAATCCTCATCTTCATCTTCATCAACGTCGAATAGTGACTTCTTAGGATTTGGTTTGGCCTGGTTTGAGCTCTCTTTAGCTGGTGATAACAAGTTCTTTAACCCACTTGGTCTTGGATTTTGAGATTTCATGTTCTTCAAAGGCGATACCAGGGCACCACCTGGGGTAGATTGTGCCAGTACATTGTTACCGATGATCTGTGTAGGTGTGGAGGAGGCGACATTACTCAGTGGGTGAGCCTTCGGGTTCTTTGATGGTGATGAGGGGGCCTTTGTGGTCTTGGCTAAGAATGGAGAAACTGAGAAATTGGAGACCAATGGTCTCTTCAGTGGCAGCTTGTCTTTCTCTGTAGGTTTAGAAGGGGATAGTAGCGGGTTTGTTGGCTTTGTCGTTGATGGAGCTGCACCTGCTTTAGCTTCTTTCAAGTTCTTGATGTTCTTTTTAGCATTTTCTAACTTGGACTCAAGAACTGCCTTCTGTGTGACGAATTGCTGTTTCACTTTGTTAACTTCGTTTCTAGCCTCATTCAACTGTGAGTTTAACTTGGTGATTTGGTTCTTCTGTGTCATAGTCTCTTTTTGTAATGCACTTTGATTTGATGATTTCTTTTTCCAGTTCTCAATTTCCGTTGTTAAAAGACCTATTTTACTCTCTAGCAGCTTTTTCTCATGCTGTATCTTGGTCAGTCCCTGCTTAACTGAGTTTTTTTCTTGTGATTCCTTTGTGGAGTGGCCATCAATTTGGGTTTGTTGATTCAAAATGTGTCTCAATAATTGAGCATTTTGTAACAATGAACGACGCTCCAATTCACGTTCCCAAACCTTGGAGACTTCGCTCTTGGCTTGCTCATTTGCTAGGAATTGCACTGAGATCTGAGTTTCCAATGACATATTCTCTTATTATGAGTTTATCCTTAAACTCAAAGTACTGATGCGATTGTTTATAAAAGATTTTCCCATCAAAAGTAAACAGAATGCTGGCCCTACCGGATTTGGCGATGTTATTATACTCGTAATAAACTTAAACTTACCATCTAGAAAGGCTACTACTTGGTAACCTAAGATTAGCAATACCCTCCAGCATATTTATACTGCTGATATCAGCCAGCTTTCAAGCTCTCATGGACACGGTCTACGTGTGTTTATTCCATAATTCACAGGCATCGAGTCACGTGCCTCAACAAATTCCCGGATTCTGGGATCCCAAAATGAAAAATACCAATCGTCAATAGCCAAAACATGTCTTGACGCGATCCATATAGACACGTCGATATAGTCCTCACGAAACAAATCATGCGTTACCACGTGTCGCTGCTGTGTCTGCTTACGTGGCTCTCTACTACGGTGTTGGCTGCTCTTACCAGTGAACAACTGTTCCAATTACAAGAACAACAGGGCTCTAAAGGTGCTATCTGGTTAAACGATGATAATTTTGATTTAATTATGAGTGGTCCTCGTGACTACTACACTGCAATTTTGTTCACTTCCACAGCTGAGGAGATCAATTGTGCCTATTGTCAAAAGTTCCATCCAAACTACATTAGAACCGCTTCAAGTTATTACGAATCCAATCCTGGTAAGGATGCCATCTTCTTCTTCGTTGCTGAATTTACTGAAAACCAAAAGCATTATGGTAAATTACAAATGACCCAGGTTCCAAAGTTATGGGTCTTTCCTCCAAATGCTACCCAGTCTGCTGATATTTTAAGTCCTCATTACCCTTACACCATTGGTGAATCTGCTGTTACAGATATATTAGACTTTGCCAGTTTCATTGGTAAGATTATTGGCGCCAGTATTGTTATAAGTGCTGAGTTTGACTTACAACAATTCCTAACATATTCCATTGGTACTTTTGTCTTTGTCCTAGTGTTGAAGAAAAAAGTCTTGAGCAAATTAGGTAGAGCTGTCATTTTGGAAATATTGACATTATTAGCCACTGTGGTATTTATCAGTGGGTATATGTTTACAGTTATCAGAGGTATTCCATTGATAGCCAAGAATGAACACGGTGAAATCATGTGGTATAGTGGTGGTACACATTGGCAATTTGGTCTTGAAGTGTTCATTATGAGTGCAATTTATTTGACCCAAGTCGGTTTCATCTACGCATTAGTTGTGAAAATACCGAAGATTGAGAATGATAAGAAGAGAGGTGTTCTTACCTTATGTGTCACTTTTGGTATTTTCTATGTCTTCAACCGTTTAACTTGGATCTTCGACGTTAAAGATCCAGGTTATCCATTCAAGTTGACGAATTACGATTTTTGATTCAGTTAAAGATTTTATAGATGAGGTTTTAATAACCTTCAAATAGACAAGCATCATTGAAAAAAAATTGTTAGGTAGCTACGCTCATTTGAGTTATTAAAAAATGTGTAGTATATGTATTAATGCATCGTGAAAATCGTGGCAAAAAGAATTAAGGGTATGCTAGAGGGAGAACTGTTTTTAATGAAATTCAAATCTATTCGATGTGTCTATCATTCTCGCCATCCTTATTAATGACAAAGAATGAGATTCCAATAAGAGCTGCTGCGAAGATGTAAATGGCTGTAACTTTTTCTTGTTTCAAAATGAAATCACCAAGCATAGCAAATGGGATAGTTGTTGATAAACCCACAGTGACTGTCAATGGAGAAGTCAATAACATGGCTTTTACCCAACAAAAGTCTGAAACAAAAGTGATTAAACAAT
This sequence comes from Taiozyma odintsovae, assembly GCA_030557705.1. Classification (NCBI taxonomy): domain Eukaryota; kingdom Fungi; phylum Ascomycota; class Saccharomycetes; order Phaffomycetales; family Wickerhamomycetaceae; genus Taiozyma; species Taiozyma odintsovae. The sequence goes on along the minus strand of JANIVH010000007.1, from coordinate 670,906 downwards.
TCAAGACAATGATACCAATCACAAAAGAACCTGAAGGTAATTCAAACTCTTCAACACCTGTGTAATGGAAAATAATTAATGAAGGCCATAACAGTACCAGGTTGAAGACACCGACAAACCCAAAGAACACTTTCATATTAATTCTTGATTCATCTTTGATTCTATACTTCAACAAAGTGGTGTAGACACCGTATAATAATGCCCCTGTTAAAGCCAAGAAATTACCAATTAATATACTTATTCTAGTTCTTTGGAATTGATCATCAACTTGTTGTGAATCCACTTTTGTGATTAAGATAACACCAATAAAGGAAAGCATAAGGCCAATGACTTTATTCTTGTTGAATGTTTCTGTTCTAGCCAAACTACCAACCAATAGTGTGAAGAAGGATGAAGTTGATGACAAAATGGTTTGAGAACCGACACTTGTATAACTTAATGAAGAGTTTGTGGCCAAGTTGGCAAGATACCACAAGACACAGAATTGAGCACTAAGTTTGATGGTTTCTTTCAATGAGAGTCTGTTATCTCTACTATCTAAGCCATTTAATGCAATTTCTTCGTCGGATGATAAGTCATTAATGAATTCATCTTCAATTTCTTTGTACTCTAAAGAACCGGTTTGATAGTAGTTCTTGAGCACTTTCCTTATATAAGGAATCAAATAGAAGATGAACGTGGCAGTGTTGATATATGTGATGAAGAATGGTTTTCTGTAAAGGTCCTTTTCAAAGATTTCATTAATTAGAAATGACGATAGCACCCACGCGAGCACAACTATGGCTAGCATAAGGAGACCCAGGCTCCATTTCTTTCTTCTCGTCGTTACGGTATCCATTGTAGGGAGTTGAAGTGTGACACAGAGACTGGTAATATATGTATGGGATGAAGGGAATTAGAAGTGTTCAAATTTTAGAAAACAGCCCTTTTTGCTTATCTCAGATCTTCTATTATTTTTTTGACTCTGGTAAATCTAAAATTTCACTGTAGAGGAGTATCAGGGACGAAAAGGCAAAAGTGAAAGAGTGTTGATGATCAAAAGATGATATGGACGTGATGGGCACTAAAGAAAGAGTCTATAGATTAAAGAGTAATATGACACCACACAAAACTTAGCTATTTTGTATACAAGAAAAGGCTTCGTTACTTTATGTGTATGTGTGTGTTTTTTTTCTTTTGCTAAGAAAATTTTATAAAAAATTTGGTATGTTTCACGTGACTTTTGGCGCTAGTTTTACAGTTATCTGCCAAAAGTGTGGCGTTCCGAGTTTTTCCGGCTTTAATTATTTATACAGTTATTATGTGTGTTCTTTTTACAGTTGCAGGAGAGGTTCGATGGTTACATAAGCAATAAGTTATATTAGTATTAAAAGTCCATTATATTAATAAGTTTCGTAAAGACATCAAAGGGGAAGGTGAGGAGTACAATTAACAGATAACTCTAGAGTTGCTTCTGTGTACCAGCAGTTTGTTGGACACGTTTTGGAAATCGTAAAGTCTCTGTCTTAGCTTGAAATCCGTCTCCCTTTTCTCCTCTAATTGTCTAAACAATTCATTGACTTGTTTCTTATAGTAATCTAACTCAATGGTCTCTGAATCTTTAGCTTTATATAATTTGGTCAGTAATGATGAATTCTCTTTCTTTTGCGCATCTAGCAAATTCTTTAGTGATGTGATCTGAAGTTGGAACTCATCCATCTTTGTTTCATTTGAACGGATTTGATAACGAAGTGACGATATTTCATAGTTCAAAGTTTCAATCTTGTCCTCATAATCTTTCTTCAGTGATTCCTCTAGCTCGAATTCTTTTGTATGAGACTGGTTTTGAGAGTATAGAGAGCTGTTGTTGCTGTGTTGTGACATGGCACGGTTGTTTCTCTTGCTAAAGATGGAAGATTCATTGGAACCATTAGATGACACAGAACCTTGATGGCGATGTTCATTCATAATCAAATCTCTAGATTTTCTCTTTGACAATTCGTTGTTCTCATTTCTCAAGTATTCATTCTCTTTGGAGACTTCGTTTAGTTTGTCCAATGCTAAAGCAGCTTGATGACTTAGGATCTTGACTTGTTGCTCAAGGATTAAGTTTCTCTCTTGTTCACCTTTCAACCCACCTGAGGTCATTAATTGAGCGTAGGAGGCATCGCCTGATTTTGAGAACGTGGATTCAGCTGGTGTAACGATTTCATAATTGACAGGTTCATGGATGATACTTTGACTAGACATAGTAACACCTGTTGGATTAGCCATGAACTGATATGATTGATGGGATAAATTTGGTGAAGGTGGGATGTTACCTGCCACGAAATTGTTCAAATCAGGGATATCCAATGAGGTTAATCTGTCGTCCTCAACGGGTTTAGTGAAAGATTTGAAGAAACCCATGGTGATTTTGTCTGATATATATGTGGAAATGAATGAAAAGTAGTTGGAAGATCTATCAGGGAGTCGTTAGCGTTAGGTCTATTGGAAATCCAGGATTACCTAGGTCTCAATTCTCAAAATAGAGCAGATCTTCTGCTATTTATCAAACCTTGGGTCCGTCGTGCATAGCTTAATTATGTGATAATTTTCAACCCTTTCGTGTTTCCTTAGTATCTCATGCATTAAATTTTAGCGTACCCCGAGAAATTAGCAACGATTAATACTCTTTTGGGGTAACAAATTAGGCACGCGAACAGACTTGAACAAGTTTCTAAAAAGACCTCATTAACCGTCTAAGGAAGGAGGCATTTTCACGCGTTTAGGTTGACCTTCTTAAGCGAAAGTTCTCTATTTGGGTACAACAAATAGAGATGTATTGTGTCAATCGCTTGGTGAATGAGGTTGTGGTACCCTTGAACTACTTGTCGATCTGGCTCTAAGCACAGCTTCTAGCTTCTGGATGACGGGACAACCATCTGTATCGGGCTCTGTCGTTGCATGCGATATCTGACAAGTCTTCCCTTTATGGCAAGAGGGGCTTCCTGATTCGATTATTGATCCACAGTTGGATGATATACACAGCATGAATACTCGACCAATGATGTGTAGATTTCCAGTAAATGGAGCCCCACATGCACCTTTCCCACGCACTAAGGCCTGTTCCCAATTTTCCCAGCCCCCGGACACGTTGTGTTTACCTTTTCACCCGCGTAGCTACGCGTCATGCGTGTTTTTGTTTTCAAAAATTTGAGCGCGTGTCTATGAAAAATCATCCTGTAGACGCGTCAAAATATTACAAAAGCGCGTTCGAGTACCTAAAACAGCGCGAGACTGACTAATCAGACATCCACAGGCATGGGAAAAGCAGACCAGTGTTCAGCAACAGACCCAATTGTCTCAAACCTAAAGTCCTCGGCTCGTTACGCTCAAACTAATTTTTCTAACGCCACTTTGAGTCCAATTTTCTGTGGCATTTCTTCACTCGGCACGCGAATTAGAGCCTCTAATCTCTACAATTACTGTATTCGGTCACCCAGTCTGGGTGCTCACTCTTGTTTCCCGATTAGGAAGTCAAGGACATCGCCAGGAGAAAACGAAAATTTAGAATCTCTAAGAACAAAGAGGTCTCTTGACACACTATTAAAAGACAGAATTGAACAGCTCAAGGTGATCCATTTACGCGTTCAAAGACTTCGTATCGTTCTGCTTAACAGTCTATTATAGATCCACAAATACTATCAATTGATATTCCCTGTTAAACTAACTCACTAAAGGACAATAAAGAGTGGAATGAGTATGTTGCCATATCAACTAAAAAATCATTCTCATATACTAATTCATTTCTTATAGGCACAAAGAAGAAACTATCTTTAAAGGAGTTTATGCAAGATGAAGGTATGTTTTATATTATTCTATTCTCCCTTTGAATTGAGACACTAACTGTTTATTTATAGCATTAGGCGGCGTGTCATGGGCAGACGATGACTTTGATCCAAGCTCCATCAGTGTTCCAATCTCCAACCAAAGACACATCCATGATCAACTACACTATCAAAGCAACTCACATAGTGTGTTTGGTGGTCGTCCTAGCTTTCAAGATGGTCCTCAATCGCCTCCGTTCATTGTCAAATTGAGTAACATCCCAAGCTTCTTTGGCATTGCTGAGATTCAAGATCTTTTCCAATCAAGATTCACCAAGTATATCAAGATGAAACTGTTCTGGGATATTGATTTCAACGTCTTGAACTCTTCTGTTAATCCGTTGGATGCATTGAACAAGAGGAAGAAAGTTTCATTTGTGGAAGTTGAAACATATAGAGATTTTGAAAAAGTACTGAAATGGAATGATCTATACTTGGATCGTGGGATGGGTAAAGTACTTGTAAACAATGGTAACTTTGACGATTTTAGAGTTTACAATGACCTGAACCAACAAGTTCCAGAGATTGATGACCCTTCAGTGCCATCAAAACCTGAAAGAAGAACATCGAAACCAAGCCCTGAGGGCACTCAACATCCAAGACTACATAGGCCACAAGATCATCTACCGCCTGCTCCTCCAGTCTCCCAATCTAGTCAAAATAAACCTTTGCATCCACTTGACAGATTGGCTCGGAGACAATCGCAAGGAAATTTCCCAGCACATCAAATCAGTAATAATACCACTGCGCATATAATCACTCCACATCAACCACATGAACTTCCACCATTGAGACAACCGGAACCTGCACCAAAACCACAAAACAAATCAAACCCATTTGGCAGTGCGAAACCTGTTGATACTTTGTCGAAACAATTAGAACTTGAAAAGACATTGCAAGCATTGGAAATCAACAAGACTACTTATAGAACTCTGGGTCAAATTGAACAAGAAGAAGAAAAGAAGAAAAAGAAAGAAATTGAAAAGAAAAAACAAGAAGAATTGAAGAAGAAAGAAGGAGATACTTCTAACGAGGAACTCAAGAAACCTGAATCCAGACAATCACCATCTTTGGCATCATTACACTTGAAAAAGACGCAGCAACAGCAACAACAGAACACTCCAAAGGCTAAGAAGTCCGGATTCGTTGCTACTCTTCCTCCATCTGTTAGTGCATGGGGATCTCCAGATCCTGTCATCTTACCAAATGGCTCTAACACTAAGACTGATTCTCCACAGGCCGATTCTTCAACCTCTGAACCTAATAACTTATCAGCATCTGTCTTCCAGGGCAAAAAGAAAGGTAAAGCCAAAGAAGAGGATTCTAGAAAGAAAGTTATTTTAAAGAGGAAGAATTTAGAAAACAGAAAGCCTGAGATTAAAAAAGAAGCAAAGGAAGAGACCCCAGTTTCTGATGAGCTCATAGAAGAGAAGAAGGTTGAAAAGACATCTGAAGTAGAAAGCGAGGTCAAGGAGGAAGACACAACTCGAATTAAACCAGAATTAGCTGCAAATCCAAAATCTGAGAGTCTTTCAAGGGTCAAATCCGAACCAAAACCTCAAAAGGAAAAGGCTGAAAAGAGACAAAATTCAAACAGCAAGGAGAGAAAGCCAAAGGAACTAAAGCAAAGACCACAAGATGTCAAGAAAGAGTTTGCTGAGAAGGTTTTCACTGAAAAAAGTGAAGAGCAATCAGGTACTGCACAGAAAGAGGCCATTACCACTAACGGCGCCCCTGAAGACATCGAAGTGGAGTTTCCATCAGAGGCATCAAGAGGCCGTGGTCGTGGTCGCGGTGGTCGTGGTGGTCGTGGAAGAGGTCGTGATAGAAATAATCGTAACGGAAGAGGTGGCTTCTCTGAAAGACCATCAAGAGACTCAAGTGGTGAAGGTACTCCAGCCCCTGGAAAATTTAGATCTGAACTCAAGGCTGAAGCTAAACCTAAAGTGAAACTTGATAATAACAATATTGCAAACGAACCTAAGGATAAGAAAGAAGTTAAGCCACCAAGAGAACAAAAACCTTTTAAAGCCAAGGGTAAGAAGGAACCTAGACAAGCTGCTGATTCTAACGAAACCAATGTTTCGAGAGAACCAAAGGAGCCAAAAGTCGATACCAAGGAATCAAGGGAGTCATCCAGTTCAAAAGAATCCAAGGAGACTGTACCTTCCAAATCTGAAATTTCCTCAGATAGTCCACCATCTGAATCCCTTGAGCCTAGACGTGGCCGTGGTGGTTTCAGAGGTCGTGGTAGAGGAGGTAAGCTCAGAGCATCATTCAAAAATATTTCCAAGTCGTATAACAAGAAAACTGCTGATGCTGATTTCTAATTTTAATGAAGTTTATGATTACTTATTATCTATCTTACTTGTAGTATAGTACCATATTATTATAAATAAGCTTGTAAATTAAATATAAATTAAACAACAAATCAACGGGGTAAAAAGCGATACGTAATAACTACCAGATTTGCAATTCCTCAAAGAGGTCAACCCTACCTGCTGGAACATCCAAGTTATCCTTAACGACATGTCTAACATCATCAGTCATCTTTGGATGGGCACAAGTCATGATAGCAACGTTTCCTGAACTTTCAGCCAGATCACTCTTGATGATTTCTTCAAGGTTAGGTCTACCGAATCTGAAGTCAATAAATGATAAATGAGCAGACATCTTTCTATGGCTTTCATTCTTTTCTGTTCTAAGGTTGGTGTTGGAAGAATTCTTAGCTTCTTCTTCTGATGAAGCAGTTTCAGATTCTTCAAATCTTGTAGCAACACCAGAGTCTGGATTCGTTACATAAACGATTGGTTCTATGTGGGAGTTTTGCAAGTTTTGAAATTCTTCGTAAAACCAATCAATGGATGACCATTGTCTGATAACCCAGTATAGTTTAACCTTAACATTGGTCTTTTCACCTAATTGTCTAGCATAAGCGTACAAACCTGGAATACCGTTACCACCAGCGTATAATAAAGCAGTATCATAACGTTTCAATGGTTTTGGATCACCGTATGGACCTTCAACTGAAACTTTAATAGCACCTGTCTTACCAGGTTGAGAGTTCAAATACTGGTGAATATGTGATGTAACACCACCTTTAATTCTGACGTAAAAAGTGACTTCATCATGATTATCAGAAACGATAGAGAAAGGATGTGATTGCATGAATGTGGTAGGACGCATGAAATGAATATAACCATAAGCACCTGGGAATGTCTTCCAGAAATGTCTCTTTGGAATACGTAACTTGATGGTTTCCCCAGAAACGATAGTAGCTTGAGCGGTTTGGACACCAAAGGCAACTAATCTGAAAAATCTAACTAATCTGTCAAAACACCAGATACCAATCATGGAGAAAGCCCAATTTTGGTAGCTGAAAGTTCTAATATGTTTAAAGACACCAACTAAGAAAACAACAACAAACAAGATATGGGTCATTAAAAACAATTCATAATGATTACGTCTGAACCAATAGTTAGCAAAGATCAAGATACAAACAGATGCGATAGCACCAACCATACCCCATCTGAACCATTCAATTTTCAAGACAATTTGGACAATACCTGTATCATTGGCAACAATAGCTTTACAAGCGGCATGGACTAGCACTAATAGAACGTTAATACGTGAAACCCATTTGTGATAAGTGACAAAAGTGGCTTGTCTCCAACCGGTTAACCATAATAGGATATTGTTTCTACCAGCGAACAAGAAGGTTAAAACAAAACCATATACAGCAAGAACACCAGCTCTGTTACCAATATAACCGGCCATTTGGGTTCTATTGGTGACAAAGGAGATATTACCTTTAACAGAACGGTAACCTAAACTTTCAGCTAAAAGAACCATAACGAACCATAAAAAGATAACTATGGATTCGATTCTAGTTGGTACTAAACCAGCAAGGAAACTAACTTTCTTACCAAGTGGGTAAAACTCCTCGTTGTGATATTTTGAGAATAAAGCTGGCATAGAAATGTATTTTCTTGCTGATCTAAATGGAGCTTGATTAAAGAAACGACCAACAAGCCCAACCTTGGAACCAAAGTTATACAAGGCAGCTAAAAAGAAGATAATTGCCCAATAACCTAAACAAGCTGCACCTAAGTAGATTGTATCTTTGGCGTTTTCGTATTCGGATTCAAAAGATTTATAGGCTAATTGGTAACCAGCTGGAGGGTAGTAGACAGGTCTATCAATTGGGATAGTTTGGTTGTAAGTAGGGTCAAGGAATGGATTGATAATGTATTCAGTGGCATTTTGGTAAGCGCTTCTCAAAATCTTTGAAGTGTAATTGACACCAAATTGGGAGCAGTAACCAATGAATTGGTATTCAATAGCTTCGTTGTTGATTGATGTTTCATTGTATAAACAGTTCAACACTGAACCTAAGGCGGCAGGGTTGGTACATGAACATGATGAAGCTTCTAATGGACTAGCACAGAAGGTAGCTGCAAATGTAATTGCAGAATTACAAGCCATAACGGTGTACTCATCACTAGTGTATTTCCATTTTAATTCTCGATATGTAGTAGCTATGACTGATTGAATCAACAGTGAAGCTAAAATAAAAGCACTTGAAGCTCTCATTGTTGATCTTTGATAGTTGATCTTTCTTGTTTCGTATTCCCGGTTTGCTTAAAACCTACTTTCCTAATGATTATATACATTTCTTCTAGGCGAGTAACTTCGTCACGCCTAGCCCTGACCACAGCATAGATTGTTAGGTCTTTACTACTAAGAGATTACAAATTCTATCATTCAGGGATCTGCAATATCTTTTATCAATTTATGAAACTTATGCAGGAAACTTGGCCAGTGCAAGCACAATACTGCACAAGGTTGCTAGGGTTTCAAAGTATGTAAAAGATTCACAGCCCTGTGATGAAACTGAAAATGCGGAAGGAAGAAAAAAATGGCCCAGAATTCACCATACAACTATTAGCCAAGGATATGTTTCTGTGTTTAAATCCATCATGCTATGAAACACTCATTGACTTACTTATGTTACAAACTAATTCAGTTTCACGAGATATTAGAACTGATCACCGCTATAAATTTTCATGTGACTTTATACGTTATAAAAAGTCTGATAGCGCAGAGTTGGAAAAGCAAGACCAAATCAGGAAAAACGGTACCTTACAAGTCATCAACGTGTGATAGCCCTACATGTTTAATCGAATGTTAGTATCTTCCTACAGAAAATGTAGTTCGTAAACTGTAAAATCTGCCATTTATGAACGGGTTACATACTGCGGGCCTAACTCCGCCAGACCATGCCTAGAGCTACGCTGGGGGGTAGGGAGCCAGGAAACATTGGTCTTGGGCCTTGCGCCTCTTTCCCCTCCTGCGCCTCTATAGCTTCCTGTGCCTTCCTTTTGGCAGGACATCAGTACGGATTCCTCCCGCATTTCGGAAATTCTCCTTCTGGAATTTTGTTGTGTCAAGTCAGAGTATACAGTTTCCCAGGAACAACGATAAATGTAAAAAGACGGTAAAATAGAAAAAAAAACATATATAACACATGGGGAAGAACGATAAGGGAACTCTTCCACCTCAGATCTGAACAACGGTCACACAATTTCGTCAAGTCTAGAGCAATAGAAACTTCATCGTATAGATTAAAAGTTAATCCATGTACTCAAAGTCCCCTCGCTCTCTCCTCCGCTCCTGGGCCATTTCTGATTACAAATTCGAGTAGTTATGGCGGAGCAAATTTTACGAGATGCTGCTAATTGCATAAACCCGACACATATCTGTAATCTATGGTTGAAAGATATCAGATTCCAGCCCTGCTTTCAAGCTGCCCTGCATTCTAGCTCTGTTTTCTAGACCTACTTTCTAGCCCTACTTTCGTTTGGGTTCATCTATATATGCAGCTTGGTCACAACGTGGGAGTACCAATCACTGGGAAGCATCACATCCGTACTACAATGCATATCACTGAAACATACACAAGTGATTTCAATTAGAAGACATTTCATTGGCTGGTTTGTTCGATCTATATGCTTTTCATGAATCAATCATCAATAATGTCTTCCTCGCCGACCTCATCATCAACTGGCTCTTCAGCTTCTTCTTTTTCATCTAACTTCATCGTAGACTTCTTCTTCCCCTGTTTCACTGCAACAGTGGCACCAGGTTTGTGAATTGCCGTAGGATGAATCGAGCCGTTGTATTGTCTTGTAAATTTGGTTTTGGCTTGAGTTGGGATCTTCTTCAATCTTGCAGTGGTATCATCATTACCGATTAGGAATTCCATCAAGTAGTCCCAGTCTGATTTTGATAAGAAATAATGATCTAAGATATTGATGACTTCTGGAATGTTATCTGCACTAGCTAAGATTGGATTCAGTAATCTCTTATAGAGTACTGGAATATACTCCAATCTCAAGGAAACAGCATCAGTTGAAGTACGTAATCTTGAACTGTATTGTATTTCGTTCAGCAGTCTCTTATACTTACCAGTCTTTGAATTTTGACCAAACCAAGCAGCAAAGCTAATACGACCAGAAACTTGACCTGCAACAAATGAGGCAGGTCTAACTGTGGACATGATAGCATGCAGTGGCATTAAACTCCACTGTTGTTCAGCACTATGGATCTTAGAGTCGACTAAATCACCTTCACTTAATGAATCAGCGGCCTTAGCTGCTAGTTCAAGATGTGCTAATTTGGTGGCACCTTTATTAGGTCTAGTGTTCAAGTAATTTTCCTGCATCATCAATGGGACGAATTGGAAATCATCAAAATACATCTCCATCTTCTTATACAATGGAACAGGTGTGTTTTCAATCCATACTTGACCACCTAACAATCTTGGGATAATGTCGAATGGTTTCAATGCAATGTTCTTTTGCCATTCTTGGGTGATACCTTTAGTGTTTGATGAATCAATGGATTTTTGGGTCTTGGAAACTGTGGATAACAAGTTGATAATTTGTCTAATATCATTACTAGTAGCAGACACCAATTGCTCAATGATATTCGGATCTAGTTTAATATGTTCTCTCAATGCAATGGTCATTAGTCTAGATTTCATTTCCCTAGCTTGTGGTCTTCTAAATGGGACATCCAATGTTACTCTATCAAATGGTCTCATCTTTGGTAAAGATTTATCATTACAGATTAAAATCAATGGAGCTTGGGTCTTACGACAAAAAGATGCTAATTGACCAACACCACCTCTATCACCACCAGACATACCATCAACTTCATCCATGATGATACACATCTTATTGGCATTTTTTGACTTAGAAGAATTAAAGAATCCAACAACTGAAGTATTATCTAAGATACCACCCACTGTGGAATTTAGTAAACCTTTACTACGAACGTCAGAAGCGTTCTTTTCGAGGACATCATAACCCAATGATTTGGCAACTAAGTGTGCAGCGGTGGTCTTACCGATCCCCGGTGGACCATGGATTAAGACAGCTCTAAAGTCTGTTTCCCCTTTCTCCGGCTTCCCACTGAATTTTCTAGGCCATTCTTCTAGCCATGTTTTCAGTTTGGCAACCGATGACTTATTACCACAAATTTGATCAAGATTAGTTGGGGCATATTTCACGGTCCAAAGTTTTTCATCATCAGTTCTCAATTTCGCAGAATTGGATACATTACCAGAGGCTTTAGCCTTCTTGATCTCAGCTTCTCTTATCTTGGCTTCTGCATCTGCTTCCTTTTGCATTTGAATAGATTCTTCAAGGGCTTTTTTCTCTTCTTCCATTCTTTTTATTCTGGCCTTCTCAGCAGCTTCACCGTCACCACCTTCTTCAGGCATACCAGCAATCAGTTGTAAGAACCCAGCTTCATCAATGGCTTTAATCTTGAACTGTTTGATCTTTTTAACTTTTGAAGGGCCAGCTTCAGCACCGAGCACCACAACCGAAGTCTTTGATGAAATGGATTTTGTAACTTTAGCACCGTACTTCTTAGCCAAATTCTCAGAGTCTTCTCTTGTAATATTTGGCATGACACCCGTGAAGACCATAGTTAAACCCGTTAAACAATTAGGAGCACCTTCTGGAATCTCAATATCACCACTAGCTTGTGGAAGTTCAGTTTGACGAGCTTTAAAATCACGAAAATTGAAACCTTCACCAGTACTAATCTCCTCAGGTAGCTCAGTATCTGGAATCTTAGCAAGTACATCCCATGCTGTAACACCGGTATCAACTTTAGCACTCTTGATAGGTGAACTCTTTTTGGTTGGTTTCTTCTTAACTGGTGATGGTACTGGAGATTTTTCTTTTGGAGGGGCTTTAACCGGTGATGCACTACTTCTAGTAGATCTTTTAATAGCCTTAGAGTCGGATGGTTGTGGAAGGGTATCTAATTCACCGACAAATTTAGCGTCATCGTCCTCATCATCATCAACATCAATCACTTGGAAATCGTCATTTTCTTCTTCATCAGCATCAGGCACGAAATCGTCACCTGAGTCTTCATCACTATCAACAAAGACTCTCTTTTTAATTTTCTTCGAAGCTGGCTCAGCAGCTTTTTTAGTTGGTGATGACTTAGTCTCTTTCTTTTCAAAGAAGGTCGATTTTGTACCCTTTGGTTCAGTCTTTGCCCTCTTTGGTTTGGACAATTCCAATAGATCATCATCATCGTCATCTTCGATGGTTATTGTCTCGGTAATTGGTCTCTTTGAAGATTCAGCTGGCTTGGAAACAGTTGATTTGGCAGCTTGCTTCTGATTTAATGATTCGTTAGTAAAAAAAAGAGTCTCCCAATTGAGCCCAATCAAGGGCAGTTTCAGTTACTTACTTTTGGAGCAGCCTTCCTAGCGTTTGCAGTCTTGAAGAAGTCCTTGATATCGACCATTCTCCACTGATTGACGCGTGTTTAAGACAAGTCTTAAAGGCTCTTTTGCCATTCTTCCCATACATAAAAAAACCTATCGCGTATTTAATTCAGAGCCCGGTACGCGCACTACATCAACGAACTTTTTTGGACAGGTAATTCACTTAAGAAAGTACTAAAAGTGTGTCGATTGTGGTTCAATTGCCCGATATATTAATAGATTATCGCTTATTTTGAGTGCTTATATTAGTGAAGACACATCTGATAACCACGATGGCCAAGAAGAACAACAAAAGGAAGACCGGATCAAAGGCCAATGTTCCTAAAGAACTCACTGAAGAAACTGTGAAATCGGTCGAAGAAGAAATCAAAGTGGAAAATTCCAGTGAAGATGTTGCTCCAGAGTCCGCTCCAGAGACACCAGAAGAGACCAAAGAACCAACCCCTGAACCTGAGCCAAAGAAAAATGAGCTTGAAGATGACAATTCAGCTGATGAGATCAAAGAATTGAAGCAAAAGATTAATGAACTCACCTTGGAGTTGTCCAAGTCGAAAGAGCAACAGGACCCTGTGAAAGTCACTGACAACAACTCTGAGCTTTTAGCCTTGAAAGAAAAACTGCAAGAGACTGAAGAAGAGAAGGAGCAAATCCAAGAACAATATGATCAATTATTAGATAGAATTGGCTCTATGAAAGCTGTCTTTTCAAAGATGAAAGAGTCCCAAAATGATTTAGAACAAGCACAAGAGCAAATTGAAGAGTATGAAAGACAAAATATGACCTTGAAGCAAAGAAATGAGTCGCTTGTAAAGGAAAAATCTCAATTCGAATCCACCATCAAGCTGCTGAAGGAAGAAAGTGAATCGCTAAATCTTGAATGTGATAGATTGAGCCATGAACTGACAACTTTGAGGTCCAACAACGAGAATACGGAATCATCATGGGATAAGGAGAAGAAGAATCTTAACCATACTATCGTTACATTAGAGAAGGAATTGGAAAAACTTAAAGAGACTAACGAAGAGTACTTGATAACGTTGGAGAATGATAAGCTAGTCAACTCATCACTGAACCAAGAGATCACTAACTTGAATGATCGTGTCACTGAGCTAACACAAGCTAAAAAGTCACTTGAGGAAGACCTAAAATCATCTGAAGAACAAATTGAGACTTTACAATCCAAGATCCATGAGTTACAAAACATATCGTCTACCTCAACTCAAGATTTCAAAGTCAAGATTGAACAGTTAGAACAGCAGATTGCTTCTGAGAAATCACAACAGCATCAATTACAAGAACAAATCGAAGACCTTACCAGCAAGGCCTCCAAATCTGCTAAATTAGAACAAGACCTTAAAGAGAAACAACTTCAAATCGGTAAACTTCGCCATGAAGCTGTGATATTGAACGAACATTTAACCAAAGCTTTACAATTGATTAAGAGAAACAGTGACTCCGAAACTGTGGATAAAGAATTAGTGACCAACCTGTTCATCTCATTCTTGAACTTACCAAGAGGTGACACCAAGAAATTTGAAGTCTTACAATTAATTTCCAACTTTTTGAATTGGGATGATGATAAAAAGATTCAAGCAGGTCTATCCCATACTGTTAAAGATCCTTCAAAGAGAGGTTCTAGGGAAAGTTTCGTATCATTATGGACAGAATACCTAGAAAGTGAAAGCACCAGGAAGACTTGAGAAAAATGTATTAATGAACCCATACGATAGTTTTAATCATGTAGAAATTCATTATACAACTATATTTATGGCTTTTGGATAACAGCCCACCAATTATCTCTTTCGTAGCCTTGATTAACAATAGTGGCACCTGCAGCTATGGAGTTTTCTTCCAATTCCCCCTTCTTGTATAAATGGTAGTATCTATATTTGGTTTCATCTTTCTTCTCTTCCTCTTTTGGCTCCTCTTCCTTTTTTTCTTCCTCTTTCACTTCTTCTGGTGCTTGAGACTGTTCTTGAGGAGTCTGTTTCTTCTTTTTTTGTCTATTTGGTTTTGGTTTCTTTGGTTGGTTCTTTTGCAGCACCCATGGTACAAGGACATCTTGTGGATCACCTTCTTTATATCCTCTTCTTGATTTTTCCTGCTCTAATGCCCATACATATATCAGTGCTTCACCGCCGCTTTTAAGCTTGGATAGAATATGTTCAATGGCTTGGATTCTTCTCTCTGGGGTTGAAAAATGATGGATGACAGCAATACTGATGGCAAAATCCTAAAAATTGTTAGTATCTAAAGCCGTATGAATTAGAATTTCTTAACTCACAAATCTGTTGTTAGGATGAGGGAGGTGTAAACCGTCACCAACCATAACTTCATGACCAAATTCTCTAGCACAGCCAATTAATCCATCGGATCTATCGCTACCCATGATATAGATATCTTTGTTCACAGCTAAGTATTTACCATTACCACATCCGACATCGATACCGACAGTGCCTTTCTGTCTTTCGAGTAAAAAGCTCTCCACAATTGGCCATGGCTTTGTTATATGTTAGTACGACTCATGAAACCGATGCTGGGACTTAACTCACTTTATATCTAGTTTGTGAGAAGTGAGAGGCGATTTCATTGTACACTGTGTGCACATATGTCTCCTCTCTGGAAACAGCGTCTAGTGATTCATCCATCCTCTTGCTTTAAGGCTCAAAAATACCAAATTGTCATCGCTCATCGATCATAGAGTTTTTTACGTCAATGTTACTTTTTTTCTGTGGGTGTGGCCCTTAACAAAAGTGTTGATGCTAACCAAAATAGACACGAAATTATTAAAAGTACACGAATGAATAGCACTGGAAAGCAAGCACAGAATAATGGCCACCGAGACAAAACGCGCTGAGAAAGTGCAGCAGATCATAGAGAGCGAGCCTAAGTCTGGATTCCTTCTGAGAAGGTGGATTGCCGTGTCCCTTTTGGCGCTATATTTCTTCATTGGCGTGCCATTGTGGTTCAAACTAACAGAGATCTATCGTGCTCCATTGCCTTCCAATTTCATCTCTTTGCTACAAAAGGACCCAAACGTCGACTTGCAGATAACTAATAAGGTCTATTTGAATGTTCAAGATAACTTGAAATACCCAGACTTGCCAGAAGCCGTCCAAATCCAGATTGATTCACAATTGCACAAGTTCAACCAAGATCCAAATGAAAGATTGATTGTGGATTGGAATGTCACTTTGGTCTATGGGGAACCGGAGAATGAGAAAGACCACGTGCTAACTTTAGAGCTGGGTGATAACGAAGGTATCCATGTTTTTGAGACGAAGAAGGAGACTGTGTTCTACTACACTTTAAACAGTGTTAAGAATAATGATCTACCATTTTTCATTACACAAGCTTTACTAGAGCATACATTTAAATCTGAGATTGAACTCTTCAAGGCCAAGAACCAAAAGAAGTCTATCAACTCTATTCAATACTCTCCAAAAGTACATCTATCATTCAAATTATTAACTGGTGATGGTTATCCTGTTGAGTGGGACATTGACAGCACATTGCAGACTTTCTTCAAACCTGTGATCCATCTATTTAAAGGTTTTGTTGACTTCACCATTGATACTGAGATCAAATATTTCACTGAGCTTAATTTACCTAAATCTGAAGGTGAAACCGCAATCACTAAATCAGATCTATCCACCATCTTAGATTTCTCAGAATGGGATGTCACTTCTAACCAATTTCCATACCCAACTTTGAACTTCATCATCTATTTCCCATCAGAAGCCAACTCACCATTAAAATTCGATTTTGAAACAGACAAGAACTCATTCTTGATTCCACAATGGGGTTCAGTGATCTTGAACGCTAATGCTCTAAAACCAAACTCATACGTTGGTCAAGACTATCTACGTCCCGCTGTTGACATTTTCACATCGGAGTTATTTAACCTATTAGGCTTACCGAAACATCCAAGAGCTCCAGTTATCAGAATCGATGCTTTGAAGAAATACACCATTGTGAACAATCTTATTAGAGGTATTGACTCCTTAGTATCACTATTGAAATTGTCAGAATCATTACCAAACATCTCTGTTCCAAAGACTGTTCAGGATAATGTTAGAAAATCTTTAAGTTCAAGACAAAAAGTTGTGGAGAAAATGAATAGAGATCACGATTTCAATGGTGCCCTATCGGAATCTATCAACGTCTTAAAATTTAGTGAACAGGCTTTCTTCGATAGAGAAATGTTTCAACAAACATTTGTCCCACAAGAACATAAGATTGCTGTTTATATGCCCTTGATTGGTCCAATTTCTCTGATGTTGATCCTGGCCACGCTCAGAGTGTTGAAAGAGATCAAATTTGTGAAGAAAAAAAGGGATTAGTCCAACTACAGGGTTTGCAATTTAGTAAAAGGTATCACTTATTAAGTCTTTTTCAAAAACGTATAAATATTAATATAGTACAAGTTGTCAAGATCTCACATATCTCTAAATTAACATACCGGCAACAACAGCACCGATTAGACCACCGAATGGAACACTAGCAGCTAAACCTTCATTAGCAGTTGAGGCAACGGAAGAGGAAGATGGTTGGACGACAGAAGTGGTGGCATCGGCAGATGATGATTGAGAAGCGGAAGCTGAAGATGATTGTTCAGAAGAGGATGAGGTCTCGGAGGATGAAGAGGCTTCAGATGATGATGAACTTTCAGAAGAAGAAGAGGCATCGGATGAGGAGGATTCTGATTGAGAGGAAGAAGATGAAGCAGAGCTTGAAGATTCTGATGATGATTCTGATGATGACTCTGAAGATGACTCTGAAGAAGAGCTTGAAGAAGAGCTTGAAGAAGAGCTTGAAGAAGAGCTTGAAGAAACTGAGCTGGATGATGAGCTAGATGACTCTGATGAAGATGAAGATAAGGATGATTCCGATGAGGATGAAGATGAGGATGAGGATGAGGATGACTCAGCGGAGGAGCTTGATGATGAGGACTTAGCAGAAGATGATGATCTAACATTCACATCGGCACCAACAGCTTTACAAGCGCTTTGGAATTCGGACCAGGCATCACTAGAGTCACCACTTGGACAGCTAGATTGAACACATGATCTATAAGAGGAGGCCTGGTTTTCACAGATACAGGAGATGTCAGCCAAACCGTCACATTTAGAGTTCTTAGTGACTTTACTAACACAAGCTAATAGACAAGCTGGTGGAGTAGCAATAGCTGAACCTAGTAAAGAGGCCAAAAGAGCGACAGTGGCGAAGGATAATTGCATCTTGGTAGCGAGTGACGGGCAAGTAATAGGGTAATAACGGAACGAACGACTGACGATTGCCTGGAAAAGGTTGCTTTTAAGGATTTCTCCAGGTATTATGTCTCTTGGTTGTTTACATTTGAAAAAAAAAACACACACTCGGGAAGGGTTTCATGTAAGAACAAATCGGGTAATTTTCGCGGTTTTCTATAGGCTTAATTTTTTGTTAAATACGTAATATTAATAGCGAGTTGAGAATTGACACTAAGAGAAACTCCATTTAGAGAATTTTCCTCCCATGAGCGACCCAAAGAGAGAAATAACGCCTACAGAGGACGACTTGGACTTATCTGATGTCCCTGAAGAGCCAAAATCCGAGTCTGATGATGAAATTGACGAACTGTTTTCAGACGTTTTAGAAGATGAACAAGCATTTATTCATAACAAATTGGTATCAAGTATACAAGGTGCTAAACTTGTGAATATCGCTGAGGAAGATCCAATACCCGAAGAACCAGAGGAAGAGTTAGATCAAGAGGAGAGATTACGATTATTGATGGATCATTTAAACCCGGAACAGATATCAAGATATGAACATTATAGAAGAACAACGGTAAATAAGTCAGGTGTTAAGAAGATTGCCAATACGGTATTGAACCAAAGTGTGTCTCAACATGTTGCTATTGTTCTATCGGGTGTTTCCAAGATATTTCTCGGTGAAATCATTGAACGTGCTAAGATTGTGAAAGAGAGATATGATAAGGCTAATTATCTAATTAAACTTGCAGAGAAGAGAGAACTTAATAAAGAGTTAAAAAGACAAATGAAATTAATGAAAAAGGAAACTGATGATCTTGAGTCTGATGTCGTTGATCTAACCCCTTATAAGAGAAAAATAGAACAAATCAAAGCTGAACTAAGAAATATGAATTTATTAAACGTTAATGAGAAAGGTCCTTTACAACCAGAACATATTAGAGAAGCCTGGAGGTTATACAAACTTGAAAGTGGTACTAACCCTAATGATCAATGGAGACGCCAAGGGGAAAGGGACGGCTTAATGTTTAGATGATGATATGTATTCAATGCTAATGACTGATTTGAAATTTAAGATCTGTAAGATTTGACCATTCAAATCCATTAAATGCTAACAATGTACAGTAATGTTCCAACAATAGTTTCAATTCTTCAATCTCATCAAGAAATTCTAACTTTGAAATTCTAATCTTCTCTGAATCTGATGTCCAATTGTTAATAATGTTGTACATATGATCAGACTTCACTTGTTCATACCCCAAGTTTTGTAATCTTTTTGAATATTTCTCCAATGTGTTAAACTCTAATAAAGAAGGCATCTGTATAGACCTTATCTTCAAATTCTCAATCATGATATTACCAAAATTATCTTCACCCCCAATTGGATCATAAATTACCACGGCAATCTTATCAAATGTATCCCTTAACGTTGTCAAGATCTTTGTAGAGTCTGATGATTCAGTATAACACAACATACACTCTGATATCACCAATGTAGGGATACTCGTATCCAATTTTCCCAATATCTCTTTGAATTCATCAATTTTACGAAGGTCAGTCCCGTATAACTTGTATCTTTCCAACTCCAACACTGGTTCAGTTTCCTTCCAAACGGTCTCCAAATCACGATCATCAACTTGAACACCAACTATTTTACTCAATGTCCCATCGGTTTTTATAGCAGCTGCTTTCAATTTTGTAGAATCCGCAAAGTCAAACTCGACATAGTCAACGTTCTTATACTGATTTAAGATTCTAAATGATCTTGTGTCTGATCCAGCACCAAGACTTACAATTCTCACAGCACCATTAAAGTTTTTGACAAATCTTTCTGCAATGGCATCAACAGCCAATGTTCTGATAAATGTACCACGGTTAATGATGGGAAGTTTCGTACTTTGTACAATAGCATTGAAGACACGTTTAGATGATAGCTTATACTCGAACTTCAAGAACTTCTCTAATCCCGAAACGATATTGATGATGTAATCGTCGGTTATGTACCCCTTCTGAGTAGCTGATAATCGACATGATAAAGCATCGTAGTCTGTAGACCTCACTGTCTTCTGTGCTCTGTCCATTGAGTAAAGTGGTTTATTTAATGGTTATTTTGGATGAACTTTAAGTTCCCATCCTCTATTGTCACTTTTATTTTTTTGCATTTTGTGTCAGTACAAGAAATTGAGTATGATCTTGAAAAGGCCCAATAAAGCTTTCAGTATTTAAAATTGAGTCTACTTCGTAGAGATTTAAGTTTTCCTCTTCAGAGAGTATTACAGGGGTCTCGTGAGAATTGAGCTCCTCTGGGGGCTGACAGAGACTTATTCATCTTCAGTTAGTCAAAAATTAAGTGTATATCTTTAAATACTCAATGATAACTTTCTAAATATTACTTCAACTACTAGCCGTCGCTGACCATCTCGATCATCAAATTAATATTATAGTACTAATTGTCTAATATATAGTATATAAATAACTAATTAATAATTAATTCGTACTTAAACGACGTTGTCGACTAATTTTTAAATATTCTAAACAAGAGTTTTAGTCTTTAATTTATTTAAACTAAGATTTCATACCTAAAATTCCTTCTCTTTACCGATTGTAAAAACGTGACCGCGGGATTGAACTTGAAGCACTTATGTGTTCATTAACTATGGTACATGCTTTCTTTATTATATACACTATTCGAAGACCATCTACATGAAGCTCCAACACTCCAACCATGAATGTTTAAACAGAGATTGTGGGAGATCCCAGAGGATGTAACGATAATTGTATCGGTTGCTTCTTCAGACTCTAATTGTCGTAAAACTGACCCATGAACGGTACATTCAGAGCATACATAGTTGATATCGATACTCCTCCACTATATAGATAGCCTAGACCATCTCAATAGCATTTAGAAACATTTTGAGATCAATTTATTCTTACTATTCTAATCATATTTAAAGCTTGGTAGGGCCACGATAGCAATTGATTGGGATTACACTGAGTTCTAAAAGAGCAACAAGAGCCCGGCTGGCGCAATCGGTAGCGCGTACGACTCTTAATCGTACGGTTGCGGGTTCGAGCCCCGCGTTAGGCACTTGTAATTTTTTTTTGCTTCGGTGATCTGAAAACTTCATTAAGAGCAGTGGCTTATTCATTAGTTGATTTTTTTAGTTATATAAAAATGGTTGTTCGTCGTACCAGGTCTTGTGAAGTTTTGAGGTGTCCTTTTGACTATATTTTTGTGTTTTCGTTGTTTGATTATATCTTGTGAATGGAGGCAAGAAAATTTGGAATTAGAATTCGTACGAGTCTCAATCGAAGGTAAAGTATAGATTATGGTACTTTTGTTAGTTCTTGGTAAAGAAGCATCTTTACTTAGCAACATCTTCAAGTACTTTTTGATCATCTGATCCCGTTAATATTTAGGTTCATACTATTCACCTAACATCGAAGCCTTAAAACTCTGCCTGTTTACCCTTTTGATTTCAATGAAGGGCAATATCTCGAGCTTGAGTCTACACATGGAGCCACACTCTCTAGAAAGACAGTTTATAGTCCTAGGAATGAACTCCAATAATTTCTAACTTCTTCTGTCATTATATCGTGTCAATTATTGTGTCAAGATTTATCTTTATGCTCAAAGAGTTTATTGCTTCCAGGATCTTAACCTAAGGAGTTATAAAAAGAGCTTTTAGGTTATTGAATCATGAAATGTCTTGATCAGGGAACTTGTAGTGCTTTACGAACTAACTTTTGGAGAGGTTTGCTTTCTTGAAATTAAAAATGTTTTTCATTGCAAAATTTGTCTTATGATTTGAAAGGTTTTAACCCTTGGAAAGCCTAAAGCATCTAATTTTCCAATATCAGATATCTCTTAACTCAGATGGAGTCAGTTCTATTATATAGTAGTTGAGCTTTGCCACCTCTATGCACTTGCGATAGCTCTGCTAAAACTGTGTGGTTCTATAAGCTCTAATAAGTGGAAAACTAGACAGTTAAAAGTGTACACTTTTGGCAATATTTAAACACTAAAGAAAAAAAATATTCCGATGATATGAATGATTATTCAACTGGACTTACTAAACTTTTCGGCCCATTCGGTGTGAACAAAGTTTGAAGTGAACCTCGCCAATGTCTTCAAATCTAAAGAACACTCAAAAGTCCTGAGGTGCGTCACTATTAGGTATCAATTACTTATCACTTCAACTTGATGGCGATATTCTGGAGAAGTGCTTTTCAGATAGACATGCCTACAGGGTCTAGAAGAAATATCTGTGATGAATTTCTTGCGAATGAGTATTACGTTACCAATGAAGACGATACATTTCTAATAACTTTCCAAAACGAAGTGTGGATCATTCAAGCTAAAAGAGAGGAAGGAGGAAAAAGATTAGTATTAAGCTATCAAGAAGTATGTGTTAACTTAGTATTATGTTTTGGAATTGAAAGCCTTGCGGGTTATCTTTATTGTTTCCATCACAGAGTGGTATCTTTGAATCTCAACTTGCACCAATTAACGGAATTTCATGATATATAATGATTAAGCAGATAATATTCAAAGTCTTTCTGTATTAGAAAGTTAATATAAAAGACTTGAAGACTCTAAAGAAATTGTAATTAAGGAGCAAAAATTGTATGTAATGATATTGTAGCAGCCACAATATGAATGACAGTAAAATTTCCAAACTTAAAGAGCAGCCCGGCTGGCGCAATCGGTAGCGCGTACGACTCTTAATCGTACGGTTGCGGGTTCGAGCCCCGCGTTAGGCAGCTTCTATTTTTTTGCAGATATTTTTTGCCACGAAACTCTTCAACAACAAGAGAAGATACATTTAGGAGTGAGTATGGGATAATCGTATAGCTGAGCTTGAGAATGCATTGGTATTCACTTTTAACTAATGATTGAATTTCAATTTCAATTGCTATTTTCATTTATATCAATGGTTAGAATTCATGAAAGATTAAGTAATATTACATTGATGTCTTATAACAATAGTTTGTTATCTTATACAAATAGAATGGATAACTAATACATACTTTTACGGTCTAAGAATGAACTCTACAAGAGAACATGCATTGTAAGTGATTCACTAATATTTAAATAATGAATTCATCTGTAATTTAACACAAGCCCTCGATCTGACATTAGCTTGGCCAATTAATAACTTATTTTAAGAATATCCCAAAGTACTATACAAATTAAAGAAAAGATTTACATATTTCTTATGGATCCATTGGATTCCAGAATAGTTTGTTCTGACAAATATTGCATGATATTTAATTGAATAATCTATAAGAATTAATTTACCTCGGCAAGAAATTCATAATATTAAAGTTTTAATGCAAGATGGCCGTTAATTAAAGTCTTGAAACCGAGATTTTAAATAAGATGTTGGTTAAAAGTGAATTGGAATCAATAAAGACATAGATTCTTAAAAAGGTTAAAAGGTTAAAAGTGTTGTCAAGCTTTTCATAATGTAAACCCTTTTATTTGCTATTTATTTACTTAAATCGGTAATATTCTTTTTCATTTCGGCCCGGACTAGGCTCAGCCTTGCCATTATTATAATTTCGGCTGATATGATAAGATATGATAATTAACCTCGCTTCTTCCATTAAAATATGCATATAAAAGTTCTGGATTTATAAAACTTGTTACTTTTTAACTTTTAGTATTTGTAATTCCGAAATTGCTAGAAAAAATTTTTTGTTTAGTGGATCGATTCTTTAGAAAAGTATAAAAAGGATTTAAATCCCCTTACATGAAAAAACAATAATATACTTTTAAATAATCAAATTTAAATTAAATTAAATAAACTTAACAATGTCCAAATTTTACGATTTAGCTCCATTAGATAACGCTGGTAAAGAATTTTCTTTTAAACAATTAGAAGGTAAAGTTGTTTTAATTATTAATGGTGCTTCAAAATGTGGTTTCACTCCACAATACACTGAATTAGAAGAATTATATAAAAAATATAAAGATGAAGGTTTAGTTATTTTAAATTTCCCATGTCAACAATTTGCTAAACAAGAGTTTGATGATCAAAAGGAAATTGAATCATTTTGTTCATTAAATTATGGTGTTACTTTCCCAATTATGAAAAGAGTTGACGTTAATGGTCCAAATACTGATCCAGTTTATCAATTTTTAAAATCTGAAAAATCTGGTTTATTAGGTTTTAAAGGTATTAAATGGAATTTTGAAAAATTTTTAGTTGATAAAAATGGTAAAGTCGTTGAACGTTATTCATCATTAACAAAACCAAAATCACTTGAAGATACTATCAAAAAATTATTAGCTGCTTAATTTAAAAAGGGCTTGCTTATGGTTTGAAATGATAATATTTGTTTTATGTACTCTTTAATTATATCTAATAAATTATTTATTGTAGATATTGATCTATAAATTTTTATTAAAATGATTTATCTATTGAACAACCCATAAATTATCATAACCGAATAGCCATGGACCAATTGTATGTCTACCCACAACTGATAAAACACCAATTATAAATTGAACAATTAAGATTAAAAGACATAATTTATCTTCCCTTTGAGGACCAAACCAAACTAAGAATAAATTAATTAATGTTAAATTATTAATTGTATCAATTGATCCATCTTTTTTAAATTTCAAATCCACTAATTTTACCATGTTTAATAATTTTAAAATTTTAACAATTAATGGATTCAATGGGGTTTCAATAATCGCTCTTGATGGATACATTAACCCATCTTCTGAATCAAATTTTGGTAATCTATGTCTTGGACATGGTATTATGGAAAATAATTGTGGTGATGAATAAATAAAATTAAAAATTTGTAAGACAAAGAATAATAATAAAGTCTTTGAGAAATGACCTAATATCCCAACAATGGCAAAGACCATTCCTGCAAAATAACAATAAGTATCACCAACAAATACTCTTGAGGGCCACCAATTATATTTTAACAGTGAAATTGATACACCTAAAAATGGAATTAATAAACATGCTGAAAATAAATGTGATTCTATAGCAGGACTTGACCCTGAAAAGATATAACAAAAATCATTCAACAGTATGATAACTCCCAAGATAACACTTTGACCAACTTCTAATCCATTTATACCTGCTAAAATATTTATAGAATTTGGACAAAAAATTGCAATAGCACCCATATATATATAATAAAATCCACCTAATTCAATTAAAGTTGAATTAAAATAATTTTGTAAAAAAAATGTTGGTATTAGGACATGGGTAATACCAAAATCAACGTAATAAACAATTAATAAAGGTATTGATGCCACAGCAGGTAAAAAAAATTTATTTCTCCATCTAATATCAAATAAATCATCTGCAAAACCTAATAAAACAGTTGATTCAAGTGATAATATAGCACTTAAATAACCAGCTAATTTATCATGAGGAAATAATTCTGTATTTGATAGTTGATGTTGTTCAATACCAAGATCTCTATTACCACCACCTGTTGTTTGTGTAACTAAATATTTATAAAATAAAAATGGGATAAAGAAAAACATAATAAACAGATACGAGGTTGCGGCAACTGCACCTTGTGATTCAGCAATAATTGGTTTTGAAATTTTTGAAAGATCTTTACCGAAAAGACCTTTCTTTATAAATAATGGAGCCAGTTGTGGAATTAAGATATCTGTTGATACATAACCTAATATAGCAAACCCAATTGAAGCAATTAATGAACGATAAAATCCATTAGACCAGTATATAATCGAAAGAGCAACAACTGTGAGTATTAGCTTAGTTCGCATTGTGATTGTATATAGTTACTTTAAATTATAAAGAATGTTAACTTATTTTGATTTCAATCGCGACGCGATATTTATAAGTGGTGTACGGATGTTTTCATTACTTGAATTAATGAATTAACAATTGAATGTATTGAATGTATTGAGTTATTGAGTTATTGAGTTAGTTATTGAACTAATTTATCAATTGAACTAATCAATTGAACTAATCAATTGAACTAATGTATCGGTGATCTTTAGATACAATTGTAAACTAATATAGTTATTAAGAGAAGTTCGAGATTATTCAAGATTATTCAAGATTATGTAACTATAGCAACTAAAACAATTAAATAATCATTTAATCATTGGTAATGTATTTTATGCTTATTGAATAAGAGTATGAAATTGTAACTCTGGATCAATAGAGATGTTACAGGTTATTACAGGTTATATGTGATCTATTAGAATTGATTAGGGAATATGTATGACTGATCTTTTATTAATAAAGAGAATACAAAATGAATCGTTGATCTCTTAATTCTTCAATAATTAATTAATCACAAAATCTCTACAATAATCTATGACCTCTTCAATAACCTCTATCTCTATCACTTAATCTCTATCACTTAAAAGCCACTTCAGTAACTGGACTCAGCCTAAATCCCTGTTGCTGATCTTTATACCAGCATTAAAATTTCGCGCTTAATAGGAAATTTCCAAACAAAAATCAGCCTCTTAATAACTCTTAACTCTTAACTCTTAATAAGTTGACTTTATACCTTCCATTTTCCCATTGTTATAATTGGTAAACCATCTTCTACAAGTTCCTTGTTCCCTTTTATATTGACTTTTTATTAAATATGTCAAGGGTGATACCTCAAATTGATTTAACAGGGTTATCTGTTGAGGATAAAAAGGAGAACGAATTTGGTTCATTAACTTCTGATAAATATCGTTATAGAGTCGTTTCTAGAGAAGGTGCTCCACTTCCTGATCCAATTGAAGATGAACCTCCATATTATGTGCTATTAATCACTTATTTAAATTATTTAATCTTGATCATTGTTGGTAATATTAAAGATTTCTTTGGTGTAACATTTAATCCAAAGGCCTATGCTGATTTATTAGAAAAAGATGGTTTAGCTCCATGGTATTCCCGTTTTGAATCTTTTTATATTCGTCGTATGAAACAAAAGATTGATGATTGTTTCGCTAGACCAACTTGTGGTGTTCCAGGTAGATTAATTACTTGTATCGATAGAGATGCTCATGATTATAATAATTATTTTACTTATCCAGGTACTACGTCAACATGTTTAAATTTATCATCATATAATTATTTAGGTTTTGCTCAATCTGAAGGTTCATGTACCGAGACTGCGTTAGAAGCTATTGAAAAATATGGTGTCGGTACAGGTGGTCCAAGAACCACAATTGGTACAACAGATTTACATGTTGAAGCTGAAAAAGTTATTGCTGATTTTGTTGGTAAAGATGATGCTATATTATTTTCAATGGGGTATGCTACAAATGCATCATTATTTAGTTCATTATTAGATAAAAAATGTTTAATCATTTCTGATGAATTAAATCATACATCAATTAGAACTGGTGTTAGATCTTCAGGTTCAGCTGTTAAAACTTTTAAACATAATGATATGGATCATTTAGAAAAAATTTTAAGAGATCAAATTTCTCAAGGTCAAACAAGAAATCATCGTCCATGGAAAAAAATTATTGTTGCAGTTGAAGGTTTATATTCAATGGAAGGTACAATGTGTAATTTACCAAGATTAATTGAATTGAAAAAAAAATATAAATTTTATTTATTCGTTGATGAAGCTCATTCAATTGGTGCAATTGGTCCAAATGGTCGTGGTGTTTGTGATTATTTTGGTATTAATCCAAAAAATGTTGATATCTTAATGGGGACTTTTACAAAATCATTTGGTGCAGCTGGTGGTTATATAACTGGTGATCAATCAGTTATTGATAGATTAAGAATTGATATTAATGGTCAAAATTATGCTGAAGCAATTGCTGCACCTGTTCTTGCTCAAATTATTTCCTCTTTAAAAATTATTAAAGGTGAATTAAATCCAGGTGAAGGTCGTGAAAGATTAGAAAGAATCGCATTTAATTCTCGTTATTTAAGATTAGGTTTACAAAGATTAGGTTTTATCGTTTATGGTGTTGATGATTCTCCAGTGGTTCCATTATTATTATATGCTCCGGGTAAGATGCCAGCTTTTTCAAGAATGTTATATAAGAGAAAAATTGCTGTGGTTATTGTTGGTTATCCTGCAACTCCATTAGTATCATCAAGAGTTCGTCTTTGTGTATCTTCATCATTGAAAAAAGAAGATATTGATTATTTATTAAGACATCTTTCTGAAGTTGGTGATAAATTATTTTTAAAATTTAGTTCAGGTATAGCAGGTGGTTCACTTGATGGTAAACCACCAAGATGGAACGTTGAAGACGTTATTAGAGAAACTCCAAAAGATTGTTTAGATTCTAAATTTTTCGTTTCAACTGCAAAAGATGTGACGAATAAAGTTAAAAAATAGAAAATGGAGTGTGTTAACTGTGTGTTTTAGATTAGATTCCCATTGATACAGCTACATTTATAATCTAAATACATATGAATTAATTGATTAATTCCATATCGTAATCTATAATGCATTTTTTATGATATCAACTCATCATCTAATATTCTCATCATTTAATAATTTATCAATTAATTCTAAAACGTCATTATGAGAATTTGAACCTAAATTTGATGATGTATAATTTGGATTCTCTAATTGAGCTTTAATAGCTTTATCTAATAAAATTCTTAATTCTTTCACTAAGACAGCATTCTTACACCATGTCTTTATTGGTAACCAAGAATCAAGGATTATACCAGGCGAATGTTTACCTGTTGAAATACCATTTAAATCAAAAGAAATTGGACCACCAAATAATAAAGTTGATAATGTAGAAACTGGAGTAACATCTCTTAAATATAATTTATTTGTCACCGTTGAAGAATTATATGTGATTAATGATGATTTTACAAGTCCATTTTTAATCTTTTTAACTTGTGGAGTTAAATCAATCTTTCTTTGTTGTAATTTTGAAAATTCAATTAATCCATCTTCCCTTTCACTTTTCAATTCTTCTAATTGTTTTAATTGTAATGGATCAATCTCTTTAACAGAAGTATCAAATAAAACTGATGAAGGATGAATAAATGACCTTGTAGCTGGTAATTTATCATTTGAAATTTCTTCACCATCTTGTTTATTCAATTGTGTAATATATTCCTCATTTCTAATCCAATATTTTATCAATTTAGCATCTGGATCAGCTTGAACAGCACCAGATGCAGTATTCAAGAATTTTGGATCAGGTAATTGGACCCTTGCAACTTGTGGATAAAAAGCACCCGTTAAAACAGCCCTGATTATAGCAAAATTGTTTTCATTTCTATTTAAATTTAAATCACCTTGTTTATATTTCAATGGTAAAAAACCTAAATCTTCAAGAATTGAAGCGTATTGAGTCATTGAAGATTTAATCTCTGTAATCTTAGTAAATGATAAATAATTATCATTTAAAAATTGTCTCTTTTTATTATTATCTTTAATTGATAAATATTCTTTAACGATCAATACCATTGCTAATATATCACCAAAATCTTTATATTTGGACATAACAATTTTAACTTTATCTCTTAAATCATGACTCTTTAAAAATGGAGAACCAACACCAAGAACAGAAGCTAATAATAAACCAAAATCTGCACAACCAAATATAATTGAATAAATTAATAATTTACCATGTTTAGGATCAATAGTTGGTAACATTGAAACGTATTTCCCTAATTCTGTTAAATCATCATATTCATCAATAAGACCTGAACATTTTAAAATTTCTTCAGATTTTAATAAAGAATTCAATGGTGGTGGATCCATACCAGTGTTTAAAAATTCAATAACGTCTTTAATACCCATAGATTTAACAACCAAATAAAGTGAATCCAAATTAATTCTTTTCATCTCTGGAATTGGACTATCAATCATTTTATCATGAGTTTCTTTTGTAAATAATTTATAAGAGATACCATTTGTTACTCTACCTGCACGACCTCTTCTTTGTTTAGCCTCTGCCTTAGATTCAAAGATCTCAACTAATTTAGTGGTATTATCAATAGCATTATAAGTCATTGATTTCACTTTCCCCGAGTCAATAGTTATAACACAATCATTTATAGTGATTGAAGTTTCAGCAATATTTGTAGATACAACAATTTTCCTCTTACCAGGGTAACTTGTAAAGACACGATGTTGTTCTTGGGCACTTAATGCACTATGTAATGGTAAAACCATTGATGGTTTATTAAATAATTGATTAATTAATTTAACACATTTGTTAATCTCTTGAACACCAGGTAAAAAAATTAAGATAGATCCATCATTTTTTGAATTAACTAAATCTTGATCAATTTTAATCACTAATGAAACAATTAAATCATAATTGATATTACCAGTTTGGAAAAAATTTGAATCTGCCTTTGGATTAATCCATTCATTATTTATTTGAATCTTAAAATCAGTTTTGGTTAAGACGTCATCCAAATAATAATCTTCAATTGGGAAAGTTCTACCTTTAATATGAGCTGTGGTTAAACCTTTAAAATAATTTTTATAAATAGAAACGTCAACAGTGGCACTCATTAAAACGATTTTCATATTATTATACTTAGTTAACAATTTTTTAATCATAATAATGATTAAATCAGTTTCCATTGATCTTTCATGAACTTCATCAAGTACTAAAATAGTATTATTTAAGAAATCATCACCATTTTGTAAAAATTTAACCAATATACCTGTAGTTAAAAATTTAATCTTTGTATTTTTATTACTCTTATTAACACCTCTAATCAAATAACCAACTTCTTCACCACATTTTGAGGCACGTTCTTCAGAGACACGTTCAGCAAGACCAATTGCTGAGATTCTTCTTGGTTGTGTACATAAAATTTGTGTTTTATAATCACCTTTAGAGTAAAGATCATCAAGGATAAATTGAACCAACTGGGTGGATTTACCTGAACCGGTTTCACCAGTGATTAAACTTACACTATTTGAATTAATGGTTGCCAGTAGATTGATTTGTTCATTCCATGCAGGTAAGTTTTTTCTTGAATTAATCATTTTGGAATATTCATTGGTTTTCTTTCTTGATTCAAAATCTTGTTTAATCTTTTCAATATCAGGTTTAGATCTAAAATATTTTCTTTCTTTAACCTGGTTACTCTGTTCGATTTCTAATTCTTTTAGTTCATTATCAATAGTCTCATTTAACAAAGAACCTGGATTAGAAATAATCTTATCACAATTTTGTTGTAACCAATCAATTATACTAAAGATATAACAATCTCCAAGTAAATTTTCAGCGGTATATTGAGCAAGCTTAGAGACCATTTCAAGTTTAATATATGTTGGTAATTTAAAATTTTTATCAATTGTTGATATAACAAGACCAGCAAGTTGATTTGGATAATATTTTGGTTTATAAACTAATAAATTTAAGAAATCATTGAATTGAAATTTTACCGTTGTATCATTAATCTTGGTAATTTTTGCAGGTTCATAAATCATTGTTAAACTTTCAATTTCTTCATTCCATAATTCAATTGAACTTTCTTCATCGATAAGTTCAATCTCTTTATTAAAACTAGCATATTTCTCAGTTAAAGAAACTAAAGTTTCATTGACATTTGTATCATTATTATTTAATTCTAAAATGGCTTCGTTTCTAGAGACACCAAATTCTGTTATTTTCCTTATTAAGATTTCGTTTTTATCAGCTAGAGTCACAGAATCACTTGATCTTGAATCCATGAAAAATTCTGGTAAATCATCATCAGGGACATTAAATAACAAGAAAGATAATGGATCTTTAAATTTTAATGCTTCTTCCACGTGAGATTCTCTAAAACCAATTGATAGTAACAATGATTTTTTTTCATTAGTTTCAGCTTTGATCTTCTCCCAATGGATATGAGTTTTAATTGATTTATAAATTTGATCTCTTTCCTTTATAGTAAAATTAAATGATAAAGCTGAATCCCAAACTTTTTTGGGGAATTTAACATTTTTTGCTTGGATATAAGGTGATCTTTTTGGAGTTAAATCAATTTTTTTGGAGTTAGTTGGTTTTATTGATGTTATCACGATTGGAGATTTCTTTATCTTTAATTCATTATTCTGTTTAACTTCTCTATCTTTTAATCTTTTCTTTGCAATATCTCTATCATTTAATACAACTTTAAAAGGATCATTAGTATATAATCTATCATGTTGATCTTTATTATTTTTCAATAATGTCTTTCTTTCATCTTCAAGTATAGCCCAAGTATCTTTAAATTCTCTTGGTAGCACCATATGTAAATTTTTATTAAAACAAATTCGATGTAAAGCGACACAAGCTGCAAAATATCTTGCTTCAATTGGAGTCTCTTTTGGATTTAAAGTATGTTTAATCTTAACATTAATTAATTCTTTTGATTTTGAATCGATCCAACCCAGGTTAGCGAAAGCAACTAGACCATCTTTAACTTTAAACATATCATATTGAACTTTTTCCCATTTTTGCTTTTGACAATGTTCATGAAGTAAACTTAATGGAGTTTTACCACTTGATGGTTTAATTATTGGTTTTGAAGCAGTTGAATTTTCATTTCCTTTATCTTTCTTTATATCTTTCTTATCTTTCAATTCATTTTTAATTTGACCATTAGCAGGTGAATTATCTACTTTAGAATTCTTTACCTTCTTTGCCATTGAAATTGATATATTTAAAGAGTTTTAATGTATTGATGAGGTTTAATTAAATTTTTATATATGATTATTATAGTGTAAAATTGATCATGGTTCCAAAGGAATAGGGTGCGTAAATTACAGACCTAAGTGTGACACATAAAGATAATTATAATAGGATTAATGAGATAATGATAAGATAATGATAATAGAAAGTTATAATATAATAAGATATATTGATCTTCTGACTACAGATATATAATCCATTATTCATCTTAACATAAGTCTATATATCAATTGGTTTTTGTAATAAATGACCCATTCTTTCAATTTTTGTTCTTAAATAACCATCAACTTCAGAACTTTTTATACCTTTATCACTTTTCCAAGCTAAAGGAATCATTGGAATTCTTTCTTTAACTTTAACTAATTGATCTTTACCTTCAACAGCGACAATTTTATCAGGATTATTTGTTAATAATTTAATATTTGTTAAACCAAGATCTAATAAAATTGCAGTTGCTAATGAAAATGATCTTGCATCTGCAGGGTGACGAAGTAATAAATTTGCTTGAACTGTATCAGCACCTAAATCTTGTAAATTATAAGCTTTTAATTTTTCACCTAATCCGATACCACGACCTTCTTGTCTTAAATAAACAATACAACCACTACCTGCATTACCCATAATTCTACCAGCTTCATCAAATTGTTCACCACAATCACAACGTGCAGACCATGCGGTTTCACCTGTATAACATTCAGAATGAATTCTTACCAAAGTATCTTCAATTGTATTAATATTAATTGGATTTCCATCATTATCAAATTTAATTTCTTCACCAGTTAATTCATCTTCATCAGCAATTATACGACCAGGTCTTAATTTACCAACATAGGCACCACGAGTCATTCTATCATTTTGAGTTTCACCTTTATAATATTTAAATAATGTCTTTGAACGAATCTTTTCACCAAATACAATTGCTAAATGTTCTTTATTATCAATATTATTTGTATAAAGGTGTAAAAAAATATCATGACCATTTGTTGTTGGAATTCTTGCTCTTGCAATACATTTAACAATTGGTAAAAAATCAGGTAATTGTTGTCTTTTCTCTTGTGATATTGAATCATTTAATGAATTTACAGGAATTGGAGCAGGTGTTGAACTTAATGATGATGATGGTGTAATTGATGGTGAAACTAATGAAAGTTCTTCAATAAAAGTTTTAGGTTGTGGATGTTGCATTTGTGTGTTATTCTAGTATTATTGTAGTCTAGTCTTATTCTAGTCTTATTTTTAGTCTAGTCTTTAGTCTTTAGTTTAGTCTTATTCTTCTCTTTTATGGATCTTCTCTTTATTAATAATAAAGAAAAAAGGGAAAAAAAGGAAAAACTGTGGTGTCTTTTGATAAGCGATGATTAATTATATAATTAATTAGTTATAAATATAAGTATATATATCAATGTAATGAATCTATTAATCAATTATTGAGTTATTGAATTATTAAGTTATATATCAATGAATAAATTGAATTTACTGTAAAAGTATTAAATTCATTCTATTAAATTCTTTATCTTAGTAATCATTAGTAGTATTGGTAATAAAAATAAGAGTCATATTTGTATTACATATATAGTTATTATATAGTTATTATATAGTTATTATATATTTATTATATGATTATATGGTTATAGTTATATAGTTACTATATAGTTCTATTAGTTAGATTAGTTCAGTATATACTAATTAATTATGTTATTTACTAAATGTAGCAACTTTATCTTTTTCTTAAATAAACATTAACAATAACATACAAACAAACATCAACATATATTTAACTCACACACAAACACACACACACACCAATGATGACAACAAGATTTACATCAAAACAAATTCTTATAGGTTCATCAATCTTAATTGGAACTGCTACAATTGCATCAAGAAATTTTTGGTGGACTCCACGTAAAGTTATTGAACCACCAAAGACAACAAAACAAGGTAATAGAATTTTTTTACCAATACGTTTTGAAAATGAATTAGATGAATTATTATTAATTAAGAGACCATTATTATTAAATTTTACTATTAGAGGTGATCCTTATTGTAATAAATTAACTGGTGCTTTACAAAGAATTATTGCATTTGAAACTGATAAAAAGATTAATATGGTTGATATTGAAACTGATGAACAAGGTACAAAAGAATTAATTTCAAGATTTGGTATTAAAAATATTCCAACTATTGTATCTGTTAGGAAACAATTACCTGAATCTTGGTATATTGATGAAAATTTAAAAGAAAATCCTGAAGGTGATGTTAATTGGGAAAAATTAAAGAAATTTGTTGAAGATAATGCTGATGAGGAGTAGATATTAGTTATTTAGTTATTGTTATATATATATAGTTATATAGTTATAGTTATAGTTATAGTTATAGTTATAGATACAGTTATAGTTAGTTATAGTTATGGTAATATTTATAGTTATACAAGATCTGGAGACCAAATTTGTAAAATATTATCATAAAATGAACATGTTGCAACTTTATTTGAATTTATTGGATTCCAATCACAACCATAAACCATACTTTCATGATCTTTCTTTAAAAAACTTTGAATTTTAACCGTATCATTTTCTTTATCTATAATTTTTGCACCATCATACATACAACAAGTTAATAATCTATTATCATTATCAATTGGACTTGGTTGAAATCTCCATACACCACCACCTAAGTTTTCTTTACCAATGATTCTTGGTGGTAAATCTTTAATTAAACCAAATTCTGGTATACAACGTAAATCTAATATTCTTACATGATCATCATATGAACCTGACCAAATTTCATATGGTTGATTTTCATTCCATTTATAACGACCATTATGATCACCAGGTTGTGAAGTTTGAATTGAGACTATACCTGCTTCATGAATTTTATTTGTTTTAAAAATCGATAAATTTGTTCTTAAATCATGTGCAATTAAATTTCTATCATCACCCCCGGTAAACACAATCGAGGATAATTCATTAAAATTACCAAATGCACCTGTCCAACATTGTTGTTCGTGTGAAGTTTCTAAAAAAAATGGTTCTGATACAAAATTATTATCAATTTGTATAATTGATGCATAACCATCAGTTGTTGTAATTAAAATTTTACCTTTATGAACTTGTGATGTTATAATTGAAGTTATAAGAATATTTTTTTCAAATAATTGAACCTTTTTTTGTAAAATTAATTCATCATCCTCGTAGTACCAAATTTTTAAATCACCAGTTGATCCACCTGTATAAATTAAATTATCATTAAATGGATCAAATTTTAAATCTAAAATTGCACTATCAGAATCTATGGATTTAATAAATTTTAAAGAATTATTAATATCTTTATAAATTTCAATTGATCCTGTTCTTATACCTGTTAATTTATTTAATTCATATGTTCCAATAAATAATAAATCTGGTATTGATGGATGATACCTTAATGAACATGGTGGTAATTGTGTCTTTATAATTGATATTCTTTTTGATTCTATTGACATGAGAGTGATTATTGTGATGACTATTGTGATGACTGAGAGTGATTAATGAGAGTGATTAATGAGTGATTATTAAGTGACTATTAAAGATCAGATCTAAATCATTAACAATTTATACATTAAATACTATATAAGTAAATTAAATTTATTTGAAAGTCACGTGATTATGAACTTAAAGTTCATTAGAAGTCACGTGATAATCATTTAAATCTTATTTAAAAATATAAATCACGTGACCATCACTTTAATAATTCTATAGCTAATAAACTCACGTGATCACATTCCCCTTTCGCGAAATCTTTAAAATGACACGAAAAGTAAACAAAAACAAAATCAACTTTCAACAAATAAACAAATTATAAAGGAAAATCATTAATAATTAAAGATGGTAAGTAATGGATCATTGAATTAGATCACTACTATCGAATCCAAATGACTCTTTCTAATCTAAAGGATCATATTAACATTTAGTCTGCAAATACAAAAACTTATAAAGATGCATTTTCATTATTTGATAAAAAAGGTACAGGTAAAGTTTCACCAGATGCATTAGGTGATTTACTTCGTGCAGTTGGACAAAATCCAACTTTACAAGAAATTTCTGAATTACAAGGACAAATTTCTGGTGATTTAGAATTTGATACATATGTTCAAATTATTAATAGACCTGATGGTTTTAAACCATTAGGTGAACCTGAAGAATATATTAAAGGATTTCAAGTCTTTGATAAAGATGGAACAGGTTATATTGGTGTTGGTGAATTAAGATATATCTTAACTTCAATTGGTGAAAAATTATCAGATTCTGAAGTTGATGAATTATTAAAAGGTGTTAATGTTACAAAAGATGGTAATGTTGATTATGTTGAATTTGTTAAGAGTATCTTAGCTCAATAGTTTTGTTTATTTAATGGATCTTTAAGTGATATGGTGTAGTGTGTTAGTTTATTAGTGTATTAGTATAGTGTAGTCTATTAGTGTATTAGTCTATTAGTGTATTAGTCTATTAGTGTATTAGTCTATTAGTGTATTAGTCTATTAGTGTATTAGTCTATTAGTGTATTAGTCTATTAGTGTATTAGTCTATTAGTGTATTAGTCTATTAGTGTATTAGTCTATTAGTGTATTAGTCTATTAGTGTATTAGTCTATTAGTGTAGTGTAGTCTATTAGTGGCAGTGTAGTTACAAGTCAATGTCGTAATAATGTAACTACAGATTCACTACTAATATATCATAATCATAAAATTGGTAAAAAATTTCCAATAATCATCATTGGAATACCGAATACATCCCTTTTTAAAGTCCAAATACAAGTTGTCTTTAAATTTGTTAAATTTGGTGTTATTAAAGTACAATTACCCATTGTAACAGCTTTAAAATCTCCATATGCAATTGTTGAAAATAAATTAAAATATTCAATAACTGAATTATCATCCATTAATTCAACAATAAATTTTGTCTTTTGTAAAATTTGTTCCCTTGTCCAACCTGTAAGTATCAAGAATTCTTCATTTACATATGAAATTTGTCCAGTTCTTCTCCAAACTATTGTTGGTGTACCTGATATTGATATAAATTTATCATATTCTAATAAAGTTCTTTGGAAACATTGTTCCATAAATATTAAATCTTCTTCTTTTAAAGTATTTGTACATGCAATAAATGAAGGTCTATATGATGCCATAGATTTTGCCATTTGAATAAGATCTTTCCTATCAAATCTTTGACGTAAATAACGAATTAAATCATGAAATCCAGGGGTATAACTAAAAGGTTTATTAATTTTTGAATAAATATCTTCAGCTTCTTTAAATCTAAGTCCCCAAAACGGGGTCTCTTCATTTTGATATGGATTTTCAGAATTATCATTTATGGCAATGGAAAAACTTAATGATGCCTTTATTTTGGGATCCTTGGAGTTATTTGATTCATTAAATTGTTCAATTGAATTATCACCTTGAATAGATTTCATTAATTCTGGATATGTTACCCTTTGATCTTGGATCCAGCCAAGCATAAATTGATTTATAAGTTTATTACCTTGTTTATGAATATTATAAATATCATAATTTGTTGGAGTCGATGTTGGAGTTGGAGTATCTGAATTCCTTGAATAAATTGAATTTGTAGAACCTTGTCTTAAATTATGATCATTACGAATATTATTTAACGAGTTGGGAGAAAGTGTTGAATCTGATATTGATTGAATATTACCATAATCATCTTGTCTTAGGATATCACTAAGGATTGAATATTCATTATTTGCAGCATTTGATAAAAATTTTGATCTTCTTGTTGAATAATCATTATATTGAAATGCTTCTAAATGGTTAGATTGAAATTGTATGGGATTGGGACTTTCACTCTTGATTTGTGGAGTTGTTGATGTTGAATCAGGTTCATCCATTAAATATTTCTTCTTCTTTCTAGGAGCATCAATACATGAATCATTAAGACCTCTTTGAATACATCTTTTACATGGACGTCCATCGTCACATGTCATATGTGCCTTATGACAATGGTTACACGCCCGGGCAGTCTTCCGTCTCTTTTCGGGCATAGCGTTATTGGTTATTGGTAATGGTTATTGGTTATTGGTTATTTTGTGGAGATCTCGAATTTTTTATAAAATAAAAATTTAATTGAACAATTATACTTAAATACCTTAATTCAATCCATTAAAATGTCTTTAACTGCCACTTTTGAGAAACTTTCATTATCTGAAATCGAATCTGTGAGTTAAAATTACTTATAAACTTATGAATAAAACTAACATATCAGGTTGATTCAACCAAATTTTCTGAATTATCAAAAGAAGAGAAAGCTATTGAATCTCAATGGGAAACTTTGTCCAAGAGATTCCCTGAAGGAATTGAAAAATTAAATGATTCATTAAAGTTAAATACTTATATCTTAGGTAATAAACCTTCCTTAGTTGATTTAAAAGTTTTTAAAGAAGTTTATCCAATTGCAAAATTTTTTACTAATGATGATTATGATTTAAAACGTCATATCTTAAGATGGATTGATTTAATTCAAAATACTTTAATCTCTGTTGATGATAAAATTATTATTGATTTCACTGTTCAAGTTCCACGTGAAGAGAAGAAGAAAGAAAAGAAAGAAGTTAAAGATGTTAAAGAAGTTAAAGTTGAAACTGATAAGAAAGAAAAGAAACAAAAAGGAGGTAAACCTGATGAAGAAACTTTAAAGAAATTAAGAGAAGAAGCTGCAAAGGCCAAAAAGGAAAAAAAATTAAAACAAGCTGCTGAACAAGCTAAAAAGGAATCTGAAGTTAAATTACCTCCATCACCTTCATTAATTGATTTACGTGTTGGTTATATTGAAAAAGCTATTAAACATCCAGATGCTGATTCTTTATACGTTTCAACAATTCAATGTGGTGACGAGGAAGGTCCAAGAACTGTTTGTTCAGGTTTAGTTAAATATTACCCATTAGAAGCATTACAAGGTCGTTATGTTGTTGTTGTTGCTAATTTAAAACCTGTTTCAATGAGAGGTATTAAATCAACTGCAATGGTTTTATGTGGTTCAGATGAAGAACATGGTTCAATTGAATTTGTTGAACCACCAATTGGTTCAAAAGCTGGTGATAAAGTTTTCTTCGAAGGTCATAACGGTACTCCAGAGAAACAATTAAATCCAAAGAAAAAAATTTGGGAACAAATTCAACCAGGTTTTACTACTAATACCGATTTAGAAGTTATCTTTAAAGAAGAAGGTAAATCTGATGCAAAATTAACTAATGAAAAAGGTGAATCATTTAAAGTTCCTACTTTAGTTAATGCTTGTGTCCGTTAAATTCAATAGTATTGTATATTATAATATAGTAGTATATTATGTTATAGTATATTATGTTATATTCTAGATTATAGTTTAGAGTATATTATAGTTTAGAGTATAATAGTATATTATGTTATAGTATGTTATAGTATAGTATATTGTACGATAGTATAGTATAATATATTCTATTATACTTCTATCACAAGATTAATACATTCTACTTTATTAAATGTAGTACACAGATAAAGTTGAGAACTAATATGACTCATCTATTCTTATCATTATAATTGATCTCTATAATGATCATAATTTCTCTATAATTATCTCATTATAATCTGTATAATCTCATTATAATCTCTAT
Source organism: Taiozyma odintsovae (assembly GCA_030557705.1). Classification (NCBI taxonomy): domain Eukaryota; kingdom Fungi; phylum Ascomycota; class Saccharomycetes; order Phaffomycetales; family Wickerhamomycetaceae; genus Taiozyma; species Taiozyma odintsovae. The sequence continues at coordinate 630,709 of JANIVH010000007.1, read as the reverse complement.
GATTATATAAAAAATGAAAAATTAAACATACTAATAACTAATAAATACCAACCATAAATACCAATATAAATACCAAGAACAATGAAACTTGTTAAACAACATTTTGAAAAAGATTCATCTGGATTTATAACTTTAATACCTGAAGATAAAGAAGATTTATTTACTTTATACAATTTAATTCATAAGAAAGATGAAATAACTTTAAAGACAATGCGTAATATCAAAAAGAATGATTCAAAAGGTTCAAAATCAAAGACTGAAAAAAAACTATTAAGGTTAACATTATCAATTGAATCAATTGAATTTGATCCAAGTGATGAAAATATGAGACTTAGAGGTAAAGTTATAAATGATGTTGAAGATGTTCCAATTGGAACATATCATACTGCTGAATTAGATTTTAAATATCCATTTACATTATTTAAAGATAATTGGGATAATATTGATTTAGAATTAATTAATAAGAGTTGCAACGTGGAAGAGAAAGCTGAAGTTGGTGCAGTTGTTTTACAAGAAGGTATTGCACATATTTGTTTAATAACTGAAAATATGACTGTATTAAGACAAAAGATTGAAAAAAATATACCAAGAAAGAAAAGAGGTGATTCAACGTCTCATGATAAATCAATTGATAAATTTTATGAAACTGTTAGTGAAACTTTGTTACGTGATTTACCAATATTAAAATTAAAAGCAATAATATTAGCATCACCAGGTTTTACTGCAAAAGGTTTATTTGATAAATTTTTTCAAATTGCAACATTGAACAATAACAAAGAGATATTACAATGTAGATCTAAATTCCTGGTGACACATAGTTCAACAGGTTTTTTACAAGGTCTTGATGAAGTGCTAAAGAATTCTGAAGTTCAAAAACAATTATCAAATACAAAATTTGCAAAAGATATAATATTACTTGATGAATTCTTTAAAACTTTGAACTTAGATGATGGTAAAGCATGGTATGGTCCTAAAGAAGTTGAGAAAGCTGTTAATTTAGGTGCAGTTAAAAATTTATTATTAACAGATTCATTATTTAGAAGTGATGATATTAATATAAGAAAACATTATATTGTATTAAGTGAAATTGTTAAAAATTCTGGTGGTGATATAACAATTTTTTCAAGTTTACATGAATCTGGTATACAATTAGATCAAATTACTGGTGTTGCCGTTATTTTAAATTATCCTGTATATGATTTAGATGAAGATGATGAATAATATATAATAGATTAATGCAACAATTTAAATAAAGTAATCAAAAGGCTATATCACTGCCTTTGAATTGGAATAAAACAATTTATCAATATACCATAGATTCCCACCTCTTGCTTTTATCATTAAATCTTGAATAATTCCACTTAATAATCCAATAACAATCCCATTTTTAATTAATCTCTTTGATGCAATTCTATTTAAACCATAATACCTGGAATAAATAACACCAAATGTCATTGTTGTTATTAAACTATTTAAAAAATCAATTCTACCTCTTAAATGGTCTAATAAAGCTTCAGTACTAAAATATGTACTAACAATTAAACCTGTTTTAAAACTTGTTTTTAAACCACCTTGAAATGCACTCTTTAAACATACCCAATTCTTACGTTTATGATAAAAATACCAACCACCTTTCGTAATTGGTAATCTATGTGAATTCTCTACAAGGAATCTATTCGACATATTACTAAATTCTGTTCTTGCCCCTTTTATAAGTCCATATCCACTTGCCATCACTGTTATTAAAGGTAATCTCAAAGTTGGATGTAAATGAAACCTTTGATTTTGATTTAATTCTTCAATGTTGTCCCAATTGATCTCTTTAGTCATTATTGATTGTTATTAATAATTCTTATAATTGATTGTTATCGTTCTTTTAATTGTTCTTATTCTTGTTGTGTTAATTACCTGTCAAATTTGTGGAGATGCATTTTTCTTTTAATAAACAATAACCCCCCACATAACAATTAACCATTAATTACCATCAAAAACCAAAGATGAACGATAGACAATGGTCTCGTCAATTGATCCTTACTACAATTGTCGCGTGTCTTTCATCTGTTCAATATGGTTATCATATGTCTGAATTAAATGGACCTAGTGGTGTGTTAACTTGTCAAATAAGTAATCCAGTTCCAGGTAAAGCATATGAAGATTCTTTCTTTCATAAACAAGGTAGAGTTCAATGCTTAGGAATGTCAGATGAACAATTAGGTATTGCAACTTCAATTTTTTCAATTGGTGGACTTATAAGTTCAATGTATGCTGGTACATTGGCTCAATTTATTGGTAGAAAAAAAACTATAATTATAAATGGTATAGTCTTTATGCTTGGAAGCTTTATCGAAACAATTGCAAATGATAACTTGGGACTTTGTATTGGTAGATTTATTTCAGGTTTAGGTGCAGGGAGTGGTATTGTCGTTACACCATTATTAATTAATGAAATTAGTCCAGATGGATTAAAAGGTTTTTTAGGTTCAATGAATCAAGTTGCAATAAATTTAGGGATATTATTAACTCAATTATTAGCTATAAATTGGGCAAATGATATTGAATGGAGATGGTTATTATTTATTGGTACTTTAATTGGATTGATTAACGTTATTGCCGTTATTGGTATTGATGAAAGTCCAAAATGGTTAGTATCAAAGAATCGTATTGATGAAGCTAAAAGAGTTATTATTAGATTAAGAGGTAATAATTCAACGGTTGATGAAGAGATTAATCTATATAACGGTTCAGGAAGTTCTGAACCTTTAATAATTAGAGATCCACCAAAAGAAAAGAATGTTACATTATTAAACTATATAAAAGATCCAATTTTTAAGAATTCATTTATAGTGGTTACAACAATATTATCATGTCAACAATTTTGTGGTATAAATTCAATTATATTTTATGGTGTTAATACAATTAGAAAATTAGTACCAAAACATGCAGTTTTAATTAATTGTTTAATATCATTAGGTAATGCAACAATTACATTTTTAGCTGCACCATTTATTGATAAATTTGGTAGATTACCATGTTTATTAACTTCAGTAAGTATAATGGGATTTTCTTCAATATTAATGTCAATTGGTATATTAAAAGAAATTTCATCAATATCAGTTATTGCAACATTTGCATATGTTGCATCTTTTGCAATTGGTCTTGGTCCAATACCATTTTTAATGATACCAGAGATAACACAAATTGAAGCAAGAAATGCAGCTCAAAGTTATGGTACTGTAATTAATTGGATTTCAACTTTTTTAGTTGGTTATTTATTTCCAATTATAAATTCATGGATTGGTGGTTACGTTTATTTAATTTTTGCAATAATTTGTGCTTTGTTTGTATTATTTTTAAAAACTGAAGTACCAGAGACAAAAGGTCGTCATACATATGAAGAAGTTTGGAATTTACGTGTGGATTAAGTTAAAATAAATGGGATATATTTATAATTATTGTAAATGATAATAATCTTAATCCTTATCTCATTAGGGCGAACAGAAGAGGGTCAATTGATAGTCACGTGTAGCTACATAGGGCTCCAACTGAAAAAAAACACCCCCCATCAGTTCCAAACACCCGGACACCTTTTCGCCAGGGCAACAACGGGACACTTTTAAGGGTAAAAAAATTCCCCCCCCCCTAATGAAAAATTCGGCGCAAAAAGTCCCTAAATTTACCCTTAAACCAAGGATTTCGCGAAAAAAAAGTCTCAATTTCATAGTGATTTCTTATGTACTAATTAAATTTACCCGCGAATTTGTTTGAAATTTTTAAAAAAGTCCAGTCCCCGGTAAGGGACACACGCCCGTTGTTTAGAGAGAGACTCTGTTAGGTTTTTTTCAAAATTAATTGGAAAGTTTTACACTTAGAAATAAAGATAATTTATCAAAGTAGAATCAATTAAAAGATGCCTACCAGATTAACTAAAACCAGAAAACATAGAGGTCACGTCTCAGGTATGTGGAATTAATGTGATATGATAATATGTTGGGTTCATTTGAAGATTTTATTGGGTTGTTTTTTTTTTTGTTAGAGTCTTGCTATAGAGTCTTAGTTTTATATGCAAAGGGTTATAAGATATACAATATGATATTATCAAGATATCAAGAAGGAATACATTGAATACGTTACATTCTATTTCATCGTTTTAAACTATAAATCAATATCACTGGATTAAAGAAATTTCAAGCAAAGACATAACCTATCTTCAAATAACATTATCATTAATTGAATAATACTAACTTTTTAATAGCCGGTAAAGGTCGTGTTGGTAAACACAGAAAGCATCCAGGTGGTAGAGGTAAAGCTGGTGGTCAACATCATCACAGAACCAATTTAGATAAATACCATCCAGGTTATTTTGGTAAAGTTGGTCAAAGATATTTCCACAAACAACAAAATCATTTCTGGAGACCAGTTTTAAACTTGGATAAATTATGGACTTTAATTCCAGAAGAAAAAAGAGAACAATATTTAACTTCTTCTTCAAAGACTGCTGCTCCAGTTATTGATACTTTAGCTGCCGGTTATGGTAAAGTTTTAGCTAAAGGTCGTTTACCAAACGTTCCAGTTATTGTTAAAGCTAGATTTGTCTCTGAATTAGCTGAAAAGAAAATTAGAGCTGCTGGTGGTGTTGTTGAATTAGTTGCTTAAATTAAAACTTTTAATAAAGGAATAATGATTTAAAATATTGTAATATAGAGGTTGCAGACTAAATTCCTTAGATTGAAACTCTTGAAGTAACCATTAACTTTTTAAATATTATGTGTATAACTGTTATAAACTAAGAAAGTATATGACTATATAATACTAATAAAGTATACAGCTATTATATAACACTAATAGCTATTATATAATACTAATAACACTAATAGCTATTATACAACAGTAATAAAGTAAATAGCTATTATACACTAATAAAATATATAACTACTCATTATAAAAAGTATATACTATTATACACTAATAAAAGTATTATACACTAATACTATAAATTGACTAAAACCGGTTCGGCCACATCCGATTTTTTTTTATAAAAACTATATCGAAATCAAAACAAAGAAAATTCTTTTTAAATTAAAGATTTGATAAGATTTTTATGCTTCAAAGTCTTAAAAGATCAAGATTTATTTCATTTATTCAATCAAATTCTTTTAATCAATTTTATAAACCATTAAATTTTTCATTAAATCAATTAAATATCAGAAATATGACATCAACATCTGAATGGACTGTGGAAGATGCTATTCCAGATCATATAAAAGAGATAATCACTTCAAAACAAAATGGTAAAATTAATTATGTATTAGTATTTCTTCAAATTGTTTCATTATTAAAATCTCAAAGAAGAACAGGTTGGGTTGATCATGGTATTAATAATTGTGAATCAATTGCTGATCATATGTATAGAATGGGAGTTTCAACTTTATTAATTACAGATCCAAAAGTTGATATTGGTAAATGTACAAAGATTGCACTTATTCATGATATTGCCGAATCCTTAGTTGGTGATATTACACCATTTGATCCAATTACTAAAGAAGAGAAACATCGTCGTGAATATAATACAATTTTATATTTAAGTAAATTAATTAAAAATTATGATGAAAAAGCAGGTGAAGAAATTTTACAATATTGGTTAGATTATGAAGAGATTAGAAATATCGAGGCAAGATACGTTAAAGATATTGATAAATTTGAAATGTTAGTTCAAAGTTTTGAATATGAAAAACAATTTAAAGGTAAAAAGAGACTTGATCAATTTTGGAGTGCAAAATCAAGTATTAAAACTGATGAAGTTAAAAGTTGGGTTAATGAATTATGGGAAAGAAGATGTGAATTTTGGAATGAAATTGATAATTAATTGAAATTAGCATATCTTTAATACCTGAATAGATTTAGCATATCTTATTTAATCTTAATTAATATTAATGAATAATATGAGAATAAATGATCTTATAAACTCTGTTCTCATACTTAACATAATATCTTAATCTCATAATCTCATAGTTAATCTCATAGTAATCTCATAGTAATCTCATAGTAATCTCAGTTTAAATGCTCTTCGCTAAAGTTTATAGATCTTTGTCTATAAATTTACAGTTCGGTAAAATGTAAATAAAAATAAAAAAAAAAACACTTTGATCAATAATTATACGTGTTTTATCAAATAATTTCAATCAATATTCACAGGAAAGTTCAGTTGGTTAAAGGTTAAATCCAGTCTGTATTGTTTGTTTTGGTTTCAATTTGCTAGAAGTTTTGTGTCTTTTCTTGGTTTCTAAGTCATTGTTATCATTTAATTATTCCATTATCATTTATCATTCCATTATAATGTTCAATAAAGTAAGGATAAAGCTTGCACGTATAGATATGGGTTTCTATAAGACACTTATCGTTAAGATCTTCCGTTCAAAGGCTATCACTATAACATTGGTTTTTTCATTATTAACGTTTCTGATACTTCATCATACACCACAACAATTAGACAGTTCAATTTATAAAAATTTAAAGATCAATTCAAATATTACTGAATTTGGTCAATCTCTATTTGATGATAAATTGGATAATGAAATCTCAGATCAATATCAATTTGAAAAAATTATCTTTATAAATGAAAAATATCCAATTACTGAAGGTTTCCAAAATATATTAAATGAATATAAACCTGAAAGATTTGCTAAAAAGTCATTAGCTGATAAATGTTCAATTTATTTTGAAAAACTCTATTCTCAGAATCCTGATTGGAAATTTGAAGAATTAGAACAAGGTTATCCATATAATGGTTATATCTTTGATACAAAGGATAGATTTTTAAAAGAACGTAAAGATGAATATAAAAATTCTTTAACAAATAAAGATACAATAACTGATGAAGAATTTGATCAATTAATTAAATCACATAATAAAGAATTAGAATGGGAAGCAAGTTATAATAAAGAAAGAAAAGAATCTTATGATTCAGAATCTTATATGAGTAATCAAATGGCTCATTTACGTGTTTTCAGTCAATGTTATTTAAATATGGAAATATCATCAAAAATTCAAAATAAAATTGATAAATTTGATTCAAAGATCACTTGTGCTTCAAATGAAAAAAAACTATTCAAATTCTTAACTAGAAAATTCCCAAAATATGTTCGTTGGAATCGTGAAGAATTATCGATGCCACCAATTATGGAACATTATTTAGAAGATGAAAATTATAAGACTCCAAAGACTAATTGGAAAACAACTGGTTGTTTTACAAGAGATTTAAGAGATACTTATAATGGTAAAGGGATTGTCATTTCTGCTACTGATAAACATATTGGTGAATTAAAATCATTAATCCTTGTGTTAAGAGCTTTAAAGAATAAACTTCCAATTCAAATTGTTCATCGTGGTGATTTATCCATAGAGTCTCAACAAGAACTTTCTAAAATTTCAAGATCAATGTCATTAAATCTTGACCAAGTTGTTAATTTTAAGAAGATTATTCAAAGATATTTCCAAGATCAAAGACAAGTTAATGTTGAAACTTTATTCCCAAAGCAAGAAATTTGGTACATAGATGCAAAGGATGCTGTAAACCCTGATGATCAAAGATTTATCACTTATGGTAATAAATTATTAACTTTATTATTTAGTTCATTTGAAGATACAGTTTTAATTGATACAGATACCGTTCCATTTGTTGATATTGATGAATATATCCTTGGATCATCAGTTTATTTGGATCAAGGTGCTTTTTTTTTCAAAGATAGACAACTTTATGATCGTATGACAGGTCCAGAATTAACTTATTTTCAAAAATTATTACCAACATCATTAGATACTGCATTCTTTAATATCCCTAAATTAACAGATTTTACTTATAAGAATAGATTCTTTGGTGAAAAATATAAACATGTTCAAGAATCTGGTCTTGTCGCTATTAATAAGAAACGTCATATTAGATCAGTTTTAACTATAAATGCTTTACAAATGTGGCATGCAACCACTACTAGAGTACATGGTGATAAAGAATTATTTTGGTTAGGTTTTTCAATTGCAGGTGATGAAGATTATTATTTAAATAAATATGGTGTCGGGGCAGTTGGTGTTCCAAATCCAAATAGTAATAGATTATTAGGTGATGAAAATGATGAAAGAAGAAAAAATTTAAAATCTAATATGCTTTGTACCACACATCCGGCTCATTTATCAGGTCTTGATGATCATACTTTATTATGGATGAATTCAGGTTTTATCACATGTAAAAGGGAAGATGAAGCTATAAATGATATTAAAATGGATCTATATAAGAATATTTTTGAAAATGCTGATGAATTAAAACAAAATTATATGGGTCCATTAAAGATTACAGCTATATTAGTCCCACCACCACAGGAACGTGTTGTTAATAATGATCTTGGTGAACCTTCTGCAGGTTGGGATGTTATGTTTGGTTGTGGTGGTTATTTATATTGTGCATATGATAAAGTTGGTGCAAGTGAAGAACCTGAACATCAAGGAACTTTTGTCGAATATGATGATGATCAAATCTTATTATATGATTACTTAGGTGAATTATGGGTTTATTCTGATAAAGTTGTTGATGATGTTAGTAGAGTTGGTGATCAAATTGAATTTCAATTTGATTCAAATATTACTACTATTAAATATTGACCAGACACCCTTTTTTCATTTCTACTGCTTATCGTTGCTTAAAGCGTATCCCAAACTTTCAACTATCTCATGTATACAAACTACTATAGACGATTATAAATTTTAAATGACGTATACATATTTTACATTATAACACAATCTGTTAAACCAAGACCATACATAGCTTTTTCAACATCTTTTTTAATTTTAAACCAATCAGCTCTACCTTGAACAAATTCATAAATTTCTTCTTGTTTAAATACACCATTAAATTTACTTAAATCACCAATTAATTTACCTAATTCTTTTGAATCTTCTGTTGCAATTAAATATAATTGACCAATTTCTTTTAAAGCTGCAAATAATGGATTAATATTCTTTTGACGCAATGTATTAACAATGAAATCATAATATAAATTTAAATCACTTATTAAGATTATTGAACCAGTTGTTGAAATCATACGTTTTTTAATATTTTTAACAATCATTCTAAAGAATCTTTCACCAATTTCTTGTTGAAATATATCAATTACACCTTTTTCAGTTGTACCATTTAATAAATTAATATGATTTGATAATAATGTAACAACTTTTATAGCACATTTTGTTGGTCCCGTTATTGATAATACATCATTTGTATCCTTTGGATTAAAATCATTAAATAATTGTAAAGTATTAAAAAGAAATTCAATTTCATCCATTAATTTATCAATACCAATATTTAAACCATTAGCGACAAATGTATCTAATGTAGTTTCAAATTGTTTCTTTGATTGATTAACATTATTTAAAAATTCATTCTTTTCAACAATTTTCTTTTGTACTAATTCATTTTCATAGAAGATTTCAACCATTTGTTGAATTAAATCACCAACGTTAATAAGTTCAGTAAATTTAACTAAAGGTTCTACTGTATTAATTTTTTCAACATTTTCAAGTGATTTAAATTCAGTTGGTTCATATTTTGATAATAATTCAATTGCTTTTTCAAAACCTGGTTTTATATGAATTTGTGATAAAGTTTTAACTAATATTATAAAAATTTCTTCAATTTGTTGATTAACTCTTAATTTATCAACAATTGAATTATTAATTTTATTAAAATTTGAAGTTAATTCAACTTTTAACTTAGCTCTTTCAATAATTTGACATGAAAGTTCAAAATTTATAAATGATTTTAAATTTTGTAAATTTTTATTCAAAATTTCAAAATTTACTTTAAATTTAATTTCATTTGATTCTTTATTTGATTTATTAAAAATTTTAGTAAAACTTGTTAATAATTCAAATTTATTTGTTTTAACTTCATCGTTATTATATTCAGTTAATATGGATTTATAAATATTTTCTTGTTCAATTTTTTCTTGTTCTTGAGCTTCAGCTTCAAATTTATGAATCTCTGCAATTGAATCTTTTTTAAAATTAATAAGATCCTCCTCGAGGAAAATTTCAATCAATGGTTCTGTATATAAATTGATAAATCTTGTAATTATATCTTTATAACTTGGTCCTGCATTATTTGAATCATTTAAACCAGGAACAAAGACATTAAGTAAATTTGAATAAACAATGGGTATAATTTGTATATTTTTTGAAGCTTCATCCATGAAAAATTTAATCAAGTGTTTATCAATAATATTTTCAGCATACATGAGCATCACAGGTAGTTGTTGACCAAAGCATTGATCAATAATCTTGGATTTTTCATTGAAAAATTTAATTAAATCATCAATAACATCATTTAATGATTCTTCACTTAATTCACCAGTTAAAGTTAAAATTGTCTCAGGGAAAAAATCAAATGGGAATCTATTTTCTTGTTTAAAGAATTCAACAATAAGATTCTCTTGATCTAAGATATTTAAAGTCTCCACTAATAAATTAACAATAGAATATTCTTCATTATGGAAATTTTTAATCAATTCATCAAAATTTTGCCTTGTCAATGTCTTTAAAATTGTCCTTACTTTAATTAACATCATTTCTTGATATTCGAAATCAGCATCGTCCAGCGTAACAAATTTCTCTAAATTGATAAGAATCTTTGCCTTATCCTGTGAACTTATAACTTTAAAATTAAAAAATAGCTCAAAATCAATGTTCTCAACATCGGTATCTTTAATTCTCAATAGGAAAGGTCTTAACAATGAAGCAATTCTTACCACAGTCGATTTAGGATCATTTGTCTTATGCAACGTGAAGCAATTAGTTTCATCGTATTCGACCAACAGATCCTCAGTGAAATATGGATCATGAACAATTAATGTTTTGGAAAGACGTTGTGTAAAATACTCTGAATCAATTGACTCTTTAAGGATCCTCCCTACTTTAGCATTGATCTTACTGAAGTTCAAGTAGTCCAGCACACTCAGCCGCGTAGCAATGTTCTGCACCAGATTAAGCTTCTCTAGGATCTCAGACATTGACAATATGGAAACTTTTGATAATGATTATGGTTTAGTTAAGCCTCTTTTAAATTAAAGCGCGATATTTATCAATTCTCGAATTAAATTGATCTAAAACAGATAAAAACTTGAGATAAACTCGTAAAGTTATTGGAATTTATCGATTAAACTAATGAATGTACAATTATAACTGAAAGAACATTAAATAAGCATTAAATTTAGTTTAAACGGTCTTATATTGATTTGCTGTCTATTCCGGGTAATTTTCGCGACACCTTTTATTAGATAAACATTGAAATCTTTAGTATTAAACTATTAACTTATAATTTAGTATTAAACCATTAACTTATTTAACACTAAAGATGAAGGCCTTCGCTACTAATCATGAAGAGTTAATCCATGATGTTAGTTATGATTTCTATGGGAAACAACTCGCGAGTTGCTCATCGGATCAACATATTAAAGTATTTGATTTAGATTCTTCAAGTAATGAATGGATTTTAAATGATAGTTGGAAAGCTCATGATTCATCAATTGTTAAAATTGATTGGGCATCACCTGAATATGGTAAAATAATTGCAAGTGCTTCATATGATAAAACTGTTAAGATTTGGGAAGAAGATCCAGATGAACCACATTCAAGTGGTCGTCGTTGGAAAAAATTGGCAACTTTAAACGATGCAAGAGGTCCAATTTATGATTTATCATTTGCTCCAAGTCATTTAGGTCTAAGATTAAGTGTTATTGGTAGTGATGGTGTCTTAAGAATTTATGATGCTTTAGAACCTGCAGATTTAAGATCTTGGACTTTAACATCTGAAGTCTCTATCTTAAGTGAAACTCCAGCATCTCATTTACAATCAGATTTTGCACTAAGTTGGTGTCCATCCAGGTTTAGTCCTGAAAAATTGGTTGTTTGTGCACTTGATCAAGGTTTTATTTATCATCGTGATTCAAATGGTAAATTAATTGAAGCTGCAACACTACCCGAACATTCAGGTTTAATTAGATCTGTGGCATGGGCTCCATCAATGGGTAGATATTATCAATTATTAGCTACAGGTTGTAAAGATGGTAAAATTCGTATTTTTAAACTTATAGAAAGATTAACTAAAAAGCAACAATACTCTTGGGGTGATGAAGATGATTTATCAAATCAATCATCAAATGTTGAAATTTCTTTAGAATTAGTTAGTGAACATGATGATCATCATGGTGAAGTTTGGTCAGTTTCTTGGAATTTAACTGGAACTATATTAAGTAGTTCAGGTGATGATGGGAAAGTTAGACTTTGGAAGGCTTCTTATAATAATGAATTTCAATGTTTAAGTGTTATTAGTGCTGAACAAAAAGACACGATATAATATTGGTCATTGTTGTATAATATAAATCTTGTAATGATATGATTGTAGAGTGAATATGATATTGTACTATGTGTATAATGATCTTTAAATCAATCGTATTGACGTTATTGATAGTAATTACTGGTAAGGCCGGCTTCCTATAATTAAATACCCATCGGCATTTTCGATTAATTTATTTATATAAGGCGTCTCTAAGATTATGATGTCAAATTAATAGTACATATATAATATATCAACTATATAATTAGTACAATTAATTGAAGTTAATATTGATAATATTAATACTAGCCACGCTGTACTAGCTATTATAATTATTAATTATATTTTCCAAGAGCTAGCTGCTTGATCTAGCTATAAATCAGTTCAGATATTCATACTATCAGCTGTACGCTTCAATGAGCTGAGTTGTAAGCGATTAATATAAACCTCCAGGTTTCTGGATTAACTAGATACACGATAGACTTATCTGTGTATCTCTCATATCACTGAAGCATTGACAAAGATAGAAGAAACTATGAGATTGAACAATTCGCAAACTGGTAATAATACTAAGTAGTGACATCAAGGCCAAACTGTACTACAAGAAGCTTACATCTCGTAGGTACTTCAATAAATAATATCATAACAGTCATTAAATACTTTTGGTAAATTTGGTGGTACTTTAACCATCCAATTTTATTAATAAGAATCAGCACTTTGAATAATTATCTTCCTATCTTCGATATACCTATCAAGAAATTCTAAATCAGCACTTTGGAAATTAAGAGGTTCGTTATAAATAGGATCAACAAACCTTGGATCATAATCGTCTTCTAAGAGTGAGGTCAAAGGGTTGATCTTATAATTTGATACCACATCTTCAATCTTGTCCTGTATGAATTCCAAAGCGTCAATATCTGAGGAAAGGTCATCACTATCAAGGGACACAGGACCTTTATAATAATTCTTACTTCCTTGTTGTAAATTGGCAGAAAGTCCAGAATGTGATGCATAATGAATTTTCTTTATCATTGTAGTTTTAAAATTAATGATACAACGTTCATGAATATCTAAAGATCTTGCTTTCAAACGATCAATAAGATTAACAAAATGTGGAATTGGATCATTTAAAACTGTATTTCTTAAGACATAACCTTTTCTTCTTGCTAAAAATGCAATAATTCGACAATTATAATTTAAAAACCATTCTAACCGTTGATCACCAAGATTTTGTGCTAATTTCTCCCTATCATAAAAATGCATCAATGAAGTCCCACTTAAGAAGAATGAAAATATGTATCGAGTCCCCACAAGGATAACATCTAAAATTTCAACCAATGTATGCCAAAATACATAAAAAACTCGTTCAATTGGTTGTGCAGAAGGCCCAAAGGAGTAAATTTCTGGGGGGACAAGGGAATACCAAAGTTTCATCAATTCAAAGAGTTGATCAACAGGGTACGTGGACACAAATTGTGGTGACTTATTAGATCTGATAAGTTTTAAGGTGAGGTTAATGAAATCTTGTAGAGCAATGTACTGTTTATAAATTGGATCATCTGCATTGAAAATGTCTTCATCTTCAAGGAATTCTTCACCAAATTGTTTTAATACTTCTTGAAACTCCAATAACAACCTTGGATCATACTGCGGTAACCAGACATACTTAGAGGTAAACAATAAACCATCGGCAAAGACTTTCAACCTGGGGAAAGAGTTAGGAAATGCAGAAGGGTTTTCATAAACTGCTCTTAAGACAGCACAGGGTCCAGATGCAAATGAAAAAAACTCCTTAAGAGAAACTTTTTCGAAATAAAGTGATGATTTGTTCAATAGACTTGTGATCCTCAACACGGGAGTAGCATTGTCATCACTGATGTTCGATAGGGCGCCTCTAAGATAACTGATAGCGTCACCTCTCATCCTTAAGAATATCTTATTGATCTCTGAATGACTAGTAAGGACTTTACCTGCGCCAAAGATGATAGCTGCTTTGAAAACATTGATATGTTCCATCCCGTCTTCCAAGATGTGAAACATATCATTCAATAAAAAAACACGTGCAAATGTGGCAGAGACTGTCTCATTAAAGAATGGTGGGAATTTTTTCAAGTCGTATTGTGGTCTGTTCTTTCTATGAGGTACTAATGGGACTTCGAATGTATCTGTTTGATCGTTATAGTTCGGAGGCGAAATCTTATTCTCCTCTGGACTATCAAGAAAGCTGGTGGCACTTGTAGAACTCGTGCGATGATCTATTGATAAAGGTGAATTGAAACCTGAGTCATAGGTGACACTGTAACGATGAATAGGATGAATATAATCCTCGATAAGTTTCTTAGTAGTGATGGTGTCAATGGTGGGATCAATGCCTTTTAAGAACTGTGATTGTTGACCATTTTGATCAATTGATGAATCATCAGGTTTGTAAGTGAACCCATGATTGAATTGAACAATGCTTTTCACATTGGGTGAAGTCTTTGAAAGTTGAGAAGTCGGATTCTGTGATTTTGATACGTAAACTTGAGAATTTTCAGAATTGACCACCTTTGGGAATACCTGTTCCATGGATTGGTGATCAATATTAGGGAATGGGTTATCATGATGTAAAATGTGTGTGATAGGACCTTGGTATTGAACCTGGTATGCTAGTGTATCCTTAGGATGTTGCGTAGGTGTAGTGGTCGTGTAAGTGTTGGTAATTCTCGACTCAGCATCGGAGTACAAGTGGGCTTGTCTGATGATCTCCAGCTCTTGAGGCGTGAGGTCCAAGTATCCGCATCGTATAGCCCTAGAGGAACATTTCTTACATGAAGGCAGAGTCTCATCACACTTGACCCTTCTCTGACGGCATTGAGGACAACCCAGCCTCGAGTTCTTATGCTTCTTTCTATGGAGGACTTTCTTCTCCTTGGACTGCTCCTCCTGTTGTTGCTTAGCAGACTGCCTTATATCACCGGACTTGGAGCGAATGAGCTTGTCCCTGGGTATTTGGTTCATGACTCTTCGAGGGGTTCTAGTCTTGTCTTGAGTCCAATCTCTTTAATTCGGTATTGTTGATAGTATAAACTGTAACCTATAATTTTTAGTCTTTAATCTCAAGTACTCTCAGTCTCGAGTCTCGAGTATCTCTTAAACGTGCACCAGTACAGCGGCCACAATCGTTTATAAAAGCAGATGGCGTGGGGGAAAATATTGCAAATATTAAGAACTCTCCAGTTGATTACATTAACAGTTTTAAGCTTTGGCATTTTCATTTTAAGGTTGTAGTTCTGACAACTGTTGCATCAGCAAGCATGAGGGACTTTAACCTTTTGCGCGCCACTAATGGCCCTGATTAGGGTGGGGAGAGCACCCTAGCCTTGGTACCAATAATAGGCTAAAGAGATTGTCAGGTGTATCTGCTTAGACTTGCCCAAGGCTGCTGTTCCTCCTGCTTGGATCGCATGTATGGTAGCGCTAGAAGGGGCGCAGAAGGAGAAACTCTGCCTATGCCTCGGTATGAAAATTTTCCGCCTTGTACGCCCGCTGGTAATACGGTAATATCAGTTGATTACACTACGATTGCACTACGCTAGAACCGTTATGTTTTCTGCAGTATCGCTTGTCTCTGTTCAGGTACTACTTTCTGCTTCTATCCTCTTGTACCGTTAATGTAATCTTCCTTAAACGTTAAAATTGTTAAAGTTTGGTCAGTTAAAGACGGTTTGAGGTTCTAGGGCATTGGATATTCAGAAGTAGAAAATCCGAACGGGAGAATCCATTCTTACGCACTTTCATCATTCGATTGGTTTTATATATGGGCCTCTATAATCCATAATATAATAGTCAGTCCCCTCCGCAAATTTTCTACTGTATTTGTGCCACATCGACATTCCTGATCCGCCTATAATTAATTCCCGAAGATCTGAATACACATTGGTCGCTGCGCATCTTTAGTGCATGCACTGATGGTGATGATGTTGATGTTGATGATGATGAAACTTATAAGTTGTGTTAGCTCTATGAGGTCTGTCATAAACTGTTTCTTGAATGGGCAGTTGGGACAAAGGGCAGACTATTTGGCTTACCAATAATTAACACCACAACGTGAATACAAATATCTTCACTGCAGGAAGGGAAGTGCATTCATTAATTGGTATCCATGTCTTAGAAGATTCGATCACCGATGACAATTCGCACCCACAGCTCCGCTCACAGTTAACCGCAGGGTTTGTTTTTAAAGTGTTCCGTCTTTACCAACTCAGTCCGAATATTGCCGCCTAACTCCCGCTAAACTGCAGAGGGCCCTCTTTGTACTATACTACAGAACCCTGAGATCCAGAATCAAAGCACGTTGATACCCGAACGCTACCGGAGAGAGGTCTACACAGAATACATAACTACGTTGGTGACGTATATCTTGATTTTTAGCATCTACGCTTTTCAATATCAACAGAACTGCCCACTGCTTATCATTAGGCCACGATACATTATCCAACTCCAATGTGCACTGATAACCCGCATGGTCCCTTAGTCTATAGTAAACAGTTCGATAAGCTATGCTAGACGTTAACAATTTTCAAATTCCTATTACAATATAAAATAAATAAATTGTTTATGATTCGATGTACTAAACTGTAACTTTACACCCGCGTAGGTTCACATCTCAAGAGTCGGGCGCAATTTTTTTTCTTTTTTTTACGTTTGTTCAATACTACAGATTAGCTTTATTGTAAATGACAGAATATGATTTGCATAATATCAAGCCTCGCTTGAAGTGGCGTTACAACAATCCACTGTTTTACAATCTGCAATTTTGTTTCAGAAACCTGTCCTGTTAATCATGGATTTAATATATTGTGCCATTTCTATTGTAAAGATGAAGCGCCATCCAACAATGAGCCCCAAACTTTCCTTGTTAATAACGTATGGTGCTTTCAGTAGTATAACCTCACTATCTTCTAAATAGTGACGTACCATATAGTCCTTCTACATCTGCAACCTCACTGATGCACTAGGGACTAAGTATTTGATAGTCCACTTCTAGAATGATCAATCGGCTTAACGTCTTAGAACTGCGGGGCTTATTTTTCTTTTTTTTAGACTGGACATCGTTACTGGAGATACCACATTCTCCATGGAGATTATGAATAGAAACAAGAATTTAGCGTTTGGGTTCCAGGACTAAATGTAGTACTGGTCACAGCCATGCACTACTGTTTGCTGTTTATAGTTTATAGTTTACCCTTTAAATACTTATAAATACAGGGACAAACCCATTGACGAAAAAAAAGTTAAAGTTCATAAGATCTTGATCGGCTGTAAATGCTGTGAAACTTATCGTTTGATATTCTAAACTTTAAACATGACGTGATATATAATGGGACCCTCGACAACTAGTCAGCATTATGAGTTGTGAATATCTCCATGACTGTCTGGAACTCGTAAACGATGAAGAAGATGATAGCCACTTTCATAAAGAGCTTTGTCGAATCAGAGGCTTCACTTTCATCAATTTTTTGAAACAAAGTGGAGATAATTGGGATATTGTTTAGTAAATCTGGTTGTTGTTCATTTACAATCGAGTTGGCTTGAGTTGATTGGCCAGGGAAAGGTTCTTGAAGGGAAGGAGTCGGTGTAGTGGATCTGAAACTCACACGGCGTGTGGTCTTGGCCTTGTTGATGGTTTCCTCATTGTTGTAAATGTCAATAGGTGAAACTTTTTGAAATACTGGTGCTGAAATATTTTTCTTATCAACTTTCATCTTTGATCTTTCCAATTTCCTAGTTTCTGAACTCACACCTTCTTTCTCAGGGGATGGTGATGGTCTTCTCTTAGTATCACTAACAAATACTTTCTTCAATAGGCCTTTTCTCTTTCTTGGTCCCTCGATAGTTAAATTTTCCTGAGAAATTTCTTTAACAGGTTCTTTAATAATCTGTGGTGCTGGTTTTAAAGGTGATTTACTCCTAGGACTAACTTCTTCAATTGGTTCAACCTCATCTTCCATGGTTATAGACTTCATTGGGCTAATGGAATTCATTTCATTTTCATTATTGTAAACATCTAACAGGTCATCTCTGATAGGTTCAATGCTCCTAGTGTCAATAACATCTTTATTAGTGTTATAAATCAAACCATTCTCATCATCATAACTATAGTATTCAAATGGTGGTTCCTGTCCAGTAGGCTGTAGATAACTTTGATGAATGTGATATTTGGGCGAAGGAGGTGCAACTGGTTCAGGAGTTGGAGTTCTTTCTTTAAAATAATACCCACCTTCAGTGATCCTCAATAATTCACTACTTGAACCCTTCGACTTCAATTCCTTCTCTAAAGGAGCAGAATTCTCATAACCTTTGGCCAGAGTAGGCATCAGTTCAATGTTATCTTCACTGTCATTTCTATGACGATAGCTTGGCTTAGAATTTGGGTTCTTCTTTTTCTTCTTCTTTGGGTCATCACCCCCTGACACTACTCTAAAAGGTTTCATTAACGTGAAGTTATTAGTTTGTTTCACAGGACGTTCTTTTTCAAAGATATTATCTTCGACTCTTGGTTGCTTTGGAGGTGAATTTTCTTTCTTCTTTTCAGTTGGTGGTTCGTCAAATACAGTAGATTTTTTTAAATGCTCTTTAGAAGTTGATCTCATCACCCTTGGAGGACTATAATTATTGCCTCCATCAGGCGACCATGGTGGTGCCTGTGATGGTGGGAATCGGGAGTTTATAGGCGAGGACCCTGGAGATTTCACTTGTTTCATGGAACGAGCCTGGGCAGCAGCACGAGATTGATACTGTTGATAATAATCAGCACTTGAATTCGAATGCGTATACGTCTGCTGTTGTAATGGTAAATGAGGCTGTGATTGAGATTGAACATGTAATGGTGGTGATTGGTAAGCTTGAACTTCTGGTGATACTCTTTGTGAGACTGGTCGTTGAGGATGTCTTCTTGGGACTTCCAAATCATTTGGTCGTGTTCTTTGCATCCTTTGTTGCTGATGATGAGACTGGGGCTGATGATATTGTTGGTATGGGTATGACTGAGCCGGGTAGGGCTGTTCATGGTATTGACGTTGCTGTTGCTGTTGTTGGTAATGATCCCCAGAATTGGGACTGAATTCAGGAGCTGATCTGTAATTACTCATAGTTTAAGTTGGGTGGACGAGGGGATATATTGATTATAGGCAGTATTAAGATCGATTCTGGCTAAACTTGAGTAATCGATTTGAACTGCAAAGGATATAAATGCAAGAACAGATTAGAACGTGATTGACGGGTATTTAAACGGGGGGAAATATTGTAGTTCTTTAAGTGTATTGTTTTAAAGGAGTGAAGTTAAAATATGCATGGAATAATTCAGTTGATGAGCAAGAGTTTACGCTGGGTCAATCTTTTTGAATTCCCGGTATCAATGACAACCAACGTTGATTTTCTCTTGTAATTTCTTTAATGGCTGGATGTCAAAGTTGGCTGGTTGTTATGTTTTTTTATGCCACAACTTCCTGCTGCGCGTACCGGGACCCTCGTAGACACATGGAGAGATGACAGAAAACGGCTGTGATTTTAATCATAAAATTAGCAAGAGATACATAGTTTATACTAATTTACGATCAAAGAGCTCAAATAAGATTTGTTTATTGTGTTTAATGCAATATCAATCCAAGATATAATTTAAAAGTTAAAAAAAAAGTGATCATAAGAAAAAAAGATGAATCCACAAAGGATGTTAAAGAACTGAAAGATAACCATTAGAAAAAAAGAAGAAACCCATAACCTGTATCGTTAAGCTGTAAAGTTATAATTCAAACATAAACTTCTTAAAAGTTGTTTGAAATGAAATCTTTGAAGTCATTGACCAATTGATCAGCAGTGTTTTCAAATTTTTCGAAAGCAGCATTGACGTCATACTTAATGTTGGATTCTTCAGCTTCAGAGGTGTTGGCACCCCAGAATTCTTCTAAGTCTTGACCACCACCATTGTAGATCAAGTAGTTAGGAGTATCTTCTGGGATATCAGTTAGTTTACCCTTGGTGGAGTAATCGATGATTTTCTTCTTCAATTGGGCTGGGGTAATACCACCTTTACCACCAAATTCAGAGGCAGAACCCGGTTGTAATGACAAGTAGTAAGTCAACAAACCGGCAACGTGTGGTGAAGCCATTGATGTACCTGATAAAGTGGCAGTGGCAGTTTCAGAACCAATGTAAGTAGACAAGATGTTCAAACCTGGACCAAAGATGTCAACACATTTACCATAGTTAGAGAAGTAGGCTCTGCTGTCAGATAAGGTGGAAGCACCAACAGTGACAGCCTTTTCAGCAGCAGCTGGAGAGTAGTTACAAGCATCAGCATTGTCATTACCAGCTGCAACGGCAAAGTGGATACCAGCTTGAACAGCAGCATTGACAGCCAAGTCTAAAGCTGGAGATTTACCACCACCTAAGGACATGTTGGCAGTAGAACCTTTGAAACCCTTCTTACTTTCCTTAGCAGCTTTAGCATGTGCATTGGCAGCGTATTCAACACCTTTAACGACATCGGACATGGTACCAGAACCATTAGATCTCAAGACTTTAACAGCAACGATATCAGCCTTCTTAGCAACACCATAGTGTTTAGAACCAATAGTACCAGCACAGTGAGTACCGTGACCGTTACCATCTTCATCTTGGTCACCAGTTGGGATGGTCTTACCCCAGACCGCACGACCTTCAAAATCATCATGTTTGACATTGACACCAGTGTCAATGACGTATGAAGTGACACCTTCACCAGCGTTATCATCGTATAAATATTTGTTGAATGAGCCCAAGTTTAGAGCATCACGGTGTGAGATTCTTGATAGACCCCATGGAGCACCGTTTTGAGTGTTGAATTCTGATGAGAAAACTCTTGAATCTTGTTCAACAAATTCAACCAATGGGTTACGACGAATTAAGTCAATGGTATCTTCTAAGAAGTAACCAAAGTAACCGGCGAATAAGCCATCAATGTGGAAAGAATCTAATAAACCACCTAGACTGTCAACAACGGATTCAGACTTGACATCGGAGAAGAATTGATGTGTTGGGTTAGCATCGTATAGGGCCTTGGCAGCTTGAATATGTTCTTGGTTGACCCAGTTTTGGTGGAAGTCAATTTCTTCAGGCAAGATACCCTTTTTGAAGACAACAATGTAACGGTTTGGAATGATGTTGGTAGCAGCAGTCAAACTTGTGACGATTGGAGCAGATTCATCAGCCAAGTGTTCCTTCAAGACAGCAGTGTCAATGTTGGTTTCCTCAGTGGTGACAGCAACTTGTTGAGAGGCTTTTTTGCCTTCTTGCTTTACAGCAAAGACTTCTTGGTTGTTGTTAACATCTGGAATGACCAATGCAACGGCAACAGAAGCTAGGACAGCTAATGGTAAAATTTGGGTAGTTCTCATTGTGATATAGCCTTTAACTTAATGTTTTTCTATAATAGATAACAGTATCTAAGTTTTATGGGGTTATAAGGGTGAATAGTCTAAAAAGGGCTATCGCAGGGCGTTTCAATTGTTTAAAAAAGTTAGGTAGGGGTTACTTCTAAGTGAGTCCTTAACAGTGGCGAGGTTCCTTTGGGTAGAACCTTGGTGGTGTTAAAGTTAGAAGTGATTGTTGTTCTTAATACAAGGGGAGGGTGGCAAGCTAAATTTCTCAAAAATTTGGCTTTTTATAGCGCCTGGGAATTACGTAAATTCGGTCCGGGTCCGCGAAACTGCATAAGTGTCAAAAAGGCAGTGCAATAAAAGAAGGCGTTGTTGCACTTGCGCAATCCAGCTGCTGACGTAAGCACTGATAAGAAGATAAGATCATGTGACCGTCCATCAAGGGTTAAGTGTCAAACTTGCTCAATAGGAGGTTGGTTCCCCTATAAAGTAAAGATTTTGAGGGACTTGTCATATGTCATTTGTGAGTAACATGAGTATTGTGAGTCACTACAGAGAGTTCTGGCTATGATTAGTTTGAAATCTCAATACACGAATTTGTTGCCTTCTCATCTCGATATCCTTGTATTGTCGACGGCATTAAAATTCACCCCAAAATCAAAACTGTGGAGGCACAAAATTCACCAAAACACCGAGGATTCACAAACAATCTCTTAAAACGCGCGATAAGTCGCTCATTATCTTCAGCGGAGATCACGATTCAACACCTGTTGCCCATCCCTCGCAAGATCTGTGGTCTAGATCCAGTGAACAACGTGCTCGCTCGTTGACAATCTGGTCTCACTAAAGTGACGCGTTAAACAGTCAAGGTAAACATGACCGTAAAAGTGCCAGAAGGTAGTGAAACATCACAACTTCTTGTCAATAATGAAGATCTGAGCCATGGCTCCATAAATCCTTTAAACCACAATGAAATTGATCCATCTTTGAAGCACAAAGTCAAAAACAAGCTGTACATCTCGCACCTGCTATATGTTTGGAATTCAAGGGTCTACGAGTTTGCTATTGTGTTGTTCATTGTTAACCTCTACCCAAACACGTTACTACCCACATCATTATTCGCCCTAACATCTGCTGCTTCTGGAATATTTTTAACAAACACAGTCACAAAGCTAGTAAATCATGGTGAAAGACTAGCAATTATTAGAAAGACAATCTTTATCCAACGATTCTTTGCAATCCTTGCCTCATCATTATTCTTAATCATATTCCACTTTTTCCAACACCATGAGATATTGAAAGCTCTCACGTTATCTATTGCCATTGTTTGTGGTGTTGTTGAGAAACTTTGCACAATTGGTAACAAGATTTCCATCTCGAGAGACTGGATCGTTAAGATCAGCTCCAAAGATCAAGAATTTTTGATGGAGCTGAACACTAAGCTTAGATCCATTGACCTTTTCTCAAAATTAGTTGGCCCTTTCTTTATTTCCACATTCATAACGTTAACGAATCACGAAATAACCGCTATCTTCCTAATCTTGACGTTCCTGATAAGTAATCAAATTGAATACCAAGCTATCTTAAACATTTATCACACAATTCCAACGCTGAAGGAATCGAAAGACACCATTTCCAGCAAGTCATCGAATGGTAAGTTTGGAAAGCATTTGAACTACTTTGAGAGCACCAAACTTTTCCTGCAAAACCCATTAGCACTAGCAATCATCTCATTATCCATTATCTACTTCACTGTGCTATCGTTTGGGAGCTCAACTATAGCGTACTTACTATCGTTCCCAGATATAAACAACTTCTCCATTGGTGTCCTGAAAGGAATATCCACCGTTTTTGAACTCTTTGGTACCGTTGTGATTTTCCCCTTTCTATCCAAGAAGATTAAGCTAGTTAACACAGGATTGGTCTCTATTGCATTTCAGTTCTTATCATTGGTGCCAATATCATTGGCGTTCATTTTCAGCTATGACAAGACCCATTGGTTGATGTGTCTTTGTATTCCATTCAGTAGAGTTGGTTTGTGGTGTTTTGACCTAACAATCCAAAATTCTATCCAATTATTCATAGATGATGAGTTCCAGCGCTTCAATGCTACGGGATTTGAAGAAACGCTAAACAATTTATTCGAGCTATTGGGCTACACATCCACATTGATATTCCACCGACCTGATCAGTTCAAATACCCCGTGTACGCCACTGTCATTGCCATTGGCGTGTCGTTGTGGCTCTATTTGACTTTCTTTATCAAAGTGAAGACCAAACAGATCAGACTAGCCTAGAGCAAAAGACTAAAACCAGCCTATCACGACTGGGTTTTAGGCCACTACTTGCATGGCTACTAAAGCTCGAGAGAAGCTCGCCTTCGATGTGTGATTTTGTCTTTCAATACTCCTTTACACCATCATATACTCCGTGCCTTTACGTACAGTCGGGCATGTAGCTACATATGTGCAAACGTCTACTCTTGTTGAGCCTAGGTATTCGTATTCGTAAAGAGCACAAGTAAGCGCCTACAGATCATTTTCGCATAATGCGTCTAATTTAGCTTGTGTACTTTATTCAACCGTGTATATAACCGCCAATCACCACCAAGCCGAACGTCTTCTTTGTCTTAGGCCCTCTTCTTCACTGACTTCACCGCTTTCGTTATCCTCAGCCTCCGATGATGACTCGTCAGATTCACTGTTCTCGTAGTCTGGATCGTCCTCATCGTCTTCATCGTCGTCGTCCAAGCCTTCGCCAAAACGGACTTGGTATTGCAACCCATCAACACCGGAATCAAGGTCATAATCCAATGGCCTGTACATGTTCCCCTTATCATCTTCCAGATCTGACCCAAATTGTGAGTCTCTCTTAGTGGTACTGTTCCTCACTTCCCTTTTGTACTTCTTTAGACCAGCTTCAATGGTACGTTCAATGTTCAGTCTGTGTTTGATGAACAGTAACTTTGGGAAGGTGGAAATTTCACCGTTTCTAATTAACTTTGTCATCTGGTCCTCATTTGGATCACTTAAAATGTACCAAAAGTCCTTCAGCTGGATCTTTGGCCATATGGTCACTGTACCACTGAATTTTTGCAGCCAAACATTCGACCAATCTTGATCCATCAAATGCGGCAATAAATCCAAAGATTTAATCAATTTTAGCCATTTCTTATTCTCCAACTTTATAAAATTCTCCAAACCAGCACCGATAAACCCACCTCTTAGACCAGTCTTGGATCTTGACACAGGTCTACCGATGGACCCCTTTGGAGCAAAGAAAAACAATGAAATATGTGGGTTAGTTTGACTCACAACAGAGAACTTGACATTGAAATAAGTATTAAGGGCCTCGACTGGGATGTCTGTTCTCAATGAACCATCTTTGTATTTGGTACCCAAGCTGAAAGGAGATAATGCTCCTGTCTTTGGATCCTTCATCATGAGCACCACGGGATTCAAGATACCAGGGACAGCAGAAGATGCTAATAAGGTGGACCAGATCACACAGTTTGGAGATGTGATATGATTACAAAGGATCACAGGTGAATGAGGATCAGCTGGTACGGTGGAGATGTTTAAGATCTTGCCGGTTCTTTCATAAGCTTCTTTGAAGGTCATTGAGCCCATTGTGAACCACATACACTTTCTTGCCCAGTCAACAGAATCAAATCTAGCACCTGTTTTAATAAATCTCTTGGAATACACACTGAAAGGTTCATTACAAGCTGTGATCTTGTTTGCAAGTTCAGGCACTAACAATTGTTGTAGCTCTTCGTTTGATCTCGTGGTTGCCAATGCAGCGACAATACCACCACCAGAAGTACCACTGATGATTGTTGGAAGTAGCCCATTATCAACAAGGGCCTTCACAACACCAAAGTGATTGTAAGCAAAACAAGCACCACCAGACAAGGCCAAAGCTGTCTTACCAAAATTCTTATTGATTGATTTGAAGAAGGTTTTTTTCAATTCAGCAGGGAGTTGAGTGTCTTCAATGATGTAATTCAGTGATTCAACGACTTCTGTGTTGTACTCCTCCACAAGTTTCTTGGTTCCATAGTAAGTTCTTGAGTACAAAATTGGGTTCTCGGTACCTGCAAAATTGGCCTTGATGCAACCTTGCAATAACAGGAGCAGTTCTTCTTTGGAATCTTCAGTCCTCAAACTTTTCAGTTTCTTGACAGTGATTTTCAATAGATTATAATCATAGTAATAGAAATGGATTGTTGATTTCCACTTGTCAAGCTTAAGGTATTCATCCAACTTGAGGGCGTTGGAGATCCATTCCTTGTAATCCTTCGATTCCCTCAACTCCTTTCTCAACTTTCGTTTCTTACCAGTCCAAGTGAAGAAATATTCATACAATGAGATGTAAATTCTCAAGAAGAAGTAAACAAACATCAAGATGCTGCACCATGCCAATATGGGAATTAAGATGGGGTATCTCAGGATCTTGTATGAATAACTTTGGAAGTGGTCATCCTTTCCCGTAAATTTATCTTGATTGTGAAGCTTTCTCCTTATGGGGCCCCAGTCATTCTTGGATGTTATCTTGTCAACAGGCCGTATCTGGCCTCCTAGCTCATTAGAGCCCACCAGCTCTTGAGTTAAATCCACTTCAGACTTTGTTGATTGGGCATAGACTGGGTCGAAATCTAGCGCTTCCTGAAACGCCTGGAGGTCTGGTACAGTGTTAGTAATGGAAGTTTACACAGTACCACACTCAAGAAACTCACCATCTTCGTTAATATACTCTGCATCCATTTTCTCGGACTCTGGAGAATTGTTAAGGTTGTAGAAGTGACAACCTTGTTTAGTTGCCCTGAAATTTTGTTGAGCTTCGAGAAAAGTCTTTTTGACACATTCGAGTACGGGGTGCTAATTTGCCACAATATTTATCGGAGTGTAAGACAAAAAGAGACATGGTTACTAAAAGAGGGTTGGTAGTATCCAAGTAACCTTATGAATCGTCCATAACCGGGCTGGTTCATCTTTGAAACTGTCCATTTGATCCTTATATTTGATTAACATGGGGTCAACATGACTCTTTACCGAAGACTATAACTAAGAAACGAAGCATTTGTCAGAATTGAGAACTAAAACTTGGGAATTGAATGTGCTCTAGAGCATCAATGGCTTCATTGACCTATCAAAGCCCAGGGTCTACTTCTTACTTTTTCCGTGAACCTTTACCAACAGCTCTCCTTAGGCGGTCTCTAATGGTTTAACAGATAGTTCCCAGATTTACCGACTCTTTGCTTCTCTCGTGCTGAAGATTACCGATAGTACCATGTCGCTAAATTTCGAGAGGCGAAAAAGTTCAACCCCAATGACACTAGTTCGCAAGCAAGACTCAGTGGAAGCACACAAGGCTCAGCAGCTACGATGGTGAACGAGATAGATATTGGTTTCACGGACAGCTCAATTGAGCTTCCCATCACGAACTTCCCACCTTTCAAACTTCGGTCTTCAATGGTGGATAAAGATCCTGTCATTTGGGTTCATCTTATAGAAGTTTACATTCAATACGTCCAAACGATATTACAACTTCAAGTGCAATTGAGCTCCAAGTCTGAGCAGCAGTTGTGTTTGTTCGTGAAGAGCTACTTGCATGAGATTGCCGAAGAGCAGGGTCAAATCCTATCACTGGGGCTAATCAATGTTCAAATCACAGAGAACTTGGAAAGTTTGAGACTATGGATCCTAGAACTTATCAAACAACATGGCGTCTTCAATTTGAAATTGAACGGCGAAGCACTGTGGGATTTTGCTAGGATCTATGTATTGAAGTCTCCACAGGTGGTCAGAGGGATCATTGATGGGAGTTATAAGCCAAAAGACAAGAAAACAATCAATTCCATTTCATTAGTACATAAACACATTGAAGGACTGATAGGGAATGGTAAGTTTGATAAATATAGTTTACAGGTACTTGCTGCACTCCTTGATGAGAAATCCAAGTTTGTGAAATCCAGTAAAGCGGACAAATCCGAGAAACAAGTGAACAAATCCAAGTCCAAGACAGTTTCAATTTCTTTCACTGAATCATTTATAACAGTTTCTTGGTTAGAGATGCTTGAGAAGCTATACTCCAAAGGTGAAGGTAGATTTGCTGAACTCTGTAAAGATATTGCCATTATTTCCTTGGTCTCTATTTCCGTGAAAAAAGTTGCGTTTTTGGCCACTGAGCTGGGTATAACTTCATATCATTCACTACGGTTATTCCCCTTATTCTCAGGCATTATCACTAGTGAGAACTTTAAAAAGTACAGTCCAGGCTTAGAGAAGAGACTTCCATTCTTAAACCAACATACCCAAAGGGCTCCAGTGAACCAAGACGATGTCAAGTTATTAGTTGAACTATTTCCAACGTTGACCATTGAACATACAGAGAAACTCTTGAGAAAGAGTGACAACAATGTGGAGACAGTGACTAATATGTTATTGGAAAATCCAGATTTGGCTCTTGAAAAGGAATCATCAGGATCTTCACGTCATGTCCTGACTGACAAGTCTAATGAAGTTGAGTACATCTCCTCTAAAAAGATAAACAAACCAAGATCTCATGTACCTGATGAAATCAAGAACAAAACTTTACAACAAGCATTGGCACTTATGTATGAGGCTGATGAAGATGAACGAGATGATACTTATGATGATGCCGAGGCTTCTGCTCCAAAAGCTGATAATTCCAAATTTGAAAAGATAGAAAGATTCCTATGGGAGATCTTCAAGAAGGACCCTCTATCGTTTGACAGGACATCTAGAAAATCTAGAAAGAGAAAAGAGATGAAGGATGAAACCAAATGGTCAGATGAACAGATCGAAGGTTGGGCAAGAATGATTCAGAAGAGTCCAAAGAGGGCCAAGTTATTAGAGGAGAAGTATATGTTTAGGGGCAACAAGCCATGGAACTCAAAATTTGCAAAGAGTTCAAATGAAGAGCAAGAGATCAAAGAAGAGAGATCATCTAGATATAATAATGGTACTCCCCATGGTACACCTGAACCAGACAACAGTAATGATGAACCTAGACCAAACATACAAAAGAACAAAAGTAAACAAGAATCCAAACCTGCACAAACAAATGGTCAAAATCCAAAGAGGCAACAGGCTCGTAATGAGAAGAATAAGGCTTCTCGTGCAAATCATAATAGAAAAGCTGGTCATGATAAGAAACTAGCCAAGGGTTTCAATTAGCACACTACAATCTTAAAAGTAATGAATAAATGCATTTTTGATGTTTCAGCTTTTATGTAAACAACTTATTTGACAATTTTTCTCTTCTTACTGTTTTTCTCCTTCCCATCTAATTTATCCCAAATGGCATCATCTTCATCATCACCAATAATTGGTTTTCTAGCCTTCTTTTTCTTTTTCTTCTCACCTTCATCCTCCTCAGCATTCTTCACTTCAATATGATAATCATCCAACACAAGGACAGCACTGACTTTGGAGCCCACAAAGACTTTTGCAACTTGTTCCCTAGTTTTAATATTAAAAACACGAACATATCTATCCAGAGCACCAGTAGCGATTAAACTCTTATCGTCTTTTAAGAAACTATGTAGACCCTGGACAGCACCGACAGCACCTTTATATTTAGCAATCAGATTACCATTTTCGATGTTGAATAAAGCAGTAGTGATATGTGTATCGGAGCATATTATCTCTTTATCATTAGGTGTGATTGCGATATTGACAATTGGTTTATCTGTTAATTTTTTATCAAAGATAGGTTTACGACCATGTGTGGAATCATATTTTCTAACTTGACCATATCTTGTTGTTGTTAAAAATTCCCATGAAGTAGCTGTATGGTTTTCTAAATTAATGAATAAGATGTTAGAGATCCAAATTGGAACACGAAGATCCAATTTATCATTCTTGACGTTCTTCCCCGTAAACAAAATTTCTGGTTTTAATTCAACATTACCATCAGCGTTATAAAGCCTCACGATCTTGATATCATTTTCTTTACCACCAAAGGCAAATATCCCTTTTTGTTCAGGGTGTGCAATAAAGGCAGATAATGGTACTTTTAAATTAGTTCTTTGAACATTTTGTTCCTCTTCAAAGATAGAATCAATGGCAATCACTGTGATTTTCCCCTGTTCAGAAGCAGCGATGACATTACCATCAGCTTCAGCTAATGTAATAAATTGATCTTTTTCTTCAAGACCATCAGTTATACTAGTGATCAATTCATAATTATCATTTTGTTTGAAAAAATTGATCTGACCATTTGCCCTAGCTGCAACAACAACGTTCTCTTCCTCGCGCTCCAGGAGTAATAGTCTCTGTATTCTACCCCTTAGACCTTGTTCATGGAATGTATTAATGGCTTCTGGTTGTGGTGAAGTTTGTGATGAGGTATCGGTCCCTTTAGCACAGATAATCTCTTTGGAAATTCAGTTAGTACATGTTCAAAAAGAGCAAGGATAAATGGGGAAGAAAACCTCGAAGAACTCACCTTTTAGACTACCAGTATCATCAGCTGTAGCTAGGATTCTCATTGTGATTAATTGTGTTTTCTTGTTACGGTAGTTAGAGTCCGAGAGATGAGATCGTGCATAAATTTTTTTCTTTCCTACAAATTTTGAAAATGATAGAATCGGGAATGGTTACGGAGCGCTGGCGTGATGAGGTAAAGAAGTTCTTTAGAAGTTCTCTATTTGTAAAGAAATATCAGGTAATAGATCCAATCAAGTTTGAATACACTAGTCGTTGCTATATGGGAAGCTTTGCTCCAAACTGTACTATTCTTCTTTTTGTGGCGAGTTACATAATTTGAGCTATTCATACTACCAATTAACTGTATGAACTGCACCTTTTTCAAACGATACTCTGATGTTCAACCCATGCAAGTTTCTAAAGAACAGCTCTGAAGAATCATCATTATCTCCTTCTTCCTCGTTCTCTTCGTCTCTTGCTCCTCGGGTAAAGTTATAACCCATATCTATAAAGATATCGGCTTTATTGCTCCATAACCCACCACCGAACAAGATGAAATCTTTAAAGCTAATTAAACTTTGGCGTACGTTCAAGAATGTTTCCTCTGGACTGATCTTATCCAAGTGATAATTGAATTCGTCTAAATTTAATTTCAAGACATATTTCCAATCATAAAACTCAGTGTTAAATATACCACCAGTAGTATCGATATCCCATGGTTTTGAAATAAAACTGAACCCAAGTTCCTTATCATTGTTCCCTGTGAATATAGCCAAGGAAGAGTTTCTTGTATCTGGAGTACCATAGTTGATAACTATATACTTCAATGGGAAACCTTCATCCATATCGCTCAAGGGAACAATTTCATCATCTTCACCAACAGCAATGAAACCGGTATAACTGAATCCCAAAGAACTGAAAACGTTTAAAATGTTCACAACCATATATGAGAAAGGTGAATCATAGATCTGGTCATAGGCCAACGCCGTCAATCCAACAGCAATAACTTCATTATACAAAGTCTGATAGCCCAAGGCATTACAAAAAGTCAAATCGGCAACGATATTAAGGAAGGAACCTTTATTGAAGCAAACCAATTGTTGTAAACCAAAAGTTATCACTGAGCTACCAGTGGCAATGGTGGGTAGTACAAGAGTTCTAAATGTGTGAATTGGAGCACGTTGTTCATTGATATAGACCACTTGATGTTTAGAACGACAAAGGCCCTTGTAATTGTATTTAACTTGGGAACAGAGTTGTAGTTTGGATGGATTGGAGAGAGAAGCGACAGTATTCTTGATTTGAGAGAGAACTTTGTGCCTGGGGAGACCACTTTCTTTGGATAATAGTTGATAAAATGTGGAATTTGGTTCAGCGATCTGCCTCCAAATCGAAGATTGTGACACAAAGGGAATAACCAACTGAGAACTCACATGTATGATACCAAATAAAAAGATTGCAAAGAGGGAATAGAATTTCATCACCAAAACAAAGGTTAATTAACCGATCAACCCAATTATTGTGAAGCTAGACGATTTATAAACTTGAAGCACAGTCTAGTTAAAAGACTAATACTGGAGATTTCTTTTACAATTATTTATGTGTCAAACTGTCACAAAACCACAATTTAGATCAACTGTAACGATGAGAAACACAGGAATGACGTACCCGGAACACTCGGAACAGTATATAACAATAGAGAAGCATTTAGTTTCTGTCAATTATGTGATAACTCTCTGGTGCTTCATCTCGATAATTGTAAATGCAATGAATCCAATTCAAATAGTGACATAACTTTAAATCATCTAAACCCCACCTCAAAGTCCATTTACCCTTGATACACGGATTTAATTAAGTTACCAACGGATATACCAAAATTATAAACAAGCTGTAGCTAATAGGGTATAATTCTGGAGTAAACTTACATTATTGCTGCTCTATTATTAACAATGTGCCACAATTTTCTGGCTGCAATCACTTTATCAATTTTTGGTAAGCGCGATTTTTAACTGATAAGCATAGATAAGAGGACCCTTCCCCGGTATTGAGGCGGTGTTGGGGAAACGACGGTTCTTTGTCCTTAGGAGATAGCAGCTATTATTGGAGATAAGTAGTCTTTGTTCCTATGTTTGCTGTATTTAGTTTACAAACCCATTAAACTCTTGAGATCAATCTCTGATGATTTTAATATCATCACCAGTCTCAAGTCACCTCATGTCCGCTTCTGGGGCTAATTGAAATCATTTTCATCCCTGACCATATAAATAGAAAACATAATAAACAATCACAATAGGAAAAATTCGTTAAATATTCACTATAATTATAAACCTGTCACTGTCACTTCTTATTTTATTAACAAGTTTCCCTCATTTGTTATGGAGTTTGTTTTGTTCCATTTTCTCTTCTCTTTACTCGGGAGAGTCTTGTTTTACAGTTATACTCTTCCTTACGAGGCATTTTTACAGTTATCCGCTGCTAAGATATTTTTTATTTTTTCTTGTAAACGCCCTTCGAGATAACGAAGCCAAAAAAAAAGCTTTGAAAATTTTCTTATAAAGAGACATGATCGTGATTGAACCTCGTGGATCGAACTGGACCTTGACTCAGTCAGCTAATACAAACCACAAGTGCTCACAATGGAGAAGAACTTATACGATGAAAAGGCCGTAGATGCCACCTCCAGTATATCCTCTAATCCTTTGCCAGACAAGTCAAAGGGCAAGTTAAGAACGCTACTTGACAAAATTTCATTACAGGACGATGATTTGTCACTGTCTCAATCATTCTTAACAAACAAGGATTTACAACCTGTGCTAGAAGAAAGTGAAAGACCTTGGGGATGGCTAAATTTTGTGTTCTTATGGATCGCTGAATCTTTCAACGTTAACACTTGGCAGATCGCATCCACTGGTGTTCAAGCTGGTCTATCTTGGTGGGAGACTTGGATCTCTGTGTGGTTAGGTTATGGGTTCTTGTCTATGTTCCTTTACATCTCACAAAGAGCCGGTTCTCATTATCATGTTGCTTTCCCTGTGTCTGCAAGAACCTCTTTTGGTACTTTTGGTTCAATTTGGCCAATTTTAAACAGAGTTGTTATGGCTTGTGTTTGGTACTCTGTCCAAGCTTGGATTGGTGGTGAATGTGTTCAATTGGTTTTAAAATCTTTATTTGGTGCTGATTTGGATACTAGAATTCATAACTCCATTCCAAATTCTGGTACTACTACTTTCCAATTCTTATGTTTCTTCATCTTTTGTTTAATCTCTTTACCATTCATCTATTGTCGTCCACAAACAGTTAGACATTTATTCACCGTCAAGGCTTACCTATGTTCCACCGCAGGTATTGCCTTCTTGGTTTGGACTTTAGTTAGAGCTAAGGGTTTAGGTTCTGTCGTTGACCAATCCACCAAATTACCACAATCAGAACACGCTTGGGCATTCATTTCATCTACAATGAACTCATTGGCAAATTTTTCCACTTTTATCGTTAATGCTCCAGATTTTTCAAGATTGGCAAAGAAGCCAACTGCTTCCTCATTGTCTCAATTGGTTGCCATTCCAACTTGTTTTGCCTTAACTTCATTGATCGGTATCCTTGCCTCCTCAGCATCTGGTAAGATGTATGGTGAAATCTACTGGTCCCCATTAGAGTTATTAGATCGTTATGTTCAAAATTATAGTGCTGGTGACCGTGCTGGTGTCTTCTTAATTGCCCTTTCCTTTGTCGTTGCTCAAATTGGTACTAACATTAGTGCTAACTCCATCTCTGCTGGTACTGATGGTTCTGCCTTATTACCAAAATACGTCAACATTAGACGTGGTGGGTTCATCTGTGCCATGATTGGGTTCTGTGTTTGTCCATGGAATTTGTTAAGTTCATCAAATAACTTTACAAGTTACTTATCTGCTTATTCTGTGTTCCTTTCTGCCATCGCTGGTGTTATTGGTGCCGATTACATGGTTGTTAGAAGAGGTTATATCAACGTTTTCCACCTTTACTCCAACAACCAAGAGTTCAACTACTCCTATAACAAACTTGGTATCAATTGGAGAGCATACGCCGCTTATATCTCTGGTATCTTACCAAACATTGTCGGATTTGTTGGTGCCGTTGGTGGTACTGTACCAAAAGGTGCTACATACATTTATAATTTGAGTTTCTTTGCAGGTTACATTGTTAGTTTCTCAGTTTATGCATTGTTATCTTACTTCTTCCCTGTTAAAGGTGTTCCAGAACCTCAATTCTTAACTAAGAAGGGTTGGTATGAAGAAAATTTCCAATATGATTTGGCTGAATTTAAACAAGAAGTCCAAAAAGAGGTGTACCACGAGGATGAATGTGAAAAGAAGGGATTCACATACTTGAAATGATTGGCCTTCTACAACTAATGCTCAACACCTATTGTCTTACGTATATAATGATAAGCTTGATTTTTTTTGCTTTTGTCTTTTTTTTTTCTGATTTGGGATTATGTGTATATGAATATACCATCATCCAGTGTTTTTAAGTCCCCATACTTTCGAGTAGTTAGACATATGATTTAATTTTTAACTATGTACTTCATAAGTCTATTTATTCTTCTTTATGATGTCAATATCCATGCTAGTTTTTAATAATTCACTTTTTGAATTCCTACGTTTATTTGTAGTTTCCGGTCTATAAATCATTTACCTTAGTTGTCGTAGCTCAATACATTACGCTTCTTTAAAGTGCTTTACAGTACGCGTTTCGAATAACTTCTGCTGACGAAATTGAGCAAACTGGTCCTATTCTTTGAGGAGAGCTGTTAATGAAGCTCTTTATGTTTATGACTTCGCAGTTGGGGACACACAAAAGCCGTTTTCGCGGAGACCGCGCTTTTCCAATTTCCAGAACGAGTTCGCGTAAGTTTGAAGCTTGATAAAATTGAGTGCATACAATAGTTAAGACTCTGAATACTTTACATCGACCACAGAATCGATGGTCAAGTTACGCATTGCTACGCTGCAGCTGAATCCAAAGATCAATGCCGTGGCTGATAACATCCAGAGAGCTAACACGATCTTATCACAGGCTTTCCCTGCTAATAAGAAGCCAGATCTGTTGATTTTACCTGAATTGGCACTTACTGGTTATAACTTCACCTCTAGAAGGCACATTACCCCATTTCTTGAGTCCCTTAGTGCACCGGGTCCCTCTTTGAAATGGGCTGAAAAGATCAGTAAGAAATATGGTTGTTTAACCGTGCTGGGTTACCCTGAGTCACACCAGAATATCATCTATAATTCTGCTGCTGTGTTCAATAAAGAAGGTCGTATCATTCATAATTACAGAAAATCATTTCTTTATGAGACAGATGAAGTATGGGGTGCTGTAGAAGGTCCGGGCTTCAAAGTGTTTGACTTGATGGATGGTGTCAGGGCTAGTATTGGGATCTGTATGGATTTGAACCCTTATAAATTTGAAGCGCCATTCAATGCCTTTGAGTTCAGTGGTCATTGTTTGGATGAGAATGTCAACTTAATCTTGTGTCCTATGGCTTGGTTGCATGCTGAGAGTCCAAGTATCAAAGATGATCATACCAAAGAACAAAAAATGCAGTTGAAGGAGGAATATAAGAGGAGATCGGCAGCTATTGATGGGAAGTTCACCATTGACTCAAACCAAGAAAACAAAATTGATGATTTTGAATTAGTGGAACAATATGAACAATTAGAGCAACCAGACTTTAAGAACCTGAACTATTGGCTATTGCGCTTCCTCCCATTCATGAATCATCCATCAAAACTTGAGAAATTTAAAAAGAGGGCCACTCTTGTGTTATGTAACAGAAGTGGGATTGAAGACGAAGTGTTATACGGTGGTACGAGTTCCATTGTCCAATTCAACGGTAAATCAGGCCTGTTTGGTTTCCGAGGCATCGATCTTACAAATGGAAGTGTTGATGTTCTTGGTGCACTGGGGAAAGGAAATGAAGGTATCCTAATTAGAGATGTTGATGTTTAATGAATCACTACGAACAAGTCACGAATAAAATGCAAATATGTAATAATGAACCGTATGCTAACACTGCTCCTCTTGGCGTGTATCCCTCTCTCTCTCCGAATGTATATCGATTGCTCCTCCTATGCTAATAAATAATGCTCTATGCATGACCCCCGTTGGTCTTTTCAATGATGTATGAATACAATTTCTCCTTCATGGATTCAATACCTTTCAATTCTGCTTCATATGCTTCACCTCTATATTCTCTTTCCAATGCTTCTTTCATCTCTTGGGTATGTTGTTTGATGATTTCTTCTTTATTGACTTCGTCGACTTTTAGTTCTAAGTATGAGACGAATGGATCTTTGGTGATAGGGCTCAAGTTGGCATCCATGATCAAATTCTTCATTAACATTCCTTTGTCATTCTCAGTCATATAGGATGCCATGATCATTCTCTCTTTTTCATTCAACAATGAACCTTCATGGGTGACTTTGTATGCCTCCATGATATCCTGATCATCCAATAACTTCATTATATCTTCCTTGGTGTACAAGTTTTTATCATGGAACCTATCGTATGGTAACAACTGTAGCAACTTCTTACTCAGAACCCATATTCTAAGTTGTGGTAAGTATGTATAATCACCATAATCAGTGGCCATGTCTGTCTGTGGTCTGTATTCCTGAGTCAATACCTTCGTTGTGTTATGTGGCACGTATACAGGAACGTTTTCTAGGATTGATAATCTAACTGGTGACAAATCATGTAGGTTATAAGTATGCTCATTACGACAATTGTATAGTTCCAGCTTATAAGTCTTATCATACATCTCATCTGCAGTTAAATTCCACATCAGACCTAGATCTTCAGAGTAAGTTTTTAGTTCACTCAATTCTTTCTTAATCTGTGGATCAAATCCAGCTAGTCTATCAGCTTCAACATCGTCATTGGAAAGTCTATTTGGATCAACGTACTCAACAGGAGTATCCTTAACTGTAGCGTACTCCTCAGCAAATCTGATTGGGAGATTGATGGAACTAACTGCAAGACCAGTGATATCGATAAAGAACCCAGTTCTGATATCAATGAACCTAGCATCAATATGATTCTTGTTATTTCCTCTAGTTCTATGAGTGATAGAGTCACCAACGTCCAAGTAGTAAGCACCGTAACCTTCACTTGGATTTTCC
Organism: Taiozyma odintsovae; assembly: GCA_030557705.1. NCBI lineage: Eukaryota > Fungi > Ascomycota > Saccharomycetes > Phaffomycetales > Wickerhamomycetaceae > Taiozyma > Taiozyma odintsovae. The sequence continues at coordinate 593,319 of JANIVH010000007.1, read as the reverse complement.
ATTATCACTGAGTCATTGAACATTCTAGCCAATTCTACTAAGTCCTTAAGTGGCATTTGAACATCCAAGTCATCGTCCCATGGGAATAACATCCCATTGAATGAATGTGATAACAACCCACCATGAGCAACCCAAGAAACTAGATTGGCATTTTGTATCAATTGAGACCACGACTTCAACAATCTAGAAAGGATCTGATGTTTTTGTTCCTCACTGGATTCAATACCGTTGAAAAATCTTGAATCGTAATGATAACCTGAGATGTCTCCTTCGTCTTTTAATTTTGGTTCTTTAAGATGCTTGTCTAAATCATCCTCGCGTGTTTGTAATGAGTACTCTAGGGACCTCTTGAACGACTCATCACGAGTATTATTGGCTATGAAGTTAGATAAATATTTTGGACCATTGAAGACGAATCTCTGATGATCTAATTTAATCTCAAATTCTTTGTCCTGAACAGTATCACCAAGCAATGAAACCAGCTCATTGTAACTTTCCAAGACGTTAATATGCGTACCTTTATCACCAACGTACTCATCGATCAACCCACTCTTCACAATGTTGCCAACCGTCTTATCATCACCGGCTGGTTTAACACCGACTTGTAAGTTTCCCTTTTCAGTGATTACAACAAGGCTTTGTGGAACTGGAGCTTCACTGTACAAATATGACTTTGCATGAATGTGTTTGACATCTGGAGCACCTGAGCCCCAATCCTGGAAGATTCTGAACCCTGGTTGTGAAGCTGAGGTGTCATCTTTGCAATATTCGTCACACACTGCCATCTGTTCGATCCTTGCTGGGTTTCTTGTTCTCTTTTGTAACTTTCTTTGCTTCAGGATCGTCGAAGAGCCATCACTGTTTGCTGAGAATTTGTCAATCATCTCTTGTTCGTCATGCCCATCAAATTTGGATGTGCAAACAAAAGAGCATCTAAATTTAGATTCTTCGGGTAAATTAATGAAATCATTTAGGATCGACCCGATATCTAGCCAATCGTACCAACTGAATGATATATCATGGACACTGCCCTGTTTCATATATTGAGTCAAGTGGTTTAGATAGACACCAGCAGTAAGCCTTGGATCAAAATCATAGGTGTTTGGTTTTTCTTTCACTAGCGTAGTCGGAATCTCATAATCGTAGATCATTAGGGAGTTTAAGTAATTAGAACGAATGAAGTCTATACTGGCCACGTTGTTTGATTCGTCAATGATCTGTTCATCTTCTGCAGGTGCTGAGGATGTTGAGAGTTTAGTTGGGACTTTGGTAAAACTATTGAAAAATTGATTTAAATTGTAAGAGTCCTTGATCTCGTCGTAATTAACAGTGATTAGTGAAACACTATTAATAATCAGGATGATTATTAGTACAAATATGATTCTTGATCTTTTTGGGTTGAAAGGTCCCAAAGGTGCACTGGTTTTGATCATGACAGTACTGAGCAAATCTCAAAAGAACCAGCGACGGAATAAGGGAGTGTCTCTTATGTTCATATATGACAATGAATGAAATCGCTGAAAGATCGAAAAGATTCGTTAATTTTGTGTCGACTAGACCGCTGTTTTTTTTTTTTTTTTAGTGACATGTCGGAAAAAGCATACGCATGGTTACATCTCACATATAAGGTTCCAAGCAATAGTTGGGTAGAGTGCCTGTGAGGAATCAAACAAATTAAAGCAACCACTTGGGATCAGCGAGACAAAAAAATCAAGACAGTGACGCCGGTCAATAACGAGCACAGCTCACTGGAACTTCTCCAAACAATACAGAGAATGCAGGCTTTTCACCCTGAAATCACAACCCACAGTGCACGGCTCAAGATCAAAGTACGCGTTTGAATGTTGTTTCGAAAAGTCCGCTCCAGCTCTAAAATTTCCAAATTTAACTGCCCACTTCTGCAACCCGGAATAAAAGGGGCATTGCTTTTTTTTCGCTTAAGTTTCACCTGGTTGCATAACGGTACATTAAAATGCGCGGATATGCTGATCGGGCGTCATGGCAACAATGAAAAGAGAGATCTCCCCTTTTTTTCTTTTTTTTTCTTTGCGTCCGCGAAAGCTAATTTTTAAAATAGAGCGTTTAAAGCTTTACATGGAAAAAAAATCCGCTTCCAAGTCCCAAGTCCCGAGTCCCACGTTTCTCACAAGCCCCATGGAACGGGAATGACATCTCTATAAGTATATACATGCAATCGGGGTTCATTCCACAACATTATTGGAGTTAAGTTCCTCCATTAACTCTTTCTCCTCTTGTCTTTGTTGAGATTGTAACGAGGAACCATAATTGGTGACATCTGCACCTTTGAAATTTGGAATCTTATCACCGGATTTCCTGTTATTCACATAGGCCTGGCCACGGGTCATGAATGCTCGAAGTTCTTGTTTCACTTCATCTAGTTTCGAAGCACCTGCTTTTTGAAGCTCTGTTTGTAAGAAACTTAACTTGATATCGTAGTCAGGATCGAATTTACCCTCTTGGTATAACTTCACCAGTTGCTTAGAGTCCCAACCAAGTTGACTGAAATCTGTATCACTTCTAGAGCTACTCTGAGAACCAATGATGGTATAATCAACGGTGCCTTCGTATTCTGATTCAACTTGTGCTTTGGCATTGGCAATAACATTTTGCAAAGCTTCAGTGACATCAATCTTTGCCTTGTTCTTCTTCTCAAGTGATTCCATGAACGTATCCTTACCAGCAGGTTTAAACTTTCTATTACTCAACAACTCTTTGATTAATGAATCTTTATTTTGGATGTCTTTATCCATGATAATAAACTTCTCCTTCTCATGCAACAAAGTACCATCATAAGTTCTCATAAACTCCTTAAGCACGGATTCATTCTCTAGTAATATCAAGATATCATTTCTTTCCAACCAATTCCCATTGATCAATTTGTTCTCATCATTAATGTTTTGATTTAGAATATTCTTTTCGATCCATACCCTTAATTGTGGAATATATGCATGCTTCTTGTATTCGTTGTAAAGGGATAATTGTGATGGATATTCATGATTCAAAATATCAGAAATCTTGTTTGGTGTATATATTGGGAATTTCTCAAAATAAGATAACTTTAGTGGTGACAAATCTGATAGCTCATAAAAATGGTCATTACGACAATTATACAACTTCATCTTGTAATTTAAATCAAATTTCTCTTCTGCTGATAAATGACTGGTGATGCCAAACTTCTTACTTCGACGACTGTTTTTGATCATATGATAGGCTTTTATGAAATCAGCATCCTGTTGTTTCTGTTCTTCTTTAGTCATGGATTCATATAATGATGGTAACACGTAATTTGGATCACGATGAAGGATTTCACTCAGATCTGTCTTATTCATCTCTTCTTCATAACGACCAGGGATTGAGCTAGCACTAACACCAAGTCCCGTGATATCAATGAATAACCCACTCTTGATATCGATGAAACGAGCATCAATATGGTTCAGTCCATTCCCATTAACCCTGTGTGTAATGGAACTAGTAACCTCTAAGTAATAAGCACCATAACCTTCTTTAGGATCTTCCAAGATCAATGAACTGTTGTAATTCTTTGCAAGTTTCACCAAGTCGGCATAGGGCATTTGCAAATCCAAATCATCATCCCATGGGAACATCATTCCGTTGATATCATGGGCTAAAAGACCACCATGAGCCAGCCAGGATACTATCCCGGCATTCGCCGTGAACTGGAACCAAGTTCTAGCCATACGGGAAAGGATCTCATTTTGTTGGAACGTGTCATAGGCCTTATTGTTGAAAAACCTCCAATCATGATGTGCCGCTTTGACGAGTTTAGTATCCTTGATAAACCTCACTTCTTTGAAATGTTTGTTCAGAAGTTCTTCTTTGATATTGAGTGAGTTTTTCAATGATCTTTGGAATGATATTTCACGTTTGTCCTTTGGATTGGTATTTTGGGATAAATAAGTTGGTGCATCGAATAGAAATTTTTCATGTTGAAGCTCAACTTGATAGTCCTTGTAAGTGATGGCATCTACTGATTTTGCAACAGTCACATTATTTAATAAATCCTCTAGCTCGTCAGCAACATTCAACTTCAAAGAGTTTCTTGAGGCAACAACGTCTTTGATTAAACCTTGATTGAAAATATTAAATTTTTGTTTATTTAAATCATCATTGGACTTGATACCAACTTCAACGTTTCCCTTCTCTGTAGTGATAACCAATGACACAGGAGCAGGTGCAACACTGTACAAATAGGAAGCAGCCTGAAGGGCCTTGACATTAGGTTTGGCTCTCAACAGGTCCTTAAAGAAGATAAACCCTGGTTGATGCAGTGATTTATCATTAATGCAGTATTCTGAACATCTTCTAGATTCGATAGATTTTCTTCTTGATCTTGATTTTCTTTTACGGGCTTCCTTCATTGATTCTCCCTCGACTTCCCTCTTGATCCGCCCCATGAATCTGGTAGAGTCTTGATGTTCTTCTTCCCCCTTGCTTACATGCTCATCGGGCTTAGATAAAAGGGGATCAGAATCATCATCATTATACTCTCGCCTTAGCAATGTCTTCCCCAATCTCTTGTTCGCTCTTAATTCATCCAACTCGTTATCTATATCCATCAGTTGTGCCTTCCGTATACTTTGAACACAGATTAACGAACAATCAAACTTTTTTTCATTAGGAATGTCAATATACTTGTTCAGCTCTTCACCGATGTAGGTCCAATCATACCAGCTGAATGGGATCTCCATTTTTGTCAAATCTTTATGTTTAGCGTATTGTCGTGTGATGTAATTTAAATAGACAGCCAGTGTCAATCTTGGATCAAAATCATACACCAATGGAGGATCAACTATAAAGTCATGAGGCACGTTGTAAGTGGGTATCAATGCCACACCAAATAAGTTCTTTCTAACGAACTCCGCAGGGAGCTTATCATTTTCTTGTGCTGTGAGACCAAGATCTTGTAATTTGGTCAATAATGTATCTTTCCGGTCGTACTTCAGCACTGATAAGATGGAGAAATTGATCAAAACCACGACACTCAAAATTAGAATCACTTTGGGTCTTCGCGGGTGAAATGTCCTCTTCCATAACATCTTTGATCCACTCAGACTATAAGCATCTAGGAAATAACAGTCAAATAATACTTATGTATATGTTTTTTTTGTTTTTTTTATGTAATTTTTTTTGCCTTAATCTGTTGCTTACTGTACTTTGACACAAGGCTTGTTTATTTGCCGAATGTTGATTTTTTTAATTGATCAAAAATTATGTACCTACGTCATTGTGGTGGAGAATCATGTAGGTTCAAATGGTGGCCACAGGCACAATAGTGTGTTATCAAAATGTTGCAATGAGGTAGACAATTGGAGGGTATATGTGCCTCTTAATGCTTCAACCAGACTCTCAGGGTACAGATTGATGAAATGCTTTAATAACGAAGTCCACTGTAGTGTCCCTGATTCAAACAGCATTCAACGACATTGAGAATTCTAAACAGCACTCAACGACATTAAGAATTCTCTAAAAAGTGGTTATAAACTGATAAATACTGATAGGACAGAACCCAGAGGAACATATTCCCATCAACGTTCACCTACTCATTTGAAGTGTTCTCTATTTTATGGATCTAAGATTAATTCTCTATTATCTAAATCCCCACAGTGTAACTCTCAGCACGATATAGTGCATAAGAGAGTCAACTAGGCTCCACAAAGGCGCGTAAACCTCAGCACTAGTAACTTTCCTTCTTCGAGCCACATGCTGAGTGCTGAAAAGATCATCAGAATATCTCCATCTTAAAGCTTTGTATCTAGAGATAATCTAGATTTCTCAAGTCCATCACTGTGAAAATGTCACTGAAGAATATCAGCACTGTTATCTTAGACATTGAGGGCACCGTGGCCCCAATTTCCTTTGTTAAGGACGTATTATTCCCATATTTCTTATCACAGTTACCACAACTCTTAGAGACAACCTCATTTCCTATTGATCCAAGTAGCAATATCACTAGCTCCATCCTTTCCAAGTTCCCAGCTGAGTTCATAACTTCTAAAGAGATCCTTCAAGCACATATTGAAGATCTTGTGGCGCGTGATGTTAAAGAAGCAAATTTAAAAGCATTACAAGGTTTTATATGGCAATCGGGTTACGAGTCTGGTGATTTAAAAGCTCCAGTTTATAAAGATGCCATTGACCATATTAAGTCTTGGTCTCAAGAGAAGAACGTTTACATTTATTCAAGTGGGAGTGTCAAGGCTCAAAAATTGCTATTTGAATTCGTTGAAAATGGCGATGGATCCCAAGATTTGAATGGGTATTTAAGCGGATATTTCGATATCACTACAAGTGGATATAAATTCGAAAAAGCGAGTTATGAGAGTATCATTAATGATATTGGTGTTGATGCTGACAAGGTGTTATTTTTGAGTGATAACGTTCGTGAAGTTGCTGCTGCTGTGGAGGCCGGTTTGCATTCAATGATTGTAGATAGACCTGGTAATGCTCCAGTTAGTAATGAAGATAAAGAGAAGTATGGCATCATTAGCGATTTCAATCAATTGGAAATATAGTCAAAGGCTACAACTATTGCATAGTTCATTCTAAATAGACTTAGACTCAAAATGAATTACAATATACAAATATTAAAGATTTTAGTGACAAATCTCAAAACTCATGTATGATCGTTGAAAAGGATGTTAGCAGCTAATTCTTCATTCTTATCACAGGCAAAGTAAACTTGAATAACCAAGTCTCTTTCAAAACCTAATTCGATCAATCTATTAATAGCATCTTGCTCTTGTTGAGAAATTTGAATTTGGTGAGCACCTTCTGGAATTTCAGTACCTGGAGCAATTTCACCACCTTGTAAGGCTTCTTCATCTTCACCACCATTGAGGATCATTCTAATAAATTCTTCTGGGTTTTCTTGGATAAGACCTTGTAATTGTGGATATTGTTGTGATAGTTGTTCTAATAATGGTTCTAACATTTCTGGGTTTGTACGAACAATCTCTCTAATTTGGTCTAACCCACCACCGTTTCCACCACCAACACCAACACCCGCATCTTCAGAACCACCTTGGGAGCCAGCAGCAGCCTGGGCGAACAAATCACCAGAATCTTCGTCTTCTTCAACGGCAGCCTCTGGAGCTTGTGGAGCATCACCAGCTTGTGGAGCTGGATCAGATTCCTGTGGAGCAACTTGCTCAGAACCGGCAGGTAGACCAGTTAGCAAATACTCAACAGCACGATCTGGATTGTTGAAAGCAGCCCTTAGAGCTTGTTCAACCTGTGGACGGTCATAACCCATTTCCATGATTCTAGCGATGGCGGATTCTCTAGCAGAGCCAGTAGCAAAAGTAGAAGCGTCAAAATCAGTGGATTCGGTGGTAGTGGAGACAGCAGCTGGAGCTTGAGCTTGTGAAGGGGTTTCTTGGTTAGTTGATGATTGAGATTGAGACTGAGATTGGGGTTGAGCTGGAGCTGGGGCAGCAGGGGTTGCTGGAGTGACGGTTTGAGCTGGAGTAGCTGGAGTAGAAGTAGCAGCAGTTGGTGCAGCCTTTTTGACAACAGCTTTCTGTTCATAGTCAGTAAATAATTCTTTGGGACAGGTTCTGAAACTTCACTTACTGAAATCATAAAGATGACCTGATCTTGGTCCTTGATGTTGGTGCTTTCGATGGTTTTATCATCTTGTAGGACCTTACCTGTTAATAAATTGTTAGTAACCAATCTTGTTTCACTAAAAGATCCGGTAAGCACATACCTGAGTACACAAATTTCAACTGCTTGGCCTCGATACCTTTGATCTCAGCAAGTTTTTCCTTAGCAGCCAGGACCTGAACCACAAAGTTAGTATACACGCTCAATTGACACACAAAACGCACTGTTTCCAAGTAATTTGAAAATCAGTGCATTCTATACTCACCGTCTCTGTTGGTTCTAGCTCAAGTGGGATCTTTTCCTTCTTGAAATCCTTAAAAACAACTTGCATCTTTAACTATGTCGATGTTGTATTGAGGAAGTTTTGTTTTTCTGGTGAATTTTTCATTTTCATCGCTTTCGCCACTATCTCGCTACTATAATATCAAAAGCCATGAGTAGGAGACAGATCAAATATAGAACCAGTGGTCAGGACAACGTTCCTGCTGGCGAAGTGCCTAGGGGAGGTATAAGGGGCCCTAACAGTGCTTTGACGGAGTTTTTGCGCCAGCAGGGCATTGATGCGGAGGAGATCAGGCAAAGACACTTACGAAGACTTGCTGGGGAAGGTGGCGAAGATGGTGAGGGCAGGGAACAAGAGGAAAATGCTACTGAGGAAGGGGAAGGTGACATTAACGGTGAAGGTGTACATGCGGAGGTTACTGAAGATGGTGTTAGAGTTATTGATGTACCAGACTCGGACGAAGAGGAAGAGGACCCTGAAGAGCTCGAGATGCGCATCGCCGCCAGAAGAAAGAGAAGAGCCGCTGCTGGGAAGGACGATGACGAGTATACGGACTCTGAGGGTGAACAGGTCGAGGACAAGCCGAAGAGGAAAGTTGTTGGGGAGGAAGAGACGTGTGCTGGCTGTTTCAACAAGTTTGTCATTAACGTCTACTCAAAAACCAGTGATACTGGTGGTTACTTATGTCCTGATTGTACTAAAATCCAACTTGAAAAGGAAAAAGCTATCAAACAGAACCAGCTGGTATCCAAGAAGAAGAGACAAAGATTAGCTGTGGCGTTGCTGAACAGAGAAGATGTCCGATTACCAACACTGCAAGATCTTGCCATCAAGAAGGTCACGGAAAAGATTGAATACGTCGAACAATTTGGTGATATCGGCTCCATAAACATGAAGAAGATTGCTAAAATCTTGTGCAGGAATAGATCCCTGAATGATGATACACTACAGTTGTTCTTAGATCCCAAGTTAGAGAAACTAGAGTTATGGGATTGCTGTAACCTGTCTAAGAACTCTTATGATAAGATTGTGTCTTACTGTCCTAACCTATCGGACTTAAAATTATTGATGTGTGGTAAGTTCCATAATGACAACCTAGAATACTTTGGTCAAAATTTGCACTCACTGGCGAAATTGGAACTTGATGGTCCTTTTTTGATCAGCAATGATTCATGGCAAACTTTCTTCAAGACCGTTGGTGAAATGCTACAAGTGTTCAAAGTATCCAACACACATAGATTTAATGATGAAACTTTTAAATTGTTCCTAGAAAACTGTGGTACTAATATCACTGGGTTAAAACTGTCAAGACTGGATGGGTTGAAAGAGAAGGAGAGCTATGACTTGATGCCAATGTATCTAACAAAACTACAAGATCTTGAAATTAGCTATCCACATCAGGAAGAGTTAGTAGATGATACAATGCTGATCAACTTGCTAAGCATCAATGGTGAAACATTGACGAGTCTAAACCTAGATGGCTCTTCTGGTTTAACTGATGAATTTTTGGTCAACGGTGTCAAACCTTTTTGTTCTGGGCTTCGTAAGCTATCACTACAACTACTTGATCAGATTACAAGCGAGGGGCTTGTCGGATTATTTCATGATTGGAGTATCAATTACGGTTTAAATGAAGTCTACTTAAGAAAATGCTTCTCCCTTGGAGATGAAGGTATTATTGAAATGATATTACACAGTGGTACTTCATTAGTTGAGCTGTCTATAAACTCCATCAAGGACCTAACAGTGACGACTTTCCAGATTATGAAATGTCCAAATTTGACGTACTTAGACACTGGTTTTGTCCGTTGTGTCGATGATGATGTGTTGGAACTATTGGGAAAGAACTGTCCACAACTAAAAGTCATCGACTGTTATGGGAACAATAGATGTACTTCAAAGGCTAAGATTAAGGTAGGGTTAAAGGTTATTGGGAGACAGAGTGATACTGTCTAGGACGTGTTAATTATATTGTGTAATATGATGAATATACTGTTTTGTTTTGTTTTGGTTTACAACTCTGTAACTACAATAGAGTAGGCTACATTCCAGTAAAAAATTAACTCAGGCAAAATCAATAACTCTAGTTTACAACACAGGGAAAGCAACGGATATATTTATAATACAGAAGTAGGCGAGAGCAACCTCACCTCGGATGTCAAATCATTATAATATAGTACAACGATGTCTTCTTCTTTTCCTCTTCGGCTGGCTCACTGTCTCACTATCAACTCCATATTCGGCATTGGCGTAGTAATCACTAACGACATTGGCATCGTAATTGTTGACCACTGCTTGTTTCTTGTTCCTCTTGCCTGCCTGTTGGGCATCGATCAGTTTACTCAATGCTGCATTCAAAGCAACGTTAAAAACATGATTGATGTTCTCTGTGGTTTTGGCTGAACAAATTATATGATCGTAAGCACCAATGGCAACGGCAACACTTTTGGCTTCTTTTTCAGGGACTAAGTCATCAGTGGCGCGGAATCCAGGATCACTCAGCAGATCCAGCTTCGTACCCACTAGGATAATCGGTATCCCCGGACAGAAGTGTCTCACTTCAGGGGCCCATTTCTCCCTGACATTGTGTAAACTTATCAAACTTGTAACTGAGTAGCAAATCAACAAGACGTTAACATCAGGGTATGACAATGGTCTCAAACGGTCGTATTCCTCCTGGCCAGCAGTATCCCATAGTGCCAGTTCCACTACTTCGTTTCTTGGACCTCTGACGTTGGTGATGTAATTCTCAAATATGGTAGGCACATATGCTTTTGGAAACTCACCTTGTGAGTATGAGATAAGTAAACAAGTCTTCCCACAACCACCATCACCAACAACGACTAATTTCACATTGTAATCGGCTCTCTTTCTCGTTTGCTCCACTTGATACTGTGATACCTCGTTGTTGAAACCCTCTGTAAGCCTTGGGGAGGACTGCTGGGACTGGATTTGGGATTGTCTCTTTCTAGCAATGTCATATGGCGTCTCGAAGGACGTATCCTCAACTGCGGACGTGCTCATTCTGTTGGATTGGTAGTACGGCTTTGACAGTGTGCTCATGGTTGCTTGCTTGTGATTCTTGAGACGTTGGTTATATCCCTATCTACGTTCCTGAATAGTTCCTCAAGGTGTGAATTAAATTGAGTGCATGGATCTCGATCTGAAATTTTGTTTGTTTACTTTTCGGGCATCGGAATTACTCCGGCTAATGTGTCGGAATATTCCTCAAACTCCGTTAATCATTACATAACATGTCAAGACAATCGACTTCGCCACTACATAAGAAACTCTAATGCCAGAAAAAGAATGAAAAGAAGCCATGCTATATTGTGTCTATAAATAGATATGCAGTTTTATCATGTGGAGATGGATCTGATTTCATATATCTTCTTGATGATTTCCTTTGGTGACTTGTCAACTTCTTCGGCGATGATAGCCTGTGTACTATCTGGCAACCCATTAAACAACTCCACAAAATCACCATCAATGACATTCTTTATTGGTTGATAGTAACCTCTAAATCCCAAGTGTGATCTTCCGAGCAGTGTAGGCACATGGGTACGCAAGGCTTTAGTCAATTTCGTGAAGAATCTGATATCTGATTTGGTCTGTAATGGGATCAAAGCACCAATTGTGCCCTGTATACCAGTGTACAGCACAATTTCCTGTCCACCTTGGGTGAATGACCCTTTGTTGAAACTAGTGACCACGTCCTCAATGAAGAAATTACATGGGTTTGTCAGTTTTCTTGGGGCACCGTTCAATTTGGAATCTTGGGTCAGTAGGAAGGCAGTATTAGAGTCGCCTAGTTTGGAGGTATCATCGTCACAGCGTAGTAGGAATATATTACCAAACTTATCACCACCGACCACAGTGTTGTAGTCAAGAACTTTGAAGGTGGTCATATGACGTGTTAGGACATCATCGACAAACGGGATGAACTCATTCATAGTTGGTTTGTAGATTGCATAAGTCACCGACTCTTTCAAATCACCAATGAAGACACGCAGACCTTGCGTTTCTAACTTCACGATTTTGGACACGGTGGTCATCTCAGTGGATGCTTTACTCAATAATTGCTTTAACCCCATGTCATAGATCTTCAAGTGATTGTCAACAGCAAGGAGAGCTCGGCCTTGGAACGAGGTAATTGCATGAATAGTACCGCTGAATTTTGTCTTGTGGATGAGGTTCAGTGATAGGTCATAAGTATGTATGTGTGATGCTGTGAATGTGGACTTCGTTGGATTGTAATCCACGGCAACAGATATTAGCAGGAATGGTTGGTTTCCTTTCGATTCGAAAGAGATTATTGATGATGTTAGGATGGTTTCAGTGGCTTCCAGTTCGATGGCATTTTCAACTTCGTTGGTCTCTAAATTGAACTTCTCAATGACGTTTTTTCTCTCAGCGATGAATAATGACGATTCATGGCTGACCAAGTTCTTTGGTGTAGTTTTTAGTTCAATGGCACCAGCGATATGAAACTCATCGCCCAATTCTCCAATTGTGAAGATCTTTAGCTTCTTCTTGTAAATACCAACACAACCGTTGACACAATCTTCAGAATTGAAAACTGTCCCGTATCTCAGAGGATCGATCAATAGTGTGCTGATCTTAAAATCATTTTTCTTATTTTCATGAATAATCCATGTTGTGTTGGAGAAGGCGATGACCATATTATGGTTTTCGTACTTCAACCTGTTCAATCTCAAAGGCTGATTGCCTAAATATTTCGTCCTCGTGTCTGACAATTGACCTGTTCTTTGATCAAGTAACGTTCTGACATAGACACCGTTCTCCAAGCCAATGTTCACAAAGAGTTCATCTTGCATTTGTAACAGAAGGATATCGGTCGGTGGAGCGTTTAGTGCCTGTAATGACAATGAGTCTAGTGTGGAGTCAGGTAGAGTGGATAACACTCTAATAGTGGAGTCTTGACACCCAATGACTAGGAAACTGGAGCGTAGTCTGCCTTCAGGGACATCGCCTAATGAGATGGTCAGGATTCTTGAATCGAATTCCTTGTGTTCCTCATACTCGACAAGTCTATCGCCATTGTCTAGATCAGCTTCAAAATACACCAACTCATTGTTTGACAACCCAATGGCTAGTTGCTTGTTATTGGAACTTGAACTTAAAATTTTTATACCTGCAGGTGGGAACCATTCGTTGACGACTTGTGAATCCTTAATTACGCGAATCCCATCAGGATAGATTTGAACTAATGATTTCAAACCGAATTGTTGCATACCAATGGTGGCTTCGGTGGTAAGCAACCCAGAATCGGTGACTTCTTCAACTGTTTCGCCAATGGATAACACTAATGTTGTATCAATAAATGTCATTATCAGATATTTATCAAACTCGTCACTTTGTGAGATCTTTGTGGTCCAAACTTTGTTAGCTGTGGTTGGTAGATCTGATTCAACAACTTCGTTGATGGGAACACCATGTTGAAGAACACGTAATGACGAGTTATCACCACGACCGGTCAATGTATATACGTTGTTCACATAATCGTTCTTGATTAGTTTACTGTCAAGTATTGGGTTCAAACATTCCTGGATATCGGTAAGTAGTAAATTATCCAGTTCTGTTCGCTCAAAGGTAAGTTCTTCAATTGGTTCATTGGTTTTGGAAGTGTATGGTTCCTCTGATCCTAGTTTCTCAAACTGATACAAGTATTTGTCACTATATTCGGTGTCAGCAAACAAGAACCCAGATTTCAAGATGATCAGAGTTGTGCATAAAGGAATTGTGTCAAAATATGATATGGCGATACCTGTTTCCTTATCAAATGGTAGTTCCACTTTAAATAGATCGCCGTGGTTAGATTGTAATAAGAAGAAGAATTGGTTCTTCATCTTGTGGACAACACCTGACACTATGTAGCTTTCCTGATCATTCAGTCTTGGGATATTGATGGATAGTTTAACGTCGTCAAGGGCATCATGGTAGGAAACGACGTTCTTTGAGCATATCAGCACACCGGAAGGACCATCGTTACCTCCCGGGACTTGTAATAATAAGTTGGAACTGTTTGAGATCTTTTCCCTTTTCTTCCTCACGATATTGTTCAGGCCCAGGTCCAATTCATAAAAAGTTAAATGACGATCAGTGCTCTCAGAAGCGTCAATCTCGATAGCAGCAAATAGTGGATTTTCATACCCAACATCAAGACCGATGGTGGATATCGTTAAGATCCCAGATCTGTTGGCCTCTAACGGTGATGAGATGGTTAGTTCATTGTCCGAATCTCTGTTCAGGACATAACATAACTTATTCTTCTCGACAGCGGTCACCAGCATCGCACGCCCCTTAGAGTCAGAAGTTAATTGATGACCAGGTGACAATCTTCTCAAGCCAGATTTCGCAAATGGTTCATTGAATAAGGGCACAAACTTGTCGTCTTTAAACTCCAAGATTGATAAATTACCAGAATCGGAAGTGACAGCAACGTAATCCACCCCGGCCCCAGCGATCTTGAAATTATCAATGGATCTTATGATGGCAAATACATTCTGTTGATGTAAAAGGACCAACTTTCCTTCATTTGTGTCAACTCTGTATATTTTTAGCGTATTTGAAGTTGCAATGATGATTTCTTGGGACTTTTTCCCCCGGAAGTTCCCCACGATAGACACCAGTGAGTTGGCGTTGCCCCTCAGTGTTAGATTGTATAGACAGATCGATGTATCTAGCGACATTTCACACTAATAAACTCTATGACTTCTACTTATTTTCAACTTCACCACTAAATTGAATTGTATATATACAAAAGCTAAAAATTCGCGGGCCTTGACATGATATAGAACACATTCGCGGAAAATAATCAAGCTTCGCGAATAGGTTTACCCGGAAAGTCCCCGGAAAAACTTCGTAAAGGCGTCAGGAGAAGACTCACAAAGAGCCCTAAAATGGAAAAGTTTGCCGTTGGTAAAGAGAAGATGTTTGGGCACAGTTGATTGTCAATAGTGCACTTGACTCTATGCTAGTAAATTTTGTAGCAACTGTAACCTAAACTTAATTATAAAAAGTCACATGCCCCACACATTCTTTTCGGTTGAAATCTCTCCACAAAATTAATTCGACATAAATTTTACGATCTCAATTTTCTACTCTCCCATTAACGCCACCAAAAGAACCCAATAAAAACCCACAAAATGGCTCCATTGAATGCCCCTAAGGCCACCGAGGGTGCGAGCATCGAGGTCTATGTCCGTATGAACGATGACCAGGAGAAGGACTACAGTTTCGGTGTCAAATTGAAAGATGACTTTCAGTCTCTTCTAAGGGTTTTTGATGTCCTGAAGATTAGTTTGAGACCCTCTGTTTTCTATCACAATAAGCCAATTGGTTTCCAAGTCTCCACCCACCCGGGTCTTTTGACCTTCCATGGTGGTTTGCTGTTCTCTGATGATGCTCATAAACAGGTCAAGGACGTCAAGTTGACTGATAAAATTGGTGATCACGTTTGGGCTGGTCAATTAGTGTTACCTGTTTGGGAGCATGATAATACCACTTTCTACACTTTTATCATCGTCTTGGCTGCCTGGTTGTACACTGATCTACCAGATGTGTACAGTCCTACCCCAGGTATTTGTCTAACCAATCAAGTTTCCAAATTGCTCTATCACATCTTATTGCATTTTGATCAGAAAAAATTGGCATTGGATATCTTGTCTGAGACCATTCCTAACAAGTCATCGTACATGGCACAAATGATCTTCTTCACTTTTCATATCCTAAAGTCTTTGTTCTTATTCCTTTCATTCTGGTCCGGTTTGTTCAATCCATACACTCTAAACCCATATAAGACTTATCAAATCAACAAAAATGATAAACTGGATGACTCTAAGAAGGAACAATTGATGGCTATTGGCTGGAAAGGTTCCAGAAGAGGTGTTTTGGATGAATACAGAGACTTCATTAGAGACTCAGAAGTTAAAAAATACGGTTCAATCGTCAATGCTTCTAAGAATGGTCTTTTTGAAAAGATTAGAAAACCTGTTGTTAAGTTAGGTAAAGGTGAAGGTTTTGACACCCCACTTGACTCAAAGAGACAGTTGGATGACTTGGTTAAAGATCCAAGCAAGTTCACTATTAGTTATGACTACTACGAAGAGTTATTGGTCTGGTTCACTGAGCACATGCAAGCAAACCCAGATACTGTGAGTCAAGATATCAAGAACTTCAGAAAGTTTGGTCCAACTGGTTATACTGATAGATTAAAAGAAATTGTCGAAAAGAGAAGAGAATTGGACGCTGAACAAGAAAAGAAGAGTGTCGATGCTAAAAAGAAAGATTAGTGTATTTTCTTGGAGAGTTTCATAAGCTCATTATAAGCTTTAATTATGAACGATTGTATATTTAACGATTAATTGTTTTATTGTATGTGACGTTTTGTTAATTTTCGTAGTTCTGCTATCGAGACGTCGATCATCTGGAAATACACAATGTTACATTTTCTGTGGAGAGGACGTGAGCGCAGATAGTAAAAATACGAGCAGCAGAGCTTTAATCTTTGAAGAGTAACGTGTGTCATGAAAGAAGACCGTATTTACTCGCAACGTCGCCCTAAAGTTCCTTAAATCATTAACTTATCATCAATATTGAACTAGCTCTAAACATCAACTACTAATTCCTTCTCAGCCTTTTCTTTTAAAGCTCTAGCAGCATCCATAGCATCCTGCTGGTCTCCCTTCACATTAGCACTCCCAACCAAGCCACCCTCCGCTGTCAACTTCTTTTGATTACTTAAGTCGTTGTCCAGACTCAACTCGAACTGTTGGTTCTTATCTGGACACACCGCGTAGATGACATAACCGATAAAGGCTAGACACGCCATGTACAACAGTGATTTCTTCATAGGCGTGGTCAGATAGCTCTTCTGCCGTGGCTTCATGTTATATGGTGTTGGTAAACCTCCTTGCATTGTTTCTGTGTGGCGTGTTTTTCGAATGTTTGTGGGATGTTTAGCGTGTGATGAAGTGTTGGATTTTCTGGCTTTTTAAGTAGTTGAGGCCCTATTAAATGAGCGGGTTTACGAAAAGGCGAAGGTACAACAAACGAGAGACAGTGTTGGTTAAGAAAAAGCTTGAACACTACTAAGAAAGTAGATATCAACATTGTAGTATTATTGTCACCACTATAAACGGTATTTAGACAGTCAACCCCTTTTGGTGGGCGTCCTGGCGCTCTTGCCAAACAGTCTTACCAGTGCAACTGCACACATGCTTATCGTTCTCCCAGACACCGGCACTTCTGGCAATTACACCAGCCAATGAGCCCTCAGTGACTTCATCTCTGTGTGCACTGACGATGAAGGATCTGCCTATCAAATCACTGATCTTCAAGTCTGCTGAAGCAATAGTTTGACCACTGTAAAGGCCAGCTTTGTCTGATGGCGTAGAAACCTCAACCGGTGAAAGGTTCAAAAGGGAGCTACCAGTGGAGTGGGCACCCTGGGAGATGTTCCCACTGGCCCTGAACGATGGGTAGTAAATGCCCTTTTCTAGCCCATTCAAGGTGATATCGACTAGTAACTTACTATCAGCAGTGGCCACAATTCTTGCAAGACCTTTCACTGGCTCCAGAGCATCTTGTTTGGCGAAAGACTCCAAGATAGCCACAGCAGCGGAGTTTGGTTTCCCTGTGCCCCTGATGATAGCGTCTCTACCTGTGTCTTGAATGGATTGAATGATCAATGATGGAGCGACAGAACCTTCAACGGAGACTCTCTTGTTCTGAAGATCAATGTCAAAAGAATGCACACCGTCCAATTGCGACAGGGCACCTTTCACACTGTCAACACAGCTCTGACATGTCATATCGACATTGTAAATGGTCTGTTCAAGTTCGATTAGTAAAGCTGGCATTATGTGGAGGAATGATTTAGAACGTCATTACTCACTTCAAATAAAGACATTTTGTGGGTGGTATGAGTATTTATAGTGATAATTGCCTCACCAAGGTGTCTATTCCGATCCCTAGTCTGAGCAAATAACTATCAAGGTTGGTCAAATAGGTTAAAAATGCTCGTTCAGATCCAAATTGATAAAATCATTGGATTAGAAATCATGCGAACTGTGGATGCTTATTGTAGGGTGCTGACATTTACCGTGACATAAAGTCTAAATGGGCGACATTTGTGAACACTTGAGCGTACGTTTCAGCATGCCTCGCTAAAAAAACTCCTTAGACGGAACAACTTGAAACTGAAAATTTGAAATGTGTCAAGTCTTGCTGTTATATAAGGTCCACTTAACAGCTCAATTGAACATTAAAAATGAGCATCTACATGTCCTTAGTGAGTACTTCATCTTGTTCCTAGCCATAAAGTCCCATACTAACAGCACCACTAGATCTTTGGCCTTCTTGTGGTCCAAATGGTCACATTAACAGTTCTGGTTCTTCCATTGCCTCTAAGACTACGTAAACACTCATTAGTGCTTTATCAAAAGGCCTTTGATTCCAAGGAGTTCAGAACTGTGATCTACATCACTGGTGCTTTGGTTGGGATGCTTTTCTTTGACTCATTCCAAAAAGTGGCTAAGTTGAAGACCAATGATACTCTTGACCCAGCGCAATACAAATCAACATTTACTCATGGCACAGACACAACGGTGAGAATCTTTTACAACCAGAGAAACATTTACATCTCCGGTGCGGTGTTGTTTCTAGGTGTCGCTATTCCTACTGTGTTCCAAATCATCAAAAGATTGATCAAGTACGAAGAGCTGAGAATTGCAGAATCGGATCCAAAGGTTCATGCTGGCAAAATCAAAGAATTGAAAGAGGAATTATCCACTAAGGAACAAGATATAGAAACTTTTCAAAAGCAGAAGAAGGGGTTAGAAAAAGCTTATAATGATTTGAGTGATCAATTAAATGCTGAGTCTGCGCCCTCTGACAAGAAGTCAGATTAGTTCGAAGTGGTGACTAGCTGAGAGAATACACAGGTACATTTATACAATGTTCGTAGTCTACAATAGGGCCATTGTGCTACCATGTATATCAGTATATCAATCAAACCTTGTTAACAACAAATCAAATCAAAAATCATGCTCAATACCAGATTCCCAAACTTCATTCAAATGCTCACCAAACAACTCTTCAACTTTCTCAACAACTTCAGTATCATCCACAGTCTTATCCTTTACGGCCCAGTATTGTTTGACAGCATTTTCCAACTCCTCGACGTTAGAAACACCAAGGACGACATTCCCATGTGGTAAGAACTCTCTGATTGCGTATCTCGTAGCCAAATCAGCCAATTCAATACCATATTGTTCCTGTGTGAATTTGGCAACATCCTCACAACGTTTTCTTAGCTCCTTCGGTGCCGGGTGGAATTCATGTGTTGAACCAGATCTCAATAGTGACATACTCAAGATGGAACCAGTCAAAAGCTTTTCTAATTTGGCCTCTTTGTAGAACTTCTCAATATATTCGCCTAATCTTTGGTTTTGCAAGTTGAAGTTGGAGTACGATAAGATGGCATCCAGTGGACCAATTTCTGGTTTCTTAGAAGCAGTTAGAGCAATGTGGTATAGGAAATCAACAGGATAACCGGAGACACCAAAATGTCTAACAATACCTTGCTCTTTAAACTCTTTCAACACTTTTAAAGCCTCTAAGATCTCTTCTTCTTTAACAAATTCGATATCATGTAGGTAAACGACATCCAAGTAGTCAGTATCCAATCTTTCTAATGATCTCAGTACGGATTTCTTGATTGCTTCAGGGCTATAGTCGAAATCATTCAATTTCACTCTACCGGCTTTCGTGACGATGTAGTAAGTGTCCCTTGGGAACTCTGGTTTCAATTCCTTCAATGCTTGACCCAATAGGATCTCTGAAGGACCATAATATGGTGAGGTATCAATACCGACAATACCGTTGTTGAAACCAATCTTTAAAATGTCCTTGATAGATAATGACTCTGGATCATCGTTAAACTGTTGGGAGAAAACAGCACCACCTAGTAGTAATGGTGGCAAATCTTGTAACTTTCCTGAGACAGGGACTTTAGAGGGACCAATTGGCTTCATTGACATTGTATGAGTGGCGTGTGTAAAAGATTTTGTAAAAGTGAAGAATTATCACAGTTGCTTTGTGATTTGTAACCAGCTTCGGTCCGGGAAATAACTTTTTTAATTGGGAAGTGTGTAGCAACATGTGCATTAAATTGTGTCAGCTTTAAAGATGTCGGAAAAAGGTACAAAGCGATCCCTGGAGGTCAATGACTCGAAAGAGAAGTTTGTCGATGTGTGTATATATCTGCCTGTTCGATTCAGTTTCTATGGTCTGAATGCTGCGATTACTGGTTGAACTGTCTTGCTTAAGAGCTAAAGGTACTAACAATACGGAGATTGGTAAGAACAAGAGAGTCACCGTGAGAAAGTTTAAGAATACAAAACTAGTAGATATCAGAGAGTTCTATGAGGCCGGTGGAGATTTGAAGCCTGGTAAAAAGGTAAGTTTCCTTCCATAGTCCCTTTTTTTGGCAGAGAACTAACTTCAGGTACAGGGTATCTCACTAACAGAGGACCAATGGAACACCATTGTAGAGCACCTGGACGATATTCAAGAGGCACTCGGTGCACTAGGCGACAGTCAGCCTGCAAAGAAGGCCAAGTCTGTCAAATCGAAGGATTTTGTGGTGAGTGATGATGATGAAGAGTGATCACTTGCTGATTAGATTGAGATCCATGGTGGCAACGCCAAAGAAAAGAGCAATAGGTCTAGAGAACTGAGCCAGGAAACAATATATCAATACCATCATTAGTCCGTCACCCATTTTTGTAGTCAAACACACTCAGCAACTCCCACAACTGGTATCGTCACCACCTTAAAAAGGCTCTCTGTTTAGACTAGAGTGTGTCCCGTACCGAAATCAAGACATCAGGTTTGCATCGTTTTGAAATGGGCATTAACATCTCTTGCTTTATAAAAGAACAGCACTGAAATCTCCAGTTTCGCTCCAGAATCATACACACAGATAGCTATACATAGCCATACACATGTCCGACGGATCCTGCTCTCCCAAGAACACGGACAAGACGCCATTGCTGGGCTCTAGTCCGCGGGATATCAAGCACAAGAGCAACAAAGATAGCCATTCCGCTCAAAGACCTCATACATATCAACCAAGCACTAAGCCGTCTCCAAAGCGCAGACTGACCTTCACGGGACCTGCTCCGGTCAACTTGAATCACCACGCTGGTAGATCTTCCTTGTACGAGTCATCTTTGGACACTTTTGACCACCATGGCGATGACTTTGAAGTTACTGATGCATTGGGGCAAATTCAATCAAGAAGTAACTCATTCG
The DNA here is from genome assembly GCA_030557705.1 of Taiozyma odintsovae. Lineage (NCBI taxonomy): Eukaryota > Fungi > Ascomycota > Saccharomycetes > Phaffomycetales > Wickerhamomycetaceae > Taiozyma > Taiozyma odintsovae. The sequence continues at coordinate 572,048 of JANIVH010000007.1, read as the reverse complement.
CCAATTTGTCAGGTCAGCAGACTTACTTAAGGGACTTGAGAAACTATGAGGCTCAGACCGCTAATGCATCGAAACCAAGACGTCAATCCAACGTGAGAAGAAACTCTAGAATACGGAGCACGAGTTCCGCTGAGAACCCATTCGTCAATGCCGGTTTAGGTCAAGTTTCAAGTCCTAGCTTTGCTGAAAGATGGGTTAGTCGTCAGAACCAGATCAACCACTATGGTAGTATTGGGAACCAGGTGGCTATTGACATTGACAAATTACAAGCCAATTCAAGCATGTTTACAGATACAAACAAATCACAAAGAGACGATGACTCAAATGAGAGTGATTTCGATTCAAATCCTTCATCTAGGGACAGTGATGGTGATTCATCATTGGACGATGTTTGTTTCCCAGTTGATAACATGGATTACACTGAAGGTGTTAGAAAGTGGCCAGATTTGGAAATTTTGGAAGAGTTTTATGAAGAGGAGACTACGAGGCTGAAGGATGAGGCCATGAGAGAAACGAGTGAGGCAAATTTCAGATTCGACGTGCATAATGACGATGATGATGTTAGTACAAATGACAATGCCTCTGGTGTTGGGTTTTCATATCCTATTGTCACTAAGGTTGATGCACCTCCTTCTACTTCAAACGCGAAGCCACAAGCGTCAACTAGTCCAATGAACGCTAGTGGATCTCAATACGCTTCAAGATTACTAGGTAATCAGAAGATCAATGAAACAGAGACATTAAATGGGAGATTAAGACCGCCAAAGATCAATCCATTCGATAAAAAACGTGTAAACAATGCTGATTTCCTAAGAACCATTAATTACCCACCACAAATCGTTAATAACAACCCTGAGCATTTTAGATTCACTTATTTTAGAGAAGATTTGGATTCCACTGTGCACTCCCCAACCATCTCTGGCTTATTGCAACCTGGACAGAAATTCAGTGACTTATTCGTTCATTCAGAATACTCCAAAGATCAAACTAAGAGCACACCATCAGTCTCTACAAAGCTGGGAGCTACTCCAACCCCTACTGCTAACTCTAATGCCAACTCTATTAAGGATTCAACACCAGATTTGAAACCTTTAGAAGAACTTTTGATTCATGAAGAGGAAACAGCTTCTGCTGCTATAGATCGCGTTTCTCCATTTTGGTTGGATATCTTGAACCCAACCGAAGAAGAAATGAAAGTGATCTCAAAGGCTTTCGCTATCCATCCTTTGACCACTGAGGATATTTATTTAGGTGAAACCAGAGAAAAAGTTGAATTGTTTAAAGATTATTATTTTGTCTGTTTTAGATCCTTTGATATCGTTCAAGAAAAGGCTAAACGTCGTGAAATCAAAATGAAAGAAGTCTCCAGTGAAAATGATAGAAAGGCCAGTGGTGGGTTTTTCTCCAAATTCTTTGGTAGAAGACAATCATCTGCTAAGTCAATGAGTTCTAATCTAAGTGACAACGTTTCACAAACATCAAGTTTCAAAAGACGTGCTAGAGAGATTGAGTTGGAAAAATTTCAAAGAAAATCTGGTGATAGACATAAGCCAAAGAACAATGAATTGGAACCATTAAATGTTTATATCTTGGTGTTCAGACACGCTGTCATCACATTTCATTTCGCTCCAACTCCACATCCAGTTAATGTGAGAAGAAGAGCTAGATTACTAGGTGAATACTTGACTGTATCTGCTGATTGGATCGCTTATGCCTTGATTGATGATATCACCGATGCATTCGGTCCAATGATCGAGAGTATTGAAGACGAGGTGAACGATATTGAAGATGCTATCTTACACATGAATGATGATTCTGATTCTGATTCTTCGGATGATGACTCTGATTATGATGATAATATCACCTCCGCTACAAGCTTGAGAAGAAGAAAATCCTCTGGTGTGCACCTCTTTGATGATAAGAGATCCGTAAAGTCAATTTCCACCCAATCCTCAAGATCTACTGCTTCAAATGTCATTGAATGGAAGAAGAAAGGTGATATGTTGAAGAGAATCGGTGAGACGAGAAAACGTGTGATGTCATTGCTTAGATTATTGGGTTCCAAAGCCGATGTTATCAAAGGGTTTGCCAAAAGGTGTAATGAACAATGGGAAGTTGCACCACGATCAGAAATTGGGATGTATCTGGGTGATATTCAAGATCATATTGTCACTATGGTTCAATCTCTAAACCACTATGAAAAACTGTTGGCAAGATCTCACTCTAATTACTTAGCCCAGATCAACATTGATATGACAAGGGTGAACAATGACATGAATGACGTGTTAGGTAAGATCACGATCTTGGGTACAGTGGTGTTACCAATGAATATTGTCACTGGTCTTTGGGGGATGAACGTCTTCGTGCCAGGTCAGGAACATCCAGGGCTGATTTGGTTTTGGTGTATAACTGGTGGTATGTTCCTATTCGCCTTTAGTTGCTACATGTATGCAAAGAGAGTCGCAGGGATCGGATTATAATAGTGCATGTTCAGTGCATTGTGATATAGATAATAATATATACATAGATATTTGAGTAGTGTATTCCTATGACAATAACATCGTATACGCAATGACCGTGCCCAAAGCAACCTACAGTAGGCCTTATGGTGTTCCATGAGCCCTTTAGGTGAGGTACCAAACCCACCCCATGAACCCTTCAGGTACGGGGCACCCCATGGACTTTGCAGGCACGAGGACCTACCCTGAGCCCTGGATCCCCTAACACTCAAGCACTAATAACCTCTCACTCCCGTGGCCTGAACAATCCATAGACTGATACGAGTACCTAGTAGTCACAAGACCACTAAATATAGTAGTACCTCATTTCATGAAACTTTTAATTGCAGTTGCAGCTGATATCATTGTCTTGTGACTTTAAATTTTGACATGTAACATAACTGTAAGGCACCAGAATAAAAAATAAATAAAACCCCCAGATCGCGGATACATAATACGCCAATTTGCGAAAAAAAACAGCTGGCGTCGTATGAAGTGTTTTTGGGACTTTGATTGGGACCTTGTCAGTAGGTAAACAAAAAAGCGATAAGGAGGATTAAATGCATCATAGACTGGGCCTGGTTATTAGACCACTTGGCTGGTGTTGTTGCGACTTATTTGTACATTATGATTTCTTTTTTCTTTTCCCTGAGGGCCTAAATTAGTTTATCAACGCGCGGTCTTCATTTCATCTAATACTTGTATATTTAGAGACGAGTTTTGTTTACGCCAATACTCTAAGAGGTCTCTTATTTACGAGGCTGTTGTCGCCAATTCTACAAATATGGCCCATAATGATGTCAATTTGCAGTTATGAGCTCTCCCAATGGGGAACGATAGCGCGGAACTTTAAATTTCATAGCGCAAACACCATTACCGTATGGGGGAATTCGGCCCCGTTTTTTGCGCCATTTCGCGGGGGGACGATAGTTTTTCTTTTTTCTTTTTTTCTAATTAGGTGTTTTCTCTTGCTGCAGAGAACTGTATTTACCCGCGCATTTATAGGATCAGAAAAAAAGTCCAAGATTTCTACCGAGAAAGGAATTGATCAAAGAAATTTTGAACCCTTCTTTTGTTATTGTTTATTACAATACTCGTGACCATGCTACTTCTAATACCGCTGTTCTGCTTGCTGCTGGCAGCGCACGCGAAGACCTATAGAGAGGGAGAGCTGATCCCACTGTCTGTTAGAGGGCTTACTTTTGGCGGTAATAGTAGAGACACAAAGTTGTACCTTTACCCGGTGAATTACTATAATGAGACCCTGGACAACTGTCCACCAATGCAACAGGGCAAGGGAAATAAGAGCATCGTGAAGCAAGATCACGTCTTTGGTAACCACTACTACAACGCTCCAATGAACACCACGTTCCTGAAGGGTAAGTCCTGTGAACTATCTTGTGATAAGAGATACAAAGAGGCCAATGTCACCCTTATGAATGATCTTATTAAGAAAAACTACTTATTGAATTTTTTCATTGGTGATATCCCAGTCGGTAGAGAACTCTATGATTCACAAACATCTAAATTCTATATTGATACTGGTGTGCCAATGGGTTACTTGGATATGGATAAAGTACCTCATTTGTTTAACCATTTCCAGTTCGTTGTGTATTATACTTCTCAAGGTTTAGATTACAGTTTGCTTTATGCCACCTTGAGTACACAGTCAATGACTAGAATCCCACAAGTCCCATTATCGTGTGTCTTGACACCACCTTTGGTGCTACGTTATTCAGATTATGCCTACAATGGGAACAGAATCACTTATGATATTGTATGGAAAGAAGTTCAAATGAATCAGCCAAACCAAATCAAGACCTCAGAGATCTATAAAAACGACGTTGTTAGACCATTCATTTCAAACTCAATCTTGTTTATCTTTATCTTGTTGACCGGTATCATTTCCACTTACACCTATTACACTACTAAGCCAGTTGTCACTTCTGAAAAATTACATGTCATTTACAAAAAAAGAGAAGCTTCATCCACAGCTTCATCTAAAACTTCCATGAACTCATCTGAGTCCAAAATTGATTCTCCAGATTCTCAAGAGTCTTACATCGATGAAAGTTTAGAACTATCGTGGCCATCATTGGTTAACGATGTGTTTAGAACTTCCAAACTGTCACCATTCTTATATAACTTGATTGGTCAAGGTGCTCAGTTCACGGTCTTTGGTATCCTTGTCATCTTGCAGCTGGCAACTGGTGCCTTACAAGTTGACGGTAAGGACAACGAATTCGCTTATGGTGTTGTTACTCTGTTCACTTTGACCGCTGTGGTTCCAGGTTTCGTTAACGCCTTCCTTTTCAAGACTTTTGAAAAGAATACTGCCTCCACTGCCTCCACATACAAGATAAAATTGACCTCATCTTTTGCTTTAAACGCCTTCTCATTACCATTCATTGCATACATCTTGATTAGCAAATTGAACAGCACTCATGAATCAGTCAACTCCCCAATCAGAATTTCCTCAGAGCTATTCCGTGCCAACACAAGAAACTATATCCTCATCACAACTATAACCTATGCCATCTCTTTCTACTTCTTAAAAGTGGAAACTTATCACGTCAGCGACATCCAGAAGAAGATTGCTCCATTACCAATTACTTTCAAGACTGTGCCAAACATGTTGATCACAGGTTTATTCCCATTTGGTATCGTTTTAATTCCACTATCAACACTTTACCTATCTTTATGGTATAACCATTTCTTCTCCTGCAATGGTCTATTGTTTAACGCCATCTTATTAGTGACCATTTTAACAGCTATCAGTGTGTTGAACATTTATCATTCCTTATCGATCGGGAATTGGAAATGGCAATGGTACAGTTTCCTAAGTGGGTCTTCCATTGGTGCTTACTCCTTCGGTTACTCCTTTTACTTGACTAATTTCCAATTCGGTGATCATGCCAGTTATGTCATCTTCTTATTGCAAACCATCACTATTTCTACCATCTTGGCCCTTGTTGGTGGTTCGATCGCTTATGTTGCTTCTTTCTTCTTTGTTAGAAAGTTGTACACTGATTTGAACTAATGCCCATGCACTCTTTCATCATTCACAATACCTTTTTTTGTATATTAGTCAAGGTAGGCTTCCATGTCTACCTTTTAACGTTATTTAATCTAATGAAACTAATTACTTACTATCTCATACTACACACATAACTCTACAGAATAAAATCAGTTAGCGCTCAGTTTTTGTATTTGTATTCGTGCTATAAGGAACTTTTCAGAAAACTGTACCATCACTGTATAGATCAATTGGAGGTCCCTTAGTACTTGGTCTTTTTATAGCAGCGATCTCACGCCCTGATTTCCAACTCCCAGCTTCAATCAATTGTGGTAATGACAGGTTAGCCCCCAATTTATCATTGATCAATGGTAGAATATGATCTAAGAATCCAATTGTGATACTTCTCCATTCGACAATCACACCGTCATTAGGCTCGAAACTTGGAATATCCGGTGTGGTGGATTTAACTTCTTGGGACAGTTTTAACCCACGTTCGTAATGGTCAGGTTTTAATTTAATGACACCAAAATCGTAGAACAAGCCACCGTTTCTATATTCTGGGAGACCAGTCAACAAATTGGAATTCTTTATCTGGAATTTATAACCATAATTCTTCAATGGTTCTAATAATGAATAAGTCAACCATTGTGTTAACTTATGAAATGGGATAATCTGATCAATGAATTCAGTCTTGCCCAGTTTGGTTTCTGTTGTGGTTAATGGCCAAGCATCGCCTAATGAAACTCCATCGATTGAAGTTCTTCCCTTTGGCCAAATCGATGTGAAGCCTACCATTAACACATCCCATAGGTCAGATAATTCCAATTCATTATCGTTCTTGGTGTAGTTTTTGTGTAAATAATCAATCAAATTACCAGCTCTACCATCTTCACCAAAAATCTCTACATTAGACTTCAATGCAACACCAAGGTTTTGAATCAATGCCAGTCTACCATTGGAACCTGCCAACGGATTGGTTTCAGTGATCTGAAATGCAGTAATCAATGCCTCTTGATCGAACTCAATCAACTTTTGAGCAGAGATCTTGTATGGGTCCTTCGGATCATCACTTAACACCCCCTGTTTGAACAAGTCAATGGATACTATCGCTAGCCCCTCGGATCTATTAAACACACGATCTGTATCTAATTCCTTGTACTCCCATTCGTTACCGGCACCAGCATCGATCAGGACACTAAACACGAACAAATCAATCAACTTTCTTCCAACTTCAATAGCATCATACTTGGATTCCCAAAGTTCGATCAATGACTCGACACGCTTCACATCGCCAGCATTCAAATGGTTCCAACGACCATGCGGTGGGATCTTGGTAAAATCGGTGAAGTCTTTTTTAATTATTTTAATAACAAAGTCTAAAGTGTCATCTAGTTTGGATAAGTCAACGTCAAAGTATTCTAGGTTGTCATGTAATGCTAGTTCAAAGATAGGTTTAGTTCTCTCTCTGACAGATTGAATCTTTAACAACTTCTTAGCTTCGATAGCGGACATTTTGCTGGTTTGAATCTCTGAAGTATTAGTGAATTTAACTATTCGAGACACCTCCAGGTTTATATAGGGTTTTCGAGACTTTAGATATTGGAGGAGTTAAACTCCTTATCGTATTATCTCCGGCGGACCTCCAAAGGTAAGATCCAATGGATCTGGTCATGTGACTTATCACGTGAAATGTAACATGTGGTCCAAACCACTACAAAAATTCTAAAAGACATCCAAACACCAGGGACTCTTTTTTTTTCGCTTTCGCTGCTTTGGTATAGAAAAATGAAAAATTTTTGAAGATCATACACTATTTACTTTTAGACCTTAACCATTTCAAAGAAGTAAAAGGTATTATTCAAAATGGCTGACGTTGAAAAGAAAGAAGTTGAACAACAACCACAAATTCACAAAATCAGAATTACTTTAGCCTCCACCAAGGTTAAACAATTAGAAAAAGTTTCTGCTAACATCATCAGAAATGCTGAAACTTTCAACTTGGTTAAGAAAGGTCCAGTCAGATTACCAACCAAAGTCTTAAAGATCTCCACCAGAAAGACTCCAAATGGTGAAGGTTCCAAGACCTGGGATGCTTATGAATTCAGAATCCACAAGCGTGTTATCGACTTACAAGCCCCAGCTGCCGTTGTTAAGCGTATCACTCAAATCACCATTGAACCAGGTGTAGATGTCGAAGTCACCGTTGCTGCTTAAATTTAATTTTAAGTAAATAATAACAATGACATTAAACTTCGATGTCTATTTTTTCGTTTGAGTTTTAAGTTTTGTTAGTTGAAATTTCATTATCAATTCTATTATGATGCTAGCTGTGTTTATAGTTTGTGTTATGGTTGTCCTTGTATTGATTACTCTAGGTTATTCAGTTTTAATACCTCTGGTAACTATCAGTATTACTTGGATGTGGATTTATTGGTTCGTTTTGATGATGGGTTTTAATTAACGGATTTTGTATAATTTTAATGAGAGAATGGGTATTCTAAACAAAATGATGTTGTAGTGCGCAATATACTCAGTTTCTTGTCATATATCTATACTCAATCTCTTGCTATATGAACTATATCCTTGGAAGAGCAAGGTATTAAGAACATTTGTTTGTCAATTTTCCAAGCTTACCGAGAGACATGAAATGAGAATACATAGCGAACAACCAATACTAATTTCTATAGGCGCAAAGCTTCCGTCATTCGAGGGTGAGAACGGGACTAAGAGCCCTGTCCCGTGGCTTTATCTTCCTTTCCCCCCAGGCACCGAGTGCCGAAATCTAGTGCCGAAAAACTCCTTTGTCCTTAAACTTTACCAAACCCTCATTTCTATTGTTCATGACGCTCCACCTTTTCTATCCTCGGCTAAACTGTGTATAGCTAAATTTTGGTGTCAGTTAGAATTAAATAAGAACTTTCGCCCCGCAAAAAAAAAAAAACCAAAAACGTCAAACTGATCATCTTAACCGGGGCGGCTCTTTCTCGTATAAAAGAGAGCAATTGCCATTTTTCCTCAATTGTTTAACTTGTTCAAACATTAGATTGTAAACAAAATGTCGCTATCTTTTAAAGACAAAGTCGTTGTCGTCACCGGTGCCGGTGGTGGGTTGGGTAAACAATACGCCCTAGCTTTTGCTCAAAGGGGTGCCAAAGTCGTCGTTAACGATCTTGGTGGCTCTCTAAAAGGTGATGGTGGTTCCTCAAAGGCCGCCGATGTCGTTGTGGACGAAATTAAAAAAAACGGTGGTATCGCTGTGGCCAATTATGATTCTGTAGAATTTGGTGAGAAAATCATTAAAACTGCCGTTGACAACTTTGGTACAGTTCATATCATTATTAACAATGCTGGTATCTTGAGAGATTCATCTTTCAAGAACTTGGCTGAAAAGGATTTCAAATTGGTGTTGGATGTCCATTTAAATGGTGCCTACAAATTAACAAAGGCTGCTTGGCCATACTTGAGAGACCAAAAGTTTGGTAGAATCATTAACACCGCCTCGCCAGCTGGGTTATACGGTAACTTTGGTCAAGCAAACTATGCTGCTGCTAAATCCGCATTGATTGGGTTTGGTGAAACTTTAGCTAAAGAAGGTTACAAATACAATATCAATGCTAACATCATTGCTCCATTGGCAAGATCAAGAATGACTGAAGAAATCTTACCAAAGCATATCTTGGAAAATTTGGGACCTGAAAAAATCGTCCCATTAGTGTTGTACTTAACTCATGACACTTCCAAGGCCTCAAACTCAATTTATGAAGTCGCTGCTGGTTTCTACGGCCAAATTCGTTGGGAAAGATCCTCTGGTGAGCTATTCAAAGTTGATGAAACTTTCACCCCAGAAGCTATCTTGGCCAAATATGATGGTATCTTTGAATTCAAGGATAAGCCATTCAACAAAGTTACATACCCAACTGGTATCAGTGATTACAACAAGTTAGTTGAAGAAGGTAAGAAACTACCAAAGAATGATCAAGGTTCTCAAAAAGTGTCACTAAGGGGTAAAGTTGTCATCATTACTGGTGCTGGTGCCGGTCTTGGTCGTGCTCATGCTTTGCTATTTGGTAAATACGGTGCTAAAGTTGTTGTTAACGATTTCAAAGATGCTGACACTGTGGTGAATGAAATCAAAGCCAATGGTGGTATTGCTGTCGGTAATACTTCAAACGTTGTTACTGGTGCTGAAGAAATTGTCAAGACTGCCCTAGATAACTTTGGTCGTGTTGATGTCTTAGTCAACAATGCTGGTATCCTAAGAGATCGTTCATTCGCTAAGATCACAGATAAAGAATGGTACGATGTCTTGGATGTCCATGTCAATGCCACTTACAGATTATGTAAAGCTGTCTGGCCATTATTTTTAAAACAAGGTTCTGGTAACATTATCAACACCACTTCCACTTCTGGTATCTATGGTAACTTTGGTCAATCCAATTATGCTGCTGCTAAGTGTGCAATTTTGGGTTTCTCAAAGACCTTGGCCATTGAGGGTGCTAAACACAACATCAGAGTCAATGCTTATGCTCCACATGCTGAAACTGCCATGACCAAGACTATCTTCAAGGAAGAAGAATTCAACAAGTTTGATCCTGCTCAAGTTTCTCCATTTGTTGTTCTATTGGCCTCTGATGCTGTTAAGACCACTGGTGAAACATTCGAAGTTGGTGCCGGTTGGGTCGGTAACACCAGATGGCAAAGAGCAAAAGGTATTGCCTCTCATGACAAAGTCATCAAACCAGAATTCATTAGAGATAACTGGAAAGATATCACTGATTTTAGCACATCAAAGACCGTTGCAAGTACTAAGGACTCATTGATGGCTATTTTTGAATCTTTAAACACTGGCGATGACGATGATGATGAAGACGATGATGATGATGAAGAAGAAAGTGCTAAGGACAATGTCTTCAAGTACACTGAACGTGATGTCATTCTGTACAACTTGGGTCTAGGTGCTAAGGCTTCTGAATTGAACTACGTTTATGAAAATGATCCAAAATTCGAAGTTTTGCCAACTTATGGTGTTATTCCATTTATGGACCAAAGTGGTGGTTTGGACCTGACCAAATTATTGAAAAACTTCAATCCAGCTTTATTACTTCATGGTGAACAATACTTGAAGATTGCCAAATTCCCAATTCCAACTTCAGCCAACTTGGTCACTGAAGGTTTCCCTGTTTCCGTTCTAAATAAAGGTGATAAGGCTGCCGTTGTTGTTGGTGGTTTCAATACTAAGGACAAAGACTCTGGTGAATTGATCTTCTATAACGAATCAACTACTTTTGTTAGAAAAGCACAAGCTGCTCAACAACCAAAGAACTACAAACCAAGAACTCAGTTTGCCGTTGACTCACACGATGCTCCATCATCTGCTCCAGATTTCGAAACTGTTGTTGCTACTAGTCCAGATCAAGCTGCCATTTACAGATTATCTGGTGATTACAACCCATTACACATTGATCCTAAATTCGCCAAACAAGCTAACTTCAACCAACCTATCCTACATGGTTTAGCCTCCTTTGGTATCAGTGTTAAACAATTATACGAGAAGTTTGGTGCCTTTGGTGAGGTCAAGGTCCGTTTCACTAATGTTGTTTACCCAGGTGAGAAATTGAAGGTTAAAGCATGGAAACAAGGTGACAAGGTTATCTTCCAAGTCTGGTCTGTGGAGAGAAACACTGTCGTTATCAACAATGCTGCCTTGAAATTGTCCAAGCCAAGCTCAAAACTATGATTCTTATGTCTCGTCACCAGTCGTATTTAGTTCGTTGCTTCCCATTTTTCATTATTTTTTAAGTTACATGTCTACATTCAAGAATATCATTGATTTCTATTCATTTCATGCGTAGTGTACTACTTGTTCTCAAAGGTATAAATATAACACAATTATTAACAGAAGACTAAAAACATACCATCATAACAAAACAAACTCAATCAGATTTTGAGCCAACTCTACCTTCGGCGATCTTCTTCCAATGTTCGACTTCTCTGTAAGCTCTTTCTAGTTCAGCTTTAAGTTTATCATTAGAAGCACTCAACTCTGTGACTTGTTGATCGTTTAATAATTTCTCCAAGGTCCATTTTTCAATGTTATTACTTTCATTCTCTTTCAATCTCTTGATGTGTTCAATGGCTCTTTGTAAAATTTGTGATTTATTGGTCTCTGGAGATGGCAATAGGGCAGCAAGTTCCTTGATACCGGAATTGATGTTCTCTCTTCTTCTTCTTTCAACTTCCTTGTGATTATCTTTTCTAATTCTATGCCATGCTTCAGAACCAGCTAATGGCTTGTCTCCATGTTGATGTAAAATTTGTTGTGATGGACGTTGTTGTTGTTCTTGTTCAGAGGCTTCATGAGCCTCGTGAGCTTCCACGGCAGCAGATGCAGCAGTAGCAGCGGCTGCAGTAGCGGCTTCACTTTGACTTTGATCCTCTTCGTTATCAGATTGTTGGTTAGTGTACTGGGCAGTCTCATCTTCAAAAGATTGAGCTTGTTGTGAAATCAATTCAGAATCAATATTATCATGTTTATCACCATAATCTAAGGCAGCCTTCTCAATGGACTCCACAGTATCTTTTTCCTTCTTGGCTCTCTTATTGCCATGACCTTCATCACCAGAGTTTCTCTTATTCACTTGCATTGTTTTCTTTGTTTACCACTCTATTAATTGTTTACTTATCAAAACGTGATACTCACGTGGGAGAAATTTTAAAAAGTGCAAATTTCTCATTTTATATGAAAAATGTAAAAACGTGAAAATCGCGTGACTCCCACGTGACGTTACCCGCAATAAAGTGGGCCGCAAGTCGGCCGCGAATTTATTTATTTTTTACCAAGAAAAAGAAAAAAAAAAGAAATCTGTCATTTCGGCTCGGGCAGGATTCCCAGCCGTTAAAAATTGGTAACTCCGCACAATTCAAATCAATCAGATATAGAAAATAAGAACGGTATAAAGAGCCAAATCGGGACAAGTTTAAAGTCTTGAATATTAATTATTACTCGATACTTAATTATGAGAGCTTCATTACCGCTACTGAAAAGACTCAGGATCCCCGACAAGTACCAGCTGCTGGAACAGTATACTTTTAATCCAAAGATCATTACATCGGATACTTTTTGTCAATGTGAATACCCTCAAGACAAGCCCATTGATCATACAAAACCTTTGTTAAATACCAAGGCAATCCATTGGAAACATATACTTGTGCACTCAGATTTGAAACATGATGAATGGCCTTCAAAAGTTGAGTTGATACCTGGTGGGTTAATAGCTGAGATCGTTAGACTTCGAAGAAGTATCATTGATCCGGAATATCCTATAATGGCATCACAAATAGAACTTGAAAGACCTAATTATGTGAAGGGTAATGATGATCATTTCCAGGTATTGGTATTTCCCGATAATGAATACTTTGAGGTTCCACCTGAGAAGGCTGAGGATTTCACAAAGGAAGTTTTAACTCCAAATTTCCCATTGAAGTCATTCACACCGATAAAAAACAAGAATAGAACAGTGTTAATCTGTGGGCATAAAACTCGTGATATAAGATGTGGGATTATTGCACCTGTGCTTAGAAAAGAGTTCGAGGCCAATTTGAAAGAACGTGGCTTGTTATTTCACCCTGTATCTAATCCTGATGGTATCAAAGTTGGGATCGTCTCTCATATCGGTGGTCATGCCTATGCTGGTAATGTCTTATATTTTGATGAAGATGGACTGGGTATTTGGTATGGGAGAGTGGAGAATAAGCACGTTGATTCCATAATAGAGGAAACGATCGTTGGTGATGGGATTATCAAAGAGATATATAGAGGTCGTTACTAAAACTTGTATAAAACTATTTATTTATTTATGGACATTCACTATTACTTGATCATAATTTTTGATCCCCTTGTATATAGTTTTCCTCATAGGTATACATATACTGACTTATCCTAATTTTTTATGTGGGACCTTCCGTGCAGGTTTAATGTCATCCATACGTCGTAAACTTTGCGCTGATCAACAATATTAGATCTTGTATATTATTCAAGCGATAACTCTGACGAATCTATGAGAGTTAGATGATCAGATAGTGAATTAGCAAGAGTGTACTAAGTTAAGTGCTACCCACCACGTGAAAATTGATTGCGTACATTACTTGTCAAACTCTTTAGAGTAATAAGATCCAGGGTGCAGCGAAGGAAATATGCAAGCATTATCACCAGATACCTCCACAACGCTAGACCAAAAGATGAATCTTAAATCACCGCCGAAATTTCTCAGATTAAAACAATAGACCTGCAAGGGATGTACACCAACCGTTAACTTTAACTGATCAATAACATTTTTATTATCACCCCGACCAGGCCCTATAACGGCGTTTTATATAAATTGGCTGCTTAGTGCTGGGCTCGGAAACTCCCGAGTGCTGATAAGAAATAAGCAGAGCAAATCCAAGAAAAGACACAAAATTGGTGAGAACACTACAAAAATTGGCGAAAAGAGTCAATGTACTGTGATATGATCGGTGCTTGATTAGGCTATGCGTGGCACCACGGCGCTGGGGTTAGATTATGTCTTGTTTTGTGCGTCTTTTCTTTTGCTGATATCGACCTCGAAAGTTAAGGAACTACCCATTTACTTGGGACGCACCACACAGAGTTAGCTCATTTTGCTTATCGATCGATGCCTGTTGAAAAATGCAATTGTTTCTATTCTCTACCCCAGAATACTTAAAGTGCCTTGAGTCCCTCATTTCGGTTTCAGTTCATCTACTCTGTCACTTATCACTACCATCCTATCATCAACAACATGAGCGACAAGGAAGAAAAGTACACTAAGACCGGTGCCTACGTCGACAATGACAACGGGACTGCCTCATCGTTCTCAATTCAAAAAGAGCCTAAATCCTTTTGGGGCAAACTAGTTTACAAGGCAAACTTGCAAAGGGACTCTGATCTTACTCTAAGTGAGCAATTCTTAGTCAACAAGGATCTTCAACCAGTGATGGACCCTGAAGATAGACCTTGGCAATGGTGGAACTTTGTGTTCTTCTGGGTTGCTGATGCTTTCAACGTTAATACCTGGCAAATTGCTGCCACTGGTGTTCAAGCTGGTCTTACCTGGTGGGAAACTTGGATTTCAGTGTGGTTAGGTTACTCTATGGTTGCTGGTTTCATCTATATCACTCAAAGAGTTGGTTCTCATTATCACATTTCTTTCCCTGTGTCTGCTAGAGCTTCATTCGGTACTTTTGGTTCAATCTGGCCAGTTTTGAACAGAGTTGTCATGGCTATTATTTGGTACTCTGTGCAATCCTGGATTGGTGGTCAATGTGTTCAATTAATGTTGAAGGCCATTTTTGGTGCTGACTTGGATACCAGAATTCATAACTCTATTCCAAACTCTGGTACCACCACTTTCCAATTCTTGAGTTTCTTCTTGTTCTGTTTGTTCTCACTTCCATTCATCTACTGTCGTCCACAAACCATCAGACATTTATTCACCGTCAAAGCTTATGCTTGTTCCACTGCTGGTGTTGCCTTCTTGGTTTGGACTTTGGTCAGAGCTAAAGGTCTAGGTCCAGTCATCCGTGCAAAGAATAAAATGAACACCAACGATCATGCTTGGGAGTTTGTCAAATCCGTCATGAACTGTCTTGCTAACTTTGCTGCTTTGATCATTAATGCCCCAGATTTCTCAAGATTGGCCAAAAAGCCATCCTCATCTGCATTATCACAGGTCCTTGCTATCCCAATTTGTTTCGCTGTCACTTCATTGATTGGTATTCTTGCTTCATCAGCTTCTGAGCCAATGTACGGTGAAACCTACTGGTCACCATTAGAACTATTAGAACGTTACGTTGAATCATACACTGCTGGTGACCGTGCTGGTGTCTTTTTGATCTCATTCGCCTTTGCTCTTGCCCAAATTGGTACCAACATCAGTGCTAACTCATTGTCCGCTGGTACTGACGGTGCTGCTTTGCTACCAAGATTCGTCAACATTAGACGTGGTGGTTTCATCTGTGCTATGGTTGCTTTCTGTGTTTGTCCATGGAACTTCTTGAAATCTTCTAACAATTTCACTACCTACTTATCTGCCTACTCAGTTCTGCTATCTTCCATTGCTGGTGTCATCATCAGTGATTACTGTTTAGTGAGAAGAGGTTACATCAATGTTTATCACTTATACTCCAACGCTCAAGATAACAACTACTCCTACAACAAATTGGGTATCAACTGGAGAGGTTATGCCGCTTATATCTGTGGTATCCTACCAAACATTGTTGGGTTTGCCGGTGCTGTTGGTAATGATGTTCCAATTGGTGCTACTTACGTGTACAACATCTCCTTCTTCTCAGGTTTCATCACCGCTTTCATTATCTATGCCTTACTATGTCACTACTTCCCAATCAAGGGTATCCCTGAACCAAAATTCTTGAGTAAAGCTGGTTGGTATGAAAAGTTTGAAAATGGTGCTGTTGATGATTTCTTCGTTGAAGTCAACAGAGAGCATCCAAACGAGTATAACTTGTCCACCAAGGCTCAGTATGCCTATTGAGTGAGGTACGTTCACCTGCACTCCACTCGTTTTATATAGAGGTTTAGTTTTAATTTATAATAATAATAGTTTTGTTTTGATTGATGTCTACTGTAGTGATTTCTAAACAACTATTGCTCAAGCAGTCGAACTGCGCCTATTAGAGAGGGCCGCAAGGACGGTGAATAGTTCATAACTACAGCAACGTATAAATAAGAAAGATTAAAATGATATACACGTAAATAAAAAGCCACGTTGAACCTATGCTGCTTTACCTCTGATGGAAATACCACCTTGTGAAGCTACCGGACCACCAGTACGTGTGGTACGATCTGGATGATCAATGGCTAAGAAATCTTGATCGGATAACTCGTCATATAAGAATAACTCTTCATCAGGGATCCCCCTTTTTGTAGTGACATCTTTGTAGTATGTGGCCCTTGATGCTTGTAAGTCCCAGGAACAGATGTCAACTCTATTGAATTCCTTTTCACCAAGTCCTAGTTTGTTTTGTAAACGAAGTTTTGTGTCTTTAAAGTTCTCATTTGGCAACACGGCAAAAATGAAGGCAATACCGTGTAGTCTATGTGGATCTTTGTAGAATTGTAACACTGGAGTTAAGCGAGGATTACTTTTTGAGTCCCCATCTGGAGCGATTTTGTCTTCTTCTGACTCTGACTCTGATTCTGAATCTTTCAAGTAATGATCTCTCAATACTTGCGATTCTTCGGGTAAGATTGAGGCATATATGTCCAAATTATCGTCAATATTCTTGACATGAACAGTGGAAAACACAACCTGATAAAATTTGGAGTTAACGTTAGACCAGATTAGCAAGTCTTTCTTTTGTTCGTCACTGAAACCCAGCTTGGTCTGTAATTTGTCAACGATATCTTCAACCGTACCCTCTTTGTCAACCAAGAATTCATAAACTTGATAGCGAGTGTAACCATGGGATAACCAATTGATCTTAATAGGTCTCAAGTTCTCCAATGTCTTCAATGGGATGGTCAAAACTTCATACTCAAACAAAGGGGTGATGTTGTTGTTAATAATAACCTTTGGAACAACATGTTGGACAAGCATGTCCGTACGTAATGCACTTCTCTGGCCATTGTAATTGACAAAGATTCTCAAATGATGGGAGTCAACACCTGCCTTTCCGGCGATTCTTTTAGCTAATTCCTCATATGGAGCATTCAGTGAGATCCAAAGATGGGTAACATCACCTTCTTCGCCATCCTTCTCCAGGTCTTCATTGACAATGACGTATTCTGAATCATCCTTCGACTCTTTCAATGGTCTGAAGTTTACAGCAATCTTGTTTTGTAGGAAATCGTAAAACTCCTCGGCGGTCTTGTAGAACGGATACAGATTGTTTGGATTGTCTTCATCAGAGATCAAGTCTGGAACCCTCTGCACAGTCAAGATATCTCCATTTGATAGTTCAGCCTTGTGGAAACTGTTGGCAACGTCTAGTTTTTCAATTGTACCAGCATTGACTTCCTCGTAGACTTCCAATTGATCAGCTTCGTTCAAGCCTATCTCTTTCTTCAAGCCAGGTAGGATACTGAAAATCGTATCATCCTCCTGAACGAAGACATGGGAGATACCAGTGATGGTTTGTTTGGAGACGTCAAACAACTTGATGAATAGTAAGAAGTTAGAAGCTTCGATAAGCTCTTCACCCTCATTAACAATCACTGGGGTTTCTTTCAAGGAGGCAGAACTTTTCAATAACTGTGAATCTGGCTCTTCAACCCAAATACTAGCGAATGGATGTTTCTTTGAAAAGAACTTTTGATAAACCTCCTCCACTGTCAGCTCTTCGAAGTTTTCAAGCTTGGATGATGGTCTGATTGTGTGGTTACGTCTGTAATTCATGACCCAGAAATTCGAAGTGGATGGATTGATCTTCAACTTTTCTTTCAACTCAGGATACAAGTCGACAAACTTGGATGTCTTCAATGCTTTGATCCTAGTTGGGAATGATTCTGGACCATACAGCCCAGGTCTTGCGGTTTCGACATCGGCTCCTAGATCAAAGCCTTCGTACTCTTTGAATAGCTTGTTGGTGTAGAAGTTCAAGTTTAAGTATAGATGCATCTCTTCTCTTTCCTTTTTCTCCAATGCACGTTTCACTAGCTCATCATTGACTTCTTCAGAAACGTTCTTTGGAACCTCATCTTCTGTAACTTCAGCCAGCACTTTCTTAACTGCATCTCTCTTGATGTACACCAACATGTAGGCGGATGTGAAACGACGAATTTGATAGTTTTGGAAGTCAGTACGTGACATTGTCTTTGCTGTTTCTTCATCGATTTTATCAGTACCAAAGTTCTCGTCAAAGACTTGACTTCTTGTAACTTTCCAAACTTTATCGTCATCAAATCTGTACCAATTGTTTGATTCATCAGGTTTGATCAAAGTGTAATAATGACCAGAGGCAAGATCACCAGCATGGACCAAGACGCCATGCAAGTCATAGATACATGGACCGGCAGTCTTGGTTTGGTCTTCATGGTCCAAGTATGGTGATAAGTCAATAGATTCTGGGTATTCATAACGATCGTTGATCTTCACCAAGGCTTCATAATCAAAGTTAAATTCAAATCTCTTCAGTTGTAAATGCAAGACATCTGGGAACTCTTCAAACACAACACCTTTCTTGGCATCTTGTAAGCCAAAGCCTTGTGCTTGGTATTGGTTCTCACCTTCCATTAGTTCAACTTCGATGTAATTCTGGAAACTCTCAGTCAAATTGTTCAAGTTTTTGACATTCAATTGGATGTCCCAGAAATCTTCAATTCTTGAAGATTCATATTCAACATTCACACACTTGATGTAACTCTTCATCTTACCTACAAAGATATCGTTCAGTTTCCCTTCAACTGGGGTCTTTGCCATATTGGCCTCTAATGAATCCATCAGCACTCTGTTCAGCTCTTGCACGTCATGTTGTGTGAATGCATCACCAGTGTCCCAGCCAAATGAGCTTGTCAATTCACTAGTATCAACAGCCTCGTCTGAACGCTGTAATTGATAAAAGATCTTCTGTAATGCGAGTGGGACGCTTTCAGCGGCAATGTTTCCTTCAGTTGGGATCTGATATACCAGCCTTCTGAAACTTTTTGTGAAGAAGTATGACTGTAGTAATGAATTCAAATAACATGTTGCACCTTGATTGTTGAAACCGACAAACCCTGTTTCCTTCTTAGAGTCATAACCAACGAAATTGTGCCACAAGACACCAGTTGAATCATTCAAGACTTTGACACAGGCAGTGATGTTAACCTTATCATTGAATGCTAATGGGCCTTGTTCAGAAGAGCGTTTGTTCGTCAAGTATGCAACATTTACGAAGTTTGAAAACCCCCAATCAGTGGCGTCCTTGTTGAATCTTTGATGAGATGTATTTAAAACGTAATTTTTGTCATCCTTAGGATTGGAGATGATCAACGTGAATTGAGCGCAAACATACCAATTAGGATCAACAGGAACTTCTTCATCTGATCCTTCAACTCTATGTTTCTCAGGGATAGGTTCCAAATATAGAGCAATGTTGTTGTTGGCATTTCCACGAGGGAATAATAGGATATTAAACTTTTGACCGCCAACTTCAAAGACCGGGCTGTGATACTTTTGTTCTGTGCTAGACTTGAAATTTTCGAACTGCCAAGTACTGATACCGATGTCTATAATCTCCTCGTCGTCAATCTTTGGTAAGATCAAGTCGGATATGGAATTGAAATCAACTACGTCATTGGCGTAATTTGGGGAACCATCACTCTTGCGCTTTTTCAGTTCAACGGAGGAATCAGTGAAAGAGCCCGATGAAACATCAATCACAGTCTCTTCAGGGGTAGTTTTTTCATCTAGATCAATGAGTTCTGGTTGTTGATTGGACTGTCTGGACATCTTGATTATTTCGCAAGTAATGGGATGGGTATTAAAACTAGGTCTTAAAAAACAGTGGGAGCTGGCGAAGCAACCAATTGTTCAGGGCGAATATCTTTCACTCTTCAAAGGTTCAGCGGAATAAGAAACCAAAATTCAGCTCAATTTCTGTGCTTTTTTGTAACTTGATCTTGTTATCTGTTAAACCCGCTCTTTTCTAACGGCAGAGGATCTTTATGGAAAATTCAATAAGACAGCTAAAAATGGTCAATGGCTTATCTGGGTAGTCCAAAGTTGATGGATCTATATGAATAGGTAGACTTCTGGGTGAATTGGGGCAATGCTTCACTTATAAGCTGCTTTGATGTAACAAGTTACAAACAAGTTTAATTTTTGACGTCACAAAGAAAGGAGTCAAATATGCGGTTCCGGCACGTCCCCCAGTTGTTACCGAAATAGTTTGCTACCACAGGGATTCGAATGGAAGACATTTTCTTAAAAAATGAGAATGGGACCCCCACGTATGATCGAAGAATTTTCACTCAATATTCGGTGGGGTTCCGGTAGATGCATAAATAGAGTCAATAAGTGAATAAGACGAGTGGCAAGAGGCGAACGCAGAGGTGTTTCGGGTGCTTTCGGAGGCTCGTTAGATTACTCAATGGCTTGTAAAGCCAATCGGCTTGAGGGTTGCTCTGGAAGGCGTTGTGTAGACCCGTAGTACATTTGCAAATCAGTTAAATCGCAATTGACACAACTTTAAAATTCTGTGCGCTACACGATAATTTATCTAGTTCATCTTCAACAATCAGAGAGTTTAACGGAGATCCAACGGCCACGCAGAACAGTTTTTGTCGTATTCCGCTAATTTCTTTTCTGTCACTTCTAGACTTTGACACTTTTCAAGGCAGTTTTTATCAGCTGATCGGAAGAGCTCGCAGAAGTTCGCATGAGAACCAGTAGAGATTTCTCCGGCGATGTTAAAGATTTTGAAAGACAGGTAGAATTGAGCCTAAGCTGGCAAACCTTTTCTAGTGGCCCTCGTGTGTATGTGTACGTGTAGGATTATAGTTTGTCTTCGCGTCGGGAGTACCAGGATTTTCGGACCCTGAGGCCCTCGATTAACACAGTTTGCCTTATGAGATTCCGGCAACTCTACCAGAAGTGCGGCGTTTCCACACCAGGTGAAGATTAACTCTCACTATTGACATGTCAGAGTTGCCACCTTTGTGTGGTCCTTCCCGCACTGGCCTAACTTTGCTCTCGGGTGTTAGCCCATTTTATTCACTTATTTCTCTCCCATATGCACTTATGCATGAATCAGCTTATGTAATCCAAGCAATCGCATCAAATGGTGTCAGAGCGCCTTTATTGTTCCTGTACCCCCCTCCGTAGGTGTATTAGTATAAAAGGAAGTGTGTATCCACTGCTTTCCCTTGCAAATTCAATTTCGATCATCATTGTACTAGTTATAAACTAAACTTATACACATACACACAACTCACATTATGTCAGAAATTACTCTAGGTCGCTACTTATTCGAAAGATTAAGACAACTAGAGGTTCAAACCGTCTTTGGTTTACCAGGTGATTTCAACTTGGCTCTATTGGACAAAATCTACGAAGTCGAAGGTATGAGATGGGCTGGTAACGCCAATGAATTGAACGCTGCTTACGCTGCTGATGGTTATTCAAGAGTTAAAGGTATTTCAGCCATCGTTACCACTTTCGGTGTCGGTGAATTATCCGCTTTAAACGGTATTGCAGGTTCATACGCTGAACACTGTGGTGTCGTTCACGTTGTCGGTGTCCCATCCATCTCTTCCCAAGCCAAGCAATTGTTATTGCATCACACTTTAGGTAATGGTGATTTCACTGTCTTCCATAGAATGTCTGAAAACATCTCCCACAGCACTGCATTCATCAAAGATATTAACTCAGCTCCTGCTGAAATTGACCGTGTCATCAGAGATGCATACATTTACCAAAGACCAGTCTACTTAGGTCTACCAGCCAACTTGGTTGATGATTTAGTTTCTTCAGATTTGTTAAACACCCCAATTGATTTATCACCAAAGGCTAACGATGAGGAAGCTGAAGAGGAAGTTCTTGAAACTGTCTTAGAATTGGTCTCCAAGGCCAAGAACCCAATTATCTTAGTCGATGCATGTGCTGGTCGTCATGGTGTCAAGAAGGAAACCAAAGATTTGATCGATGCTACTCAATTCCCAACATTTGTCACTCCAATGGGTAAAGGTGTCGTTGATGAACAACATCCAAGATTCGGTGGTGTCTACGTTGGTACTTTGTCTAAGCAAGATGTCAAAGAAGCTGTTGAAAGTGCTGATTTAGTCCTATCTGTCGGTGCCTTGCTGTCTGATTTCAACACTGGTTCCTTCAGTTATTCATACAAGACCAAGAACATTGTTGAGTTCCACTCTGACCACATCAAGATCAAAAGTGCCACTTTCCCAGGTATCCAATTTAAACCAGTATTGCAAAAATTGGCCCAGAGAATTGGTGAAGTTATCAAGGATTACAAACCAAGTCCTGTACCATCTTTGAAATTGACCAACTCCCCATCATCCCCAGAAACCCCATTAAACCAAGAATGGTTATGGACCAAGGTCTCCTCATGGTTAAGAGAAGGTGATATTGTCATTACTGAAACTGGTACTTCAGCTTTCGGTATTGTGCAATCAAGATTCCCAAACAACACTGTCGGTATTTCCCAAGTCTTATGGGGTTCCATTGGTTACTCCGTTGGTGCCACTTTAGGTGCTGTTGCCGCTGCTGAAGAATTAGACCCATCCAGAAGAGTAATCTTATTCGTTGGTGATGGTTCTTTACAATTGACCGTTCAAGAAATCTCCACTATGATCAGATGGAACTTGAAACCATACATCTTTGTTTTAAACAATGACGGTTACACCATTGAAAGACTAATCCACGGTGAAACTGCCACTTATAATGATGTTCAATCTTGGAACCACTTGGCCCTATTGAACACCTTCGGTGCTAAGGAATCCAATTCTGAATCCATTAGAGTCTCCACTATTGGTGAATTCGAAGATTTGGCCAGTGATGAGAAGTTTGCTAAGAACGATAAGATTAGATTGATTGAAATCATGTTACCAGTTATGGATGCTCCATTAAACTTGGTCAAACAAGCTCAATTAACAGCTGCAACTAATGCTAAAGCAGAATAAGCTGATGGTCAAAACAAAAGATAGATGACTTTAACGGATGTTAACGAATTAAATTAATGGCTTTTATAGAGGATCTTACGATACACGCGCGATATTAATAGTTTATTTAAGTTGTAGTTAGCTTTGATCTTCGATGGGAGCATCCGGTCCTGCTCAGGACACCGAACATCTCCTTAGAAATTCACTATTGATGCACTTGTACTGGAGCTAACGAAACAATAGATGGAAAAGTATGAAGATCGACGACAGATAATCTCACACGTAGTTAATTAATCAGTATATATAATTATCACTCTCCAAATACCTTCCTGGTTCGCCTACGCCACTACCAGCAATGGAATCAATATAGATCCTAAGCACCGTGATCACGCGAACTCCTCGGTCTATTAGATTACCGAGGATCCGGTAGTGAATTTAGTATGACGGTGGCAATTTTATTGCAGCTATATGAACAGTACCCAGGAAACTATTTGAATTACACAGCATACTGTTTAATATGTGTTATCATGACGTTTTAACTCAATGTTTATTTAATTATCAGCTTCAAATTCAATATTTATTTTGATTTGCCAATATTAGCGAAAATATTGATCACCACTCAGATTACACAATTTAAAATGAAATATAAAAGAACATCTGAAATTATATAATCTTAGACTGCTCCAAATACTACGAAAGTAGTACTAATCGATAGAGAATGGAAACCTCAGCAGAATAAGACTCTCACGAAGCAAGAGCCACCAGTAATGATCATGTTTTAGCACTCTCGGAAAGCATCCTTATCTATTACGTCATCGCGAAACCAGTAAATTTGTTATGCCAGATCCAAGAGGAACTCAATCAGGGACAATAGCGATGGTCTTCTGAGACAGAGCTTGGTGATGGGCAGCTAAGAGATATTAGCACGATGTACAGGATGATATCTGGCACTGTTCTATAGTCGACAATAGTGCTTATAATTTCAGGTGAACTGTATAAGTCTACGTCTAATCGGTGGTGAAAGGCTTAACCTTGGTACCTGGCTATCTAACAAGTAACACACTATGCAGCATATTAGCCTGGGACCCTGTTATACTAATTGGTGAGGAGAGACTCGCCATGGTAGTTATACAGTAGGAAGCTACCAATGGGTCCACTCAAACGACAGTAGCCACCTGTGCCCGTTTTACCAGGTGCTTTCATTATTTCTCGGATCTTGGGATCTCGTCTAATCCACAGGCTCTGTGTGCCCCTAAACGCTGGAGCGAGTACAGCCCGAGCCAAGTGGGAAGTTATACGTTTGGATGTCTCCCTCTCTCTGTCCACAGCCATAGAAGCTTCTACAGGCGACCCCTCAAGCCACTTTCTTTCCTTAAGGGACCAAAATTTCCCTTTCTCTGTAGCCCATTCCATTCTCACCGTCTACTTCACTGATTCGCGACCTCTATTTTTCTGCAATACGTAAGCGCACCAATTTCTTTTTCCTTCAAGGAAAAAAGTAACGTTAAACTACTCTGTTTCTCATCTTAGACATAAAAACCCACCGCTCTAGCTGCTCTTGCTCTCCTTCCTACTCTCGCAGCCATCCCAAAGACGCACTTCTGCTCACATACCCATTTCCCCGTGCCATCTCCTGTCCCTTCACCGCCATTCCACAGCCCGTATTTGAATTTCAGCTCATATCTCAACAATGGTGGCTCTACCTAGAATCAATTACAACAGGGCCACGCATTCCATCAGGCAACTTGCCAATGGGATCCCAGTCAATTTCCAGAAGCTGAGATCGCTCTTCATCGGGCTAATCGTGGTCATTGTCACCGTCCAGATCTTCCTCTTATCTTCTGGCTCGAACTCATCCGTCAGAAAGATCAAGGCTTCAAAAGGAGGACAGATCCAAGTCGTAGACAAGAACTCTGCCGTTGCCACACATTACAAGACTTTGTTGAAGAAGCATTCTGAAAACTTTCCTTCCTTGCCATTCCAAAAGAAATGTTCCCTTTACTTCAAGGAACTGTACAACGAAAACCATGACTGGGAAATCGTCGATATCACTAAGGACACCAATAAGGATTACGATAAGTCGACTTTCGACCATGATAAATTCATCAAAGACAAAATTAAAGAATACAAAGAGAAGAATGACAATAAAGAACCCTCAGATGGTAAGAAGGCTGAATTTGAATTGGCATTCCAAAAATCCTTTTCAATGACTCAAGAAACTGAACAAGCATTCATCGATGCCATGACACACTTGAGAGTCTTTGGTGCTTGTTTCCTAGATCCAAAGAACCAACCTTCCAAGGTAGCCCAAGTCTACAACAACTGGTTTGGTAACACCGATGAAGAATTGGACTCCGTTGTCAACACTAATGATATTGACCTATGCCATGACATTGAACAAAGACTATTCCCATGGTTATCCAGAGAACTGCCACTATTTGTTCGTTGGGACGGTGAAAGAGTCTATGGTATTCCAAAGATGTCTAAATACATCGATATCAGCGATTACAATGATGTTGATGTCCCATACCAAAAGGGTCCAGATATTCCTGCGGAGTTGGATCAGGATAGTATCATCGATGAAATGAATATAAGTTTCTTGAAGAAGAGATCTATTAAGAACGCTTGTTTCTTGAACACCTGGAGATCCGCACTGAACGGTAAAGGTATTGTCTTATCCGTTGCTGATAAGTATGAAAGTGATATCATTGGTCTATTGAGAGTGTTAAGAGGCTTGAACAACAAACTACCTATCCAATTGGTCCACAAGGGTGATTTAAGTGAGGATGTTCAAAAAAGAATCGCTGAAATTGCAAGAGCCGATGAAGTTGACGTTCCATTACATCTCTATGGTAAGATCAAGGGTGATATCCCACATAATTTCCCAAAGCAAGAAGTCTGGTTTGTCAATGCTAAGAGATGTATCAAGAAGGAATACCAAGGTCATTTCAATACTTATGCTAACAAGCTGATTGCCTATTTGTTTAACTCATTCGATGACATTCTATTAATGGACACCGATTCTGTGCCATTAGTGAAACCTGCCACTTTCTTCGAATCTGGTCCATATAAGAGAACTCAATCATACTTCTTCAAAGATCGTTTCAACGCTGAGAAAGTTTCCAAGCATGATTCAGATTACTTCTTGAAATTGATGCCTACTGCTGTCGATGAGGCACTATTTGAGATCCCAAGAGTTTCCAATATCACTTTGGAAAATCGATACATCAAGGACCAGTTCCGTCACGTTATGGAAGCCGGTGTCGTTGGTCTAAGAAGATCCACCCATTTTATTGGGATCTTAACCTCCATCCAAATGAACTTCTGGTCCGCTACAAGTTCCAGAATCTGGGGTGATAAAGAATTGTTCTGGTTAGGTCAATCTATTAGTGGGAATGAAAACTATGAGTTTAACAAATACGATGTTGTCGCTGCCGGTGAGTTGACTCCAATGGAAGATAGACCAAGAAACACCATTGCCCATGAACTGTGCTCTACACACCCTGGTCATTTATCTGGTGATGATAACTTCACCTTGTTATGGATCAACTCTGGTTTCAGATACTGTAAAGTGAACGATGTCTGGAATAACGATATCAACCACGAAAAGCTAAAACATCGTTTCGACGATGTTAAGAAACTGGAAGAGTTTTACAGAAGTCCATTGAAAATTAGTGCCGCTTTGATCCCTCCAGGTGGTGACAGAACTAAACCTAATGACAAAAAGGAGCCAGCAAAAGGTTGGGAGATGAACACCCCTTGTAAAGGGTATCTATGGTGTGCTTACGATATTGTTGGTGGGTCCGTGGATCCAAGAGATCGTGGTGGTTATGTCGAATATAACAACGTTACTGAGTTGACTAATGAATACTTGGGTAAATTGTGGTTGAGTCAAGACTTGGTTCCTATTTCCAAATACGACCAAAAGATGGGAGAACTCTAGGGTGATTTAGTAAGATTTCTTTTGCTTTTGATTTGATTACTTTGTCATTTTGCATGGTTTACCACTATTGTTTTTCCTTTCTTTCAGTACTCATTTCACTTCATATTGCCTTTCTTTTTTTAACCTCTACTTGTTGATTAATTGTGTTTTAAGGATATCGAGACCATTTTATAGAGAATATCAATGGACGTATCAAGATTTAGCATTAATGTAGTCAGGTCGTTTCTCAATATTCGGGCTTACAATTCCATAGCTCTATAACATATAAATATCTTTTTTACCTATGAACAAAACGTAGCAACATCATCATCTATTGTGGTAAATCTTGAGGATCTGGGTTACGGATCCAGTGTTCACCTAATAATGGGATTTTTTCGTAGAAAGCCTTTTGGAATAATGGGATACCTTCAGTGAAGACGAATAAACCAAAAGTTGAAGCACCACCCCAGAAAACTAAGTTTGGAGTGTATGAGACTAAGTTTGATAGGTTGATCTTACCTAAGTGTGGTAAGACTTTGGTAGCTGGCTTGGAAATGTATGAAACCATTGTTGAATATTGATTTTGGTGAGAGTTGTGTCTGGCTTTTGTCTCTGTTGTCAAAGTTCATTTCAGCTTTTTTTCTTGGATTTTTTGGATTTGAAAATCGCGTTCAGTTATTGGCTAGAGATCACGTGCAAATGGCGTGACAGTCACGTGTGATAGGCTACCTAACAAGATTGTGTATTATTTGATAAAAGTGATGAAAGATGACAAACGGCAGTGGCTAATACTGCTTCGTTTGCCCCAGAGATACTCATGAGTTGCTAAAAGACATCTTAAGTAAGGCTAAAGTAGCAAATTCACTTAAGCAACTGTCAGACAAAGAGCCAGCAGACATTAGTAGGGGATGTAAGCGCTTTTGAGTGGCGCAGTGAGCACCAATGGGCCAAGGATATTACCTCTACATATATAAAGCAACATGAGAGCACTAACACTCAACTCTTGACAACTTTATAACCAATAAAACTTCTTCCAACGCTCGGTTAAAGTCACTTACATTTTGACACATAAATTTATATTCACGTGACCAAAAACGGTTTTTGCGTCAAAATTCACAACTTTGGGGCAAACGTCACCAACAAAGACTCAGCTAAAAGGCGACGGGAACTCAGTGAAAGTACTACAGTGGGACCATAGAAACGTCAGAGATCTGGATAACTCGCAACGCCTTGCCGAAACACCGCATTCCGCTGACTCTAGACGCACTTCCACCCTTTTTACGGATCTTGCCACTTCTATTCACACCGCTTACTTCTTTGCTAGATGGCTTCAGAGCGTAACAGATCAAGCACGATCTACCAGTTGAAGCCCGATCCCCCAACGGAGTGCTACCCCGATGACCTTGTGTACGATGCTGCCAATTTGATGGTCAAACAGAGGAGCCACTGTGTGTTAGTGAAGGGGAAAGACGATAGTCTTGTGGGGCTATTTACAGCAAAGGATCTAGCATATCGAGTTACAGGGAGAGAAATGGACCCGAAGACAACAACAGTGAAGGAGATTATGACCACAACTCCGCTATGCCTCCATATAGATACACCTATCACAAGGGCCTTGGAGATCATGGTACAGAAAGGGGTTAGACACTTGCCGTTGTTAGATGATTCTGGGTCGATAAAGGGTGTTTTAGATATCACAAGATGTTTCCACCAAGCGATGCTAAGACTAGAAAGGATCTCATCAAATGCCCAGAAATTGAATAGTATCCTTAGTCATGTTGCTGAGAACTACGAAGATCAACATACTATTGAGGCACAAAGAATAGTGGATGATATTGCCAAACTTGACGACCTATTGGATGTGCCGACTTTGAAGTCATTTGCAAACAAGATCAACCCTCCTGTCTTCACCGACTCTTCAGACAATGTATTACATGCTGCCAAGCTGATGATCGAGAAAGATACAACAGCGTTATTGGTTCGTGATCGAACAAGTTCATCGAGAAAGACCATCGGTATCTTCACAAGCAAAGATATTGCAACGAGAGTTTTAGCAAGAGGTTATGATCCAAAGACATGTACAGTTGCAAGAGTATTAACTACCAGCCCAGAATTTGCGAAATGTTCAATGACTATTAGTACTGCCTTAAGAACTATGTACCAGGGCCATTTCTTAAACTTACCTGTCCTTGATGAAGATTCAAAAGAAATTATTGGGGTCTTAAGTGTCTTACAACTAACTTACGCCGCGTTATCGCAACTAGGAAAGAAAGATGAGTTTGACAGAGAATCATTTGACCAAACAACGTTGGAGGAAGTGACAAGTAGATTGAATGAGGAATCATCTGCTGTTTGGGATGTGTTCTGGAAATCCTTAGAGAAATCAAGTGATGATATCCATAGTTTAGAGTCAAGTTTTGGCAAGTCTCCTGCTCAGTCAAGATCACACACACCAAGAGCTCAAACTCCCAGATCTAGAAGTCGCCGTCCCTCAATATTTCATGTTGGATCATCTAGAAGGTCGTCATTCAACAGAAGACTGTCCTCAGAACTGCAAGCGTTATCAGATCTATCGCAAGTTCCAATTAAAAGAAACACTTCCGCAGAGTCTCTGACTAGAACAAGTTATTACATACAGAAGAAGATAGTGAACTTCAAAATCAAACACAAATCTAATAGAGTTCACAAGATCACTATGACTGTGATTGACGATGTCTCTATCTATGATGATCTCAAATTGTTTGATCTGTTGAGAGAAGAAATTGCTAATAAGATTGCGATTGACATGAGTAAGCATGATATTCTTTACTATGACGAAGATGAAGACTTAGTAACTATCACGAATGAAGAAGACTTGACAGAAGCCATTAAAATTGCATCTGAGACCAGCTCTGGAACTGTTGAACTATTAGTTCAAGAGCACCAAAAAGAAGATGGTCTTTGGGACTCCATCTGCCGATTTTTTCAAATCTCACAATGGAGGTTGCTCGACGAATCAAGTGACAACTCCTCCATTCAAAAGGGGACGTTGTTTGTATTGTCTCTGGGTATCCTACTGGGCTTTTCATTCACCAAAAGAAAGCTATTATATGATTGGCTAAATCCAATACACTAGATAAATAAGAGTGAACTCTCATATGATAACCTCCGTAGCTCTACAACCATTCATATTTTGATGAGCTTGATGTTCGATCTTCGTAGTAATTTGCAGTACAGGAGATATCACGACTATGTAAATGTATTAATTATCAAAAACAAATGGGTAGAAAAAGTACTATGAAAAAAGCAGAATGAATGATAACCTGAGAAAGACAACATACTATGCAAACCATTTTTGGATAACTTGTTGAGTTTCAACAGGGTATGATTGTAACAGACCCATAGCATCACCTTGTGGTAGTTGACCTAATAGTTTCTTAGTTGAAGCGACAACAGTTTCAGCGGTCTTACCACCAATTGAAGCATACACTAGGGCTTTGATGACGGCGTCAACAACTTCTTGAACTTGAGAAATCACTGCAGGATGACCAGATTCAATCAATTCAGATAGGAATCTATAGGCGAACGGAGCAGCTTCAACATCAGTGACGATTGGCAAAGTCTTGATCCAACTGGAGACAACGGCTTGAGAGTTTGGAACTCTTTCACCTAGGGAGCGTAAAACCTTTGAAATGGCACTTGAGGCGTTTTCAGTGGCATTGATGTTCTCTTCAGATCTGGCGTCCGGTATTTGAGTGATTTTGAATAATGGTTCCAAGGCGGCAAGAATGAAGTCATGATAGACGTTTGAGGCATATTGGGCAGAGACACCAACGGCATAAGCGGCAGCTTGACGGATGGAACTGCTTGGAGATGATAGGGATTCACCAATTTGGTTTAGGAACAGGTCTTGGAAAACTGATGATTGTTCACCGGTGAATTCGATCAAATCTGAAACGACACATAGACCAAATAATTTGGCAGTCACGTTTTCGTCATTGATGAAAGCGGCAATAGTTGGGACCAAGTTCTGGAACGGTTGTAAGAAGTTAGTCTTTGTGGACTTGAACACGACAGATAACACTTTGTTGATCTCATCACTTAGTTCTTCATCAGTGTAATCACCGTCTTCTTCATCTAGTTCTTCATTGTATTCGTCATCTTGACCCTCACGTTCTTTCAAACGTTCGTATAGTTCTTTCAAGTTACTGTCAACATTCTTGACGAATGAACCCAGTTGCTCACCATTCAAAGCATTGTCGCCAATGATGGTGATACAGTCAGCTAGGGCACCGTAGTAAGTGAATAACAAGTCAACAACAGGTTCGGTACCAACAGCACCAATCAACTTTTCGGCGATCAATTGCCATAGTTCCAATACTTCTCTAGATTGTTCACCTGTGGCAGCCTTAGCAGTCAGCAATAGTGGTGGTAGGGCACTGGCAGCGGCTCTTCTAACATCATCGTGTAAGTAGAAGTCAATGGATGGTAATAAGATGTCAACAATGATTTCCTTAGAGTATTGGTAAAAGTCAGCCTTCAAGATGTCAGCATAACTAGCAATCAAATCGATGGCAGCAGCCTTATCATCTAATAGGGCGGTATGGACAGCGATATGTTTACCAGATAGTTGAATGACATCCCAGTCTTCATTTTGGTTGAATTCTTCAGCTTCGTCTTCTTCCAACAAACTGATGTCTTGGGTGGCCTTAGCAGCTTCGACTAATGGTGGTAGGACACTTGGCAAGAATGGTAGGAAATCTTTACCAACTAGACGCGCAATTCTGCTCCAGCCTTGTTCTAAGTATGGTTTCACTGGATCATCTTCTTGCAATTCTGATTGTTGGATGGCACCGAATAATTGGACAATCTCTTGACTGTGAGTGTTGAACTTCTCTTGACCCACAGCTAGGGCAATCAAAGTGGAGCATTCGATACATTTGGCTTTCAACAGTCTATTTTCATCACCCATTTCAGTCTTCAAAACGTTGATCAATAATGGCATTAAGGTATCGTAGTATTTGATGAATTTAAATTCAGCAGCGTCAGCAACGATGGCAATGGTAGTTAGAACTTGTTCTTGGACGTAACGTTTTGGTGACTGTAACAAAGTTAACAAGTTAGTTAATAGGTCATCTAGGTATGGCTCCAAGACTTCTTTGGTGGCATTTTCCGAGAAGTTGACTAAAGCAGCAGCAGCGTGGGCTTGAACTCTTGGGACTGATTGGTTGGTCAACTTGGAAACCAAAGCTGGGACAATTCTGTCACCGGAGGTACGTTGGATAACATCAGCAAAATCAGTTGAGATTTGACCTAGGGCATTACAAGTAGCGTATTGGACTCTTGAGTGTTGGTCGTTTAGGGCAGGTAAGATCAAATCTAACAATCTTGGGATTTCTGATATCAAAACGTCTCTACAACCTTCAGCAGCAGAAGATAGAGCCATTAAAGCAGCTTGACGTTCTCTCCAGTCGTTAGAGCTTAACATTGGTGGAATCAATTGGAACAAAGGAGCAGCTAGGGCTTCACCACCTAATTTCAAGGCAACACGATCTAAGGATTGACGACCGGAGTCATATTCGGCTTCATCTTCATCATCTTCAGAGTTATCAGAGTTGTTCCATTCAGCAGCATCGTCATCATCTTGACAAACTTCGGTCATCAAACTTAGCGTTATGACAACGATGGCTTGAGTGTATTCAGCTTTGACCTTACACATCTTTGGACTTGACTCACTAAAGGCAGTCAATAGTTCCAAAGCGGACAATCTAGCACTTGAATCCAATTCTTTATTCTTAGCAACAGCTGAACAGAATTCGATGATGGTACCAAACATATCTTTGAACAATTTAGGAGCGATGTCAACCAAGTCAATCAACGATTCAAGGACAGAAGCTAATGAAGTATCGTTACCGCTTTGTAGTAATCTTGGTAAACTGTTCAACAAGTTTGGTAACAATGATTGGACACTTGGCCAGGCTTTCTTTGGTAAAGTTTGGAAAAACCCAACAAAGGCGGTACAGGCAGCAATACGAACATCGTCACTGGCATCGTCGAAACCGGCGTGGTAGACTGGCAAGACTTGGTCGACGTATTTCAAGTTGATCAAGGTTGGATTGGCAGCAAAGATTCTGAAAGCTGATTCTCTAAAGCTTGAGTCTTCATTCTTAGTGGATTCAAATAAGGCTGGTAGCAATTCGGACCATTCTGGAGTGATATCGTCCTTGGCCAATTCAGCGATAGCATCAGCAAGTTTGTGTCTCACACCGTTAGATTGTTGAGTAACGAAACCGTTTAAGAAAGTATGACGAATTTGACGTAATGCTTCTGGGTTAACAGCAGAGATTGTTCTTTCAGTGACTGATTTCATCTTTTGAGGAGATCTGATGGCAATACGTCTAAAAAGGACAGCAGCGAAAGATCTGGCCTGATCTGATTGGCCGCTGGTAGCTTGTTCAGCAAGGAATACAAGCAAGACATCAACACGGTCTTTGGCAGTCCAAACACTGTATAGGTTGGTTTCGGCAGCCTTACGAATGTTGTTATCAGCTGAAGACAAACCTCCTAGCAGTTCAAGAAGAGCATGGTTGATTTCTGGGGTTAGGCTGGCCATTTTCCTAGTATGATTCTCCTGGCGCTCGATGGTATTATGTCAAGAGTGATATGATTACAATTGACGATTATGAGTCTATGTAACAGTGTTAGTATTCCAATTCGAATAAAGAGCGGTTAACAGCTTCGGATAGTTCAATGAAAGAGTCCAAAAATCACAGAGGATAACAACATAGGACTCAATCGATTAAGAAGTAGCCATAGACTAAATTTCATGAAGCAACAACACGTACCTATAGGTCTTGATTCTAAAATATAACTCAATTTCAGCACAAATCAGACGTTGATTTCGCGCAGATTAGGAAATGGAGTAGGTTTAAAACAGGTAAGAAACCAAGGGGAGCCTTGATAGGAAGAGCAGCTGGGAAAATTCCTGAACTTTGGGTATATTTCCTCTCAACCTTCAGAATTTTTGTGACTTTCTGTCAATAATTTTTGAAAAAAAAAAAAAAGATTCGAAAAAAACAGAAATCACGAAAATTGCCCCTTTGAGAAATTGCCTGATTGGGACATTAAATTTCTTTTCATCTCATCGCATAAAATTTTTTCTGTGATAAAGAGACACAAATATTGTAATCAATAAGAAGAGTATTGTCCATTTACGCTACAAATAATTGAAAATCATGGGGTTAGCAGCTGTCAAGGTCAAACAGAGATTCGGTCTCGACCCACGTAACACCAAATGGGCTAACAACACTGACAGATTTGGGCATCAATACATGGAAAAACTGGGCTGGAAACCAGGTAGTGGTATTGGTCTGGTATCTCATGCTGTTACTTCTCACGTTAAAGTGCAACTGAAAGACGATAATGTTGGGCTAGGTGCTAAGCTTTCTAAGAAGCAAAAGAAAGATGAGTTTGATTCTGGTGAATGTGCCGGCCTGGATGTATTTCAAAGAATTTTAGGGAGACTGAATGGTAGAGAAGATGAGATTTCTAATGAATTGGAGATACAAAGAAAAGATAACATAATAAACGGTAAATGGGGTGTTCAGTTCGTGAAGGGTGATACATTGAGAAGTACATGGGATACAGCAGCTAAGAAACTACTTGAAAGTAATAAGAAGAGAAAGAGAGATGATGAAGAAGAAAAGGCTACTGAAAAGAAGAGTAAGAAGGGAAAGAAAGAAAAGAAAGAAAAGAAGGACAAGAAGGAGAAGAAAGAAAAGAAGGACAAGAAGGAAAAAGATGAAGGCAAGAAAGAGAAGAAAGAGAAGAAGGATAAGAAAGATAAGAAGGACAAAAAGGAGAAGAGTGATAAAAAGGAAAAGAAGGAAAAGAAAGAGGAGGTCACTAGAGAAAGCATGCTAAAACCAAGCGAAAGCAGAGCAGAAACACCTGCCGTGGCCACAAGACTGAGCGTAAGGTCTAGATGGATCAAACAGAAGAGAGCTGCCACTATGGATGCTAAAGCTCTTAACGAAATCTTCATGATCACCAACTGAACAAAAATGGTGGTAGTATATCAGGCGTCATTTAATTTACACAGCATGCATTAATTCATTCATGAATCACCAATTCAATGTAGAGGCTACAATTGTAATCTTTATGAATCACCAATTCATTGTAGAAACTACAATTATAAATTTATAAAGGGAGAAAGATAACATTTCAAAACAAAACGACTAAACAAAAAAAGTAATAATAATAATCAAATAAATGTACACACCTCTAGTGTCTATTCTGACTTCTTTCTTTTTTTATTTCTATATTCAAACATGGGTATCATCACAGCAATTTCAGCTTCTTAGAATAGGGCGAAACCTAAACCACCAAAGAAGAAAGTGGAGACAGCCATCAAGAAGACCATAGTGGAACCGTCAACTGGTTTAACTGAAGCAGCACCATTTTGGGAAGAACCTGAGCTTGAACCAGAAGCAGAGGATGAAGATGAGGAGGATGAACTAGAATCGGAACTAGAACCGGAACCAGAACCTGAAGAACCAGAACCGGAAGAACCAGAACCACCACCAGTAGCTGATGGGTTAGCTGAAGCTGAAGAGATGATAGCTGAACATGATGAAGCAGCAGAAGCTGAAACTAAGGAAGCAGAACCATCAAAGTCACAGTCTGATGAATTTTCACCATTTTCTTCGTAGTATTGGTTCAATAAGAAGGATAATTTGGTGTCATCATTACAGAATGAGAAAGCACCGTAATCACCAGTGGAACCGTTGACGGAAATAGAAGAACAGTCAATTAAACCACAGATGGTACCGAATAAATCACCAAAGTCGTCAGAGTCAACATCAGAGGAGACAACACAAGACAAGGAGGCTTCAATACAGTCACAGACAGCTTCCTTTGGAGTTGGTGGCAAGTTAGTAGCAGCTGACCAAGTTGAACCAGTAGCTGGACAGTCTAAAGTGGTAGAAGCAGAAGCAGAGGCAGAAGCAGCGTTAGCAGAAGTTGGACTGATCTTAGCTAATTGAGATTTCAAGTTGTTAAAATCTTCCAAAGTTTTAACTTCATCACCGTCAACTGTGACTAAACCATAGTCGTTAGCTTCTTGGAAGTACATGTAGATAATACCACCGGACCAGACGTCAGTCATATCATCACCGAACAAAGTTGGGATATCACCGAATTCTCTTGGTTGAACTTCGTTACAACCGTATTCTGAGAAGAAGACTGGAACAGACAAGTTAGCAAATTCCTTGGTTCTGTCAGAGTAACCAGAAGTTTCAAAAGAAGAATCACCACACCATGAGTACATGTTGATACCGTAGAAATCGACTCTTTCATCAGCATCACCACAGGCAAAGAAATCAGCAATAGCGACTCTAGTGATAGCATCATCGTTAGCTGAGTAACCAACTGGAATGTCTCTGTAACCTTGGTCTTTGATGTAAGCTTTAACATCTCTAACAGCGGCCTTGACGAATGGGGAAGCATCAGAATTGGTGACGTTGTTAGTGACTTCGTTACCGGCAAAGAAACCTAAAACGTTGGTGTAATTTGACAAGGAGTCAACAACATCGGTATATCTTTGGTACAATTCAATGTTCCATTCTGGGGAGACTCTGTTAATAGATTCAGATGGTTGAGATAAATCAGCAACGACGTAGATACCGTTTTCAGCGAATAAATCCATACATTCTTTGTGAGATTCAGTAGTGTTAACGGCGTAGACTCTAACAACGTTAGTTTCTAATTCCAATAGGTATGGAAGATCTCTTTTACAAGCATCACCATCAGCCAATGGATCGATGAAAGTTGTTTGACCTAGACCAGATTCATAACCGGAAGTAGCGTTAGAAGTGTCTCTTTGGTAGGCAATACCTCTAATGTAGAATTGGGAACCATTGTTTGAGTAAAAAAACTTGTTACCGATAACTTCAATAGATGGAACGTCAGCATCAGTACCGTCAGTGTCAGCATTAGCCCAGACTGGGGCCAGGATGCTCAGAAAGGATAGCAAGAAGGCAGCGGAGGCTCTCATTGTCAATTCAAGCGAATGTGTAGGTTTGCAGTTGTTGGGAAAAAGAGGGAAGAAATATTTTGAGTTCTTTTCCTTGATTTTATATCGACGTCTCGACACAAGAGGAAATTGTCTCGAAAAAAACCAAAACAAAAGAAATTGTCCGCGTTTCGTGTATCAAAAGAGAAACTCGGCTGTGAGAACGGGACATTCTGGGACATTCGCGGCCTAATAATAGAAACCTGGAGATCAAAGGAGTTGCCCTGGGAGAATGATAAGTGTAAATGTCTATGTGTTTGGTCAATATGCTATAAACGTATAGTGGCTGAGGGTAATTAAAAGTTAAACCTGCACTGTAGTTAGTAGTTAGTAAAGACGGAGAGACAAAATGGGGGCTGTTTCCGTTGACAAAATCATGTCCAAAGAAAAAACTCTTGTCAATAAACTAGATCAAAATGAGCTTGATCTGGGCGGACAAACACGAGTACCGGATCAGGGAATCTACAAGCACTGAGACAAGTTTTCCCTTTTTTGGGGCCCAGCCTTGAATTCTTAAAACATACGCGCTGAAATCCCTACACAGTATGGGACACAGCCTGGAATTGAACCTTTGAAATGTTGTCTTTTTAGCAATTGATCTTCAGGAACATACCCTTTACATCTTTTAAGCAGATCATACAATGCCGTATTACAGCATGAATCCAGATTCAGTGAAAACTCTCAATCAAAATTAAATCTCCCCTTTTCGCGGCCTCGAACATTCCCTAATCCGGTCCCTCATGTCCCCCTTTCAGTTAAAATCGAGACAAAAAAGAAAAGCGCAACCTTAATCCAATTTGGGACAAGTCTCAATCAACACGGTTAATTTGAATTTGAATTTCAAAAATGGACATGGACACATCGGACATTAAATTTTATACATCAATTAAATCAATAATAGTGAGACACTACCAACCAAAGCAACAAACATGGCAACCATCATGAATTCTCCATTGGCTTTAACAGCGACACCGGAGTTGGCAGTGCTAGTGGAAGTAGATGATGATGATGCAGTACCAGTACCAGAACCAGAGCCGGTACCAGTAGTTGTAGCAGTAGATGAGGCCTTGCCATCAGACTTACCAGTGGTAGCCTTACCTGTAGTAGTAGCAACAGAGGCAGATGAAACACCAGATAAAGAACCAGTGTATGAGCCAGTACCAGCTGAGCCAATAGCACTTAAGGCAGCTGAACAAGCAGATTGAGTAGTAGCAGTAACAACACTAGCTGAACCACTGAAATCACAAGCGTTTGAAGATTTGTCTTGGGATTCGTAGTATAGGTTTAGTGCAAATGACAATTTTTGTTTAGAAGAACAGAAAGAGTAAGCACCATATTCACCTGTTGTACCATTGGTTTCAATACCTGAACAATCAACTTGACCACAGACATAACTGAATAAATCAGTGTAATCATCTGAATCAACATCATCAGCAACAACACAACCAACTGATTCTTCCATACAAGTACATAATTCTTTGTTTGGAGTTGGAGGTAAAACAGTAGCTGCATGCCAATTAGAGAAACCTGTAGGACAACTTAAAGTGACATCAGTAGCAGTGACATCTGAAGATTTAGCAAGAGTTGGTGAGATGTTATTAATCTCTGAACTGTAGTAAGAATAATCAGCTAAAGTGGAAACAGTATCACTGTCAACTGATACTAAACCGTAATCATTGGCTTCTTGAAAATACATATAGACAATACCACCGGACCAAACATCGGTCATATCATCACCGTATAGTGCTTGAACCTCTGTGAATTTTCTTGGGGAAACTTCATTACAACCATATTCTGAGAAGAATAATGGTATAGACAAGTTTTTAAATTCTTTTGTTCTATCTGAGTAACCAGATAAAGTGAATGAAGAATCACCACACCATGAGTACATATTCATACCGTAAAAATCAACTTTTTCATCTTCTTCACCACATGCAAAATAGTTAGCCATAGCGACTCTAATACTGGAATCATCATTGGCAGAGTAACCAATTGGGATATCTCTGTAATTTTGAGCTTTGATATATGCCTTTGTATCTCTAACAGCAGCTTTAACGAACGCGGAAGCATCGGTATTGGTGTTGTCGTTAGTGACTTCGTTACCGGCAAAGAAACCTAAAATATTGGTATAATTAGCGAATTCATCAACGATGGTGGTATATCTATTGTAAAGATCTAAATCCCAAGCTGGATCGGATCTATCAATGGATAGACTTGGTTCTGATAAATCGGCAACGACATAGATACCAGCGTCTTGTAATTGTTGTAAACAGTCTGAATGATCTAAAGTTTCGTTTAGGGCGTAAACACGGATAGTATTAGTAGCGACCTTGGTTAAATATGGTATATCTCTAGCACAAGCGTCACCATCAGCTAATGGATCGACAAAAGTTTCACCGGCAGTAACGTTAGCAGTGTCCTGTTGGTAGGCAATACCTTTCATATAAAATTGTGAACCATTATTAGAGTAGAAGAACTTATTACCAACGATCTCGATAGCTGGTAGGTCAGCAGCAGAGGCTGCACTAAGGATGGATGCAGCAACTAAACCTAATCTTTTGATCAACACCATTGTCTTGGAGTCTCGGCTTTGAAGATTTCTTGGTATAAAAGAGTTAAAGAAACCACTGCATTAAAAAAAAAAATCAATCAAGGCCCAGTTGTGGGAATCCTGCCCGTTAAATACCAAAACAAAGCCGGCCAATGAAAACTAGGAAGCAGTATCACGGGCGGAAAGGAAACACAGATATGGAGGCTCAGATTTGAGGCGCGCCGAAAGGTGATGAGCCAGTTTAAAAATTTTAGTGCAGTTTTAGTGCGTTTTTTAACCCGTTTCTGTTGACAACTTTCCCTTTTCGGTCTCAGATGGGATCTCGAGAATTACCTAATTAGTGGAGAGACTGCATTTTTTATATGAAAAGTGGTACAGTAGAGGCGTTTTGACGCATGTGATATGTAAGCTAGCGCAGATCTTTATAGGTAGGAGTCTCCACCTAGCCACGGCTTTGCTCTGTCCCGCTCTGCCTAAAGTCTGCATTAGCCTCCCTTGAACTTGCATTGCGGGCTCTAAATTCCACTGGGCTGATAGAGATTACCAGACAAAGACAAAAGACGCGTTTTTACAGACTACTAGATTCAAAACGTATAGGTCTGACCAATAATATTACGCACCACCAGATTTCAGATCCTATGAAATGATCTACTGATCGTTTGTGCGAAAGGGCGCCGTCAAGAATGCCACTGCAAGGGTGGCATGGACAGGGGACTGGCAGCTTTAGAATGAAGGGGTCCTGAGTTCTAAATCTATTCTTAGATCTACAGTCTACTTTTAGAGGTATGTGCCCTGCAGTGTTTTAGCCAATCTCCAAAGTGGGAGTAACTTATACGTGATACATGGTACCATATTCGAAGCTGAAAGGGCGTACAAACAAGTATTCGAACAATATATATATATGATCTATAAGCAAGTTCTACCACACCACAGATGTGAACTTTGGTCTCTCACCCTTTGCTGTTGGAATGGTCGATGGAGCCCTGCTACCGGTATCGTCATTATCTTGTCCAGCTGGTTGAATGAAGCCATCAAGGGGAGTACCCCTCAATTTATCTTCAAAGTTTGGAATGTATTTGTGAGTGAGAGCTGGCACTATAACAACGGTCAAGAACAATATCAACACCAAAAAGTAAAGGATCATATACCGTAGAACCATCATTCTTCTTCTATGTACCTTCTTCTTACTCAATATTTTACCTTCTAGTGTGCCGGGCCTCAACCAGAATAATAGCATGGTATGCCATCTATCAACATACGGAATCAAAACGAATGGCGCTAGAATGAACAACAAACAATGACCCAAGATGAAATCCGCAGCAAACAAACTCATTTCCATTGTCTTTACAATGAGCTCACGTAGGGGCTGGGTAAAGATTCTTGGACCAACGATTTTACTGAACCAGTTACCTGACCACCATGATCTGTTAATCTTATCGTTTTTGAGCTCCCTAGACAATAGCACGATGGTAATAAACTTAAAGATGAAATCCTGGATACTGATCACACTCAAAATGCAAGCAAGTGTTCTAGCAAAATTCCAGCCCTCTAGGAACCAAACCAATTCAAATGAGATCAAATGCACAAAAACTGAGACCATATGAGCAATGGCGGCTAGAGCACTAGCAGGCTTCTTACCGCAACAACATGTGAAGAACAACGCACTAAAACAGGAACAGGCGAATAGAATAACTAAAGTCAAGACATTTATCGCTATTGGAAATAATATCAAAGCGACCAATCTCAAAATTGAGTTCGTTGGTGTTACACCCTTAACACCATTTTGAGCATTGATAAACGAGTAACCGAAGAATAGAAGAACAGCAGTTAAACATGGAATAACCAATTCACTGAAATAAGTGTTTTTGAACTTCGACTTTCTAACATCTGGCGTTAAAAACTCGGATTCAATTTGGAACAAAAGCTTTTTATATCCAGTGTACTTAGCTCTGGACTGTTTGACTGCGCTAACCCAAGAGTTCACATGAAACTTTGCATTACCTCTAGAAAGCCAATGGATGAAGTCCCTGTAATCGAGAAAGAAGTCCACAAAAGCGAACTGATGAGGGTTGAAAACGAAAGGGGCAAAGCACATCGACACTAAGGTAAGCCAAAACCACAACAAAGCAGGTTGCCACATGGTAATAGTTGAAAACAACAACATTAAAAACAACTTGGAGCCAGAATAAATGGAAGAACTTGTGAATTTGGAGTATAAATAGAAGAATTGAGTTCGTGAAATGGCAAAACCTCTACCAGTACTAATATACTTAGCACCTCCAAAAGTGACATCTGTGATCAACGAAGTGGCATAGATTTGACAAACAAAGACTTCAAACAAGGGAGACAATGAAAGAATATGGTGAAAGAATCTGGAAAAAGCCTTCCAGAGACCACGCTCCGTTAGCTCCTGAACAATCAAAGGGACGAAGGCAATAAAGAAGACAATGAAGACTGAAAACACAAAAATAGTCACCCAATTCAAAACAGGCTGTAACATATAGCACCCAATGGGTTCTTGAAGATCTGTGAACGGAACGTCTTTGTTATACTTACAAAGGGTAGACTCACTGACCAATGCACCAAGGTTGACCATTACAATCATAAACATCTGGACAGATAGTGTGATAAACAAGTTGTTGATATGGAAACCTGGATGGGCATAATAGAAGGATAAAAATCTATCAATAGGTAGTTGAGTACCCAAATAGTAGTACTCTCTCGACAAAATTTGTTCCCCCATACCGGCACCAATCTTGGTTGTGAAGTTCAAGATAGACCCAAACCCCAAATCACGACCTTTACCACATTGATAGTAGTCACAGTGTTTGATTCTACCACCTCTCAACATGGCATTCATACCAGCGTAGATATCCTCATTAAGATGTAAACCCTTTTGTGCCTTGGAAATCCCACCTCTTGTAGTCATGAAAGTAGCATTTAGGAAGTCAGGATGTCCATAGTGAAGTTTACCACCAATTTCAGCCAATGTTCTAGCGAACAAAGTACCAAATGTTTGTTCTTTACCAGCTGCGATGTCACCTAAAACACCAATGTTTTCAGAAAAGATGTATTCTCTCATCCCAACAATTGCAACTGGAGGTGGTTCTTCAGCATACTTGATACCAGCAACATAAGGTGGTGCAGTATCTAAATCCAATTCTTCAAACTCACCCAACACTGATCTGATCTTGATGCATTCCTCTAAGTAATTATCTTGATTCGCATCCACGACCTGGATGTATTCACCACGATAAAAGATCAAAGTGTGATTCTGATTGTCTGATTTACCGTCACCAAGAATTGGGTTACCAGAAAGTCTTACTCTATAAAGCGGCGTTCTCTGACCCTCTTTAAGCTTCTGATTGTCACCTGCGATCAAACAAGAATAGAAAATCTTCTCACCTTCTGGGTAATCAGGATTGACCTCTTCCTCTAGATACGATATTTTCATAGCAGGGAATGCCCTTAGCATGAGTTCAGTATCTTGAATCTCTTCATCATTGAATTTAGTTAATCTTTGCATCGCAATTAACAACTTGAACTTTCTGTTCGCCATCTCTTCAAGATCAATCTCAAGGCCATCAGGGTTATTGATATAGTATTGCACAATACCAGGATTCTCAATTCTGTAAAGTAGCTTGATAGCTTTGACATAGTTCGCAAAACCTGAAACGGTTCTATATAGAGTTTGTGTGCGTAAAGATGCCCATATTCTTGTTCTCATGACAAATTCTAGAGACGAAGTCTTGAAACCAACACAATAGAACGGCAAATCATTGATCTTCCCTTGTCTGGTATTATCGTCAGCCGAGTAAGGAACTTTTTCATTTTCCTCAAGGGGTGTCATAGGTACGTTACCCATGGCAACCAATGGCTCCCCATCTTCTCCCTC
This sequence comes from Taiozyma odintsovae, assembly GCA_030557705.1. Lineage (NCBI taxonomy): Eukaryota > Fungi > Ascomycota > Saccharomycetes > Phaffomycetales > Wickerhamomycetaceae > Taiozyma > Taiozyma odintsovae. The sequence continues at coordinate 528,498 of JANIVH010000007.1, read as the reverse complement.
GGGTAGCTGCAAGCCTCTTTTTAACTTACGTCTCTTCTTCTTTTTCTTGATGTCCTTATCGGATAGAAGCTCTTCAACTTTCTTATCAAGTGATGCTGAGGCCGTCGCGCTATTGAGACTGCTGGAAGAGCCACTTCTTTTTCTTGTTGTGTCAAACTTTGATGAAGAATAAGGGATAGCACCGTGTTCAATTGCTAGTAATTTGGTATCTTTGACAAAACATTCCCATTCCGTAGGATAAAGTTGCTTTAAATACTCCAAGAGCGTGATCCTAGTGTGGGAACTTCCCTCCTTGATGATTTCTCTTAGTGATAGAAGAATCTTTTCACCGTAATGCGGAACCAACACGGTGAATACTGGCATACTTTCGACAGCAACAGGTTCAGGTATTGGAGTGGATAATGACTGAGCAAAGAAGGAGATTCTTCTCAACGCTTCTGAATTCTTTGGGAAATAATCATTAGACCTGTACGTAGCATCATCATGAGCAATGAAGAAACTAGGCGACCTTAAAGTCTTCTTCTGGTCAATATCAGAGTCAATCTGTTGATAGAGCAATTTGTGCACTGTCTCAATTGGCAACAAATGTTCACGATACATGGAGATGATCACTGCGTTCCAGATTTGTGAGATTAAAATCTTTGGCTTGTACTTGATATCCATCTCAGCGGTGGCCAAAATTTTGGAGTATATTCTCTTGGGAAGTCTTGAGTAAACGTTTCTCCAAGGAGACATGATGGAAATACCTAATACGAATGACAACCCAACGGAGAATAAAGAATTGAAAACAATGTACCAAAGGTATGTATCCAAGAAAAACAAGACCAAATCAGTAAAATAAATCATACCCAATATAATTTTGGCTTGCTGACGACAAAGGAAGGTGCCAATAAGCCGATCACCAACACACCTTGACATATCCATGATAGACAACACACGGATAGGATCTCTTATAGAAAGGGTCAAAAAGAAGTAGGATTCAATAAATTTGGCAGTGAAAATTGAGACCCACAAGAATATTGAGAACCATCTACGCCTACCACCAAGCTTTGGGAAAGATGCCGTGAATGTTCTTGAGCTGACATACTTCCTCTGTCTTTTAAAGCCGCCCTTAGACTTCTTAATCTTCATGTATTGTCCAAATAATGCACCTAAAGGCACCACAGCAAAGAGAGCGGTAGTGAATATGGCAAATGCGAGCTGAGCAGCAGACACAACAAGAGCGACCGTAGAATGAGCCTCCAAACCGTATGCTAACAAGATGACTGGTGTTGGAATAAAGTTGAGAAAGAGGAACAGGAGCAAAAAAAGCGATCTTTTCATTAATGGTTGAGCACCAGGCCAGTTTCTTGGAACAAAGGAGAGCTCTGACAAGGTAGCAAGAAGCTGAATTAGACACGCAAGAGTACCACCCTGCGCCATAATGGTCAACCTATTTTGTATGGTGGGTTGATTATCAATCAATTGACTATAGTTCTTAGTGTATAATGTTGGAGAGTTGAACGAAGTAAAGAACCAAAAGGAGCACAAATGGATAATCCAGATCCTATTGAAGTTTGTGGCCACATGGAGCCAAGTTCTTTTCTCCCTATAAGTCTTGTAGAAAGCCTTGTCCCAATTCACATCCTTTAGACTTTCATACCTCTTCTCTAATGCAATATCAACTAGTCTCCTCTTATGAGGTGATTTGAGCGTAATTCTCTCTATTCCTTCAGGGTACCAGAATAACTGATTCACGTCGTCATAACCGATAATTTCTTTATGATCCTTCTCTTTCTTGATTAGTTTTCCATGTTCAGTTATAGTGTATGATTGATCTCTTAAGTAGCGGTAGATTGGTGTGACAACATCATTTAAGTAAGTGAATTCAGCAACCGGTGTTGTGTTAAGCTTGCATGCATCGGAGACATAATAATCCCAAGCACACTTGTAGATGAAACATAGACATTCAGGTAAAAATCGTAGCTGGTTGGCCTCACCCCAAATCAACAAATAAAGACCAATCTGCTCGATCTTCTCTCTGGGAGTTGTGATTTGCATCTTTTGTTTCCATTTGTAATCTGCAACGTCAAAATCAAAATTCCTTTCTAGTTGATCTGGGGTAAACTCCATTTTCATCTTATCTCTTATAAATGCCTCCTCCTGTTCTTTCGCTAACAGTCTTTGTTCCTTGAGATTGATGTTTTGCTGCTTGGCTATCTTCTTGTTTCTTGCGCCACTCTTACCGCGTAGTTTCATTAGACCGAAACCAAGATCTTCATCAAGGTCTAACTGAGCAGCAAAAAACCATTTCTTGTAATTGGAATTATCACCACCAATGTATGAAGCATGTAACGATGTCAAGGCATCTAAAGGCTGTAAGCGACTAGCTCTAGAGTCTAGCTGAGTCATAAGGTGATCCGTCATATTGGCAACAGAGGACTTCTGGAACCCAAACTTATCACCAACCTGTCTCATAATGACGGCGATATCAACAGATGAGATTGGTACATGGTCAATCCAAGAGGGATAAGGGCCCAACTGCTTCAAGTTCTTAAAGCTCTTAAGGGATCCATTCTCATCAAGCTCGTATTCTTTGATGCCATCGTTGCCAACGTCATAATCTGTATTGAACTCTTGAGCAGTTGGTAGTGCTAGTGGACGGTCGAATTCATCTTCATCAAGGGGGCTTCCTAGGACACCACCGTCAGCCTCTTCGAAAGGCAAATTTTCTTCGTGTATGAAGGGAGGGAAACCAGCAGAGGCGGTGGGGAGACCAGACATGAGTAGAGCACCCAATTATTACTAGTCAGTAATAGAAGCTAGTGGATCTGGAGGAAAGCAGAAAACAAAAGCAGGGAAACTTGTCAATTCCTAGACGTGCAAGTGGCCAGAGACCAATCTAGAGCTCTTCAGTGGATATGAATAGTACTCATTTTCCTAAATATGATCCACAAAGACGGTACAACGATATTTTAGAACTCTGAGTTTGTGTCACATCTTTGTGTATTCTTCAATTTGTGGATAAAATCTTCATTACCGTGGCAACAAGGGTCCACGGTAGCACGTGATTAACGATTTTGTAATTACCCGCACGACATATTTCTTTCGAAAAGAAATTGCATCATTTGCATCACTTAGAAGAAACACATCCGGACACCACATAAAGCTGCAGTGAGGTGAAAATTTTCACACACCTTTTTATAGGAGTAAATTAAAAGAGATAAATCCGCAGCCCGTAAGGATTTACGTCTGTGTGCTGCCTATTGATTGGGCGAGAGCTATCTTGGTTGCATCACCAAGCCTAATGGGCCTAGGACTGGAAGAGAGACTGGGTTGGTTTCACTCTGAAAGCAAGCAATCTGGGTCGTATTTGTGAACGCTAATACTGAAACAGTCTCAGGCTCTTTGTTTAGTGTTTACCTGTTTCAAGCTGAGATTCTTTTTTCCTTGATCGGGATCTTTCTTGAAGCCCAAAACGGCAGGATAAACAAAAAAATGGCGAAACAAGGACTGAAAATCTGAAACATGGTAACCTTAAAATTAGAGGTTCTGGACTAGGATTCTAGGAAAAAATGGCGCTACAGAGCAACTGCTTGCACTGGGCTTGGTTTGCTTACAATCGACCGTAGAGAAGTTAGAAACAGCTATACTTCACTGGAAACGCGCTGATATTATGTAGAATCGAACGCGACTGCATACCTGTATGTTGTCCACTTGTTCGCCCGCGTCGGTGTCATGCTTGTGTGGCGATATCTCAGACTTCTAACCTTGTCAGTTTCTAAGACCAGGACCAGTTTTTCCGCCAATTTTCTAGGCTCAGGAGATCTGAAAATCGCTGTATCGGGAAATATGTGTCGGAAAATTTCGTCAACAAAGGGGACTAGTCTCCTAAATTGGCGAAACATTCCAAGCTTTTATGCAAATGGACGACAATTAGAAAACAAAATTTTCAACCTTTTCCTTTCTTCTTGATAAACAACTGTCACCAAAAAGTTTGTTCATACCAACTTCTGTTCCTTCCTTTACACAGACTTTCTTTGTCCAAACAACAACAGTACCCAACTGAGTCCTTCTTTTCAAGCTAATCTTATTTGCTCCGTTTTTAAGGCTCCATTTCATTCATTCCAATGTTGTTTTCATCCCTTTTCAAGTCAGCCTTTGTTGCCTCTTTGGCCCTAGCTGCTCCAGGTCACGTCCACAACGAGCACAAGAGAGATGTCGTTGTTGTCACTGAGTTCCATACCGTCGTTGTCACTGCTTCCGTCAACCAAGTTGTCGGTGGTGCTGATGGTACTGTTACTTTTTCAACTTTGAACTCTGAGTTGGCTGCTCCAACTTCCTTGTCATCAACTATTGTCAAGGAACAACAAGTTGTCTCCGATGCTTCAACTTACTCAGCCCCAGCTGTTGAACCAACGACCACCACTTCTCAAGCTCAAACCACTTCTGAAACTACCACTTCAAGTGCTTCCACCCCAACCTCTTCAGGTTCCAACAACTTCTCAGCTGGTAAGGGTGTTACTTACTCACCATACTCTGCTTCTGGTGCCTGTAAATCACTATCTGAAGTCCAATCTGATTTATCTAAATTAACCGGTTACGAAATCATCAGATTATACGGTGTTGACTGTTTCCAAGTTGAAAACGTTTTACAAGCTAAAGCTGATGGTCAAAAACTATTCTTAGGTATCTTCTTCGTTGATGCTATTGAAGCTGGTATTTCTCAAATGGCTTCCGCTATTGAAAAATACGGTTCATGGGATGATGTCCACACTGTCTCCATTGGTAACGAATTAGTTAACGCTGGTGCCGCCTCTGTTGAACAAATTGCTGGTTACGTTAAAGCCGGTAAATCTGCTTTGAAATCAGCTGGTTACTCTGGTCCAGTTGTCTCCGTTGATACCCACATTGCTACCATTAACAACCCAGGTTTATGTGACATCTCTGATTACATTGCCATCAATGCTCACGCTTACTTTGACCAAAACACTGCTGCTGAAGATTCTGGTGACTGGTTATTACTACAAATTCAAAGAGTCTGGACCGCTTGTGGTGGTAACAAATCAGTCTTCGTTACTGAATCCGGTTGGCCACATCAAGGTGATACTTATGGTAAAGCCATTGCATCACCAGAAGCTCAATCCTCAGCTATTGCCTCATTGAAACAAAAGGTTGGTGACTCTGTCATCTTATTCAACGCTTTTGATGACTACTGGAAAGCTGACGGTTTCTTAAACTGTGAAAAATACTGGGGTTTCTTGAACTAAATCTAATAAAAGATTTACGTTTCCCTCTTATACCTTTTATACCTTTTCGTGGAATGTGAACTGGCCCCAGCCTTTTCAACCCATTACTTATTTCTTATATTGTTTTTTTTTATGATTCTTTCCTTTCAAAAAACTACTATCCAAAGTTTTGTTATGTTACAATTTTTTTTTAAATAAACCGTTCATTTATAAGTCTACGTTGTAGTTTTGCTAATTAATGGTGAACATCTATCTTTTTGTTTCATAATGCCTATCACCGTTTGTATTTTCCCTTCCTTTATAACCACCTCTGCCTCTGCCTCTGTTATAACCACCCCGATAATTACCACGACCTCTGTAACCATTACCAGCTCTTGGTCTCTGATTATCACGATCGTAATCCGAATATCTCAATCTATCACCTTCAGGTGATCTGGAATATCTCGAATATCTCGAATATCTGTTGTCACTTCTAACGGGAGACCTTGAGTGACTTCTTGGTCTGGGATAGCTTCGTGTTCTACCTGGAGTTGGTGAACGAGGATGTGAATCCTCTCCAGTTGGGGATCTTGATGGAGTTCTGGAGTATCTGACTCGCTTTGATGTTCTGGAGGTGCTTCTGGAGTAGGATCTTCTTCTTAACGGACTTCTACTTCTCGACCTCGAATCACGTCTCGGTGACCTTGATCTAGAGTAATCTCTTCTAGGTGGAGAGCGTGAATATGATGGAGATCTGGATTCGCTTCTTCTAGGTGGAGATCTTGAGTAGGTTCTACTTCTAGACCTCCTCTGGCTTGGTGATCTGGAGTAGGATCTACTCCTTGAGTATGACCTAGATCTTGAATATGATCTGCTTCTGGAGTAAGATCTAGAATATGACCTGGAATAAGAACGACTTCTGGAACCTGACCTTGATCTCGAACGACCTCTTGGTTCTTCTTCCGCTTCGGCTGCCTTCTTCTGTAGCAACTGTAACGACTCTCTCATGCCGTCAGTTAGTGTACCAAGACCGATAGCTGTGAAGTAATTAATTGAGAATCTTATATTTTCAGAATTTTCAGTAGGAAACAGACCTTTCAAGAATGGTTGAATATATTCTTCAGATAGTCTCTTTTTCAAGTGTTCGATTCCCAGTTCTTCCACTAGCTCCTGGAATAAGAATTTGATAAAGATTCTTCCAGCCGATGAAGTATCACTTTCTGTTAAAGTGATCACTTCTAAAGCTTCCCAGCCTAACGCATCACTCGACAATAAATGACCCCAAAATTTGGACACATTTCTGAGTGGATTAGATTCATATCTGTGTATGTTTTCATAATTCTCCTTGAAGATCTCGCCAAAGGCTTGTGACCAAAATTTGTTCTGACCACATAGTTTCTCACCAGTGACACCATAGTATTTAGAGTATGTGTTTTCTTGGGAACAGGCCTTCACAATCATATCCACCACATTTTTCATTTCGCTATCTTTCACGCGGAGTTTCAGCAGCTTATGAACTGCTTCATCTGCTGACATACTCCCCTTCAAGATCAAATAGATGGTTTTTCTGAAGTTGGTTAGGTTCGTTTCCGTCATATCTTTGATCTCAATCTTGGTCTCTTGTTCGCTATTCTCTTCTCCAACGACTTCTTCCTCCTCATCTTCTTCTACGATTTCGTATTCATCGCCAATGTCACCATACTCATCTTCATCTTCCTCTTCATCTTCGCCCAAGATCTGAACTCTGATCTTAGCATACTCCTTCTCACTCTCTTCATAATTCTCATCGAACTTGAACACGTTCAAAGCATCTTGAGCTTTCAGCTTGTCGTCCAGACCAACCTTGTGGGTGACCATATCGTCTTCTTCAACAATGTCTAATTCATCTGGAATCACAGGGTATTGAGAATAACCGTCTCTTCGTATTTGAAACAGCACTTCGATCATGTACTGGGTTCTCTTTTCAACTTTCCCTTCTTGCAAGATGTATCTGAGCTTCTCAAAAATAGCTGTGACAGAGGTAGAGCTGACCTGACTTAGCAACAGACCGGTGTTTTTTAATATACTGACAGCGATATCAACAGAATCATCAGTAGGATTGTTCAATAGCAAATGAAGAATCTGCAAAATTAAAACTTCATGAAGGACTTGTTGGTTGCACAATTGGGATAGAAATGTAGTTGATGAGATACATAGAGATTTGTTGTTTCGCTTGTATGCCTTCTTGAATTGTAATACCAGTCTTGCAATGAGGAGTTCCCCAATGTCTGGGATTTTGGAGTTCAAGACGGACACCAACGAAGCATAGATGGCAGTAAAAGGCAGTGCTTGACTCTGGGCTTTCATCAGGGACCTCACGAGTAGCCCTCTCCCTCTTGACAGGTTCAGTCTGAATAGATCAACAACGATGGATTTCAAATTACTTTTGTTGGCTTTGTTGATCAAACCATTAATGTTCTTCTTTAGCTTCTCCCATTCCATGGTTTGCATCTCTTTGGACCCTTTCTCGAATTTAATCTTCTCTAGTAGAGCCCGGAGTCTAGCAGGTGGAACGTATGTGCCTCCCGAGCGAAGTTCGAGCACTTTCTTGTACTCTTCTTCAGCAGTCAATGGCGTTGATGATGTTAGGTCATCGCCCTTTTCTTGAGCCACTGAGGCTTCAGCATTGGCTAAAACTTGAGATATGAGTGCCTGTGTGTCAGCCATCTATAGTGGTATGTTTTATTGGCTTCTAATATGGCCAGTTACTTTAATATATTCAGTGTTTATAGATATATTAGTTGTACTTGTCTTTGTTTTATTTAGCAGAAAAATTGTGATGCTAATAGTGGCCTTACCGTCTCCATTAAACAAATATACAAAAGATTTTCCGATAATGAGCTATAACTTGAGATGTGATCTATTGGCATCAACACCAAAATGAGCACTCAAAGACAAGATCTGACGCTATTTCAAGATAATTCCATCATTCCTCACAACACTCTATCACGTGAACATCTCCTAGCTCTGATAACCCAAGTTCAGGGCACTTCAGCGAGTTGGCTAACTAATCTTCTAATTGAAAATGCCTTGTACAACACCTGTATCATCAACCATGATAAAAATCAGAATAAGACTGCACAGTCGGATGTTTTTGTTGTCTCACTTCTGCAAGACTACAACTTCTATGAGAAAGATCTGAAGAAGAATGGTGTGGAGATTAATGATAATAAAAATTTCCATTTCATTGACCTGTTCACTGATTTGTTCAACAAGGTATCTTCACCAGAGTCATTATCAAAGACTTTCGACCAAATTGCTGACCAGATCAGCTCATCATCATCTAATAGCAAGATTGTCATTATTGAAGGTATTGAATTTCTACTTTCAGCCACCACAGCTACCCCAATCTCATTATTGAAACAAGTGAACAAACTACAGAAATTATCATCAGCTCTATTCATCGTTGCCTCTTCAGATAAAGAATTAATAGACTCTAACAACGATTCAAGCTCACCGGAGTTTAAAACTTTGGACTTCCTAATTAGACTAATTCACCGTTCCAATCTAAACATCGCTTTGAGACCACTGGAAACCGGGAGAGCAAAAGATGTCACAGGTACATTGACGATATCGAAGGGCCCACTACCGTATGAATCAAAAGCAATCTCAGAGAAAGAATACTTGTTCTTCGTGTCTAAGGATCAAACTACAAAGCTCTTCTTCAGATGAATGCAATATATGTGTCATTTCAATCATTTAGTTCTTCTTCTTCTATTGTATAAGTCATCCAGGGTGAATTCCACTGCGCATCTCGTCCATAGAATAGGCAACGTTGGCCACACACTTCTCTCACCGACCAGGATCCAGTATGGGATGTTTTCCAGAGTTCGATGGACATCAAAAACCCTACCAAAATCCTTAACTAGAGTTCTCAATTCTGGCACGATCGTCACTTCTGTTGCATTCTTTGGTGTCTTTTCATCAATGGCCATTCTCTTGATGAAGCTGAACAGAAATCCGATCCGATCCATCAAGTCCACACGATGTTGTAACTCCAACCCAATTAGTCTTTGAAACATCCTTTTACTTTTCCAGCCGGTCTTGTGTTTGATGTCATTTATCAACAATGGGGCCAGGTAAGGTCTCGCCAATGATACAATGAAGTTATTGACATTGAACAGCTCAGTGACCCTTGTATATGGGTTCTGATGTTCATGGTCCTCATTAGCCTTCTGTGGTGTCAGGAACACGTATTCTCCTGTGCAGTTGAAACTATATGGTACCATGTCATCATTCAAATCTTTGATGTACAGTGTGACATTATCTTTCAATACACCAGTACCGATGGAAGCATAAACAGCGGACCAAATTACAACGTTTGGAGCAGTCACGTAGTTCAGCAGTGATGGAATAGCACGGTCAGTAGGGCGGACAATGATGTTCAAGATCTTCTCCGTCTTTAAGTAGGCTTCTTCAAATGTCATATCACCAATTACATCCTTAACGTATTTCATGAACACCAAGATATCCTGGGAATAACCTTTGTTTATTACATTCTCGATCAATGAGCCATACCTCTCATCGACATCAGTATTCAGACGATCAATATCCAATAGGTCATTTGTGATTGAGGTCAAAGTTGTAGCCAGTTCCTCGTTTGTCAATGTACAAATCAATGATGCAACCACTGCTCCAACAGCGCTACCTGATATTATTCTGGGTAGCAAACCTTTGAAATACAAAGCCTTAACTACACCTAGATGGCATAGCCCAAATAATGAACCACCTTGTAATATCAACGCCGTGGATCCGAATGCCTGTCTTGCGTCATGAAAGAAGTCTAGTTTCAACTGTGTAGAACTTGCAGGATTGTCATGCAATTTCGTTTGATCAATATAATGCAGGCAGTGGAGCACCTCAGTGATATAATCCTCAATCAAAATTTTAGTACCGGAATAAGAACGGTTAAACAACTCCCTATTAGCAATTCCACCAAAGTTTCTCAAGAATGAGCCTGTTCTAAACAGCTTCAACAATTGTGAGATATCGCCTTCGGTCCTGGCCGCTTTCAGTTCTTTCACTCTCTCAGATATAAGTCTGTAATCATACTTCGTACTTGTGAAATTATGTCTCCATAGATCTGAACCTGTGAGTCTGTCAATGTAAAAGGCATTGGATTGCCAATCATCATAGTTATCTGCCTTAAGGAGACTTTGTTTGGCTAGGTTTACAGGGTTCTTCCTGCGCCAAAGCTCAACGGATTTCTGAAGGGAAGTTAGTGAGGATCATTCGGATGACGAATAGAAGAGGAAACTTACTCTTATCCAAAATGTACTGATGTCAAATATAAAGTCTATGAGGGTCCAAACAACTGGAGGGATATGGTTCTAAAGGTGTTAACGGCAAGCCTAGGAGGAGCAGCATAATATCGTACATACCAATATCACACTAAGGAGTGATAGAAGAAATGACTTTGGCACCAATAGCATAATTTGTGCCGAGTTTAAAGTCTCTGATGGACAGTTCTTAAGTATGACAGTTGACACAATTTTTTAATTTCCCTAACAAATTTCTAGTCCCCAGCCCTTTAGTCCCCACTAAAAATAATGTCCGAGCCCCTAAGCCAGAGCCAGGTTAACCGAATCATACCATTAACTTCTCAATCTATAATTACTGAAGGAACTTCTTGTTGTACAGTATATCGTTGATCTCAATTTGAGGGACACAAGCCCACCCGACAACGTGACACCAGTGATTAAAGTCATGGAATTGATATGAAGAATATTTTCCAGTTATCCTTATCAGAACAGCTTAACACTCTCAGTACCATTGATCACCATCTAACTTCCGGCAAAGTCAAAATCATGAGGCAAAGCTTGAAAGAGTGAGCACATCTAACAGCCCTCTCAGTCTCGATAGAACCCCTTATTCTGCTCTCGAGCGTGCGAATCTATTTATCGACAAGCAAGAGAGAAGGTGCAGCATGTCTATGACTGTAACAATAGAAAGATATCATTGACTTTACCACTAGGGGCCACAAATTAGTGCCGCTAAATTTGGATCTTCATCATCCAGAGGCCCCATACGGATACAGTCAGTATCAGATTCTGTTGACAATTGGATCGCCCCAAAATTCATCCCGGGGCCCTTCCAAGTCAACCGTTACCACTTCACACCTAGTTACAGGAGGTTGAACAGTACGTTGACTTCTTGCGAAGGAGTAGCTCATCTCTAATGAGGTTGGAGTAATCTCAGAATCAGGTTGTCAGTGGGCAAGAAGCAAGAGATTAAGTTCAAGTGTATACATGGTACTAATAGCTTCTTGTAAACCACTTTGATTACTAGCCTGATCTCGCATTCAGGGTCAGCCCTAATCACTATCGGCCGAGCAGTGGAAGCACCCTTGGAACACCTTAGAAAGCGGCCTTTGTGGAATAAAACATCACACAAACAGCCATTATCAGATCAAGATTGCAATTGTCAGCAAATCTACGCTAAACTTTCCACTCTTTACCGTGGTACCTTCACTGTAGCGTTTGCCACATGATCTGTTCGTAAAAATAATTCCTTCTTCTCCTGTTAAAAGCGGTAAGCCCGTCTTAACGCCGCGCCGAGTAATCGCATTTAACGGTTTTTGCCCTGTCATCGAGACATTGAAAACGATGGTAGAGGAGGGCTCCTTGCGAGTAGTAGCTCCTCTTAACACTTAGCGACTGACTTGGTCTACCTCCGTAACATATAGTGCATCCAATTTGACCTACATCCTGTTGATAGTGGCAAAATGCAACACGGCGTTTGATCAGTTTCATGGCGTCGGAGATGCTTCCTAATTAGGGAATTCGCAATCTGCACCATACGAAAAATTATTGATAAAGTTGGAGAGTGATTTAAGTTGAACTGAGTCCTTTTATTTCGAACTTAAAAAACGAGAGAATTAAAAGCTTATCAGAATTCAAGACTTGCCACTTGAGAGGAATACTTTAGTTATAAATACTTCCTGAATCTGCGGCTTCATCACTTATTGTTAATTGGCTCATCGCACAACCAGAATCGAGATGCCTGAGAAATCACAACTCGATCAAGCAAAGGGCCAGTGCGAGTTGTCCACATCAGATCTCAACGAAAAGCAGGAAGCTCCATTGTCAGACTCCACGTCTTCTCACGATGCTACTGATGCACTACAGAAGAAGATCCAGCCAAAGAAAGGTTTCTTCCTTGTGAAATGGCTAACTGGTAGCACACCAAAACCAATCATACCTAACGACACACTGTATCCACTCTTAACAGCAAACATCTTCTCAATCCTAACATTTGCATGGGTGAGTCCAATCATAAAGAAAGGTTATCTGCGAAGACTGGAAGAGGAAGATTTATTCAAGATTGGTGGTGATTTGAAGACTGGAAACGTAACAGTCATCTTTGAAGAGAAATTGGAACGGAGAATTGCCAAATGGAAGGCTAAGCACCCAGGAACACCATACAATAAATGGGTCATAATACTTGCTCTGAATGATACCTTCAAGCACCGTTTTTGGCTAGAAGCCGGTGTCGCAAAGATCATTGCTGATTTGTTGCAAGTCACAATGCCTTTATTAGTTCGAGCTTTAGTTAAGTACATTCAAAAGAAAGACTTACCTGGTTTCAACGAAAAGATTGGTCATGCTATTGGGTATTCGATCGGTATCTCACTGATGCTACTTTGCAGCAGTATTGGTGTCTCTAGATACTTCCATGGTGCCATGGTTACTGGTGCACAGGTTAAATCTGTTCTGACTAATGTCATCTACAAGAAGAGTTTCAGAATCAGTCCAAAGGCTAGATTTGAGTACCCTAATGGTAAAGTGAACAGTATTGTGATGGCTGATTTGTCAAGGGTTGATATGGCTGTCGGTGTCTTTCATTTCATATGGTCCTTCCCTGTGTCATTTGGTGTTGGTATTGGGATCTTGTGTTCTCAGTTGGGTGGTCAAGCTATGTTAGGTGTTGGTTGTGTTTTAATCTTGATTTGCGCTATGTTTATGGTTAATGCGAAATTGAAAAAGCTAAGAAGAACAGCTGGTGTTTACATCGATAAGAGAGTATCTGCCATTAGTGAAGTTATCAACAACTTGAAAATGATTAAGCTCTACTCTTGGGAACAGCCATACTTGAAGACTATTGAAGACTATAGGACAAGTGAAAAACAAATCATCTTGAATATCCAATTATTGAAATCTTGGTTGAACTCTGCTATTTCATCAATTACTTATGTTGCCACTTTGTTCACTTTCATCTTGATCTTCTACACATCCGACAATTTCCAGCCTTATAACATTTTCTCCGCTATTACCTTGTTCAACGTCTTGAGAATGCCTTTGAACTTGCTGCCATTTTCAACTGCACTAGCTGTCGATGCTATGGTTGCTCTAGACAGGGTCTCTGGACTTCTACAAGCTGAAGAAGGTGAAGACACAGTTCAAAGATATGCTTATACAGACTCGCCTAATGCCATTGAGATGCAAAATGGCTCTTTCCAATGGGACGTTGAAGAACCGGAATTTGAGAAGCAATTAAAGAAGACAATGACCAATAAAAAGCTTGATAGAACCGCTACAAATAAATCCACAGTTGTTAGTGAAGCCGCTGGTGACGACTTGGGATTTCCAGGCTTGCTTAATATCAACTTATCTGTTCAGAAGAATGAGCTCATCATTGTTACTGGCTCAATCGGTACTGGTAAGTCTTCATTATTGAACGCCATTGAAGGGTCCATGAAAAAAGAATCTGGTAATTCCAAAGTTTACGGCTCTTTAACATTTTGTTCTTATCCATGGGTTCAGAATGCTACTATCAGAGAAAACATTCTATTTGGTCTTCCATACGTGCGCTCCAAATACCACACTGTGGTGCGTGCTTGTGCCCTAGATGTTGATTTCACCATTTTGCCAGACGGTGACCGTACCGAAGTTGGTGAACGTGGTATTACTTTATCTGGTGGTCAAAAGGCTAGAATCAACTTGGCAAGAGCAGTTTATTCTGACAGGGATATCATTCTATTAGATGATGTGTTATCTGCTGTCGATGCTAGAGTTGGTAAACATATCATGAATGAATGTATTTGTGGTTTACTGAAGGGAAAGACAAGATTATTGGCTACACATCAGCTGTCATTGATCGGCTCTGCTGATAGAATAATTGTCTTAGATGGTACTGGGTCCATTGATATCGGTACCCAGGACGAACTGATGGCTAGAAGTGAGGCTTTTGCCAATTTGATGCAATACAGTAAAGAAACGAAATCCGAGGATGATATTGAAGAAGATGAAGAACTAGAGAATGAAGAGAAACTTGTCCTCGAAAGACAAAAGACCCAAGCTTCAAAACTTGGTTCCGAAACTGAATCAGAGGGAGAGGATGAGAAGAAAGATAATGGATTTTCTGAATCAAGAGGTTCAAAATCCATATCGATGGCTATATATGCCAACTACTTACAACTGGGGTCTGGTTTACCAAAATGGGTTATTGTCCCATTGTTTATTTTGACACTTGCCGTTAATGGGTTCTTGCAACTGTTCCACTCTGTTTGGTTGACATTCTGGCTATCTGACAAGTTTGGTTACACTTCTGATGTCTATGCTGGTCTTTATGGTATGTTTGTCGGTTTTGCTGTGTTGTCCTATATTGGTCTATACTGTGGCATGGCTACTATCAATAACAATGCCGGTTTGAGGCTATTCAACTTGAGTGCTAAGAGACTTTTGAAGACTCCAATGTGGTTTATGGATGTTACTCCGCTTGGTCGTATCTTGAACAGATTCACAAAAGATGTTGATACTTTGGACACTGATATGATTGAACAATTAAGAATGTTTTTAACTTCAACTTCATTAGTTGGTGCTACCATTGTACTTTGTGGTATTTACATCCCTTGGTTCTTCATTGCTGTGCCTATTGCTCTGTTTGTGTACTGGTGTTTGTCTTCTTACTATAAGCCATCAGCTTTGGATATCAAAAGAATGGAGGCCAATTACAGATCTTTTGTCTTTACTCACTTCAACGAGTCCCTAAGTGGTATGAAGGTTATTAAGTCCTATGGTTCCACTGAAAGGTTTTTGAAGCAGTACGAAAACTTGATTGACAATATGAACTCTGCTTACTTCTTAACGATGGCTAATCAAAGATGGTTATCTATCAGATTGGATCTGGTTAGTGCCCTTGTGACTTTGTTTGTATCTATAATGTGTGTTTGTGGTGTCTTTGACTTGAATGGATCTTCATCAGGTTTATTGGTTTCTTACATGATTCAAGTCTCTACTATGGTTTCTTTAATGATTAGATCAATGACACAAGTTGAGAATGATTTCAACTCTGCTGAAAGGTTATTTGAATATGCCACTGAACTGCCAACGGAGGGTCCATTTGAGAAAGAAGAGACCAAACCAGCTGAATCTTGGCCAGAAAATGGTGCAATTGAATTCCATGATGTCTGTCTAAGTTATAGAGAGGGTTTACCTTTAGTGCTAAATAATGTCTCATTCAGTGTCAAGGCTGGTGAAAAGATAGGTATATGTGGTAGAACTGGTGCTGGTAAGAGTACAATCATGAATGCCCTGTTTAGAGTTAGCGAATTAGCTCATGGTTCTGTTGTTATTGATGGTGTTCAGATCTCGGATATCGGTTTGAACGACTTGAGATCCAAGCTATCCATCATTCCTCAGGACCCTGTTCTGTTCCATGGTTCTATCAGACAGAACTTGGATCCATTCGGTACGAGTACAGACTCTCAACTATGGGACGCACTGAGAAGAAGTTGGCTTGTGGAGACCGGTGCTATTGGTACTGGTCAATTCATTCCTGGTCAAGATGATATTAAGAAGTTTCATAAATTCCACTTGGATCAGCTAGTTGAAGATGATGGTGCTAATTTTTCACTAGGTGAACGTCAATTGTTGGCTTTAGCTAGAGCTTTGGTGCGTGATTCTAAAATTTTGATCTTGGATGAAGCCACTTCTAGTGTTGATTATGAAACTGATGCCATGATTCAACAAACCATCGTTGATGAGTTTAGTCAGTGTACAATCCTGTGTATTGCCCATAGATTGAAAACAATTTTAAATTATGACAAGATCTTGGTGTTGGATAAAGGTGAAGTTAAAGAGTTTGACACTCCATATAACTTGTTTTTGCATGGTGGGATCTTCACAGAGATGTGTGACAGATCGAAGATCAAAAAGGAAGACTTCCCGAATCGTCATTGATTCGTCATAAACATAGAGCTCGCATTCTGTTATCAAACTTTGATTTATATTAATAATTAATAACTATTTATTTGAAAATGACAACAAAATAGTTTGTAGCTACTCGTTCTATTATCGTAATCAGTACTACTAGTTACATTTTTAAAGAATTACTACAGATTTATAAATACAGTCATGAATATCGTCATTTCATTCGTTATATGTGCTCACCTACTTCTGTTTACCATTGATCTTCTCAAATTGTTCCTTCCTCAATTGTGTACTACTCAGCTTATTTTTGAACCCATCTTCCGCTTCACCTCCAATGACATTTATAACGTGAACCTCCAATTCTCTCATACCTTTCTCATTTCTAGTCTTATTGACAAATGCGCCTCCTGAAACGGTTTCTCTGCTGACGATTAGCGAATCGATGTCCTCTATGTACCCAGTTGGACCACAAACATCACGAATAGGTTGTGGATCGATTTCAAGACCAGGTTTAACTTTATCTAAAAATTTCAAGACCCTATGAACTCTATAGTCATATGATTGAAGGAGTTCTTTGAATTGTTTCTTTTCGAGCAATTCCTCATCTGTTATACCGACAATCAATTTCTCTTTAGTTAAGAATGCAGAAGCTGTCAGCAGAATTCTATGACCATCATGGAAATGGTCGAAAGTACCACCAACGGCAGAGACCTTCGAAATATCCTCACTCGAATTATCCTTATCCAGTTTGACTTTCTTATGCAATGGCTTTGTTGTATCCACTTGTATTAGGTCCAACAATTCTTTGTCATGGTATTCAAACTTGGTTAGTTCTTCTTCAGTGGCGTAAATCACAGCTTCCCAATCTGGACTAGTTATTCTCTTGTAATGCTCATTGTAAAGTACCGTGGTTTCTACCTGTGGTAACGTATCACCGAGGACATCTGAGGCAAGATTATAAGCTTCAGCTATAGCCTGGTCCAATTGGTTTAGTTGGTTAATATGGGAAAGTATCAAGATGTCCAAAGAGGCCTCTTCGGACAATATTTCAGCAGCTCTTTCAAGGAGTGGTTTATAACTCTGAATTGAGTCTATTCTTTGAATCAGCAATAACGCTGAGGGATATTTAGACATAACTTCAGTGGCGTTTTAAAAGACTTCCCCAGTATTTATCGATTGCTTAACTGAAATATTTTATATTTTAGTATTTGAATCGCGAAATCAAAACATTTTTATAAAACGTATTCGCGCACTAAAAAAAAAAATTATATTCATGGAAAATTTTCTGGTTCAACATGAAAAGTGAAGTAAGTTTTGTTTAAGATAAAGTCCATATATAATGTCTTTACCATCATTACCAAGTTCCTTCGGTGCTGAGAATTTCAAAGCCGGTGCCAAATACACTGCTCCAGTGCGTCGTCCAATTGAACCAGTTGGTCGTTACTTTTTAGCCCATGCTTCTCGTACTTTAAGAGGTCATACTTGGTCAGAATTTGAAAAAATTGAAGCTGAAAAGAATGTTGCTCAAGTTGAAAAAGAAGATGAAGATGCTGATTTAGGTGATGAAGAACAAGATGCTGAATTATTAGCTCATGATCCAAGAGAATGGAAAACTGCTGATTTATATGCTGTTTTAGGTATTTCTCATTTAAGATGGAGAGCTACTACTGATCAAATTAGAAGAGCTCATAGAAAGCAAGTTTTAAAACATCATCCAGATAAAAAAGGTGAAAAAGGTGGTTTAGATCAAGATGGGTTCTTTAAAATTATTCAAAAGGCTAAAGAAGTCTTATTAGATTCAACTAAACGTCAACAATATGATTCAGTTGATGAAGGTGCCGATGTTGCTCCACCTGCTCCAAAGACTCAATATGATTTTATTGAAGCTTGGGGTCCTTTCTTTGCTTCTGAATCACGTTTCTCTAAAAAACAACCAGTTCCTCAATTAGGTGATATGGATTCACCAAAATCAGATGTTGAAGCTTTTTACAGTTTTTGGTATAAATTTGATTCATGGAGATCATTTGAATTTTTGGATGAAGATGTTCCAGATGATTCATCAAACAGAGATCATAAACGTTATATTGAACGTAAAAATGTTGCTGCTAGAAAGAAGAAGAAGTCTGAAGATAATGCTAGATTAATTAAATTAGTTGAAAGAGCCCTTGCTGAAGATCCAAGAATGAAATTGTTTAGAGAACAAGAAAAAGCTGAAAAGGAAAAAAGAAAATGGGAAAGAGAAGCTGGTGCTCGTGCTGAAGCTGAAGCTAAGGCTAAGAAAGAAGCTGAAGAAGCTGCTGCTGCTAAAGCCGCCGAGGAAGCTGCTGCTGCTGCTAAAGCCGATTCTAAAAAGGCTAAAGAAGCTGCTAAGAATGCTAAAAAGAAAAATAAAAGAGCCATTAGAAATGCTGGTAAAGATAATGATTACTTTGGTGATGCTGCTAAAGCTGAAGATATTGATGCTGATATCACTTTATTATTGGACTCATTTGATGATTTACAATTAGCTGATGTTGCTGGTAAAGTCTCTTCTGATGCTAAGAGTGCTCTTGCTGCTGCTGCCCAAGAACAAGTTGCTGCAGGTAAGATTTCAGCTTTGAAATACTTTGCTTAGACCTTAAGTTTTATAGAGAGTTAAGTTATTCTTTGATTTGTAGATCTACAGATAATTTCTATGCACCTATGCTATTCCATATATATAAAAATTTTACTCTTTTGGTTTAGTATAATTTAATCTCTCTTTCCACATTTGTTTGGCACCATGGATTGTAGTTGGATGAATCTTGATATGATCTTCATCTTCTTCCTCTTCCTTTTGATCAATTTTTATTGAAATTTCATCACCATTTTTTTTAATCTTATAATGTGAACCAAGTACTAAATCTTTAGCAACAATTTCTCTTGTTCTACCTAATGATTCAATTTCTGCAACACGATCTAAAGTATCATTTAATAATTCTTCAAAACCTGGTTGTTCAATAATTTCTAAAAATCCACGCATCATTGGAACAGAATCTGCTCTAACAAAAGAATTTGAAGAATCAATTGTAAAAATATTTAAATTATCATATAATTGAATAAAATCATTTCTTGTCATAATTTGTCTTGCTCTCCATAATGGTAATTCAGGTAATTTATGACTCCAATGAATATGTTTAGAATTTTTTTGATGTTCTTTATACATTTCAACTAATTTTTTAGCTAAAAGCATTGATGAAGTTGCAAATTTACCACTATCATTAACATCATCATCCATACCTGAACCTAATAATCCACATTGATTTAAAAACCAAGTCTTTTCACGATCAATTAATTTATGACAAGCTTTCAAGATATCTGGTTGTTTTGTAACTTCAGCAAGATGTTGAGGTCTACCACCAATAAGTTCATAAACTTCGTTAGCAATTTTTGGATCTAAATTTTCATTAAAATATCTTTTTCTTGTGACACTCAAAGCGTGAACTGATTGTTCTCTATTAAAATCTCTAACGTTAACAACTTCTAATCTTGTACCTAATTGTTTTAAACGTTCATAAAGCCAATAATCATCAGAATTAAAAATAATTGTAACTAACCCTGCACCTGATAATGCTTCAGCCTTTTGTTGTAAAAGTTCAACTAATTTAACACCTTCTTCATCAGCTTTAATTAAATGAGAATTATTTATAATTAAAGTCATTGGTTTACCATGTTTTTTAACTCTACCAACGGCAACTTCTTCTAATTTATTAAAAGCTCTTTCAATATCTAATAACGCAGTTGTATCCCTTGGACCTCTAATTGAAAATAATGAACCAATATAATCTTCATGAAATTCAAAATTTAAAGCTTTACCTAATCTAATTCTAAAAATTTCTGGATCAGAATGAGCATCAATAAATGCACAATTAAAACTATCAACTTTTTTCATTGAATCTAAAATCATTGAACTTTTACCACAACCTTTTTCACCTGTAACTAAAAAATATCTACCAACGATATTACCAGAAATTATATCATCTAATAATTTTTGTTCAGGTCTTTCAATCCAATCACCTTCACGAGATGTTGTACGTTTATGCATTGTTAATTCAAATGCATCATCACCTTTATCAAATGCATTACTCATTTTACTAATAACATGAGCATTATAAAATTTATGATAAGCTATCCCTGCACCACCAAGAACAGCTAATGAAGCAAACGTGATACCTGAAGTCTCTAATGATTTAAACAAGAAGCCTTTAAATTTTTCCCATGTTGTTTCTTCATGTTCTTCATAATCATGTTCTGTATAATCATTGTTATTGTTATTATTATTCCCACCATTTGAAGAACTAGAGTTTCCTTGTGATTCTGTATTTGATGATTGTTTTTCACTAACAGTTTGTGATTCATGATTTGATGATTTAAAATTATCTTCACTTGTTGGTATTAAAATCTTTGGTTTATTTGGATCTTGTTTACGTTTTAATTTCTTTAATTTCTTCTTTGTATCATCGTTATCTAATTCTTCAAGGATTCCATCAATTGGCATCAATGGATTAATACGATTAATAATCGATTGATGGAAAGTTCTCTTGCCAATGTGATAAGTATTGGAGACAAGACATCTCCTAACTATTGGAATCATATCATATAAATGAGTGAATTTTGATAAGAAATTAGAATATGATTTAAATTTTCATGTTTTTTTCAATTGAATTCAATTTCTTCTGGGCATATGTAAGCTGCAGGGTCTTAAAAGGCTGAGTAGACTTTCAATAGTGAAGGACATGTACTAAGTTATTAGCATATATAACAAATTTATTATTTATAACAAATTAATGTATTTATAACAAATTTATATATTTATAACAAATTTATATATTTATAACAACTACAAATTTGTACAAAAAAATCATTTTATAACATTTATTAAAGATTTAAGAACAAGAATACGTTGTAAATATTCAATTGTTAATCAACAAAAGTATAATCTAAATAATTTAGAAACATTTGTGATGAACAATAGAAGGACCAGATTCGTCGTATTCTTGTTTTGAGATCCACATTTGTTGGAAAGTAGATAATGAAGCCAAAATAGAACCACCAATCCAAACAGAATATTTTCTTTCAGGTGGAGCAATAATTTTAACTTTCATTGATGATGGAGCTAAAGCAGTAATTTCCTTTTGCATACGTTCAGCAATACCTGGGAACATAGTAGTACCACCAGATAAAACAATGTTACCATATAATTCTTTTCTAACATCAACATCAGTTTTCATAATTGAATTATAAGTAGTTTGATCAATACCTGCAGCTTCTAAACCTAATAATGAAGGATGGAATAAAGCTTCTGGAGCTCTAAATCTTTCATTACCAATAGTAATAACTTGACCATCTGGTAATTCATAAGATTTTTCAATAGCTGAAGATTGAGCTGAAGTTTGTAATTCTTGATCAAAATCCAAAGCGACATAGGCTAATTTTTCTTTAATATCTCTAACAATTTCCCTTTCAGCTGTAGTTGAGAATGAATAACCACGTTCTGATAAAATTTTCATCAAATAATCAGTTAAATCTCTACCAGCTAAATCAATTCTTAAAATAGCATGAGGTAAAGCAAAACCTGCATAAATTGGAACAACGTGAGTAACACCATCACCTGAATCTAAAACGATACCTGTAGTTCTACCAGATGAATATAATGATAACACAGCTTGAATGTTAACATAAAAAGCTGGAACGTTAAAAGTTTCAAATAAAATTTGAATCATTTTTTCTCTGTTTAATTTTGGATTCATTGGAGCTTCAGTTAATAAAACTGGATGTTCTTCTGGAGCAACACGTAATTCATTATAAAAAGTATGATGCCAAATTTTTTCCATATCATCCCAATTAGTAACAATACCATGTTCAATTGGATAACGTAAAGTTAAAATACCTCTTTTTGATTGAGCTTCATCACCAACATAAGAATCTTTTTGACCCATACCAACCATAATACCTTGATGTCTTGGTCTACCAACAATTGATGGGAAAACAGCACGTGGAGCGTCATCACCGGCGAAACCGGCTTTACACATACCAGAACCGTTATCAATAACTAAGGCGGCAATTTCTTCTAAAAAGATAAAGTTAGTAAAGTTCTATTGTTAAATTTCCAAATTCGGTTAACGGAGGGAAATTCCCGAAATCTCAGCAAAAAAAACCTGATCTGAGAAAAGGACAAGTAAGAATTTAAAAACAGGCGAAATCAAATTTGAATTAAAACTAAGTTAATTTAATTCAATTTGATAAATCATTGGAATTGATCAAATTCTATAATTGATATTCTAATCTAATTTCATATCATTAAATTTCTTTTAGCCCCCGATTAAAGCATTCTCGGATCAATTCAAACATTCCCAACGCGGTTAATTATAATTGAAGAGTAATGATTCAGATCTCAATTGAGTCAATGGTTATAATCAAAACATATTAAATTGTCCATTCTAATTGAGACTGATTGACATTGATTGATCTGATTGACATTGATTGATCTGATTGATCTTTGATTGATCTTTGATTGATTGATTGCCATCAATCAATATCAATTAAATAACGTGTCTTTTAATCAATTCCATTCATAATTCAATTCAATTCATTTATATCCCCCCTCATTTACCAAATTATAAATTTATAAACTTACCTTCAGCCATTTTAATTTATCTTTATTACTTTAAATAATGTTGATAAAAGTTGTAATAGTTTAAAGTGAATTTTCATTTTTTAACTTTTTAAAAGGGGGGGGGCGAAGGAAAAAAATCGACGAACTTGTTCGCGCAAAATTAATTTTAGTTTTTTTTTTTTTTTTAAATCGTTTTAGGAAATTTTTGGAAATTTTTATGAAATTTTAGTGTTTTTTTTAAAATTCTTTAAAATTCTTTAAAGTGTATTCCGAGGGCTGCGCCATACTAAAATGTATGGAGATTTCCGGGATACAGTAGGGTTACTTTAAACTCATTAACTGATAAGAGATTAAGATATATATAATTAGTATAATAGTATAATAGTATAATCATATACATTAATCTATAATGATCAATATGATAGATACTAGTATTACACTGATAATGGTCATACATAATCGGTCATGTTGATAGATTAATGTCATACATCAATGGTCATACAAATGATCAAGAGGCGGTGCAAGTTTAAAATAGTTTAAGGCAGTGTTTGGTATACTAAGCCTTCTTTAGAGTAAGAACAATTAGTGAATATCTCTCTGATATCATTCTCAATTATATTAAATCATTAACTCTATACTTTTATACTGATTTAAAACCGATAACGAACGTGTTAGCTAATTAAAAGAATACATTATGATATACTAATTTCTATTTCTCATTATATAAAACTATATTAAAAGAAGTTTCATTTACTTAACTTAATTCTTTGTCTTTGTCCTTGTCATTATCTTTGTCATTGTTATTATCTTTGTCATTGTTGTCTCTGATAATTTCTCATTACAAACGCGCTTAACGCGATTTAATTAAATTTTAAAAAACATAACAATTATAATCACTTATAATATAATTAATCACAAATGGAATCAAATATTGATCCTGAAATTAATTCACAAATTGAATCACATAATGGACTTTTTGAAAAATATACAATTCCACAAGATTATAATTCACCAAATTCAAATAATGATCAAAATGAATTTATAAATCAACCAAATTCAAATAATGATCAAAATGAATTTATAAATCAACCAAATTCACCAATTCAACATGATTTTCAATATGATTTAGATAATAATAAATCACAATCAACAAATGAAGTTGCAGTTGCCGCTGCCGCTGCTGCTGCCGCTGCTGCTAATTTATCAAATATTATAAATTTTAATGAAGAAAGATCAGATTCAAATAGAAATTCACATCAAGAATCATTAAATTTTCTTAGGAATGCCCTTGAATTAGATCAAGATGAAAAAAAAACCTCATCACAAGTACAAACTTTGATAAAACCTAAACAACAACTAGTACATGATTCTGAATCAAATGTATCAATTGTTGTTGTAAATCCAGGTTCACAAAATGGAACTTCACGTTTAGGAAGACCAAGAAAACATAAAACTTTGATGAAACCAAATAGTAATACATCATTTAAAAATCAAGAACAAGCAATGATTTCAACTTTTAGAGTAGATGCTAAACCTTTAGGTGGTCCAGGTTCAAGAGGTGGTAGAAAGAATAAATCAATTAGAAAACCATTGGCGGCATCAAATTTAAATAAAAGAAAAATCCAAACACAATTAAATTTTCCTAATAAGAAGAAAATTTTGATAGATGAAACTCAAATAATTGATGTATCTTCAGATTCTTCAGATGATGATTCTATTGATTCAGAAAAAACTAAACAGGAACCTCCAGCAGATGTTCAAGATAAAAAATCTGATGATGAAGTCATTGATGTCTCATCATCAGAATCAGACCATGAAATTGGTCCAACTATAATCTTAGAGAATTATGAATCATTAACAGCTAAAGGTCGAAGTACAGCTAAAGAAGTACCAACTATAAATGGTTCAATACTTATCCCATTGAAACATCATAAGAGGAAAAAAGATATTTATGCTCCTTTAACTCCCTTATACGATGATTTATATGAATTAAATGAAATTAATTTTAAAATCCCAGAATTAAATAAAGTCGCAATGGGATATAATTTAAAACCAACACCATATGCTAAAGATATCATTTCCATTCTAGGGTTTTATAATAAATTTAAAGACAGTTTTATAAATATTCCAAATCTTTCACCACAAGATATAGAAACTGGATTAAAGTTAAGACCATCACAACCATACGGTCTGTCTAATGTCAATGAAAAACCTGCAACAAGAGACGTTCAAGATGGTGATGTCTCTGATACAATTCAAAGTTTCTTTAAACAATTATTAGCATTAACTTTAAACAAGAAACTTAATACTATTGAAACATCACTAGCTAAATCACTTAAAGAATTACAAACTATCATTGGGGAACTTGGTCTGCCTATTGAATGGAGAGATGATTCTAAAATTTTTGAAACTGAGAAAATTCCATTAAATGATGAACCTGTTGATTTTGAAATGTCTGAAATTTTATTCTTAGAGAAAGAAACTTATCAATTACCAATTGTTAAAGATTCACCAATTGATAATGATTCATTTATCCAAGAAGGTCTTCAAGCTTTAACACCAAGTGATAGATTAATCTTAATAAGGTCATTAACACAATGGGCACTTTCAAATTCTGAAATCATTAAGGGTCAAATTTCAACTTTAGTAAATGTTAATGAATATGGTGATAAAGAGAAAACATATGTATCACGTTATATTAAAGAAGGTTCAAAAGGTGTTGATAATAATAATAGAAATGCTAAATTAAGGAAAAAAAATTCCAAAGAACCAGAATTTGATGCAAATGATAATCCATATAAACATCCATTAAATTTTAGAATTTTAGATTTCTTTATTGGTGAAGGTGGTATAAATGGTCGTTTTTATTTAGTTAGAACTTTTAATCAGGATAAAAATTCATTATCTTATCAATCAGAGATTAATAAATTGGAAAAAAATTGGAAATTTAGTGATACCCATGATCAACCATCAAAATTTAAATTATATGTTCAAGATCTAAGTACAACATTGTTAAACATCAATGAAATTGAACCAACCACAAAACCAACTTTAGATCCATGGTATGAAATTGCTTCAACTCCAAATGAATTATCTAAATTTATTACATTTTTAAAATCAATTGAAAATAAACCAAAGACATTACTTCAATTAACTTCATATTTAGAAGAAATTCAACCTTTATTAATTAAATTTGATAAAATTGAAAATGTATATACACCAAATTTAATAAGATCTTCAAGACGTACAAGGACAAATATGATTGCAATAAGGGAACAAGATCAAATTTTACAAAAAATTGTTGATGAAAGTGATAGTGATTAATTATTAATTTTTAATGAATTATATATATTTATTTCCTTGTACGTTTAATTGATTCTTTTTCATAAAATTGATTTAATCTTTTTGAAGGTTTTTCATCTTTTGTATCAATAATTAAAAGTTGTTCATTTGCAAGTTTATTATCATTATTTTCATTAAATTTTAATTTATGTGAAAAAATATCTAAATCTGAATCAGATTCTGATAAATTATCAAAATCAATATCCTTATGAGTATCTAACTGGTTTTCAGGTTTAAGATTTGTTAATTTTCGAGTGAAAGTTTCTAAAAGTTTTAATGTTTCTTTATCTCTATCTTCTTTTGATTGTTTAACCTTGTAAGATGTTTGTTCTTTTGATTTATTTAATTCTTTTAATGAATTAATAGTTTGAATCTCATTTAATGATTCTCTGTGTTTATCAAGCTTTGTTTCTTTAATATCTGATTCTTCTGATTCTTGTGGTTCTTTCTCTTGTGGTTCTTCTATATCTTGTTCTTCTGATTCTTTCTCTTTAGTTTCAATGAATTCATCCTTTAAACTAATTTTGTGTTTTGATAATTTTTTATCATTTAAAATGTCATGAGCACTTTTCATCTTTATATCTAAAGAATCTTCATTATCATCACCTAAATTTAATTTAACCTTTGTCTTTCTTTGTTTTTTCTTCTTTTCTTTAAATTCATGAATTATATCATCTTTCTTTAAATTATTGAAAAATGGTACTATGATTTCACTTTTAATAATTTTAACAGGATACAATGGAGTTTCACCATCTTTATCAAGTTCACAATCTGCAATTTTCAAAACATTAAAAATTGTATTATCAACAATTTTACCAATAATTGTATTTTTACCATTTAATTCAATTGATTCTTTTAATGTTATAAAAAAACTACCATTATTTAAATCTTTACCTGAATTAACACAACCAATAATACCACGTTTAAAGAATTTTAATCTTGAATTAAATTCATCTGATATTGGTTCATCTTTAAAATCACCATTTAATTGAATAATAAAATTTGGTATTATTTTATTAAATGAAAGACCATTAAATCTTTGATTTAAAACATTTTGTAAAAAAAAAATTGAATTTAAAGGAGTTTCTTTTGCCCATAATTCAATTATAATTGGACCTTTTGTTGTATCAATCTTTACTTTTGCAGTTGTTTGAGGTTCTAATGACATTAATATCATATTGTTCTTAACTTGATATGTTTTTTTTTTTTTTTTTTTTTAAATTCGGATAAAAAGTTTACAAATAACTTGTTATAATCAATTTATAATTAAAGTAAATATCTTTTTTTATTTAGTGGATTTATATAATGAATTCTAATATCAATTGGATTAATTCTGATTAATGTTCATATCAATCATTGTTTAATATATTAGAATTAAATCACAAATTTGATTCAATGAAGTTTACAGGACCATTTATTTCTGATATTTTTTTCTAATCCAAGTACATTGGTATTGAATACATGTTAAATTATTAGTTAATTATATGATTGAATTATTGATTACCATTAAGGTGATTATTAAACATGATTGTTTTATTAAATACATGTTAGATGATTAATATAATTATTAAATACTAAGATGATTAATATGATTATTAAATACATGTTAAGATTATTTAGTGCTTTAGATACATATTAAGATTTCAACTTTAAGAAACTTAATTGATAATGATTAAATTGATAATCTATATTCAATTAATTATAAATAGTATCTACATTAAATTAATTATAAATAGTATCTACATTAAATTAACATTTAAATTGAAATATTTTGACACAAATTTAATTCCGTTTAATCTCCGTTCGGAATTTTCTTTTATATAATTTAATATCGGAATAATTCCGATGATGTATCGGTAAATTGTTTTACTGTGTTATGTTATTAATGGTCATAATTGAGACTAGAATTATATATAATTATACTAATTAATTATATAGTTGATATACAGATATAATTGATGTAATTAATAATATAATTATGTAATTGATACAATTGATATAATTGATTACAGATATGAATGAAACATCTTATCATTAACAAATACACCCAATAAACCCAATTCCAATGCATGGATATCAATATTAGAAGATAAATTCTTAATATTCTTCAAGATACATTATCAATGCTTGAATATTCAACGATTCTACAACGTTAATATAAAACATAATTATGCTATTAATCAAGTTGTACAACTATTATTCTTAATCTTCAGTTCTCATTGATTCTTTAGTTCTCATTGATTCTTCAGTTCTCATTGATTCTTTAGTTCTCATTGATTCTTTTAGTTCTCATTGATTCTTTATTGATTCTTTATTGATTCTTTATTGATTCTTTATTGATTCTTTATTGATTCAAATCATCTTTTAATTAATTAAATTTTAATCAATGCGCCACGATAATATAAAGAGCATGAATAATACCTGGAATATAACCTAAAACTGTTAAAATTATATTAATTAATAATTGCATACCACAACCAACTTCTAAGAAAACACCTAAAGGTGGTAAAATAACTGCAGCAACAATTTTAAAAATATCTGAACAAGTAAGAGCCATTTTTGATTTTTATGTATAAAGTTTTTATGTATGTAAGTATAAATTTTTAAATGCAGGGATTCAAGACTTTATATAATTTTAAGATAGCAATCAAGCAATAAAAAATGTACATTTGAAATTATGTAAATTGTTTGAATGTAAATGAGAATTAATGAGAATAATAAGAGAGTAAATAGAATAGAGAATAATTATAAGAATATAGAATAATAATAAGAATAAAGAGTAAATAGAATAATAATAATAATAACAAAAACAATAAGAATAACTACAATATATTAATGATTAATTGCATGTTTAAATAATTTTAATCCTAACCATGCTAAATAACACCAAATCCATGCTAAAACAGGTATTAACATTATTGCAATTGAATAATAATTCTCTATTGGTAAATCATTATCATTAAACCATAAATTATTTGATATTTTAAAAAAATTAAACAATGATAATAAACAAATAATTGAAATTGACCAAATTCCAATTAAAATTATAATTCCTTTATTAAAATCATCTTTATTTGAATTAAATTTTTGTATTTTTGGTTTAATTAATGGAATTGGTTTCATTATGTTCTAATTATAGTAAAAGTATATAAATTGCGCCTATTTTTTTTTTTACACTGCCCGATAAATAAATGATTAAGTAATTAAATTAATGATTAACGATTAAATGATTAGATTAATGATTAAATTAATGATTAATGATTAAATTAATGATTAGATGATTAAATTAATGATTACATGATTACATATGATTAAATAGAAAACCTTTTTTACACTAACTAACTAACTAACTAACTAACTTTACCTAAATCTACAATAATAAACAATAAAAAGATTAAACAATAATATAAGTAATACTACCAATTGAAATTAATGCAATTGATCCCCACCACCAAAAATCATAATGAAAATTTGTCTTTCTTATAGCTTTTGTTCTATCTTTATTCTCTAAACTTCTTCTAACTTTTTCTCTTAAACTTCTCTTCTTATTTGAATTTTCATTTTCATTTGAAGTTGGATTTAATGTCTCTGTTGGTAACATTAATGGAGGTCTATATGCTAAATAAAGAGGTTGAACAGGAGTACCATCCCATTGATATAATCTTAATTTATAACGACCATAATAATCATCAACACTTAATTCATATTTTAAAAAAAATTCCACTTGATTATAACGATTATAAGTTGAAATTCCTTTATCTTTACAAGGATCAGAAACTAATTGACGACCATCAATTTCAATTGGATTTAATGATATTGAACCATTATCAAAAATTTCAAATTTACCATGTTGAAAAGTTAATGCAGCTGATGGACATGAATGATTTCTTGAATTTGATGAAATTTGATAAACAGCTTCTTCAAAAAAACCATCTTCTGTAAAAGAATACGAGATACCTGGTAATGTTGGTTCAATTAATAATTCATCAATTGGATCATAAAAACCTGGACCTGTGAATACAGTATTTGATTTTGATGACCAAGTACCTGTTAATGTTAAATCATCATCACAATTAATAAATGGAATAATGAATAATAAAATTGATAGAAACTGCATCGTGAAGTAGTAACTTGTATCTCTTGAGTAATCTATTGATCCTCTTGTCTCTCTTTTGATAATTTATTGATTATATCTCTTTATTAAGAGTTTTCTGTTTAATTTTAAATTTCTCCCTTTTAAATCCAAGAAACGGTTGGGCCACGTGAGCTATATTTATATTAATTTATGAGTGTATTAGTTAATTAGTTTATTAGTTTATTAGTTTATTAGTTTATTAGTTTATTAGTTTATTAGTTAATTAGTTAATTAGTTAATTAGTTTATTAGTTAATTAGTTAATTAGTTTATGTATTAGTTAGTTTATTAGTTTATTAGTTTATTAGTTTATTAGTTTATTAGTTTAGTTAGTATATTAGTTTATTAGTTTATTAGTGTATTAGTTACAGTTAATTACTATCAGTATTTATTATTTATTAGTTCATTAGTTTATTAGTTTATTATATGATTAGTTCTTATATTATTTCTTATATTAATTCTTCTATTTGTTCTATATAGTTCATTACTCATTACTTAATAAAATCTATAAATCATATATTATGCTAAATGAGGTGGTAATAAAAAATTTGGTATTGAATTTTTAATATAATAAATATGATTACAATTATTACAAATCATTTCACCTTCAATTATATTTGTTTCAATTAATAAAGAATGAAGATCTTTTAACATTGGAATTTCTTCTTCATTATTAATATTAATTTCTTCAGGTTTTTCAATTGGTAATGAAGTATTACCTAACTATTAATTTATTAGTATATGAATATATATAGATATAATATATAATATAATATAATATATAATATAATAATACATACATCATTCGCTACTTTTAAAATTGCATTCCAATCTAATCTTTCTAATATACCAATAATAAATTCTAAATTAAATTCAGTTTCTTCCTGGATTAATTTACAATTTTGAAATTTTAATGGGAAAGAATTTGATGAATCACAAGATTTAATTGAACATTTAACAAAATTTGTTGTTAAGAATTTCATTGTAGTTTGGATAAAGATTAACTTTTGATTAATAGATTAAATACAAAGTCTTCTACAAAGATTATTTCAGTTTATTTTTTTTTATTGTGGCGCAAACCGATGAGCTTTTATTATAAAAAGAGAAAATTTTATTTATTTGTTGGTTATTGATTTTGGTTATTTATTGATTTTGGTTATTTATTGATTTATTGATTAATGATTAATGATTGATTAAGGATTGATTAATGATTGATTAATGATTATTATTGATTAATGATCAATTGGTATAGATTAATATTGATTAATCAAAAGTAAGTATTATTATTATCAATTAAAATGATTAAAAACTCTGTCAATCCACTGAATTATTCTTTATAATTAACATAATTGAGTTTGTTAAAAAATTTAGAAATAATATGAAGTTATTGTGTCGTATGAATTAATTGATATTTTCTTTATATGGAATTTATTAACAATTTAGATAAATATAGTTGATAAATAAATAGTAATAATTCAATAATTAGTGTAGTATATCTATTATTATTTCCACCAGTACTACAATAATAATCATCTATTTACATTCATTCATAATTCTTTAATTTTTTCAATTAATTCATGTAATTCAATATCATTAATCTCTTTGGAAATTAATTGAATCTTATTAATTATATCTTTAAATATTTCATCAGAAAATATTCCACTCATCTTTAAACAAATGATACACCATTTTAATATCGAAGAATCTTTATATGTCATTGCAATATCCAATATTAATTTTAATGTATCTTTTGGAATTAATTTAAATGACACGTTATAAATTCTTTGATCTTTGGATTTTAATGAATGTAAGACTCGGGTCTCTTTATCAATTGTCTTTAAACTTAACAAAATTTTCTTTATTGATTTTATAATTTGTCTTTCATTAAATTTAAAATTTCTTAAACCTTTTAAAATTAATGTATATGTTTTAATTGAAATTGTATAATTAAACATATTTGAACCTTTAGAAATTTTTTTAATTATTGGTTCAATTCTTCTTGGTTTTGATATCCTTTTCAATGATTCAGGGTCTAAATTTAATTTTTTTAAACAAATCTTGAATAAACAACGATTATATGAATTCATTGAACTTCTTATAAATTCATAAAACATTGATTCTGATTTTATAAATTTATGATTTTGTGATTGTAATAAAGTTAATGAAAGTATATTTGATAATAATTGAAAATTTTGATTATTAATATATCTATTTAATTTTTTAATCATTGGTTCAATTTCAATATTTGATGTTTGGAAAAAATGTGCCATCTCAATTAAAAATTTATAATCTAAAAGATTTTTATTCTTATATCGTTGAAATATATAATTAAATGATTGATCATTTTTTTTATTATAAATATTTTCTAATGATGATAATTTTGAATTTCTCTTTATATGTTGTAAATTTTCATTAAGCATAAATGAATTTATATTTGATATCATTAATTTATGTATTGTATTTTGTTGTAAATTTGATATTGATGAGAATGAATTATGTTGTGGTAATTTATCAATTTCAATATTTTGTAAATATCCATAAATTTGATATAAATTAATTAATTGTGATATTATTAAATTATTCATTCTTTCTAATGGGATATCCCTTATCATTGGTTTTGAATAGTGATCAAGTTCAGATTCAGTTATTGGTAAAATTTCATCATTTAAAAATGGATCAACCTGTTGTTGAAAAATATCTTTATCAATACAATCTAATATACTTTTATCATTTGGTGTTGAAAGTAAATTTAAATTATAATCCCAATCTAATTCATTTTGTTTTATTTCAATTATTGAATCTTTTAAATCTGTATTTGCAACTGTTGATAAACCTCTATATATAGTAATTATACCTAATCCTATAAGATTTGAAGTTAAAAATAATAAATTTGATGGAGCTGTTGCATATGACCATAAAATTCTCTTTGGTGAATTTAATGAGTTATGCATTGGTTTACTATGGAAAAACTTTATATCAATTTTAAGTTTCCTCACTGTGATTCTTCCCCGAAGTGGAGAAAATGGAATCATTAAATCCTTTAGCTTCTTCCAAGTTGAATTAAATAAATTATATTAATATTGAATTAATTAGTATTTAATTAGTATTTAATAAGTATTTGGTTTAATGATTTAATGATTTTAGTTAAATTGAAAAAAAAAAAACAGAGAACATCCAAACACCAACTGTAACATTATATTCCCCTGTAAACTAGACCATCGCTTCATAACCAGTAACACATCGCTACGTAACCATAGGAATAGCCATCGCTACGTAACCATTTAAATAGTCATCGCTACATAACCTCTAAATTTAAGAAAATATAACTTTTAATTAAAGATTATAAACTTTTAATCATTATTAATTATCACAATTATATCATCACATTTATACTAAAATGGTTTTAAAACTTATGATTAATGCAAATCTTGAAAATTTAACAAATTTACAACCAATTGATAAAATTGAAACACCATTTGAATATACTTTTGAAATTGAATGTATTAATTGCAGAGAACGTCATTCAAATCCAATAACAATTAATAGATTTGAAAAATATAGTACAGAAAAGGGTAAAAATGATTCAAATTTTGTATTTAAATGTAAACAATGTAAACATGAACACACTGCAAATTTAATTAATTTAAATAAATCATATAATTTAGAAAATAATGGAGAAAATATTGCATTGTTAGAAATTGATTCACGTGGTATAGATTTTATTAAATTTATACCAACAGGTTATTTTGAAGCGAAAAGTATTGATTTAAAATCAACATTTAATGAAATTAATTTAGAAGATGGTGAATTTTATGATTATGATGAAAAAATGAATCAAGAAGTTTCAATAACCGAAGTAAAATTTGATATTATTCGTTCAAAGAATTAATATAATGTTATATTAGTGTATGTGTTACTTGTAATCATAAATATAGGCTACTTATAGGCTACTTATAGGCTACTTATAGGCTACTTATAGGCTACTTATAGGCTACTTATAGATTATAGGCTACTTAAAATTAATGTATCAAATGCAATATGATCTTAGACTATATACTATCTAATTTAGTTAAAGCAATTAATGAACCATCTTCTATTCTTGTACCAATAGGTATCTTTAATTCACCATCAAATAATTCTTTAACATTTTCAACTCCTTGTAAATTTTTTTTATCATTATTAAAACTATATTCTAAATCTGACCATTTACTTATAATAAGTAATAAATTTTGATCATTCTCTTTTGAAATTTTAACTTCTTTTAATTCAGATTTATTATTATTGAAATAATCACCAGAATTAATATAAATACTCATTGAATAACCTTCTGGATAACTTGATTCTGTGAAAATTGTTGAAAATGTCTTTGCAATTCTAACATGATAACCATATGAAGATTTTACACCTGATTTTGAATAAGCTTCAATTGGTGATACAACTTTCTTTGTATCTGTATCAACAGTGACTCTAACATTTGTTGGAACTTGTTGACCTACAAGTTCTAAATATTTTTCATAACCAATATTAACATATTTTGTATTTTTCAATGGTTGAGATTTTTTCTTTGCAGGACCTTGTGGTTTATGAACTTTACCCATTTGTACCGTTAAACCTTCACGATATTTTGATAATACTTCAGGTTCCATAAATGGTAATTTAGTTAATTTGGGGAAATTTTTAGCATATTGAAAATTTGGAATAAATTTTTTCTTAAAAATTGTATTAATCAAATATGGTGGTGTTACAAAATATTGTAAAAGTGTTGCAATGATCATTGCATGTTCAGTGACTTCATCTGCATTCTTTGTTGCTAATTTTTCTTTAATTTCTATAGTATCATCAAATTTAATTTTTTTTTTACCTTCATTTGTCTCAGTTGTAATATTTACAGGTTCCTCCACAATAGGTTTTAAAGTATCCATTATAACAATTTCTCCAACGTTATAAATTGTAGCAACTTTAGCTATTTGATAAAGGATAGATGTCGTTTGTTGTAAATTTTTAGAATTAGAATCTGAAATTATTGATGTAGGTATACATAGAGTATAATTAATTGTTGATAAATTTGTATCTTTGACATCTGTAGTGTGTTTCCCCTAAAAATTGTTAGTAACCTTTTCCAATATCATTGGGTAGTACCCAAGCTTATAGATTACTAACTTTTGAAGTCATCTTTATTGATCTTTTTTTATAAATATTAATCAATATAGTTAAATGTATTAAATATGTAAATCAAAAAAATTTTAATGTCACCAGAATTTGGAAAGGTTAGAAGCACTGTCCGCGATGAGCTTCTTAAAATTAATTTTACTGAGAATTATCAATAAAGGTCTCCTGTTATTACCTTGGACTTTGACCTTGGACTTTGACCTTGGACTTTGAACTTCCCTTGGACTCCCTTGAACTCCCTTGAACTAAGGGCTAAGCCATCTGTAAAGAATTGATTTATGAATTTTCTTGAAAGATCAATAAAGATGATCAAGATAAGATTATTACAAATGGACTTGTAAAGATTATCAAGATAAGACATTACAAAAGGACTTGTAGTATATCCCCGTATTTTAATAGTTTAAGTTTTTGAACAACAGATTAAGACATGTGGTGAATTAAAATCTTATTGTCCAAGTATTACAGATAAATCGACATACACAATGATTAACCACAGTTTAAAGTTAAAGATGTGCAAATTAGGATAAGCTACATTAGGTAGTCTATAAAACTATACGCTATAAAGTGATAAACAATATTATACATCAAACTCTAGATTCCAAATGTTTCATAGAGTACTCAAGACCACTAAAACTATAACTCTCCAAATACAATTACCTTTTTTGAAATCAACAGCAGCACCGTCATATATTGATACTGAAGCAAAACTTGAAACTGATGATTCAACAGCGATTACACCACCGGTAGTATTGGACCCAGTAATAGCAGTGTTGTAAACATCCGTGTATGTAGATGAACCGGAGGTGATAACAGTAGTGATCTTGGAGTTGACAGTTTTTGTTTCATCAGTGGAGACGGTGATAACACCTTCGGTTGATAAGTTATTGGAAGTACTCATAGTAGTAGCAACAGTTTGGGTAGTGGTTGGTGTAACAACAGTCTGGGTCTTGGTTGGTGTAGGAATAATTTCTTGTGTAGTGGTTGGTGTAACAACAGTCTGGGGAGTGGTTGGGGTATCAACAGGTTGACTAGTTTCATCTTTTGGCTTCATAGTGGAAACTGATGAGGTTGTAGCAGTAGGGGTAGTGGATGGAATGGTTTCTTTAGTGGCTTCGGTGGTAGTATCAGGGGACTTCATGCTTTCAGTAGTGGATGAGGCAATAGATGTTGTACCAGTAGTTTCACTAGTCAATGGACAATAAGTGGTATAACTAGTGACCTTATTGTCATGGGTTTCAGTTATAACGGTAACACCAGTATTCACTGTAGTAGTGGAGCATTGTTCACCATCACAAGAAGAAATAGTAATTAGAGTACTTTGTGGAGTTGACTTTTCAGTCTTTGGTTTCAAAGTGGAAGTGGTTGGAGTCGGGGTGGTGACAATAGTTGAATCAGAACTTACAATGGTTGATGGTTTGGAAACATTAGAGCTGTAACTGCTGGCTTTAGTGGTTTCACTAGTCAATGGACAATAAATGGTATAAGTAGTGATCTTATTGTCATGGGTTTCAGTCACAACGGTAATACCAGTGGTGATGGCAGTAGTGGAGCATCCATTGTTTGAGCATGAGGTGAAAGTGATCACAGAAGTACTTGCCTTTGGTTGAACATCTGTCCATGATGACGAAGATGAAATTGAAGCTGAAGGAACATTCAATGGTGTTGAAACAATGGTTGAACTTTTACTGTTGAAAGTGACTGAGGAAGTTTTCTTTGCAAAAGTGGATTGTTTAGAAACATCAGTGGAGCCTTGAGACTTATTGGTAGTGATTGGAGTACTTGTAGTAGAGATTAGAGTACTTGATGGAGTTGAGACGATACTTTTGCTGTTGGTAGTGACAGCTGGGTTGGAAGAAGCGTCTCGAGTGGTTGAAGTGGTAGATTGAGCAGGTGTAGTTAAAACTGTTGAGTCCTTAGAGTCAATAGTGGAGACTGGGGTAACAGTAAAGTGAGACTTTGTTGAAGTTAAAGGACAATAAGTGGTGTAAGTGGTTATAATATTTTCATGAGTTTCAGTAACGACAGTGACACCAGTGGTAACAGCGGTAGTGGAACATTTGTTTTCAGAGCAAGAAGTAATAGTAACCAAAGTTGTAGATTGCGATGGTGAAGTCTTAGCGGATGTTTTTGAAGTAATAGTAGGGACTGTTGACTGGATTAAAATGGTAGAGTCTTTACTATCGGTGGTTATAGCTGGAGTAGCTTTCGTTGATGATTCAGAGCTCAAGGGACAGTAAGTAGTGTAAGTGGTAACTATGTTTTCGTGAGTCTCTGTGACAATGATATAACCAGTGGCGATTTCAGTTTGAGAACACTGGTTAGCAGAACATGAAGTGACAGTTAACAAAGTTGTGGATGGTTTTAAAGTTGAAACTGTTGAAGCTGGTGGGGAGTCAGTACTGGTGGTAAAACTGTCGTCAGATCCTGTAGT
Source organism: Taiozyma odintsovae (assembly GCA_030557705.1). Taxonomy (NCBI): domain Eukaryota; kingdom Fungi; phylum Ascomycota; class Saccharomycetes; order Phaffomycetales; family Wickerhamomycetaceae; genus Taiozyma; species Taiozyma odintsovae. Next base: position 490,392 of record JANIVH010000007.1, on the reverse strand, counting down.
GCCTGTAGTGCCTGTGCCTGTAGTGCCTGTGCCTGTAGTGCCTGTGCCTGTAGTGCCTGTGCCTGTAGTGCCTGTGCCTGTAGTGCCAGAGCATGTAGTGCCAGAGCTTGTAGTGCCAGAGCTTGTAGTGCCAGAGCCTGTAGTGCCTGTTGATGAATGTTGGGAGAAAGTAGTTGAAGAATCCGATGAAGTATATGAAGCTGAATAGTCAGCAGCACTAGATGAGGGGAAAGAGTTATATTCAGAGGTATAACTTGAGGTATAACTTGAGGCGGAGCTAACGGTAGAGCTACCGCTAGTTGATTCAGTAGTAGTTAATGGACACCAAGTAGTAAATTCAGTGACTATACCAAAAGAAGTAACAGTAGCAATGGATACCAATGCTGTAGATTCAGTCTCTGAGCAAGCATTATTTGAACAAGATGTGATAGTGACCAAAGTTGTAGAGTCCAATGTACGAGTCTCTGTTGAAATTGCATTTGAAGAACCGTCATAGATAAAATTATCTTCGCTTGAAGAAGAATTCAAATATTGAGCAGAGGTTAATGACAAGGATATTAACCCTAAATCTGTGATAGATAACTTCATGGTTATGATATAGCTATAGATCTAATTGAGCAAGAAGTTTTAACGTGAAAGATATCGAGAATTCATTGGGGATAAGAGCTCTTATATAAATATTTTGTTTTAAAACCCAACTTCAGAAAAAGAACCCTAAAGATGGAACAAAGGTGAGGTGCATATGATAAAGATTCTAGAACTATGATGTAATACAATTAGCATTCAAGACAGTGACCTATGTGGTTACATTGTTCCAGCTTTGTAACAAGTTGGTTTCAAGTATTAAGCAGATCGGTAGGGCCAGCAGACACATAGGTTTCATAGTGATGAAACAAAGATAAAACAATGATTTTAAAATACAGCTAGGACGTAAACTGATGATACAGTATGTCTCATATTTGAAAACTCTTTCTGTATGTGTAGACTTTCTGTTGGATATCGGTATATCGGTTTTGTAAAGCATTAAAGCTACCACTGCCATATTATGTTTGATAATTACTTAATTAAAGTGATTAAAATAGCATTTAAGTTGAGATCTGGGAAGTTATAAACCAGTATAAGCGAATAAAGGAGTCAATATCGTGCTTACTGATACAGGATTTCCAAGTTAAGTGGTGATTAATCATTATATTAAGTGACCAATTAATAATGTGTTAATTTTAGAGTTAAGGATGCACAAAAGTGAATTCAGTGCAGTGAAGTCAGTGAAGTTAGTGAATCTTCATTGCAGTGAAATAAATGAATCCATTTGCAAAGAGACATAGTCCTGATTTCAAGTCACCAAACACTTAAAACTCGACTTAAATCATGGCTTTATGGTTAGTCTAATTGATTGTTTCTATTCTTAGAAAATGGTAAAGCATCCAAATGATTTGGGAAAAAGAGGAAAAAGAACAGAGAGAACACAGTTCTCTTAAGATTGACTTATGACAATCTCATAGGTAACATTGTTCTCTATGTTATTTACCATAAAGATACTTCTATATTATACTCCTCTTTATGTCCACCCGATAAATTTGGCAGTTTTAAAAAGTTAAGTCGAGCAGCAAAAATCGACAATTTGACCACTTTGAAATGTAATTTAGAACAATTTCAATTCTAAAAGGCGTTCAGGAACGTTTATTAGTGTTAAAGCTCTTATAGTGATCATTGTTATAAGAACAGAACTTTTACATTTCATTTAAATCTGTTTTCATTTATCAAAAGATTCACAGTTAAAACTTGAATAGAAGCTTACTAAGAGATCATTGAGCTATCATTATACCTTAAACACTGTTGATCGGTGCTAACTCCTTTTCATTACTTCATCACCATCCTATAAACTGCTCAAGGAAACCCTAGCTCCATATTATACACGTCAATCTTCGCCACTTATGCTTAGTACCCAGGAGTACGAAGGGACTTTAAACCACAAAACTGAAGAAGAGGATAACAATTACTCTGGACAAAAATTAGATCAACCAAAACTTGGTAAAAGATCTATATCCTTAGGAAAGATGTTGAACTTTGTTTCTACAAATTCAAGTAAATCTGATAGTAGAAATAATACACCTCCACCGGTAAGTATTACCCCAACAATTGGTAATAATGATTCAAAAGAATATTTCCCAGATTCTGATAGTAAAGAATCAGAAACAAGTGCAGATCAAGATCAAAAGAAATTAGCCACGAAGATTAAGAGTTTATTTAGAAAAAATTCAACAACTGGTGGTTCACCAATTATAAATTCAAAAGATATAAATATTAAGATCAATGATGAAGATGAATTTCAATTGGATAAACAAATTAATAAGAAACAAATAAATTCAGAGACTGAATCTATAAGTTCTAAATCATCACTGATAGCACAGGCTGCTAGAAGAATTCGTTCCCCTTCATCTCCAAATCCTAACCAAAAATCAACTATAGCTTCTTCTACAAAAGGTACAGTATCATCACAACCATATTTTGAACATCAAGGTTTACCACCACACGCTGAAAACGGTACTACTGATTCACAAATTCTTGATAATTCTGGACAAGGTCCAATCCCATTTGCATTAAAAGAGAACAATGAAGCTCTAGATCAAATCGTTGAAGAAACTTCACAATTGGAGATTAAAGAAGATAATAATCAACAAACATCAGATCAAAAGCCAAAATTAAGAAGAGTCGCTTCAGCTCCAATGAATGTATTAGATAAGTCTAAAGAAGATCATCATGAGATTCCAACTAAATTACGTCCACGTAAAAAATCATTTTTATCAAATTCCATAAAAATTGCTGATTTACAAGTGGGTCCACAATCTTTTGATAAGATTAGATTATTAGGTAAAGGTGATGTTGGTAAAGTTTATTTGGTACGTGAAAAATCTTCTAATAAATTATATGCAATGAAAGTTTTATCTAAAAAGGAAATGATTGAAAGGAATAAGATTAAAAGAGCTCTTGCTGAACAAGAAATTTTAGCAACTTCAAATCATCCATTTATTGTAACTTTATACCATTCATTTCAAAGTGAAGATCATTTATATCTTTGTATGGAATATTGTATGGGTGGTGAATTTTTTAGAGCTTTACAAACAAGAAGATCTAAATGTATTCCTGAATTAGATGCAAAATTTTATGCATCAGAAGTTACTGCTGCATTAGAATATTTACATTTAATGGGATTCATTTATAGAGATTTAAAACCTGAAAATATATTATTACATCAATCTGGTCATATAATGTTATCAGATTTTGATTTATCAAAACAAACAGAATCAAATAAAAATCCTTCATTAATGATCAATTCAAATAATAAGAATCAAATCAATTTAGATACAAAAATTTGTATTGATGGATTTAGAACTAATTCATTTGTTGGTACAGAAGAATATATTGCCCCTGAAGTTATTAGAGGTAAAGGTCATACCGTTGCTGTTGATTGGTGGACTTTAGGTATTTTAATATTTGAAATGTTATTTGGCACAACTCCTTTTAAAGGTTCAAATAGAAATGAAACTTTTTCCAAAATCTTGAAATCAGATGTTTCATTCCCAGATACTCAACAAATATCATCAAATTGTAAAAATTTAATAAAGAAATTATTGATCAAGGATGAAAATAAGAGATTAGGTTCAAAATTAGGTGCATCAGATATTAAGAATCATAATTTTTTTAAAAATGTTCAATGGGCATTATTAAGAAATCAAAATCCACCAATGGTTCCAGTTTTATCAAAAAATGGTGCAGATTTTCATAAATCTCAACAAAATCATAAAGAATCATCGATTGATATAAGTAAAGAACGTATATTATCAATTCCATATCAATTTGATGATGAACATAGTGATGAAGATGATAAAAAAGTTGACCCTTTTCAAGATTTTGATTCAATGACTTTAATTCATGATAATGGTTCAACAGATGCTCATAATGATACAATGTTATACGGTACCGGGAATTCTTATGGATCTATTAGTTATACAGTTACAAGTCAAAATAGATCACGTTCTGGAAGTAAAAGTTTGTTCAAGACGAAATTTTGAATCTCATTATGTCAATATGTTTCTTATACGATTTACCAGTTTATTTCTTTGTTCATGCCTTTCTACATCTTAAATATATATATTGTATATAATTATGCGTAACGTCTATTCTATTTCATTAATCATTGTTAAAAATCTTTCATCATTATAATCTCCCTTTAAAATTTTTTTCATATCTTTAATCAATTTATTAAATTTTTGATTTTCAACTTGTTCTTCTCTCAATTTTGATACTTTATATGCACTTGTTAAAATTTCATTATTAATACCTGCTAATTTTGCAACATTTAATCCATATGAATTATTACTTATACCTTTTTTCAATTCATATAAAAATGTAACTTTTGGCCAATCAATTCCAATTGGTCTCTCTTCTATATATCCCATATGATAATTTGAAATTTTATTTGGATATTTATTTATTAATTTGCATAATGATGGGAAATGTGTTATAAATAAAACAATTGATTTGTTTGAGAATGAAGAATTTAAAAGTAAATATTCTAAAATTGATTGAGCAATTGAAATACCATCAATTGTACCTGTACCACGACCAATTTCATCTAAAATTATTAATGCATTCCCTTGACAAAGTTCTAATTCTTTTAAAATCTTGGAAATTTGTGACATTTCTGTGAAAAATGTACTTTCACCTTTAATTAAATCATCTTGTGCACCCATTCTTGTAAGTATTGTATTAAAACATGATAATTTTGATCCATTTTCCGCTGGGATATAACAACCAATTTGTGCCATAATTTGAATTAGACCAATTTGTTTAACAATTGAAGATTTACCACCCATATTTGGACCTGTAATTATAATATGAGAAGAATTTTCATTCATTTTAATATCATTTGGTACAATATTTTCTTTTGATAAAGATTCAAGAATTGGATTTCTTGATTGATTTAATTCAATAATTTTTTCATTTTCAATTAAAATTGGTTTTGTATACTTTAATTGTGATGAAACTGAAGATAATGATAATAAACAATCAAATATTGATAAATTAGTTATTATGGTATTTGTTAATTCATAAGATTCATCAATTTTTGATATAAATCTTTTAAAAATTTCTTCAGATGCTTTAAGATATAATTCTTGATGATATTTTAATAATTTTAATAATTCAATAACCTTGGGAGTTCTAAATCTTGAAACTAATTTTGTTGAATTTATCTTGAGCCAATCTTTTGGTATAAGTTTTAAATGAGAATTTTTAATTTCTATGAGATAAGGTTCTTTTGATTTTTCAACAAATTCTAAACTTGGACGTTTTAAAAAAGATCTAATTTGATTTAATTCAATTTTAAAATCATTTTTTATTGATTCAATCATTTCATTTTGTTGAATTAATTCATCATAATTTATAATATTTAATTGATTTAAATTAAAATATTTAACAATATGATCATCATTTAAATCATCTTTTGCATATTGAGAATTAATCATTTTTAATAAATTTGATGGATTTAATTTTAATAATGAATCAATTAATCTTTGAAAAATATCAATTAATAATTTACTCTTAAAATGATTTAATATTTCAAATTTACCAAAATTTATAATATGTTCTTCAAATTCTGATAATTTTTGTAAAAAAAAAAAAAATTCTTTCCTCTTAATCTTATCATAATGAAGTCTATTTAAATTTTTTTGTAAATCAATACAATTTTTTAAACAATTTGCTATAACTTCCATAAAATGATTAAAATTTAAATGTAATTCTTCAATTGCCAATTGTCTTTCTTCAATTAAATTTAAATTAATTAAAGGTTTCATAATCCAAGATTTTAACATTCTATAACCAAATTTTGTTCTTGTATGATCTAAAACCCAAATTAAAGAACCTTTATCTTTAAAATTTGTTGAATTTTGAAAAATTTCTAAATTTTCTAAAGTATTTGAATTTAAAATCATTGAATTAATTTCTTTAAATGAAGAATAATTTGATAAAATTTTAAAACATTTATCTAATTTAAATTCTTTTAAATATTCAATAACTAATGAACAACAAATTTTAAATTCTTTTGATTGATCCATTATAAATTCAACCATATTATCTTCAATATAATCATTTAAATAAAGTTCATAAAATTTTTTTTTTAAATTTGGGAAAGTTATATGACGAATATTTGAATCAAATGAATTTAAAATTTTTATCATTTCAATTGGTAAATTATTAATAAAATATAAAAATTCTAAAGGTTCTAAATGAGATAATCTTGTTTTTAATTCATTATTCATAAAATCATCAATAAATGAATCATAAATAATTTTACCTGTTAATGGTTGAATTGAAACTAATGTTGTAATTCCATTATCATAAAAAATTGACATAATTGAATCATTTTTTTTATCATTTTTTATACCTTGATTCTTTTCATCAAATTCTAAATATGTCGCTTTGGTAAAGACATTTGTAATTTCTCTTTTAAATAATGAAGAAGAATTTGATTCAATTGATTTAATCATTTGTGATTCAATTTGATTAACAATACCAATTTTTAAACCATTATCTAATAATCTTTGTAAATGAATATGTAATCTTGGTTCAGGTATTGAACAATAAGCTAATTTATTATATGATAAATCTTGAATAGTTTCATTTAATATATTTAATTTACCAGGTATAAGCATTATATTTAAAATTTTTGAAACTTTTATTGCATCTTCACAATAAAATTTATATTTATAACCAACTTGAATTGCAAGAATTTTATCTAAATGTTTTAATTTTAATTCTTTAACTTGTTGATCTAACGGTGTTAATTTTGAATTTTTTGATTTCTTTATAGGTGGAGATTTATCATTATCATTATCATTATCATTATCATCATCATCATCATCTTCATTATCATTATCAATTGATTGAATTAAGTTATTATTAAGTTTCTCTTTATACTTTTGCCTTATCTTTAATTGTTCATCAGTTATTGTAATTATATTTGAATTATTAAAATTAAATTTATTTGTTCTTTCTTTAATTGAATTTAATTCTTGTTTAATTTTATCATTTTCAATATCTTCATTAACATTATCAAATTTAACTTCCTTTTTAGGTGATTGAGTATTAGTAAAGAATCTTGATAAATTCTGTTGACTCATTTAATTTTGGTGGCAATAAGAATATAAAAAGATTAAAAAGTTTTAATTATATACGCGGCTAATTTAAATTTTATTTGATCTAGACATCTGTCACGTGCTGAGTCACGTGGGGGGAATCGATCTACAGAAATTCCAGATAGGTCACGTGTCAAGTCACGTGCGCGCTAGAGGATCCCATTTTTGAAATTGAATTTCTTTTTACTTCGGGTCATTTATTGTTCCGTAGTATTAGTATATAAGTGTAAGTATTGGGTAGTAGTATTAGTAGTAGTAGTATCGTATATAGTAGTAGTATATAGTATTAGTATAGTAGTAGTAGTATAGTAGTATTATTACTTACCGGAAACAACGGCATTGTGTACGGCCACAATTTTAATTACTAAGAGTATTGCAATGCAGCCATTTTTACAACCAATATTGATTAAGAGAAGAATTTTAATAGAAAGGAGGGGATGTCTTTAATGATATTACAATAAGTATGTAGCTATGTCTATATCTGTGTCTATATATATGTCTATATATATGTCTATATATATGTCTATATATATGTCTATCTCTATGTTTATCTCTTTACTTCTGTACATATATCTCTATAAAAGCCATAATCACGTGTCGACACGTTTTAAAGCCGTTTCTATTGATCTCATTTTCTTATCAACCACAGTTTCCAATCTCGAAATTTTATGGCACAAAATGAGAATTTAACTTTTAATTCTTTCATTAACGTTATATTAACTCTTATCCTATTAAAACTTGTCTTTACTATTAACAGTATTAAAGATAATACATTACGTATTCATTGAAAAATGCTTACACAACAATTAAAATATTCTCATTTAACTGAACATCATCCAAGTTTACATCATGCAGAATCTTTTCATAATACACAAACTAAAAATCATCATCATAAACCATTATTATCACCATTACAACCAATAAATGATTATTCACAAGAAGAATCAAAATCTGATTATAAATATGGTGGTTATCATCCAGTTGAAATTAATGAAAAATTAGGTTTAAATCATAATTATAAAATTATAAGAAAATTAGGTTGGGGTCAATTTAGTACAGTTTGGTTAGCAATAAATTCTATTGATGAGAAACATTATGCTTTAAAGATTGTTAAATCTTCATTACGTTATACAGAAGCTGCAATGGATGAAATTAAAATTTTAGAAAAAATTAATAAAACTGATCCATTACATCCAGGTTATAAACATTTAGTTAAATTATATGAATGGTTTTATCATAATGGTCCAAATGGTAAACATGTTATAATGGTATTTGAAGTATTAGGTGAAAATTTATTAGGTTTATTAAATAATTTTAAAACTAAACAATTAAAATTAAATGATTGTGATAAAACTTTTGGTGGATTACCATTAACAATTGTTAAAAAAATTTCCAAGCAAATCTTTTTAGCAATTGATTATTTACATAGAAGTTGTGGATTAATTCATACAGATTTAAAACCTGAAAATATAATGATTGAAATTAAAGATATTGAAAAATTTATTAATATTTGTGATGAAAAAAAATCTTCAGGTTTTATAAAATTATCAAATCCATTACCATCACCATTATTATCACAACATCCTTTTAAGAAGACAAATTTATTTAAAAAAAATTATACAACTGATAATTTTACAAGTTCAATTTCACCAACTTTCCAACTAAGAAATTCAAATTCATTAATTATATCAGCAAATGTTTCTGATGATGAAAATGAATATTTTTCAATGACAAGAAGAGAAACTACAACCTCGACTTCAGAAGTTGATTCTGATGATGATGAAATTGATGATGATGATGATGATGATGATGATGCAGAAGATTCTGATGAAGATGAAGACTCAGATATTTCTCAATTAATTAATATCAAGATTGCAGATCTTGGTAATGCATGTCATTTTAATCATCATTATTCTGATGATATTCAAACAAGACAATATAGAGCTCCAGAAATATTATTAGGTTCATCATGGGGTTGTTCAACAGATTGTTGGAGTGTTGCATGTTTAATATTTGAATTAATTACAGGTGATTATTTATTTAATCCAAAAGCTGGTAAAAAATATGATAGAAATGATGATCATATTGCACAAATTTTAGAATTATTAAATCCAAATAATGATAAACTTTATAAATTTTTAAATAATTGTGATTATACTCAGGAATATTTTGAAATTATTGATAAAACCATTGAATTAAAAAGGATTAAAAATTTAAAATATTGGTCACTTTGTGATGTTTTAAAGGATAAATATCATATGACAGAATCAATTGCAATTGAAATTTCGGATTTCTTGAATCCTTTATTAAATTTAATACCAAAAGATAGACCAGATTTAGGTGGTTGGTCAAATCATAAATGGTTAGAAACAATTGAATCAGGTTTTATAAATAGACCTTGTGGTTGTCATGGTGAAAATATTAAAGGTTGGGATTGTCGTTATAAAGATAAGAAGAAGTAATACGGTTTTGGGAGTGGTAATGGTTAGGTTAAAGGCGTTATATGGGAATTTATATTTAAATTTTGTTTGATTGTAAATCTCTATGAGTAATATAAGTTGCTCTATAACTTGGCTCTAGTTATATCTACAGTTAGCTCTGGTTATATCTACAATTAGATCTGGTTATAGCTCTAGTTATAGCTCTAGTTTTAGTTATAGCTTTAGCTATAGCTCAATAAGTTTAATCTATCTAATTAGAGATCGTATTAAAATATATCTGGTGATATGTTAGCTCTATCTAAGCTATAGCTCTGATTATTAGTTTAATCTATACATTATTAGTTATAGCTCTATCTCTATAAGTTAACTCTAGTTACAGCTTTATAAGTTATAGCTCTAATTACAAGTTATAGCTTTATAAGCTATAGCTCTAATTACAAGTTATACCTCTTTAAGTTATAACTCTATCTTATAAGTTTGATTCATTCAGGATATATCTTTACCTAATTATAATCCATTTAACTCTATCTATTGATAAGATATCTCTATATGTCTATAAAGCTCTATAAGTTAACTTTATATCTCTCTATAAGTTTGCGTGGCCCAACCGAATCTCCCCACATAAAATATACCCAACAATTATAAACAATTAATCATTAATCATTATCCTTAATTATGATACAATAATAAGTTTTAATCATTAATCTTTATTCTTAATACAATAATCATTAATCATTATCCTTAATACAATAATAGATCTTATGTTTGAAGAAGATTATATAAATTTATTAGAATCACCACTTAAATCACCAAATATTTTATATAATGAAGATAAAATTGAAAATAATGTTATTAATTCAATAATAACAAAATTAATTGGTATAAATTGGTTTCAAATATATAATTTACCACAAATTAACACAATTGATAATGATGCTATTTTTTTCAAAACTTTCAGTGAAAATTTTCAACAAGATCAAATTGTTATTAATCATATAAATGATATAATTAATTTAGAGCTAAAATCAAATTTATTAAATAAAGACTATATTAATGAAAGACGTTTACAATTAAATCAATGGTTATGTGATTATTATTATAATAAATTAATTGAATATTCAAATATTACAAAGACAACAAGATTAAATTATAAGAATCATCTTAAATTTGCATTTATTATATTTTCAATAATATTACCAAGGATTTATAAAGATGGAATTTGGATTCATAAAGAAACTTTCAAGCAATTTGCAAAAACTTTAGATAAAAATGAAAATATTTTATTATTACCAAATCATCGATCTCATATTGATTATATAATATTACATTATCTTTATGTTAGATTTCAATTGGAAACTCCAACGGTTATTGCAGGTGAAAATTTAAATGTACCAATTTTTGGTCCAATTCTAAAGAAATTAGGTGCTGTATTTATAAAGAGAAAATTTAATAATCATATGGATTTTTATTATATTAATTTAATGAAACAATTAATGAAATTTAAATCATTAGAGGAGAATAAACCAAAAGGTGGTACTGAATTATTTATTGAAGGTAGTAGATCAAGAAATGGTAAATTAATGCATCCAAAAATTGGATTTTTAAATATAATTAATGATTCAATGACTCAAGGTGAATTAATTAAAATTCAACCAATTTCATTTGTTTATGAAAAACCATATGAATTTAATGAATATTTAATTGAATTAAATGGATTAGATAAAAAACAAGAATCAACATTATCAATTTTAAAAGCAGGTTTAAATATCCTTATGGGTAATAATGAAAATTTTGGGAAATTAATTATAAATTTCCATAAAGATATGATAAATTTTAAAATTGGTAATGATTTAAATCAACTTGGTGAATTAGTTATAACAAAGATTCATGAAACGAGTTATATAACTGAGATTTCAATATTAAGTCTATGTTTATTAATTTTATTTTATAAAGATATGACCAAACCAATCATGAAAACCAATGTTATACCAATTTTTAAAGAAATTGTTTCATTATTAAAATTGAAAACAGGTGAAGAATTTAATGAAGAATTAATTGCACTGATTAATAAAAATGACTCTGAGATAATATCAACATTTGATAATTTATTAATTAAATTTCTTAAAGATGATATTATAATCAACAAAGAGTCATATATTATAATTGGAGAAATTTCATTAGTTTATTATAAGAATAGTCTTTTAAATTTATTTTTAAATGATATATTCCATATAAAATCAAAAGGTTCAATAAGAAGACTTGAAAATTTAAAATCAATTTTTAAATATGAATTTATAACAACATTAATTAAACCAACAATGGAACCAAATCCATTATTTAAAGATTTACTTAATCCTTTTTTAGAATCATATGAAATTGCATTAGAAAAATTACAAAGTATAATTTCAATTAATTTAAAAGAATGGTTTCATTTATTATATATATCACCAAAGAAACCAATTTATAAAGAAAGTTTAAATAAATCAAATTTATTAAATGCAATTTTTATATTTCAATCATTTGGATTAATTAAAAAGAATAAAAACAATGAATTAATTATCATTGATGATGTTGGTATTCAAAATTTAAAAGAATATTTACAATTATTAAGAATGGATAAAGATATTGATGAATTTAATGAAATTCAATTTAATGAAAAATCAAAATTATAATATATGATTACTTTATATTATACAAAACTTTATACACCTTTGCTATATATATAGTATACAAAACTTTATACACCTTTGCTATATATATAGTATACAAAATTTTATACACCTTTGCTATATATATAGTAATCTTAATCAACTTGAATATCACGTGATGTTGTATAACGCTTCCATCACGTGATGAAGGGAAAAAAATGATACACTTTCGATGTATCACGTGATAAATCATTAGGTTTTTCAATTTCTCATTTCTCCAAATCTGATTACATAATCTCTCTTCTCTCTCTCTAAAATGACGTCATGTGAGAATCAAAATTAAAACGCGAAAAAAAAAAAAAAGAAATTTCCTTGCAAAAAAAAAAAAAAAGGAATTAAAAGTGTAAAAACGAGGCGAAGTTGAAATATTTTTATAAAAAGATTAGTTTCTATAGCAACATTCACATAAATTTAATTCAAATACAGAGATTTATTAAAAAGAAACTCCCTGTTAAAGATTATCAAGGCAAAGTAATTTAAGTAAATGTACATTGAATTGTTATCACATAGATATAAACAGCTCAACTTGAATACTACCTATAACATATTAGACATCTATACATCCTCAACATATACCATATACTATATAGTAAACAGATTTAACCTCGGTAAATTTAATTGTTGTTTTTTTTTTTAAAAAAATCGTTTCTATAGAAACAAAATTTCCCCTTAGCAACAAGTTAAAAACTGTTAAAAAATAGGAGAAGTTTTTAAATTTACAAAAAAATCGTGGAGTTTTCTTTATAAAAACAATTAAATTTCCAATATCTGGAGAAATATTAAAGTTTTATAATATAAAGATAAATTATGAGAAAAGAATTACAATTCCTTATATGGGCTCATATTATATTAGTTTTAAGTTTAATATTTGCAACTTTTGATTTAATTACATTAATTTATGATGATACTTTTGAAGATCAATTATTAGATATTGAATTAAATCCTAGTGCAAATATACCAAAAAAACCTGAATTAATACCAAAAATTATTCATCAAACTTATAAAGATACAAATATTCCAGAAAAATGGCAAAATGCTCAAAAAAAATGTATTGAATTACATCCAGATTATCAATATATACTTTGGACAGATGAAATGGCAAGAGATTTTATAAGTGAACAATATCCTTGGTTTTTAAAAACTTTTGACGGTTATAAATATAATATTGAAAGAGCTGATGTTATTAGATATTTTGCTTTAATTCATTATGGTGGTATTTATATTGATCTTGATGTTGCTTGTGATAGAAAATTAGATCCATTATTAACAGTTCCTGCATTTGTTAGAAAGACTTTACCAACGGGGATTTCAAATGATGTTATGGGTTCAGTTCCAAGACATCCTTTTTTTTTAAAAGCTATTGATAATTTACAAAAATATGATTGGAACTATTTGATTCCATATATTACTATAATGTATTCCACGGGACCATTATTTTTAAGTGTTATTTGGAAACGTTATAGACGTTGGGTTTCAATTCCTGAATCTGGGAAAGTTAGAATTATGTTCCCTGATGATTATAAAAAACATACAAGATCTTTTTTCACAATTTTAGAAGGTTCTTCATGGCATTTAGGTGATGCTCATTTTATTAAAGAATTAGGTAATCATATTGCATTAGCTGTAATTGCAGGATTTTTATTTGCAGCTTTATTATTATTTGGTGAATATAAATTATATTGTTGGTTAATTACTGGTTCTTATAAAAAATATTGGAATAAATATATTAAAAGAAGTCATTTAAAAAGGAATAGAAAAAATTCAAATTTAGAAAATTATGAAATGTTACCTTCATCAGTTGTTTAATTTAAATTTTATTTGCATTTGTTTTCTTATTAATTTTCTTTTAAAATATATTTAACTAAGTTTGTTCTTTGTTTTTACAGCATGGGTTATTCCCTCATTGATTTTAATACTATCACTAATAATTACGTTTAATTTTAATATATTTGTAGATATAAATATTAGTCTTTTTTGTAAATATAGATCTTAGTCCTTACTATATATTAACTATAGTAACATGTTGTATAATTTTAGACTTTACGCATATAACTTGGTGACCATGACAACGTTATATTTAATGTATTATAGTATGGATTAATATAACACTAGAGAATAAAGTAAAAGTTAGACAACTTAATAATTTGTTGTAAATATAAATTCTTTTTATAAATAACAAAGACTTTGTTTATGTCATGGATCAAAATATTATTTATATAATGTAACTCATATTAAAGTTATGATCGAGTTATAGTTTATATACACTTTAACTTGAATGATTTTGAAATTAGTTCTATAATCAACAGTTTCATCAAACTACAATTTATAACTTTTCAACAAACGTACAATTATAAACAAAGATAAAAATCAAACCAAAAATATAAAGCACCAATGTAAATAGTAAACTATTTAAACTAAAAATACAATTTAATAATCAAATTTATGATGAAATTGTTGCAGTTGAACCTGAAATTGATTTCCATGATTCAACAATTTCTGAACTTAAACCTGATGAAAAATCAGTATCATTATCAACTTGAACAATATTAATAGTCTTGTCAGAGTTAAAGATAACAGCACCTTTAAATGATCCTGAAGTTGGTCTCTTGAAATAATCTTGAGAACCACCACCACCTGATGAAGTACCATCATTACCTTGACCATCATGTAAATGAGAAATTAATCTATCATCACCTTTTGATAAAATTTCAAATAAATCTAATTCACCACAACCAGTTTTCCAACAAGAACATGATGCATCACCATATTGTAAAGTTCTTGGAATTTTAGCATTTAATAACCAAATAGCTGGCATATCTGGATTTGATGCACCTAATGAAGATGAATCATTTGGCATTTCAAATTCAAATACAAAAATTTTTTCAGAACCACCAAAACCGTGGTAAGCTGGAATACCTTTTCTATAATAACCACATTCAGTACCTTGTGAATTTGATTCATCACAAGATTCACCAGAGAAAATAATATATTCTTGATCTGATTTTAAAGTAACTTCACCAATTGGTGTAGCCTTTGATGCAACACTAATACCATCTTCATCAACAAATGAAATTGAATTACCAAAACAACCAGACCAAGTACCTGAAACTGAATCAGCACCTTTAGTATTTAAAAATACAACGTTATCAGCTGAACCTGGTGTAAAATATGAAGCTCTTGTATAATCTGAACCTGATGAAGAACTAGTTTCTGAACTTGAAGCAGATGATGATGATTTTGTTGATGATGATTCAACTTTAGTTGACGAGGTAGCAGTGGTTTGAGAAGATGGAACTAAAGTAGTTTGAGTATTACTAGTGACATCAGTTGAAGAACCAATAGCAGTAGCAGTTGATGAAACTGAATCAGCAGTGACTAAATTACCATTGGAATCAACATAAACGGTTTGAGTAACTTGAACAACTTCAGTAGCAGCTTCTCTTTTATGAGCATGATGAACGTGTTTAACTTCAGCACATGGTTCAGCATCTCTTTTAAATTTTTTTGAAGATGATGATGGATAATAAACACCAAATTGTAATAATTTAACTGGACCTCTAAAATGAACAGATAATTCCTCGTCTAATGGAGCATTTGTACCACTAAAAGATTTGGTTTCTTGAGTACATTTACATGAAGATTCATCCATAGATGTAACATCTTGATAAGTACCAGAATAACCAATATTTTCATAAGTAATAGCACTAACTTCAGAACAATAATAATTACCACCTTCATATGAACAACCAGCTAAAGCTTTAGAAGTTAAGGCAGATAGAACTGAAATTAAAATAGTTTTAGAAAATAACATTGCTAAAGTGTTTAATTGAATTGAAATCTCCCTGGAATGTTTTTAAATAATGAAGTAAACAAATAAAAGAATGACTTGGGAGTTTTAATTTGAACAAAGAGTATATTTAAAAAGGAGTGACTTTAGTTAATATAACTAATGATAAATTCTTGTTCAGAGAGACTTGTTGATTTCGAAAGGAGTGAAAATGGGTAAACAAGGGAGAAAATGGCAAGTTTTAAAAAAAAACCGGGTTTCAAATTTGTTTTATATTTGAAGGCACGAAATTGATGCAAAATTTGTATGTGGTTGGTAAATCTCACGCGCCGATATGCACCTGGGTGCATCGACATACATATGTGGTAAACAAAATCGCCTTTCTTTTTCCCGCATGAGGAAAGGCGCGCTGAAATGGCACTGCAAGTGTTCCCGATCGGGAAATACGTCTGTGCCAAGGTCAAACCTAAAATCGTTTCTTTTCCGTTCTTTGGCGTAATTTAAGTTTATAACAATTTCAAAAGGCTGGCTTCTTTATAAGTTTATCATGATTTAAATCTGATTTATCATTGATTGCGGGCTCATTAGTGCTCAAATCTGAAGTTAAAACTTGTTCAGATCGTGGGGAAAGTATAGCTTTCGAAGGTAACTGTCCAGCTTACACGCTCTCTCTGATATATTGCTGGTTGAAGCTTTGTTATGATTTGTGCTTTTGGCACTGCTCTCGCAAAAAAACCTTGGTCTTTTCGTTTAGGCTTGGTCTACAATCTACGGAGTTCAGTCTATGCGGTCATGTTTGCCTAAGTCCAACTTTCTAGGGAGGGATCTCTGCCTAGAGGCTAGGCAGGAAACTCCTTCTTATAGGTGAAATTTTCCCTTTAGAATGACGTAGAACTTGTTAATTTCGCATGATCTTCAATTAATTGAATACTTTGAAATTTGAAGCAACTATTTATTTCAGTTAATCAACTTTGTAACGAAAAGGTTCTATTTTTGTAAATGTTATAGATCCCGGGATCGACAGATCTTTGATGTGATATGTCGGTCATATAGATTCTCTTTAGGTTCTTTTTTATGACACGCGTCAATTTCAAATTTAAAGAGATATACAAGAAGTGAAAGTTACGAAACTAGTTAGATCTTGAAGACAGCGAATTAATACCTGCAAAAGGGAAACCCTTCCATATTGCATAGTTTTGTTAAACTTCGATATAGATCAATTTGTACCTCATTTCTCGCAAAAATTAATTCTCGAAATGTTCCTTGTTGTCATGGGAAACCAGGGGAAGATCTATAAAACACTCCTAAAACTTTAAAGTATCCGCGTTTATGTAAAAATTTAAATTACTTGAAAGGGTAACTTAATAAAATGATTGGTTTAGTGAATTTAATAACCTTCAATCGATATTTAATCCCTTCCAGTATCACACTTGTGAATAGTAACTTCAGTTCACAAATTTTCTTTTTCGGAAAAGAAATCAAATGTGTATAAATGTACAAGATCATACTGGGACCTACATAACGGGCGTCAACTGAGAAACAGAGTGAGACTTTTGAAGAGTATATACAGAGGTAAGTTCATGTAAGAATGATATATTACTTGCCGATAGATGGTTGAATTTCTAGACTTTATATTGTTTATGTTTGCAAAAGAAATGTGATGTCTTACTGAGCCTTAAATTATCAAATTAGGTAACCTCCGTCTATATTCATTCCGCACTAGAATTTGCGGGAACGTAACAGATATAGTAGCTAGTTATGTAGGTGTACCAGTGGGTAAAACTATTCGATTTAATGTCCTAGCTAATTGTATATTATAACTCTTCATTAATGCACTTGTAAATTACTTGAGATAAGGTACGATTGCCAAAGAATATACCCCAAATTGATTACCATCTGCGCTAATTTCTTTAATCTTGTCTATGAATTTAACGATTCTAATCCACAGAACTTTAAAAGAAAAGAAATTAATCGCTAATGTCGATATCGACGATCGTTCACCGTTGAATGAAACTTTAAATTTATAGTCTGACGTCATATTTAAAAAGTACCTATAGCTATTCGGACCAAACTATCTTAAATAACTACAATTTGAAGATATTAGTGGTCTAGAATTGTTTCGTTTAGTTGAACGGCTCTCAACTCACTTAAACCTACTGTTTCTATGACTACTTTTTTAATACTTCGTGCAGGGATCTACCTAAATTATGTCAGTTCATGCACATAATTAGATTACCGGTTTGGTATATACAGAAATATTTCGTCATTTTTTTTTTTTTTGATTCAAGACTTTGAACCCTTATAGACTTTTGGGAAGAAGGTCTAGACTTTTTAAGAGCTGAAATGGTATGGCTCTATGTTGAGATTATCATAATTAGTTGACTGAATTAAATTTGTAAGCAGAAAATGAACAGAAGTGTCAAACTAACAACGAAACGTATCAGCATCTCTTTTACTTTGAGCGACAATCCTTTTAATTAACTGCAAACAATTAGTTAATATAAGATGACTATTGATCAAGTTCTGCATTAGTCTTAACTCTATAGCTTCTTTCACTAACTCGCTATTGGATAATATTTCGTAAGCTTTCAGTGAACTACTCATTACACTGTATTTATGTTCTGTTAATAGTAGTACATTCATCAATTTTATGAGAGACTGAGACTTCATAATTAGTACTAATAGCATTACCCTTTCAAATGCTTATATATTCACAATAGTCTACTTTGTAATGTAACTATAGATTGACTCACCGTCAAAGGAACATAAATTTCAATAAGTAACTAATGCTAATAACACTTTCCAAAGGGTAAACATTCAGATCCAAATCCAGATGATATATCGCACAGTATTGAATATAATATATATCACCTAAGACCTAAATGGCGTATAATTAGAACCAAAGACTCAAATCGCCTGAATCAATCCAGTACATATTTGAAAAGAATTAAAGACAAATGGTCACGTGCCTGCCCTGCACATAACTGGGCTGCTCTGTAAATTTTATCTTCAACAAATAGAGCGCCTTGGCGCAGTGGAAGCGCGCAGGGCTCATAACCCTGATGTCCTTGGATCGAAACCAAGAGGCGCTATTTGTTTTTTTTTGGAATTTTAATATTTTTCTATGGTTATTGTCCTATTTTTTGGCCATTTTTTTGTTCATTTAGAAGTTGAGGGTTCATAGATACCTTTGAATTGGGTCAAGATCTAATTACTGATATATTGTTATCATTGTTATTATTATTGTTTATATCTTTAGTGTAAACCTCGCGAAAATTTCCAAAAGTACAAAAAATTGTCGATTTCGAAATAAAGAAAACACGTACACTTTCTTAATATGACAGATTTGATTATATTCAATTGAAATAAATTTTTATAATAAAATGGTGAGTATCATTTTAAATTATCGACTGGGAATTTCAGTGTTTCAATGTTTTAAATTTATGGAGAATTATGGGTTTTGAACAATGAAATTAGTCAATTGCAAGAGTACAAAGTCAACTAATAAGATCCTATATTAACTAATGATTAGGCTATTCAAACTCCAAAGCAACGTATTGCCAATGAAAAATACTATAAGAAACATGAAAAGCAAAGGGGTAAACCAAAACCAATTGCTAAAAAGGAATTACCAATTTCTAAAGGTTGGTTTTGTAAGTATTCAAAGTTTTATTAATAATTTAATTTACTAATTTATAATAGTTCTACTTGCTTTCTTAATCGGTGGTGGTGCTGTCTTAGAAATTATACGTATTTTCTTTTAAGTTGTTACTGGTTGACTTCTATTGAATAATTAAATTTAACGAATTCATGTCCATTTCATCATGCACTTTTTGGAGATAATGTAAATACATTTTCTCTGGTTTTAAACATAAAACGGAAACAGAAATTACAGATAGTCATAAAACTTCATCTTCATCTCCACAGTGTTAAATTCAAGGTTTCTTTGCTTTTACAATAAATAATTTATTGATAATTGTAGCATCACTATATAATTTACCGCGAACTCATTCTATATTCTATGAACTCCTCCAATTTTTAAGGATAAAGGAAATTTCTCCACAAATCATAAATAAATAAACTAAATGGAACAAAATGAGAACAATGTCTTTAGTGATGAATTGGAAAAGAAGTTTTGGTCCACTATCACAAGTGAGATTTCAATCAACAAATATTTTAAAAAGTGATGTTAATATCACAAGAAATGGAGATGTTAAAATAGCTTATGGTCATCATGGTCGTTCATCAAGAACTGGTTATACCGTTACAGTATTCGGTTCAAATGGATTTCTTGGTGGTTATTTATCAACAAGATTAGCTAAACATGGTAATTTAACTGTTGTCCCTTTCAGAGATGAATTAAAGAAAAGATTTATTAAAGTTGCAGGTGATTTAGGTGTTGTAAATTTTGTTGAATTTGATTTAAGAAATTTAGATTCAATTAATGAAGCTGTTAAATATTCTGATATTGTTTATAATTTAATTGGTACTGATGCAAATACTAAAAATTTTTCAATGGCTGATGTTAATATTGAAGGTACAAGAAGAATTGCAGAAGCTGTTAAAGAACATAATATTCCAAGATATATTCATGTTAGTTCATATAATGCGGATCCAAATTCAAGTTCAATTTTTTATGCTACAAAAGGTATTGGTGAACAAATTGTTAAAGAAATTATTCCAGATGCAACAATTGTTAGACCAGGTATCCTTTATGGTGCAGATGATAAATTTTTATGTGGATTAGCTGATAATTTAAGATTTTTCACTGTTAATAATTTACAAGAAAAAGTTAGACCTGTTCATGTTATTGATGTTGCTGTTGCACTTGAAAAAATTGGTTTTGATGATTCAACAGTTGGTGAAACTTTTGAACTTTATGGACCTCAAGAATTTTCTATAAAAGAAGTTAGAGATTTAATTGAACCTGTTACAAAAGAAACTTATACCAATATTAATATTCCAAAAATCATTGCATTAAAATGGACAAATTTTTTACAATTATTATGGTGGCCAATGATGAATCCAGATCAAATTGAACGTCAATTTCATGATCATAAAATTGATCCAACTGCAAAGACTTTTAAAGATATTGGTATTGTACCAGCAAGATTACAAGATTTAGTTTATAAATACACTAAAAAATTTAGAAATTATTTACATGCTCAAGATTTACCACCAACTGCTGAAGAATTAGGTGGTAAAAAGACCTATGCCTCAAGATTATAGTCTCATAATTAGCAAAAATCTTGTGTCTTGTAAAACACTTATTTATTATTTATTACTTATTTATTATTTATTTTATTTATTAAGAGATTGCCTATATGCCAATATACATCAATACTGTGAATCTTAATCTATTGAATCTATTGAATCTA
The DNA here is from genome assembly GCA_030557705.1 of Taiozyma odintsovae. Lineage (NCBI taxonomy): Eukaryota > Fungi > Ascomycota > Saccharomycetes > Phaffomycetales > Wickerhamomycetaceae > Taiozyma > Taiozyma odintsovae. The sequence continues at coordinate 468,879 of JANIVH010000007.1, read as the reverse complement.
TTGAATCTATTGAATCTATTGAATCTATTGAATCTATTGAATCTATTGAATCTATTGAATCTATTTTACCTCCGCGAATTCGTAGTGGAATTTATATCAACTCGGACGAAAAATCATAAAAAACTCGATAGAATTATAAGAAATTTCTATTGTTTCCACCATTTAAAACTAATTGATCCTATAATTATGTCTGCTGAGAAATACTATAACGTAAGTACACAGATTGTTTTGTTAATGGGGTTAATCCTTGGAACAATTTTCAATAGAATTGAGGTATTCTTTGTTTAAAGGGTCCCATTCGGAGTCATACCCCCAATTGACACAGCCATGTTAACAATAATCCATTTAGTCCGGTTCAAATCAACAATACGCACCACCATCAGGTCCTCCACCAACACAAGTCGGTGATGAAAGAGGTTTCAACGATTATGCTAGTCAGCCGGGATATCAACAAGGTCCTCCTCAAGGTGGTTATTATCAACAAGGTCCTCCACAAGGTGGTTATTATCAACAAGGTCCTCCACAAGGTTATTATCAACAACAACAACCTGTCTACGTTCAACAACAACCTCAAAAGAGTGATTCTAGTAGTTCTTACTGTTTAGCTTGTTTAGGTGCTCTATGTGTTTGTTGTACTTTAGATGCCTTATTTTAGATCTTTTTGCATTTACTCATTGATTTATTGAGAAAGTATACAGATCTATTTCATATCTTCCTTTTTGTCTATTTCCCCCCCCCCCCCACTCCAATTCTTTCACAAATGACTTTGTAACACTATCATTGTGTTTCATCCTTTTACTTTTTTTGTTTTCATTCAATTGTTAACAACCTTTTTTATTCCTAATACTATATCAATTTAATTTAATCAATAGTGATGACTTCCTTTTGTGATTTGTAATGTTTCCATTCTTTAGCAATATGTTCTTTTAATTGTGCAAACTTGTTATAAAAATTTTTACCACAATAATTACATATCATATCTTGTTTCTTCTTTAATTCTTCCATTATGGGTTTATTTAACCTTTCATCACTCTCAAGTAATGGTAATTCTTCAAATGGAACGAAGAACTTCGTTGTAAAAGAATTGTAATGTCCCTTATTCTTCATATGTGGAGAACTCAAATCTTTAGTGATAAGATGTATATGTAAATTATACATTGAAGGTACAGAATGAACACCAATTTTAATAAAATCTTCCGTTTCAAGAATATTATGTTCCAATTCAAGTTCATTTAATATCATCTGTTTTAATTTAGGTATCAGATCAATTACTTTATCTTTCAATTCTTGATCTTTAAATGCAATTAATGGATTCTCTTTTGTGATTATTAGATCTTTGGGGATTAAAAGCCAATGAATTATTGATTTAGGGAACCCATCTTTCACTACAACGAAATCATTATCTTGATATTTGATAACATCTTGATGTTGCTCAGGATTACGTATGTACATTGAAAGGTTCCATCTGAAATACATCATTGTTATTTTGATATTGATGTTAGTGTTAAAGTTTATAAACATTCGCGAGAATTATCTATTATATTAAATTGATGATAAATATCACTAATTCACTAATTCACTATTAAGTTAGATATAAGCTTGTGGTTTGTAGTTGGTCCAGAGTGCCATATAGAAGATCCAGAGACAAGATGGGCTCTTATATTAAATTCCAATTCTCATCTATAGTGATAATGAAAGTTACTAAGAGAACTGTCATTTAATGTAATAACTCACTGATGGTAATACCTGTGGGAGATAACTTTAATAACGATTAACTAAACATGAAGAAACTGACTCTTTAAACATTCATTTGACTGATTTATAATATACAAGAGGCATTTGATCTATAGTTTATTATTAGTATAGTATAGAAGTTCATTGCGATAGATATATACACTAGAGCATATATAAAGCCAATCGTTTAGCCACTATGGTGATATCTCAATGTGAAGTCTACAACAATCATCAATCAGTAACTGTATTAAATAGTCTCTGAAATGGCTAACTCCCTTTGCTATAGACATATTTCACAACTTCACACAAGACGTTATATTCCCATTCAAGAAGTTCATTACCCTTGGTCAAAGGTATCAGTTCAGAAAGTTTCATCTTTGATCTTGGAGATGTATAACTTTTGAGTTCGTATGCTTGATTTATGTCTTGATTTAATTGTTTAACTTCAAGATCAAGATTTTTGTTCTTTAATTTCAAAGTTTCAACTTCCTTTGCATAGTTCTGTTCCATCTTATGAAGTATTTCATAAAGTTCATGAATCTCAATTTCCTTTTTATCCAACTCTTTAGAAAGTTTATTCCATTTTACACCAATTTGTTTCACTTTTAAACTTTCTGATCTCAAATCTTCTTTCAACATCACATTATTTAATTCTAATAAATTGACTTCACTATTCAAGATCAAGTTTTTACCATGTAAATCATCTTCATCATACATATAATTCTTTAAAAATTTTTGATCATCATCATTAAGAGTGGAAATAATTGAAATAGCAATACTTGATTTGTAACTATGTAAACCAATTTCAAGCATGATAAAACATAATAAGTTTAAATGATAATAATCACCTTTATTCAACTCTTCATAGTCCAACATATTAATAAACTTTGAAATTTTCTTTCTAGGAATCATCTTATTTTTAAAATACTCCAAAATCTTATTGAAAGTTCGTTGGTACAATTCCTTGACACAGGTATTCTCGTCTGATTCTTCAGCAGTATCAGATACAGCAACAACAGTATCAAACTTTTCGTCAAGAATCAATTTTAACAATTGAACCAAGATAATGGGTTCTTTCATACGAAGAATTGAATCTGTAATTTTAAGTGGTGAAGAAGGGAATGCAATTAACCAATGTAACACAGCATTAACAAATTTGATATTGACATTCTTGGATGGCATCTTGGATGTCATCTTGTAAGCACCTAAGTCTTAACATTGAAGCATCGTTGTTTCAATGGTTTTTTGTATACATTTTATTTGATTTTTGCGGTCATACATTATAAAGACACAAAACCAATAATGACGTCAACTATAATTATGAAACTGGACGTCTTTTCAATACAATTTTTGGAGTTTCTTGATCTTTAGGTTTATCATTAGATTTTCTTAATAGGATCTTTGGTTTAGCCTGTGGTGTTGAATTAGATGAAAGAGATGGTGACAGGTTGGAAGATTTTGGTTGTGAAGTATTAGGATCATTGATCTTTGAATCTTTCTCTTTATTATTTTTACGTCTTGGTCTTGACTTAGACTTGGGTTTCTGATCTGTGTTTTCATTGTCCTTTTGAGGGTTTGTACTATTTTCATTGTCCTTGTTTGTATCTTTTGATTTATCCTTATCTTTAACAACTTTGGACTTATCCTTTGATTTCTTTGACTTTTTCTGATTGTTTTTACCATCTTTATTTGTTACCTTGATAGGATCAATTGATTTATCATCTTTCTTTTCATTCTTCTTTCTTTTATTCTTTTTTTTCTTTTCATCAACACCATCTTTCAAATTTTTATCATCTTTCTTCTCTGCTTCTTTAAATACCCTTTCTGCAACTTTAGCAGAAACCAAAAATGTCTTTGGTTTATCAATTTCACCATTTTGATACTTTAAAAACAATTTAAAAGCAGATTTTTCTTGTAATAATGATTTATTTAAATTTTTTTCCTCTTTATATTCAGGCATTCTATTATATAAACTACTTGTAAATTGTGGTATAATAGATTCTTTATCATCTTCAAATGGTATTACTTTGAAATTATCAACAAATTCATCAGCGAATCTTATTTTTTTAAACTGAATATATGCCCTTGAATAAGTTGGAGTCTTAAAAGGTTTTGTTGAATAATGACCTTGAACAAAATATTTTGCATGATAAGTTTCAGGTTTAACAAATTCTTTAACAATGTCCCAAAATACAATTTCTTTTAAATTAGCAGGTAATAACCTTACAATGACTTTAATTGAATCTTTTGGTATATTCCCATTTTTTTCATTCTTTCTTTTAAATAATTTCTTTCTTGAAGATTTGGGTTTTGATCTTTGTAAACTTTCTAAGATTTCAGATTCTTTTAAAGACTTTTGAACTTTCCTCTGTATTGACATTGGTTTATAAAGAATCAATTAATTAACAATGAATTTTGTGTATTTGGGTTAAATAAAAGTTTATGTTTTTTGACTTTAATAAAAAAAAGTCGAGAAGAGGTAAACATTAACTGGACTTTATAAATATTTATCAATTTATCCAAACCTTTATACTTATCATAATTATACAGAGAATGTCACTTAATGGATTCATTTCAAGGCTTTCAAGTGTCGTTAATTCAAGTTCTCCGGATCAATTACCTTTAGAATTGGCAAATTTATTAAACATCAATTTATCAATACAACAAGTTGCTAATCAAATTGCTTCATTACAAATTGAACTTCAAAGTTATAATGATAAGAGTATCACGGAACTTATAGATTCAAAGAATTTTTTCAATGGAGATTGGCCTGTTTTTAATAATTTAGTTGAAAGTTATTTAAAATTATGCAGAGATATTGATCCATTATCTATACTGAGATCTCATGATTTATTACTTGTGGTGTTTAACGATTGTTCTGTAGCGTTATTGAATAGTTCATTTGGTGATTATATGGTTAATTATATTCATGAGATTATAAAATTTTTGATACCGATGATGTATAAATTAGATATTATACTTAATGCAAATATCCCAGGTAAAAAATTCAAGAGATTAACATATTTATCCACTGTGCTTTCAAAGATATTTAATCATTTAAGAAGTTTAAAAGGTCAATCAACTAAGAAGCAATTAATCATTTATATCGTTAATAAATTAAATAAGATTTATTTTATTATAAATGCACCATTGTTATGTGCAAATATATTTGCAAATATGAATTTATTAGATTTAAAATTCTCAAGATTTGCTAAATCACAACAAGTTGAATATAGGTACATCCTTGGTAGGTATTATATGATTAAAAATGAATTTATGAAAAGTTTCCATCATTTAAATTGGAGTTATATTAATTGTCAACAATTAGCTCATAATAATAGACTGAAAATCTTAAGGTATCTTATCCCTGTGTCATTACTTGTTGGTAAATGTCCAAGTAAATTTTTATTATCCACATCACAAGAATTACAAACTTATTATGGTCCATTAGTTATCTATTTAAAGCAAGGTAATATGATTAACTTTCAACGTCACTTATTTCAAAATCAAAGTTATTTCCAATCAAAGACATTATTGATCCTTCTTGTTCAAAAATCAAGAATCATTATATTTAAACATTTGATCCTCAATATCCTAAAGTATACCAATAATCAAAATTATAGACTTACATTTGCACAAATTCAAATTGCCTTGATTAAATCAATTCGATCAAATCAAGAACAAAGAACATTATTCCAAAATCAACATATGTATCAAATCCCAATTCCTGAAGATCCCACTGAATTAGAAAGTTTTGTTGAAAATGTTTGTGTTTCATTAATTGAAAATGGTATAATGAAAGGTAATGTACTTTCAAAAGCTAAAATGGTTGTTTTATCGAAAAAAGATCCATTTCCAGATATTTTTACAAATTATAACAGTAAATATGGGATCTCATCACAAGAGAAATGGATGGATCATTAAAATTAATCTATATTTATATAACTAATTAATTGTATATTATCTTTATCGCAGCTCATAACCTTTCCCAATCGGGCCATGGGAATTAATTTATAAAATGTCCAAAAAATGAGAAAAAAAATTGGCCATCAAAGTTAACTTTTAAACAATTTAACAACAAACTTTGTTGATTTAATAATCGATTATATCACCTCAATTCGGATATTGAGAGTTGAAAGTTTGATTCTCATCAATTAAACTCATTACAAAGAAACTAATTATTCATTACTGATAATCATAAAGAAACTTATTATTCATTACAGATCCTCATAAAGAAACTAATTATTCATTACAGATAATCAATAATACAATGACTGAAAGGGGTCCAGATTATTGGCTTGAACAAGTTAAGAAATGTCAATCATTACCTGAAAATGATATGAAACAACTTTGTGAAATGGTTAAAGAATTATTAATGGAAGAATCAAATATTCAACCTGTACAAAGTCCTGTTACTGTTTGTGGTGATATTCATGGACAATTTCATGATTTATTAGAATTATTTAGAATAAGTGGTGGTTTACCTGATAATGTTAATTATATCTTTTTAGGTGATTACGTTGATCGTGGATATTTTAGTTTAGAAACTTTTACATTATTAATGTGTTTAAAAGTTAAATACCCTTCAAGATTAACTTTGGTTCGTGGTAATCATGAATCAAGACAAATTACCCAAGTTTATGGATTTTATGAAGAATGTTTAACAAAATATGGTTCAACAACGGTTTGGAAATATTGTTGTCAAGTTTTTGATTTTTTAACATTAGCTGCAATAATTGATGGTAAAATTCTTTGTGTTCATGGTGGTTTATCACCAGAAATTAGAATGTTAGATCAAATTAGAGTCTTATCAAGAGCTCAAGAAGTTCCACATGAAGGTGGATTTTGTGATTTAGTATGGAGTGATCCTGATGAAGTTGATACTTGGCAAGTTAGTCCTCGTGGTGCAGGTTGGTTATTTGGTAGTCGAGTTGCAAGAGAATTTAATCATGTTAATAATTTACAATTAATAGCTCGTGCACATCAATTAGTAATGGAAGGTTTTAAATATCATTTTAAAGAGAAAGATGTTGTTACAGTTTGGAGTGCACCAAATTATTGTTATAGATGTGGTAATGTTGCAAGTGTTATGAAAATTGATGATGATTTATCACCAAAATTTAAAATTTTTAGTGCAGTACCTGATGATAGTCAAAAATATGCACCACAAAAGACTCAAAGAAGTGAATATTTTTTATAATATGTATGCCCTGATTATGATGATGATTGTTTAAGAATTTTATTGTAATATTGTAGTTGATGTATTACTATTAAACGTATTAAATTGTATTAATATACCTTTTTTTAAGGTAAATAAGTTGACATGGATCTTACGTTATCATTAAATTGTATTAGTATAGCTTTATCTATGCAGTAGTGTCTACAAGTCTACATATATTCCAGAAAAAAAGTTTGATTAATTATTAACTATATAACATGATTTAAGAGATTTATAAAGTAATTGGATCATTTTTTTCTCTTTTAGCTTCACCATATTTTTTAATTCTAATAGCTTGAACGGCAATAAAACCTGAAGCTTCTTGTGGTTGAAATCCAGTTAATTCATCCATTGAAGATTCTGTTGCATCATATAATTTTTCAGTTTCTGAAGATCTACCCAAGATACTTAATGAACCTTTATATAATCTTGCTCTAACTTGACCATTAACAGTATTTTGAGATGGTTGAATCATTGATCTAACGTATTCACCTTCTGGAGTGAAATATAAACCGTTATATAAAATTTTTGAATGAGTTGGAGTAACAAAATTATCTCTAATTGCTCTAACTTCTCTATCTAAAGTTAAACCTTCTAAATCAATATGAGTTGATCTTAATAAAGTTAAACCTGGAGTTTCATAACAACCTCTTGATTTAATACCAATAAATCTATTTTCAACAATATCAATTCTACCAACACCATTTCTTCTTGCAATTTTATTTGCAATTAAAAATAATTCAACAGGATCTGTCACTGTCTTTTGTTTACCATCATCAGTATAAACTAATTTTGAAGGTTTACCTGCTTCAAAAAAAATTGTAAAATCTTCTGGACTATCTGGAGCATCTTGTGGATCAATTGTTAATTTCCACATATCTTTTGGTGGTGTTGTATCAGGATCTTCTAAAATACCTGCTTCAAATGAAATATGAGCCATATTTTCATCAGTTGACCAAGGTTTTGCCTTTGTTTGAAAAACTGGAATATCTTTCTCTGCAGCATATTCTAATAAATCTTTTCTACCTGCAAATCTTTCAAAAAATTCTGGATCTCTCCATGGTGCAATAACGACAACATCAGGTTTTAAAGCATAAAATGATAATTCAAATCTAACTTGATCATTACCTTTACCTGTACAACCATGAGAAACTGCAAAACAACCTTCTTCTTCAGCAACTTGAATTTGAGCTTGAGCAATAACTGGTCTTGCTAATGAAGTACCTAATAAATAAACATTTTCATAAATAGCATTTGATTGAATTGCTGGGTATAGAACATCTTTAACAAATTGTTCACGAACATCAACAACAACATATTTAGTAGCACCAATTTTTAAAGCTTTTTCCCTTGCTGCATCAAAATCTTCTTCTTGACCAATATTTGCCATAAATGCAATAACTTCATAACCTTGTTCTAATAACCAAGCAAGAATAATTGAAGTATCTAAACCACCTGAATAAGCAAGACAAACTTTCCCTTTTGACATTTTATATTATGAATTGACTTTATATAATCGAATTGAATAAATATATTATAATGAGTTTAATTAAATGAATTAAGGATTATTATCAGTTTTTATACTAATAAAATTTATTTCCATTTTAGGGGAAACATAATAATTTCCCCCTTATAGTGAAAAATTTTTATCTAATCTTTAATTAAATAAATTAATTTTTAATAACGTTCCCATAGTTCAATTGAAATAAAATTACCACCATTTTAATCCTCATATCAAGTTTCCTTTTAAATATCTAATAATATTGATCAATTTATTTAGTCTTCTACCTAATAATTGATCATTTAATCTTTGACATTACCTCTTATCATTGACTCATCGGTACGCACACGCCGCCATAGATGTACATTAATTTATCTTAATTAAAGAAAAAAAAGTCTATAACGCCACACGGCTCAGTCATAATTAAAGTTTTATATAGATCTTACTATTAAATTGATGCCTTATGGTGCCTTATGCCTTATGCCTTTAAATACATATTCTCTTATCGTAATATGTCAAAGGTATCTAAAGTGACATGCATACAATAGAAATTATATACAATCATAAATGATTACATAGATTACAAGACATATCCTCTATTCAACTATAAAATTAACTATAAAATTAATTATAACGTTAACTAAAGTACTTTCAATTAGTTTATTGTACAATTGATTTATGAATATCTTAAATTGATACTCCGGAAACGGCTTTAGGAGAGGACTCGGGGCTCATAATTATGCCGCTTCCGGCGTGTGGGATAGTATATTGTCTTATAATTAATTAAGTATTGGATCATCGTTACGGATGATCAATGGAATGGTATCAGTCAATATCACTAGTTTCTTTGATGTATCAATTAGTCAATATCATATTATACGATACTATGATCAATTGATATTGTATTGATATCCATGTGTTTTAATATTCATGGGTTAATATCTCCATATATTAATATCTCCATATATTATCTCCTAACCCACCCATAGCCTATAAACTCTTCAGTCTATGATCCCAGACTGAGTTTACTTTCTCAAAGAATAACATTATAAATCCAAAGATACTTAAATCTTGTAACCGGGGTAACATATTATCATGAATTAAGTATAAATGTTTATCATTTTATTAAATATTTATCTATTTAAACTCAGTTGTCTTGATCAAGTTATACTAATCCTTTTATCCGTATTGTTTTCTTGTTTCCTTATTATTAGAATTGTTTACTGTCATCTTGAACTAATGGAATACTCAACTATAGAATTACTCAACTATAAAATTACTAAACTATAAATAACATAAATCTTCATTAATAAGAATATACATAGATAATCTCATATGATACATATATAATCTCATACATAATCTCATTTAAGAATCTAATGACCATAAATTTGAATAAATTTTCGTAATTGTTTTTATAATTTGTTTGCATAATAACGCGTCGTAAATCAATTTCGTAAACAAATTTATCCTCGACTTTACCTTGAGTAATCAATACTTGCAATTGAATATATTCAGTGAATACATTGATGTAAATGATACTAGCCCTAGACATAATGCAAGGTTATCAACTTACGAATCATTTAAATATAGTAGATCATAAAAGTAATTTCATTACTTAATTAGGAAACAATTGATTGACAATTTTAGAGCCTTCTACCAATTACGATCAAACCGTTAACAGAATGTTCCTTTATAAGATGCATCTTTTAATTTTTCACTAGGTTATTATAAATTTTATTGTAAATCTTTAATACCCCTTTTGTTGATCTTTTATACTTTTTTAGTAATTAAAAAGTTTAAACACGTTTGAACCCTGTTTAAATCCTTGAGATCTAATACGCCAATCATGACAAGAGAAAGATCTTCAACGGGCATTGACCGACAAATAATAAGGACTTAGTTGTTGACAGTGAATATAAAGTCTGATGATTCCCAGTTTAATACCTAGAGACCCATTCATCTTTCAACAGTGATACTTCAGTGATACCCATTGGTTAGTGTTTAGTGTTTAGTGATAATGTTATTAAAAAAATTTATATCAATAATACCCTGTGTCCTTGCAGGTTCAAATTTTATATTACATTTAGATCAACCATCAACATTAACATCATTAATAAATGATGTTATGGATCTTGGATCAAATGAAATAATTGCACAATCAATACCACCAATATCATTTACAAATATTTCAATTGGTAAATTTCATGCAGTTGTAGCTGAAATTGAAGATTCTTGGTTAGAACCACTAGGTTCACTTGAAAAAGTCCTTGGTGTTTTCCCTGATGATATTATTGAATCACAAAATATTCAAATTGGTGCAGTTGGTCATTTAGCTATGTTAAATTCAAAAGAAAGTGTTATCACAGATTCAAAGAATCCAGGTAACTATACATATAAATATAAACATAATGCAGCAGGTGTTAATGCATATATTATTGATTCTGGAGTTTCAATTCATCATCCAGAATTTCAAGGTCGTGCATATCATGGAGCAAATTTTATTGAAGATGAAAATTTTGATGATTTAAATGGTCATGGTAGTCATGTTGCAGGTTTAGTAGGTTCAAAGACTTGGGGTGTTGCTAAACATGTTAATTTAATTAATGTTAAAGCTTTAAATAGAAATAGATCAGGTACTGTGGCAGGTGCTTTAAAAGCTATTGAATGGTCAGTTAATCATCAAAAATTAACAAAAATGCCCTCATTAATTAATATTTCAATTGGTGCAAATAAAACTGAAATTTTAAATACAGCTTGTGACGCAGCAGTTGATGCAGGAGTTCCAGTTATTGCAGCTGCTGGTAATTCAGTTAAAGATGCATCAACTTTATCACCTGCTTCTGCATCAAAAGTTATTACCGTTGGTAGTATTGATCAATCAGTAATGATGCTTACATGGTTTACAAATTTTGGTAAAGATGTTGATATTTTTGCACCAGGTAATGATATTACAAGTGTTGATGCATTTAATTTAAATAATGGTACAAGGGAAATGAGTGGAACTTCAATGTCTGCACCAATTGTTAGTGGATATATTGCAATGTTATTAGATCGTGGTGTTAATCCAAAAGATGTGAAAGATGTGATGATTCAAGAGAGTACAAAGGATAAATTATATGATATATTTGGTAGATTATATAATAATACTAGTCCAAATAGAGTGATATATAATTTAGAAGCTGATAATATTGGGAAATATTTAGCTATAAGATCAGGTCTTTAGTTTGCATTAATAAATTGTTATTCATTGTATCAAATAGCCATTACATTCATTTCATTAAATACATTCTTATTAATTTCTATTTCTATATACAATGTTAAATCAATTTTTATCAACCATTTCTATTTCTATATACAATGTTAAATACATTCTAATTAACCATTTCTATTTCTATATACAAATTAACCAGAAATCAATTTTTATCAGGTAAATAATTAACTTTTGATTCATCATTTGAATCCTGATCCTTTGGTGAATCCTTTGCATGATGACCAATTAAATTTTTTAATCTTTCTGGAATTTCATCAAATACTAAATCATCAGTACTTTGAGAAATTGATTCACCTTTTGCATTTAATATATCTTCAATTGTAATTCTATCATCTGAAAAAATCTATAATAATTAGTTCTGTAAATAATAATAATAAGAATAATAATAATAATAATAATAAGAATTAAATACATACTTTTAAATGATCAGCAATTAAATGTCTATTTTGACAACCTGGACAAGTTACTAAAATTGTACCTTTTGTATAAGCTTGTTTTGAAATAACATGACTTGATCTTGTTTCACATTTTTTACATTTAAATGCAATCATTAATTCAGGTTTTGGTACTTTAATTTGAACATTTGATTGAAATCTTTTAATTGGTTGATATTTGGTGGCAATAAAATTTGTATTAACTTTTGGTAAAATTAATCTTGATGAAAGTAATTGTCTTGAAATTACTCTTTTGAACATATTAAAGTGATATTAAAGTCTAATTATGAAAGTAAATGATATTAAATGTATAAATATTGAAGTAAAATTGTATAAATTGGTAAATTTAAGTGTTTCTATAATTGTGTCAAACTTTTTTTTCCGACTTTAATAAATAAGAATATAACAGTAGACAATATAATAAAGATAATAAGTATACTGAGAATAAGTATACTAAGTGTAAGTATACTAAGTATATGTTATAATAAAAGTACGATATTATCAACTACTAATAACTAATAACAACTATTGATAAATTGATAAATTGATAAATTGATAAACTAAAAAAAATGATTTCGCCCAGGATCGAACTGGGGACGTTCTGCGTGTTAAGCAGATGCCATGACCAACTAGACCACGAAACCATTTTATATTAACTGTAGGTGGGTATTTAAACTAGATATAAATTTATTAGAGTAACGTCATTAACTATAACTATTACTTATTTATTCTGTAATCTATAATCTATCTATAATCTATAATCTATCTATAACCTACTATCTATATACTCTATAATCTATCTATAATCTAAATAATCTTATGTAATACAAGTTTTCTTTAAAATTCTTTTAATTTCTATGATGTAATATTTGTCATCATCCCGATAAGGTAAGTGATTATAAATTATTATAAAAATTGCTAATCATCAATTGCTATAACTATAAATATTCATTAAATATCAATTATTATAATCATTTAAATTGATATCATTTAAGTAATAATCAATCAATTAATCAATTAATCAATCAATCAATTAATCAATTAATCAATTAATCAATTAATCAATTAATCAACTATAATCAATTAATCAATCAATCAATCAATCAATAATGTCAGAATCAAAAGTTTATTTTATTACAGGTGCAACTCGTGGTATCGGTTATCAATTAGTTAAACAACTTTCTGAAAAAGAACCAAATTCATTAATTATTGGTTCTGCTCGTTCCAATGCTGAATCAGATTTAACAAAATTAGCTAAAAATTCATCAAATGTTAAAATTGTTATATTAGATGTTTCATCACAAGATTCAATTGATAAATTAGATTCTCAATTATATGAAATTGCAAAAGATGGTATCGATGTATTTATTTCAAATGCAGGTATCGCTGACCCTGATTCAAATGGTTCAATTTTTGAAGTTTCTCGTGATTTATATTTAAATCATTACTATACAAACACATTGGGTCCATTATTTGTCGCCAAGGTTGTTTATCCATATTTACAAAAAAAACCAACAAAGATAATATCTTTCACTTCAAGTGTTGCAGGTTCAATCTCCACGGATTTATTTGTACCATCATCTGCATATGGTCAATCAAAAGCTGCATTAAATCATTCAATTAGATTATTAGCAAATGATTTAAAAAATGAAGAATTTATTGTTATTGCTTTACATCCAGGTGTCGTTTCATCAGAGATGGGTCAAGGTGTTGTACCAAGATTAATTGAATTAAATCCAGAGTTTAAAGAATTTTTTGAAAATTCAAGTATTACTCCTGAAGAGAGTGCTAAGCATCAAATTGAATTATTTGGAAAATTAACAAAAGATGATACAAATAAATTCTTTACATTTGATGGTGAAACTACTCAATGGTAATTAGAATAGATTTTATTAGAATAAATTAGATCTTATATAATGTAAGAATAAATTAGATTTTATATTGTAACATGTAAATATCAATATAGTCTCTGTGGCGTGTACCAGAAAAATTTAAAATATAAAGATTAGTACTCGTTTACCACTTATTGTTAACTTCTTGGCTGCCATATGTTATATTATGTTTATATCAAAGTTTAAAACTACATTTAAAAGGAAACCCACTATACAATTTAATGAATTTGATGAATTATCATTATTAGGATTACCCACAGAACTATTAAAAAAAGTTATACAAAATCTTGATATAAGAGATTGGCTTAGTCTTTGTCAATGTTGTAAATATTTACATATATTTATTGAAAAATATTTCCTTTATCAAACTGTTAGGATTAAATCAAGGCAAGGACTTGAACTATTTAAGAAATCATTATCTAAGAACAAAAAGACAAATGCAAGATCACTCTATGTCTCCAAAATTGAATTTACAAATCCTGAGAAGGATCCAATTAGGTCTGAAACTACGTCAATTGCAGGTTTTACATATAAATCACAAGATATTTCAAATTCATATATAACGTTATTATTAGAAGTTATATCATTATTACCAAATTTACAAGATATAACATTAGCTTATATATCATCAGGATTCCAATTCCCTGAATGGACCTCATCATTAAAAATTTTCGCTCATGAACATAATTATTATCCATCATTAAGAAAATTAACTTTATCATCTGAACAAAATTGGAATATACCATTAAGACCAAATTTATTATGGTCATTCGGTTTAATTGAAGAATTAGTATTGGTTGATATGATCATTGATTCAAATTCATTGAAAAAATCAAATTTATTAACTTTATCAAATGAAAAAGGTCCATTAATTTCCAAAAATTCATTTAAGACTGAATCTAAGGAGACTTGGTCACCTATCCAGATATTAACTTTAAAACAATGTACATTTGCAAATAATGCTTCAAGATTATTATCATCATATTTTAAAGAAATTAAAATTTTAAAATTATTATCGATAAGATCTTATTATGATTTATTATTAAGTAATTGTTTCCCATCTTTAAATGAATTACAAATTGATTTAAATTCCAAATGTTTTAGTCTTTATAATCCAATGGAAATTTCATCAATAAATTTATTGAATAATAATTCAAATTATACTTATTTTAATTCAAAATTTGTTCCAAATTTTTATATGAATTATACAATTTTCACTGAAATATTAAAGAATTTACCAAAAATTGATAAAATAACTTTGGTAAACGTTTCATTTACAAATATTAAACCAATTGATCCATTGGATGAAAATAATGAAGATAATAATTTACCAAATAATAATTTATTTCATTTCTTAAATTTATTGAAAAATTATTCAACAATTGAATTTATAATGCTTAAAAGTTATAAATTACATCAACCAAGAAGTAAAAAAGATTGGGAAAATCTTTTATCATTGTGTTTTACCTCGACAAATTCTGTTCGTGTTAAAGATAAAGACGGTTCAGTACTATTTACAAGAAATGAAAAATATTAAAAGGTTTACTATATTTAAAAAGAATTAAAAGATTACTCTATTTATTTAATGACCTAACGAAAATGACTACTAATTATAATGATACTAATTGTAGTGTACAATGAATTTATTATATTGTTAAATATGGTTTAAAAGAAGCTAATAAGATAATTCCAATTATAATAAAAACTTTATAAAGACCATCTTTAAATTCAATTTTATTACCTATTCAAATTGGTTAATATCATATTCCTCGTCATCATCTTCATCTAATTCTGTTCAATTATGTTAGTCATAGACCTTCATCAATTAACAGAAAAAGACTGTTACTTCAAGTAATAGTAATATCTTACTCACCTTCACTTCTTAATTGTTGTAAACGTAAAGCTTCAAACTCTGAAACACTATCCAATGAACTTATAACTTTCACATAATTATAACCATCAAATGGAGTACCATCAGAATTGTAAATCTTATGGGTAGTATAAATATCATCATCTGATAATTTAACAAATTTACCCTTAATGACGTCGACCCCGGTTTTGATTAATTCTTCCGCAATTGATTCTTCCACTATAGCAGAGATATCAATGTTATCATATTCAATATCACATTCTGGTACAGATTGTGTTGATAATTTTTGTTTCTTACCATTTTTACTATAAATCTCAGCAATGTGTCTACCAGTTGGATATTCAACAGCTTGAAATTGAGCTTTCAAATGATCAAAATCTTCCAAAATATGAACGTCTCCATCAGATGTAATATCAACTAAACCATAGTTATTTGGTTCTTGTGAAAATTCATAAACTAATCCACCACTAAATACACCAATCATTTCATCTGAAAAGATTGCACCAATTTCTTCAAAAGGTCTTGGGGAAATCAGATTACAACCAAACTCTGAAAAGAATACAGGTCTAACATAGTCCTCATAGTCTCTAACAAGAACATCATAACCACTTGTATAGAAAGTTTGTTCACCACACCATTGATAAGAATTCACACCATAAAAATCAACAGCATCTTCAAAAGTACCATCTGAACATTCAAGATATTTAGATAATGAGATTCTATAATTTAAATCATCTGCAGCAGAATAACCAACGGGGACAAACCTATCAGTATTTTCAGCAATAAAGGACTTAATATCTGAAATTAATCTCTTAATGAAAACTGGTGAATTTCTAGCAGATTTCTTATCATTAACAATCTCATTACCGGCAAAGAAACCCAAAGTGTTATTATAAGATGTAAATTGTTCAACCACTTTAAAAACATGTTCCAAATAGTTTTCATTATATGTTGTCCATGGTTCATATCTATTTAAATGTTGACCATTTAATGGAGAGTTCACATCTAAAGCCAAATAGATACCTGCAGAGGCTAATAATGTCATACAAACATCATGGTTTAGATCTGGATTAATTGAATAGACTCTAATGGTCTATGTATAGGGTTAGTATCATTGAATTTTGAATTTAAAGACTCAAACGGTATCAAGTTACATTAATCCCCAATTCTTGAAACAAGATGATATCACGAGCACAAGCATTGGGATCTGATAAAGGATCTTGGTTATTGCTAACAGCAGATGATCCACCTGGTTGGTAATCAACACCTTTGATGAAAAATGGTTCTCTTGTGACAGAATCAATGAAATAACGACCATGGATAGCAATTGGATGTACAAATGCTTGAGTTAACTGGGACAAGGCACCAATAATAAACAAACTTGTAACTAACTTCATCACAAACTATTGATCTAACTGGAAACAGAATCACCAACAAGCGTTATAAATGATCCAAAGACTTGTAAAACAAAGCTCCTCTGAATTTGAGGTTTAAACAAATTTTTTTGGCGTCTTTGTGGTTTATCATTGACACAAAGTCAAAGAAAGGAAAAAAATTGGAACTCCGAGGTCCAATACATTAATTCTCTTTTGTATACACTCAATTGAAGCTCCCGACGTGTCTACTCTGTATAACTTTCTAAGTTGATTGCTGATTGGTAACTTCTTAATAATGTTGGAAGCTTAATGTATAAGGGACTTACGATGGGCGCTCATAATGACATTTAATTGTAATTCTCATAAAACACAGCTCATGATGACTATAATAGAGCTTCAAAGGAAGAAATCATTGGATACTCTACTGTATTTAATCTACTATTAATCGTACAGGCTCTTGAACTGAATTAAATTTAGTGTAATTACCTACGGTGGTAACTTTACCTCGGAATTCTAATATTTATTTAACAGTTTTCCCTATTTTGATTTATATAATAAAAAATGTACTTCATTAATTGGGGAGAATTCCATTAATTAATATAAAAATTGACTAAACTAATTATATTAAAGTCATTATATATAAATCAACTGATCGAATAAACTGCAGTTAATTGATACTAATCAAAAGAGAATTCAAAAATAAGAACACTTAATATAAGATCAGTACTACGTCCTTTACGGCAAAAAATAGTTGAAAAAAAAAGAAAACTCCGATACGGGGAGTCGAACCCCGGTCTGCTCGGTGAAAGCGAACCGTGCTAGCCGTTACACTATATCGGATTTTAATGAGTAATTACCTCCTTGAAAAGGTAAGTTTCGCGGAATAATTTTCAAATCTCACGGCAAAAGTGGGTTTGGAATTTGAGTCTTTGTTTTCATAAAATGGTTTCGTGGTCTAGTTGGTCATGGCATCTGCTTAACACGCAGAACGTCCCCAGTTCGATCCTGGGCGAAATCATTATTTTTTGCTTTTTTTATCCCCATCTTCTAACTTCAACTTCAACGTTCAAGAGAGTATAGGATACAGAATCAGGTTCTACATATCTTCTTATATCAATGTTTTTTTTTTTGATTAACGAACTTAAAAATCACAAAAATTTATCATACATTTTCACATTTTAAACAGCTAAGAAACCATTTTCATCATAACCAGCATAGATCTTTGCATCTTCAGTTAATTTACCACAATGTAAAGTTACATCATCGACTAATAAACCCAAACTTTGAGCAATTAATTGAACAGGGACACCTTCTGGCATTGATGGAGTATTTTCAGAAATAAATTCAAAAATTTTATCAGCTATTGAACCACTTTGTTCATTTGCATTTGGATTACTAACAAATAAATCATTTGAATTTTGTTGTTGTTGTTGTTGTTGTTGTTGTTGTTGACCAGTCGTTATATTTTTAGCTTGGAAATAAACATCAATTGCACTTAATTGATGATATATAACTTCATTAAAATCAGTAATTTCACGGAATGTAGCATTTTGAATGTTTTTTTTACCACTAAATTCTTTTACTGAACCTGTAACGTGGAAATATTTATGAGCAACTAAATTAGCATTTGCTTCAGGTGGAGCACTATCATCTAACCATTTTCTAATCTCTATAGAACCTGTACCGTCTTCTATTTGAATTAATAAATTAGAAGTTTGATCTGTAACATTACGAATAACACCAACAAATGAGACATAACTTAATTCGACACCATGAATTACAAAATCACCATCTTGAACCTCGGTTTTCGAATCAATGATCTCCTTAATTGTAACTGGAGTTAAACTTGTCTTTTGTTGTGCTTTGTTAGGTTGTGAACTGGTTTGATTAGCATCAAACCCACCAGAGTTATAATCGCCCCCGTTATAATCCTGTTGATTGTAACCACCGTATGGCTGATAAGCTTATGAGTTGTTAGTACTGAAATGTAATTTGTTTAAAACTTATAACTTACTTGACATCTTTGAATTGTGTTTCTGTTCAATCAGTGGCAAATTGTTTGTTTGTATGTTGTATTTTAATTTTTATTCTTTCTCTACGCGTCAATTTTTTTTCACGCGTCGCGAAATTTTGGCGTTTAAGAGACGCTGCAAAGAACTAATCCATACTTGAAAAAAACTACTTACACATAGTTAAAATTGACGTAAAAATTTTGTTCATTATGTGGGACCACCTTTGTGATCTCTGTAATTTTCTGGTTTCGTCATTGCCATGACGTCATAAAAATGTTCTGTACATGAATAATCTCTAAATGTAACATCAAGATCTTGATTACAATTACAATTATTTTCTTCCCAAATCTTATTATCAATAGGACAATGATTCATCGGTTTATGATAATACCCAACATCGTCGAAGTAATGAATTTGATCTCTATCCATGAATAATGAAACTGCAATTGAATGTACAGGTGCATCACCCCATCTTTCATAGAAAAACCCATTTGTTGAATCTAACCAATCAAAATATTCTTGATAAACTTGACTTCTTAAAAAATTCATATTAACAATTTCAAAATTTGTCCAAAAATGACATAGATTATATTCTTTACCTTTGTTATGAGTTATAAAATCAAGTAAATTATTTTCATGAACATAATTTGGATGTAATTCAACAAAATTTTGAGTTGTGGTCCATAAAGTCGGTATAGTCTCTGGGAATTCTCTTAATGTAATGGTAAAACCGTATTGCTTATTATTTTCTTTCATAAATTTAAATACATCATAATTAACATCACAATGTAATACCGTTTCAGGTTCAACTCTCCAAGCGTATTCATATTTCTCTAAGATCTCCAATTTATAATAAAGACCAGAGAAGAAACGACACATGAATCGATAATTTTCAGAACCACCATACATCATCTTTGTTCTTGATTTAATTCGATTCGTTTTAGCTTTATCTTTATCTGTAAATGACGGATAATCCCAAAATGATTTTGGGATCGTTTGAAAATATACATTTCCTGAACATATGTTGCTAACTCTTCTCTTGAATTGATCTGTGAACTCTTCATTATTCATAAATACCCAATCATAATGAAATTTATTATTGAACCTATCTTCAAATGATCGTATCGTTACGGATAATTCTTCTAGATCATCGTTCCTTGCCAATGTGACAAAAGTGGCATTGGCTCTTTCATAATCAGCATTAACTTTCTCCCTATACTCAACTTTAACTCCGGTTGTAGTCCCTGTAACTCCCAATTCCTTGTTAAGTTCATATTGTTCTTTTCTAAGTTGTTCCTTCAATTGAAAGATTCGGGCATGTTCTTTCTTTGAGATGAGCTGATGTGAGACCAAAAATGCAATAACAATGAGCACTGCGGTGTACCTAAGTAATCTTCTTGTACTGGGCATCTTCTTAAAAATGTAAAACTTTTAGAAACAGCAATTCAAGTACAATTAGATCTATTTTATGGTCTCACTGAAAACTCTTTTACAGCCTTGTTAACTTCCCACTTTATATAAATTTTTATAATTAAGAAAACCGCGATCAATTATTAATGACACCAAAAATAACTACAAATATTCAAATGTATAATAAACCTTCCCCGAATGATGTATTTTATAGAATTAACCAGTATGTTTATCCCAACCTTTTGGCTTCTCAAAGCCTCTGATATCATAGTAACGTCTGGTACATGAATAATCCTTCCATGTAAAATCATTATTTGGATCACATAGACATTTGTTCTTTGTTCTAATTTCATCGTTAATAGGACAATTATTATATGGACCATGGTAATAACCAATTTCTTCAAAATAGTGAACACGATCTTTTGGTAAAAATAATGAAGCGGCAATTGAATGAATTGGTGCATCACCCCATCTTTCATAAAAGAACCCACCATTTTTATCTAAATAGTTAAAATATTTTTGATAAGTTTCACCTCTCCAGAAATCCATATTACCAACTTCAAAATTTGTCCAAAAATGACATAAATTATAAGTATCACCTTGATCATTAGAGATGAATCCCATTAAATTATCTGAAGCTAAAGAATTTGGATTTTCTTTTAAAAAATCCTTTGTTGTTTGCCATAAAGTTGGAATTGTAGATTCAAATTCATGAATTGAGATAGTAAAACCGTAATCTTTTTTATTTTCTCTCATAAATTTAAAAACATCATATGAAACATCACAATGTAGTTTAGTTGATGGTTCAACTCTCCAATAATATTGATATTCTTTCATTAAAGGATGTTGGAAAAAAAAACCTGATTCAAAACGACACATATGTCTATATGATTCACTTGGACCATAAATAATATTTTTCATCTTAACTCTAGTTTCAGCGGCTTTTTCTAAATCAATCCAATCTGGATATGACCAATGTTCTTTTGGAATTTTACCAAATTTAACTTCACCAGAGATTAATGATTTCATTATAGTTTGAAATTCTTCTGTAAAATCACCATCATTTAAAAAGACCCAATCATAATGATAATTATGATTGAAACGATCTTCAACGGATCTAACAGCTTCAGCTAATTCCCATAGATCTTCACTTCTTGCTAAAGAGATAAATGTAGCATTTTCACGAACATAAGTAGTTGAACTTTCACCTAACCCAATAGATGAGTCTTCAGTGAATGAGTTACCACCGTCAGTGGTAACTTGATCATTACCAGCTTGAGCATCTTGTAATTTTTGTTGTTGTTCCTTTTGTTCAGGGGTTAAATCAGCAGTTGAACTACCTGCTTTATAAGAATTAGACTTCTCACCAGAGATTGGAGAAGAAGGGATATAATTGGCAACAGGAGTACCCGATTTGGACAACAGAGTGATCAACCCAATGATAAACACTGAGAAGACCCCAAGCCTAATGATCCTGTCACTTAATCTAGCCATTTTTAATGCAATTAGCAAAGTAATTAAGTTGAAAGATATTGATCTCTTAATTAAAATCACTGGACGAAAATTCGCGTTTTTCTTTCAATGCCAAAAATTTTTATGGTCAAAAAAAACACAAAAATTCGCGTATATGCAGAAAGACGCATGTTCATGCAGGAGTATTTTTTTGCCTCCTTATAGTTGTCATGGAAACGAATTGGAGACAAACTTTCTTTTTTTTATATGTTCACACTAAAAGAATTGATTGAAAAGTGGTGAAAGTGGTGTAAGGATCAATGGTATAAGTAGTGATAAGAGATGTCATGAAGAGACATTGAAGATCAAAGGTTTTAGTAAGTGACCAGTGTAATTCGGGTCTTTTTTTGTCGGAGAAAGGGCTATTGACGGGTATTGTTCTAAAAATTCCAAGTAATTTAAAGCTAGTCAAATCAATTTTAAAAGAGACACCCATTGTAAATCAATAACAGAAGACTCTTTATTCACTCTCTGGTGATTTTATTACTTTTCTTTCCGCCATAAAGTTTCCCAAAGTTTTTTAGCGCAATTAATTTAACTGTATTAGGCAAAAGCCCTGATTTAGTATCAATTTTGATGTGAATTTATAAAGTCTTTATTACTAGAAATGGCACAAGTATGGAAATTACAGGAAATAGGGAGGTGCAACAGGGAGAATTTCCCCTGTTTATAAATTTATAAAGAGGAGCAAATGACTATAAATTACACCAATTACCCATTTCCTAAGTTGTCTCCTTAATATAACTTCTATATGCCATGTCTAAAGTTAAATTAAGAAAAAATTCTATTCAGGCTTCTTAACCTTCACCAACTTCATCTTCAGATACAGAATCTTTAGATTCTGACCCTGCTACACCTCGTTCATTCCAAGGTATTGATTTGAATACTCCTCAGATCATAAGCAATAGGGATTTGGAGCCTTTAAAATTGGCAAAGAAGAAACATTACGTCCCTGTTCAATCTGCTTCCAGGATCCAAAAGAGGAATAATAGTGCTAAACCTCAGGGCCGCCCTTTCAATGATACCTTGAATGCTAGATTTTTCTTCTTCCAAACCATTGACGATTTGATCATTAATGTGCTACATACAAAAGACTTAGATACCATCAGATTGATTAAACAACATCCAATGATCTCCTCTAGGGACAAATACGAATTGACTCAATCTTTAAGAGAAGATATCGTTAATAACTCCAAGAACTTGGTCTTGAAAGAAGAAGACCACTGTAAATTTCAAACTCAGTCCATTGAGTTTGAAAATATTGATAAGGATCAAAGTATCAACGTCCATGATGAGCTATGCAAAGTCTTTAATACCAATGAAGTTTCATTTGTTAAGATCATCAGAAACACAAAGGGTAAATTGATCAAATTTGAAATCTTGTCAAAAGTTGATAACAATAAGATTGATATCAAATTCATTAAAAAATTTATAACTTTCCCAAGATATAAATGTAAGATGAAAATTTTCTTGATCAATGGTAAATTCGACAAGGATGTTTGTTTCTATAACGATTTGAGAATGTTCATATATGACGTTGATAACAAACAATTGGTCAACAAGAAATCTCTAATTAACAACAAGGTCTTACAACCATGAATCATCTCATTACTTATCACTAACGATAATATCATCATGAATAGACAGAGAAAAAATAATTATAAGACGTCTTTGCTTCGCACTAAGGCCCATTTCCATATTGCTTTTTCCAATCTCTTTCATTCCATGCTTTGCTCTCCTAATGACCATCTTTGCATTAAAAACAAAAATTAACATTCATATGTTAAATCAACAACATATTAACATTTTGCATCCCAATAAACCCACACCATTAATAGCTAATTATCATGATCCATCTTTTAATAATCGACATCAGTAGTCCCCTTCTCTCCTTCATCTTTGATCCGATCGTCTCTTTTCTTATAACTATCTCTGATCTTCAAAGGTCTTAGTAATTCTTCTCTATAAGCTTTACATTTTGCTTCAATCTCGTCATCATTTAGTTCATCATCATCCTCTAATTTATCACGATATTCACTAATTTTCAATTCAATACTGCGTTTCTTATCGTGTATGAGTAATTCTTTGTCTTTAACATCGTTTAAATTATCAATTAATTGATCTCTTTTAATATCATCTTTCTTATGCCTTTGTCTTCTTTCATATGCAGATTCGGTTCTTCTAGTGAAATTTTTTTGGATATACCCATTCGTTGATGAACCTTTGGCCGTAGAAAGACCAATACCGTTGTATGACATATTAAATTATACCTTTTCAAATGGAAATGATAACTGAGAATACAACTACTTTAACATACATACAAAGATCATTTGATTATATGCCTTAGACACAAAAAAAAAAGTAAAGATTTCGAGCAAGGGTTCATAACCATCATTCCGACCTTAATTGGTCACATGATGAGAGAAAAGATAGCTACCAAATTCCGACTTTTTTAGGCTGTGTTAAATTTTTCTTTCCTTTTTTTTTCTTTTTCTATTCGCGAATCCGTTGGGGGCGAAGTTACACACAGCCTAAAAGGGCTGAAAATGACGTAGCTTTGTCTATGGAAAGAGGCGTTAATAGTTAGAAACAACGATTGAAGAAGCCTTGAAGAGGAAGAAAAACAGAGAATGAAAAGGCAGGGGAACATGATGGGAAACATATTTCAATGGTGAGTACTGTACTTCGCGCGTTGTCGCCTATGACAGGAGTGAAGAGTGTCAATGAATCATATTGAAAATGCGCAGTGATCAAAGGTGAAGAGTGATTGAGATTTCGTAGTGATGTAGATTCCCAACTAAAGTATTTAAATTTATTAGTGACCCAGGGGCATTATCAGGTATTTATACTCTACATAGAAAGAAGGCAGTGCTATCGGTTCCTGACTAGAGCTGTGGTTCCTGCTTTAGAAGTCATAAAACGCTCAATCTAAAAACATATAAACCCGAGTCCCCGAGAGTTGCAAGTTTATTAATTTTAAAATACTCACAATTACGTAGTTATTGCAGTAGTGTAAAATTATTTCCCCTGTCAAAAAGAAAATATATAACGGTACGTCGCCTTGAGCACAGCCTAATTTCTTTTTTAAGAAGATCGACATGCAGATGCATAGATCTGCGACCGAAGTTTCCACGGCTTGGATATAGAAGATTTGAACCGATCTCCAACTTTGAAAAGGTAAAGATGACTGCAGATCATAATATAAATGGGACCCAATTAAGTTCAAATATGATATCATAGATAAATTAATGGGCAAAGCCTTAACAAGGCTCAGGGATTACATCATTGAATAATTGTAGACTTTGAAGATATTGACTCACAGTACAGTTCTCAAATGTCGATGTACCGGTTCAACGGTTCAACGGTTCAACGGCTCGTCAGCAGCCGTAATGTGCAGACCAACAGAGTTCTAACATTAATGTCACTTTATAAGCCAATTCTTCCATGGTATTGAGTCCCAACGGTCAAATACAAACAATAACAATAACAAGGATTGATATGAACTATTCTCTTAACTAACTAGTAACCCTCTAGCCAAAACACCGAATTTTTAGAAGAAAGTGCGAAGAAAACACAGTGATCGGCAGATGGGAGCAGTTCCCGAGAGCTTCCTCGTACATTTGTGACCCCCTGGTTTTTTAACTGCCCCTCAGGCCCTTGCTTCAAACCTTACTTTGATCGAAGATCGTAATTACCAATTACTACCTAACACCGCCCACGAAGATCCTTCTATTGCAGCGTTTCTAAGGCAACATATAATAATCCCTGAGGCACTTAAAGATTCACCGCCTCAGCCGAAGGTTTAATCTGCATATACACGCATAGAATATGCAGAACTACAGCCCGAGCGAAGCTGTGTTTCATGCATGGAAGCTATGCTAATTTCAAAAGAAATGTGATGCTGATTGTGCTTCTCCAGGTTTCTTAATTGTATATAAACCTGCAAGATCCCCTTCGTTCCTAGATCTGGTTCAAAGAATACTTTCTTGTCTTCACTTTGATTCACTGTATCTCTTTACCTCAATTGATTATCCCCATTTTGATACTTTTACACTGTGAATACCCTTTTAACCAAAAAATTCTTACCTAACAACCAATCTGTCATTTGTTACCGGGTCACCAAATTAAGTTACATGATTTATCTGTTTGTAAAGAGAGTACTATAATGACTCCCAAAGTTACAAGAACACCAAACTCACGTTCCCGAAACGGCTGCCTCACATGCCGCTCAAGACACATCAAGTGTGATGAGACTCTACCTGTTTGCAAGAATTGTGTTAAATCTAACAAGGTTTGTGAACGTGGTTCAAGATTAAATTTTTCAAAGAATATTACTGCTAAACCTTATACTTTACCAGGGTCCCAAAAATATTTTAGAAAAGTTAGCTTCATGGACCAATCTTACACTATTCACAAAGTCTATCAAGAGAACAGATACCATGACTACTCCGGATGGTTGAAGAACCATTCTATTGAAGAATTGAAAGATAGTGATGATGATTTTCAAAATTCCATGGATATCGTTATAAATGATCCTTATAAGAACAAACTTACCGTCATATCCGTTGTGCATTTGAATGATCAATCAGATTCTGAAAAATCTGTGAGCCTAAACAATGAAGATTTCAACTTGTCACAATTCATTAGCAAAATCCTATCATTCCCCGTTTTACCTGTTGCAGATAAGGCAATCTTTGTCTATTCCCATCAAAATTCCATCGTTTATAATTCAGCTGGTCTGCAAATTACTCAAGTGGTGGATAACGTATTGACATTAGTGGAATTTGGTCAATTTGTTGATTATTTGGAAAATTATGATGAAGTTGTTGAGCCTTCTCCACAACCACAATCACAACCACAACGACGCACCGGTGCTAGTAATAGTGCTGGTACTGGTACTGGTACGACTTCTTCATCGTCATCACCACTTTTACTGAACTCTCCACAACCACAACAGTCTCAGAGAACCATTGTTAGTGATTTCAACTTGTTTTTGAACTCATTCATCTTTGCATTGAAGACCAAGAGAATTGAAGTGTTTGAACAAACTTTCTTAACTTCTAGAATTATGAGTTTCATTAACAATATGATGAATTTGGAACAAATGCAAACATATGAAAATTTAATGTTGTTCTTTGAATTGTTATTACTTGATCTGAACGATTCTTTGAGTTTTAAAATGGCACCATTGATCAAGGTCAATGATGAAAGAATTGAATTCCTATTGAAGAAAATCTTAAATTTAAACCTGTTTGATGATTTGAACTATTTCCTGATCAGAATCTACACTGTGTTAATGAAATTGAACAATTTGAAATACATTGAGAACAATTCATCAAATAATCATGTCTTAGTGCACCTAACTCATATCATTCAAGATTTAAAAGATTTGGAAAACAATCAATTCCTATCAATTTATTTCCCAAAGATCTCAAACACTTCAATCTCTTCAGCTTCTTCCAATTCAACGACAAACAGTATTCGCTCTTCTATCACCGTTGCTCCAAACGTTGAGTTCCAAAGTATCAAGACCCAAAGACTTCATCTATTGTACAACTTTACATACGTTTTCATCCTAAAGAATTTCAACTTGAGTGATCAATTGGAAACCCTGTTGTTCAGACAGTCTTTTATCGGAGAGTTCTGGAACAGTTTTGAAAGTGACATCTTTCAAAGATTCTCAATCTTGACCATGTTCACCGATTTCTCCAATGATTCATTCATGAGCTTCTTGAAGAGATAGCATCACAACCCATAATTAACCACATATACATACTACATAGCTAGCGCCAAAACTGCTGGACAGGGAGGCACCTAATATGACAATACAGACATCCATTACACGTTTGCATTATATCTTTTACGTTATTGTAGTCTTATCTTTGCATTAAAATGATGTAATTGATTCGGATCAATTTTGAGTACGCGTTAAAAATGAAAAATTTAAATATAAACTTCTTTAACAAGCAAGAACAGGAAGAACTGTTACTAAAAAATCGCCATAGAAACTACACAATGGCCTTCAACGAGCAGACATTGAGAGCTCTTTTCCCAACTGGTGATAGATACCCACCAGCATTGACCATTGGTCTAGTTGTATTCCTACCTTTCTTGTACCTTTTGAATTTTATCTTGCCAGTTAATGATTTCATGGCTCTAAGCCCAAAATCATTGTCTTCACTGAACTTGAACCAACTGTCGCTATACCCATTAGGTCACCTATCACTATTCCACTTGTTATTCAACCTATTGGCCATCATCACCCCATTATCCCTGTTTGAGAGAAGACACGGTACTGTTTACACCGGTGTCATTTTGAACTTATTATCCGTTGCAACAGCATTACAGTATTCTATCTTAGGTCTAGTGTTCTACCCTAATGCTAAAGTCTTGGGTATCTCTGGCTGGGTATTCTCATTCGCTGGTTATTTTGCTTACAAGGAATCCCTTTTAAAACCAACTTATCAAATCACCCCAACATATTCATTACCAACGATCTACACACCTGTTATCCCATTAATCTTGATTGCCATCTTTGTCCCAGGTTCTTCATTCTGGGGTCACGCCTTTGGATTAGTCGCTGGGTACATTTTAGCCTTTGGTTATTTAGGTAAATTAGCTCCATCATCAAATATTATTGAATGGATCGAAGGGAAAGTTGATCCATTAATCAATTTGATTCCAACTCCGTTCAAATATTACAGAGAAGTCGATGCTAAGCATCTAAGACAACAAGAGGACTATGTCTCTATCTTTCCTACAGAAATTGTTACCACTGGGAATGAGAGTAACCCACCTTTCCATGGTCAAGGTCAAGTCTTGGGTGTTTAAAGTGACAAGTTTTACACACAGGAGGATCATGAATAAATACATTACCAATGATATGCTATGTAGATAGTCATTGACTAAAGAAGATGAAGAAATAAGTACTAGTAATATATTCAAGGTTCAGATAGGACAATATAAGCTGTGAAGAGTTACTTGAAAGGATTGTATCTATTAATACTAGTCTTAGTATAGAGAACATGTCATAAGGCTGCCGATCTCCAAGGTTTCCCATCTTTCCTTCTGCTTGTATTGCTCTAATCTTTCCTCTTAACTGCACGAATGTGATCATAACCAACTTTATGAACTTTTAGTGTCTTGTGTGATCTTAGTGATCTTAAGCTAAAACAGGAGACAAAAAGATTTCGGTTATCATCGGCTATCGGCTAGATAACCGATCATATAAGAAAATCCCGAACATCCGAACACCACCCTTTATTATAGCCTTTAATAACAATTAGCCCAAAAGATTTAATGATTATCGTGTGCTCAACTTAAGACAAGAAGACGCCCTATAAATCCATCAAGCTAGGCTCTTTGCACAGTGACAGAAAAACCGATGAATATGTCATCGCCCAATTTGGATGAAAATGCACAGTTAAGGCAGATAAAGAAGCGTAGGGTTATCAATTCATGCCAATATTGTCGGTCTAAGAAGTTAAAGGTGAGTTGACACAAAATTTACATCCTTTTGTCTTGAAATAATTAATACTAACAATAGACAAATAGTGTGATAAAGAAAAACCTCATTGCTCCACTTGTCTTCGGTTGAACATCAAATGTATCTACTTCGATTCAACAAGGGCAGAAGATATACTTTCCATGGATGAACAGATTTATAACTTGGAACAACAGATAGACGCTTTGAAAAGACAGAAAGATCAATTGGAAAACACACAAAAGACTGTACAACTGGGGAGAGCCTTATCATTATTCTCATTGTTCAAAAGTGACGTGTTTTTAAATTGTATGATAAGGAATACAAAACGGAACGTTCCACAAAAGATTAAGAATGAATTTAATAGGGAAAAAAACCAAAGTTATTCCATAGATTCTATCAAACTATCTATGATGCAAAATAATCAAATACTGTATGATCTAATCAAACCTTACTTGACACATCCTAATCTTCATGAACTGGTTTACCATTTCTTTCATTCTGAATTATATGCAAATTTCTCATTCATCTTGAAGAGTGAGTTCATGGAAAGATTCGATAATTTATTTGAGATTATGGATTATACATTTTTGGGTCAATTATTGATGATAATTAGAATCGCTTCAATTTCATATTACAATTGTGGTTATCCAGAGGCTAAATTGAGTTTTATCATCAATTATGAAGCTGTGTACCTTGCCAAACTTTGTCTTGAACAGATTGATAAACCATTACATAATAACACCCAAGAGTTTATCAAGTTGTCACTTCTAATAGAGTTTTCTCAATTGTATGGGCCAGATTCTGTCAGTTTTATTGATGACTTGATTGCATTAGATGCTAATAGATTGATTAGAATTGCTTCACTATCCGAATATAACACTGAAAACTTTGCCACAACGGATTCAAAGAGAAGAATTTGGCACACTTTAGTTGAACTTGATCATACAAAATTCATATACGATGGGACTCCACTTTCGATTCATCAAAATTTTTTTGCAGTTGAACTTCCGAAAGGTGTTGAAACGGATGCTGGTTTAAGTTTCGCTATCACTACCCATTATCAAGAAAGAGCTAAGATATACCCATTCTTAAAATCCCTAAGTAATTTACTGAATAGTGTGAAGAATTCACCAACTGTATCATCATTTGAAAAAAAATTGGATGAAATCATGGATTATTGTTCAAAGAATAATTTAGATCATATTATGAACTTAGATTCTGAAACCATTGAACAAAAAGTGATCAAATCTGTTAAATTTATTAATCTATTAGATTTGACAAGTTTGTTATATTCTTTATCATTACACATTTTCATTAAGGAAGAAACTACTTCAACTTTAAGAAGAGTCTTGAAAGCTGCCAACTGCATTTTAAAATTATCATACTTCTTGGACTCACATCATAACCATTTTTATAACTTACAATGTCATTTTGGTTATAATTTCCATTTAATTCCAAAAATTTTAAGTTGCCTTCATAGAATCTTTCAATTCCAATTGTCATTGTTGATTAGAGCGCATTATTTCGCCCTAAAGACCGACCATGAGGTATTCAAAGAATTGGGTAGAATCTCATCAACTAATATTAAGATCCTATTAGGTAAATTTAGAAAAATTTCAAGTCATAACGTCTATGGTAAGAGACTTCATATGATGCACAGTTTTATGACCGTGAAAAACTTTGGCACACAATTAAAGCACATTAGAAACCCAGCAGTGATTCAATCCCTTGAAGATTCAGAGATCGAATTAAATGAGCAAACCGTTGCCAAACATAGACTGATTTGTGAAATGTTAGTGGAGCTGGGAGGTGATGAAGAAGCACCAAATGAAAGTGCCTACACAGATAACGTATTAGAGAATTTTATGATTGAGAACGGTTTAGATTCAACTAAGATTGATCAATTAGAGCTATTCCTCGATAAACAAACGTTTCTTGTTTAGACTTAAAGTTAATATTAATGAATAATGATCATTTTGTGGAGAGATCCTACTCATAGTTTAGAACACGATACGATTGCATA
Organism: Taiozyma odintsovae; assembly: GCA_030557705.1. Lineage (NCBI taxonomy): Eukaryota > Fungi > Ascomycota > Saccharomycetes > Phaffomycetales > Wickerhamomycetaceae > Taiozyma > Taiozyma odintsovae. Next base: position 437,137 of record JANIVH010000007.1, on the reverse strand, counting down.
ATGAAATATATATCTATTTGATCTTATATCACAAACCCCGGCTCTAGCCACTGTGGCACAGGTTTTAATCTCAAACCCCGGCCAAACCCCTCTAAGTCTCCTCTTTAAAAAAGAACACCCGGACACCACCCAAACACATTTTTAGCTGGCGAAGCCCGCGTAGCCAATCACAGCGCTCTATTTGTCATTTCATGTGTAAAATTCGCGGATAAAATTCGCGGGATCTGGAGTTTGAATGAAGGTCACGTGAAATGATAAGAACAATAACTTTGTTGTAGAGCGATGAGGCCAATATGCCTTGGTAGGTTTTTTTTTCGAATAAGAACGTTCATTTACGCTGTTGATGTTGAATTGATAACTCTTTAGCTCTATTTTGTGGAAAGTTTTGTTATAATGGTTCATATTGCTGTTAAGGAGTCTCGTGCAACTGTTGCTCCTGTTGCTATCGATTTGGAGCTATTGCAAAGCACTGATGCCTTTAACCAAATTAAGGACATCCCAGATACAAAGATTGTTTATGTTAATGATCAAACGGTAATTGCTGGTCTTCCACACCTGTTGGGGCTAAAAGATGCCATCATCAACATTCAAATTTCAGACTACCAATCTATTTTAAAATTAAAAGATTTGAACTTCCCTATCTTGATCTCTAATACTCAAAATGATTTATTAGCTCATTTATATTTATCTTATTTATTGAACAAATTTCAAGATTCTACAGTCTTGCATTTCTACAACTCACAATTAGATATTTCTGCCACTGTTGACAACTCTAAACTTGAGAAATTGTTGGATTCATACAAAGAAGACACTATTAACTTATCAACTGCAATCAAACATTTACAAACTGTCATTAAGTATCAACCTTTCGAGTTGAAAAAAGCCAGATCTGAATTAGCCATTATTCAAGTAGGTTCCTACTTCGAATCATTGCCAACTTCCAACACTATAATTAATGTCAAATCTTTACCATTGAACTTATCAGAGATTTTAGACTCATTACCTTCCAAAGTCACCAAATTAGCTATCTTGGAACAATCAACTACAAAACCTGTGTCTAAATTTTCTAAATTTCTATTAGAATTTTTCCAAGTGCCAAACCTATTGGTTGATAACAACATTGAAAAGATCACCACCAGTTCTATTGCTAATGATTTTTCTGGTGATTTTAAACAAGTCATCTCCATAATCGAAAACAACTTATCCCAAGAGAACCCACTACAGAACTTGTTCTTCGGTAAAGAACAACAACAACAATCATCATCCATAAAGACTGAAGAGTTGGCTAAAGTTCAAAAGCTTGAATCTCAATATTTGTCAATCTTGGATCAATTATTTGGTACTAGTTTGAACATCTTGAACGAATACTCAGATGCTAAACAATTTGAAGATATCACCCCAGAATTCGGGTTTGGTACCTATCTATACCACCAAGAACAACAAAAAGAGTTGATTAACAAGGTTCATACTCTATTGAACTCCAATGCCATTGTTTTAAAAGAGGATTTAAACAAGTTGTTGTCTAATTGGTTGATCCATGCCCGTGAAGGTAATCCAGTTGACTCTTCTGAAATCTCCACAATCATCGATCTATTGACCAAGGAGGAACAAATTGAACTATTGGCTCTGAAATCATACTTCAACATCAAGAACAATTGGTTGGTCTCTTCTGATGCTTGGTCCTATGATTTAGGTAACTCTGGTCTTCACAACGTTTTAAAATCTGAAGAAAACTTGAATTTGTTGGTAATTGACAATGAAACTTATGACTCTAAAGATGCTAAAACAAAATTGAACGTTCCAAGAAAGAAAGATATCGGTTTATACGCCATGAACTACGGTAATGCCTACGTGGGGTCTATTGCCATCTATTCTTCTTACACCCAGGCTTTGACCACTTTAATTGAAGCTACCAAGTTCCAAGGTCCTTCTATCGTGTTAGCCTACTTACCAATTAAGGACGAGAATGATTCATACTTGGATATCTTAAGACAGACCAAACAATCTATTGATACCGGTTTCATCCCATTGTACCGTTTCAATCCAACTTTAGAAGACGCTGATAGATTCAAATTGGACTCCACTGTGATCAAAGAAAACTTGAAGGCCTTCCTAGAAAGAGAAAACAAATTGACACTATTATCTTCAAAGAATCCACAATTTGCTAGATCTTTAGCAGAATCTCAAACTTCTGCTATTGCTAAGAAGCAAAAGAAACACGCCGACGAGGCCTATAACAACTTATTGGAAGGTTTAAGTGGTGCTCCAATCTCCATCTATTTTGCCTCCGATGGTGGGAATGCCACCTCTGTTGCTAACAAGTTAGGTAAGAGAGCTGCTCAACGTGGGTTGAAGTCTAAAGTATTATCAATGGATGATATCATCATTGAAGATTTACCAACTGAAGAGAACATTGTCTTTATCACTTCAACTTCTGGTCAAGGTGAGTTCCCACAAAATGGTAAATCTTTCTGGGATGCTATCAAGAACTCTGGTGATTTAGATTTGGAATTCTCTAAGATCTCTGTCTTTGGTCTAGGTGATTCCCTTTACTGGCCAAGAGCTCAAGATAAACACTATTACAATAAACCAGCTAAGGATCTTTTCAATAGATTATTGTTCTTAAACGCTAAAGAATTGATTCCAATAGGTCTTGGTGATGACCAGGATGCTGATGGTTATCAAACCGGTTATAATATCTGGGAATCTGAACTATGGAAAGCTTTGGGTGTCGATGGTGTTGAAACCGCTGATGAACCACCTCCAATTACCAACGAAGACATCAAGATCGCTTCTAACTATTTGAGAGGTACCATTGCTGAAGGTTTGCAAGATGAATCTACAGGTGCAATTTCAGCTCATGATCAACAACTGACTAAGTTTCATGGTATTTATATGCAAGATGATCGTGATTTAAGAGACTCTAGAAAAGCAGCAGGGATGGAGCCATTCTATATCTTCATGGCTAGAGTTAGATTGCCAGGTGGTATCACTTCACCTGATCAATGGTTATGTTTGGATAAATTGGCTGATGAAAGAGGTAACGGTACTATTAAATTGACCACTAGAGCCACTTATCAATTACACGGTATCGTCAAGCACAATTTGAAACCTTCAATTAGAGGTATGAACTCCACTTTGATGGATACTTTAGGTGCCTGTGGTGATGTCAATAGAAACGTGATGATTAGTGCATTGCCTGGTAATGCTAAGATCCATAATGAAGTTGCCAATGTTGCTAAAAAGATTTCTGAACATTTGTTGCCTCAAACTACTGCTTATCATGAAATTTGGTTGAAAGGTGAAGACCCTGAAGATGATGATCCTAATTGGCCAGAAATCTTTAATTCAAGAAAAGATGGTCCAAAGAAAGTTTCTACTCTAGTTGCTGGTAACGCTATTGTGGACAATGAACCTTTCTATGGTGCCACCTATTTACCAAGAAAGTACAAGATCAACATCACTGTTCCACCATATAACGATGTTGATGTCTGGTCTTCAGATGTTGGTTTGATTGCTATCTTAGAGAACAATGAGGTTGTCGGTTTTAATGTCCTTGTCGGTGGTGGTATGGGTTCCACACATAACAATAAGAAGACTTATCCAAGAACAGGTTCCCATTTTGGGTTTGTCCCATACGACCAAGTGCACATTGTTTGTGAGAAAGTGATGCTTGTTCAAAGAGACCATGGTAACAGAAAAGACCGTAAAAATGCTAGATTAAAATACACCGTTGATACTTTGGGTCCTGATGTTTACAAACAAAAAGTTGAAGAACTATGGGGTAGAAAATTTGAACCTGAAAGAGCCTTTGAGATCAAGGATAACGTTGATCATTTCGGTTGGGTCACTGATGAACTGAACCAACACCATTTCACTTGTTTTATTGAAAATGGTCGTGTTGAAGATACACCTGAATTACCACAAAAGACCGGTTTGAAGAAGATTGCTGAATATTTCAAGTCTAATCCACAATCAAAGGGTACTTTCCGTTTAACTGGTAATCAACACGTCTTGATCTCCACTGTGAGTGATGAAGAATTATCAACTGTGAAGCAGATTATGAAAGATTACAAATTGGACAATACAAACTTCAGTGGGTTAAGATTATCCTCTGGTGCCTGTGTCGCTTTCCCAACTTGTGGTTTAGCTATGGCCGAATCTGAACGTTATCTTCCTGTGCTGATCTCTAAACTGGAAGACGCTCTAGAAGAGTATGGACTACGTCACGATGCCATTGTCATGAGAATGACCGGTTGTCCAAACGGTTGTGCTAGACCATGGTTAGCTGAAGTCGCTTTGGTCGGTAAGGCCTATGGCACATATAACCTAATGTTAGGTGGTGGGTTCCATGGTCAAAGACTGAATAAGATTTACAAACAGAGTATTAACGAGGAAGAAGTGTTAAACATCTTAAAACCTTTGTTCAAGAGATGGGCTTTAGAGAGACAAGAAGGTGAACATTTTGGTGATTTCTGTATTAGAATTGGTGTTATTAAACCAACTCTTGAAGGTAAATTCTTCCACGATGACGTTCCTGAACAGGTTTAGGAGCCTTGTACTCATTGAAGTGATTGTAAACTAGTAATTAATTAGAAATTTAATCAATATTTATAAAGATATGTGAGTTGTAGTCGCTCTAATGTGTAGACTAGTACTTCCATTGGAAACAAAGCTACAATTACCCTTACAAACTCCTGTTTAAGGAGAATTTGGGTGTAAGACTTTACAATAACTTCCTTAAAGTACTTGAATTTTATCACTTAGAGAAGTTCTTTCTAAATTTAAGAGCTCGAGGTAAAACACTTCGGGAATCATAGGCAGCCTTCTCTATTGCCGATACAGGAATAATTAAAAAAAAATTCAACTCATCACCACCGATCTCTAGTTTGACCCAGATCCACCACTAACGCCACCGAATGCTTCGACAAATCACACACAGAGCTCCAAGGACGCCAATACGGGTATTCCACTCCTATACCCCACTGAGAACAGAGAGACTACGGTCCATGGCTTCATTGGATAAGAATGACCTTGGACATTATAAAGAAATTGTGAAGGAAGCTAGTGTATCGAATTGGGAACAAGATACACCATACGAAATCATTGATACTGTGTCATCAAAGGTTAAAGAAGATAAATCTTTGAAACCTTTGGAGAAATTGCAGTTTCATAATCTCGTATTGGAGAATCTATTGGCTAAAGACCGAACATTGGTCTCATATCATACCAAAGAAATCGCTAATTTAAAAGGGAAATTAACCATTGAGGCATTGAAGGAGGTCATTGAACATAATTCAGGAAGGGTCTCTACATCATGGGAGTTATTCGAGAGACACATCGAGGACCTGTTGTCTCCTTACACGGAGAATGCTGAAACGTTTAATGAAATTGTTAAATTGACAATTGATAAATTGTTGAATGGTGAGATTATTGATAGGCAATCTGAAGAGGCTTATCAACCATCGAGGGATGACGTTGTCAAAGCTGTCTTCTTGCAAAGTGTACTCGGTGATACAAGTGATGAATTCTTGAAACCATTGTTAGATCATTTATTAAAAGCCAATGATTTTAAGTCTATCGAGGCATTAGGTGCTCAAGAACAAGTTCTTGAGAAATTAAAGAACAGTGCTGACTATTTAAAATTAGTTAGTGTTATCGGGTTTAAGAATATTAATAAGGAACAGATTCATGAATTGTTGATGAAGACTACGGATCCAAATGTTGCCATTGATGGTATTGAAGAGATTAATAACGTTGGTAAAGAAACCGTTACCAAGTTTAAAGATCTCAATTCAAGATTTAAGAACTTACAAGTTTCTATAAATGAAGATGTTATTCAAGTGGATAAAGATCTTATCTTTGCAGAGATCTTGGAAAGTTCAGAGAAATTAATCAATGACAAGTCATCTTTTGACCCTAAGATTAGAGCCTCATTATTAAAAGTGTATGGTATTAACAAAGATGAACTTCAAGAAGCTTTAAAACTTTATGATGATTTCAGTTTAACCGATGGGAAGAATGTTGATATCTATATGACTGCAATGGTTCAAGTTTTATCATATCAAGCTGTTAAAACTTCAAATAAATCATTTTTAGCTATAGCTGAATCATTATTACCTAATCCTATTCCAATCCCTGCTTTACAATCTTTAATCTTGGCCCATTCTGAATTCGATTTAGATAAATCCCTGGGGTTATATAATGAATATATCTCTTCTGTATCAAGAGATAATTCAAAAGGTAATTCACAAGCTACAAAACTGACTGAATCATTATTGATTGCATATTTATCAAAACGTGATCGTGAGTTTGCCAATTTGATCCATGATGGTGCTGTCACTAATGAAGTTGTCACTGGTGATGTTGATATTGAAAAATTAAAGGATACTTTTAGACAATATGGTATTATTGTTGGTGAAGAGGAAGATAAGATTGATTCTTTGTTAAAACAGAGTGTCCTTGAGGCAATTAAAAGATTGTCAATTCTTTAAGATGAATTATATAAATACAGTGATCAGTAATAGGGAAATTTTTAGTAGAGTTCTATCTATATATCTATACATATAAAAGCTGAATTATTCAGCCAATTTTTTTTCAATCTCATTTAATGCGATAACACCATCTCTATAATCTTCCCAATGATCATCGATACTTAATTTTTCTAATTCATTCCAATTAAATTTTTCTGTTAAGAATTCATGGTAATTAACCTTTCCATTCTTTAAACATTCAATACCCCAAGTAGCTTTATAAGCACCACCGATACCACAAGCATTAGCATTATCAATTTTAAAATTATCATTTTTAGAACCAAGAATTTCACCAAATTTTTTCACTATAGCTGGATTCTTTGAAGCACCTCCCACATAGAAAACTTGATTTGGTCTTTGATTTAATGATTTTGATGAAATCAATTTCCCATCAAATTCAAGATCAGGTCCCGATGTATTTGACGATTGTAATGATAACATTGGTGAAGATCTTGCTCTACAACTTAAAGCTTGAGATTCCACAATAGATGAAACATCAAGTTCAACATCCCATTTATCAATAACTTCAATAGATTTTGTATCATGATTATACTTAGCACGTATAGTTTGTGCTTTAGCATTTGGAACAATTTCACCTAATGGGAAATAAACACCTAATTTCCCATCAAATTTTTCATTTTTACTTAATAATTCATTAAATAAAGTCCAATCATCTTGATCTTTACCAAATTTAGCATTTAAATCATTACGAACTTTTTCACGTGCTAAAGAACCATTACAATAACAAATCATACCCATATATGCATCAGGGATTGTTGGATGAATAAATAAATGATAATTAGATGATGGAATATATGATTTAGTAACTAATAGTACAGTGGTACTTGTACCTAATGAAATTAAAATTTCATCTTGATTTAATGGTAATGCTAATATAGTTGCTAAATTATCACCTGTAAATGGGAAAATTTGACATGATTTAGAAAAATTATATCTTTTAACGAAATAAGATGAAATAGTTGATATTGGTTTATGAGAAATTGGTGAAATTGAACCAAGTTTTGACTTTAATTCATCAATTGCCAATTTTCTATCGGATTCATCAGTGATTCCATCCTTATGATGAGTTTTTGAACAAATAGCTAATAATTCTTCATTCCATTGTTTTTTTTCAATATCATATAGATTCATACCACAAGCATCTGCTTCTTCAATCTCTGCAATATCACCAATGAATAAACTTGCTAAAAATGATGAAACAAGACTAATTCTATAAGTATTATGATATTGGTCAGGATGTTCTTTTAATAATTTTCTTATTTGTGGTCCAGTAAATCTATAATGGGCTCTTGAACCAGTAATTTTAGCAAGATTCTCTGCACCACCAATATAAGATTCAAAAATTTTAAGTTCATCACCTGTTGAATGATCTTGCCAATTTGGAGAAGTTTGAAGTGAAAATGCATTTTCATCAACTTGATCTAATAATGATCTTTCTGATGATAAATTTGAAAGAATATTTGGTGCTTTTTCACTCCAAAATACAGAACCATGTTGTTGACAAGATCCACTTATCCCTTTCACTTTACTAAAATCAAACCCATCATCTTGAATCCTAGACAAAGCGAGGTCAAGTGCCTCGATCCACATGGCAACAGACGCATAGATTTCACCCGAGGAATCTTTCTTATAAACACCTTTATGTGTCTTATAATGTGGAAGTTCCTTATCAAATTCAATTGCATAAGTATGTTTAACTTTTAAAGTTTCATCAGTGATAAGAACTTTCAATTGTTGTGTAGATAAATCTAAACCAAAATAGTATTCAGACATTGTTTAATTGTGGCTATTAAATGAAGTAAAAGTGGAAAGTTTGAAACTTTGCCAATTTTTATCCGGGGTATTATTGAGAAACGTCCAATTACGTATTATATAAGTGGAAGGTGCAACCTGAGCAAACATAGTAATAGAATTAAATGGAACCAAAGAGAACATTAGAGAAATTTATGAAATAGAACAGTTACAATCAATCAAAAGCCATATAAAGCCATGTTATTACTCACATACAATAAACATTGACATTGATTTAAACTCGTAAACTATCAACAAACCCAATTATGTTAATTTACATATATTAATCCACTGTAACCTTATACCAATCAAGTTCCTCTTTATTATATCCAGGGAATGGAGGCACTACAATTGCCAAAACAATGAGTACGCTCAAAGTGAAGAACGTCACTAAAATTTTAAGATCTTGTGTAATGAAACCAACAATACCAGATAAAATAGCACCAATAATTAACCCTTTATCAGCAAAATTTTGTGTGAATTTTTGTGATGGAAAATCAATTGGACCTTCAAGGGCCATTTGTAAAGGTTTTAAAAATTCAGACATTGAAATTTTACCTTTTTATCAATTTAAAAGGGACTTAAAATCGTTAATTGTTTATATAAACTTATTTCATATGATTAAAGAAGAATCACGTGATCTACAGGTTTATTTCTAATCACGTGATATTATTACAGAAAAAAAAAAGTGGTGTTCGGGTGTTTGTATTCACACATCGAGTTCCAGGGTCAGGGCGTCATAACCATGATTACTATTAGAAGTTATCTTATGTATATTGATAATTGAAAGTTATTTTAGCATTATCGAAAGTGAAAGTTAGTTGATATGAATCCAATAGTTCCATATCAGTTATGTAATTGTATTGAGAAATTTATATGTAACATTTACTAATATCTACTACAAATTTTAGGTTGCTTAACTCGATGTATATTGAGTTTGTACTTATAAGTATTAAATGATGCTAGCATCATTTAATACAAAAATACATAATTCATAATATAACATCCAGTTGAATCTTATTAAACCCAAACTTTTCAATACTTCAATGTTAAGTTGAAAGTTATTGAAAAATTGGGTGTGTATGCTTAAGAACTCGTTCAGAAATACATTCAAAGCGCTGGACTTTCTATTAAATAGATTCTCAGAACTGGACTTAAAATCAACCAACTGGACGTTTCAAACGCTTCTTTAAATTATCATAAAGGATGTGATCAACCTTTTTATTCATTCTTATAATTCAATTAAAAAAACATCACTAATAACCTCCACAATTGGTAGTGCCACTACCACCCGAATTAATTTAGATTTATACCGGTTTGTTACATTTAAATTAAAGAGATAATATCTCCGCTTATATGTCTGAGAAGTCAATTGCCATCATCGGGTGTGGTCCCAGTGGGATCATAACATGTCTTTCTTTACTTAATGAAGGATTTACTAAGATTAAAATCTTTGAAAGAAGATCAGAAATTGGTGGTTGTTGGGTACAAACAACTCCTAATGAATTACCATCAATAACAAAATTATCAACAAGGACAGCCGATTCAACTCTAGATTGGCAAGATCTGGGAAACAATGGTATTAATAAGAGAGATAAAAAATTTTATGCAACTGCTAATTACCCAAATTTACATACAAATGTTCATAAAATAACAATGGAATTCATGGATTCTTTAATCCCAGACATTAAAAGTGAAAAATCTATAAGGATGTACGGTGAAGAGACACCTTTTAGACATAATGAAGTATTGAAAGAATGGTTACAAAGTTTAATTGATGAAAATTATGTGACATTAAATACATCAGTGGAAAAAATAAGGAAAAATGAAGGTCATTGGGAATTATTACTTGCAAATGATAATGATTTATGGATGGAAAAATTTGATTCAGTAATTGTGGCAAATGGTAGATATGATGTCCCATTTATACCAAATGTTCCAGGTTTACAAAAATTTCATGATGAAAATTTAGTTATTCATACAAAAAATTATAGATCACCTGAACAATTTCGTAATATGAAAGTTGTTGTCGTTGGTGGTTCAATCTCCGCTGGAGACTCTGTCCAGGATTTAATTGGCATTGCAAGGGAAGTTATATCTTCAAAGAGATCAAATTCTCCTCCACAAAAATATTTTGGTAATTACCCTTTTGAAGATCCAAGAGTGAAAAGACATCAAGATCTTTTAAAAATTGAAGGTGATACAGTATATTTTAAAGATTCAATTGAAAAAAATGTTGATGCAATAATATATGGAACAGGTTATACAGTTTCATTTCCATTTTTAAACCATGAAAAAACTGAATATGGGATTAAAGGTATTTATAAACATATTTTTAATATCAATGATCCATCATTATACTTCGTTGGGAATATTAATGCGGGTCTTACATTTAAAATTTTCCAATGGCAAGCTGTCACTGTGGCAAAACATCTTGCTGGTAAAATTAAACTTCCTCCAATCGAAGAGATGTCTCAATGGGAACAAGAGAGAGCTATGTTAAAAGGTCAAGATTTTGGAACTATTTATCCAAATTTTAAAGAATATTTCCAAGATTTAAGAATGATGAGTGGCAATGCATTAACTGAATGGGACCAAGCTTGGGAGGAAAAGTTTTGGGAAGGTCATAATCTAAGAATAGAATATTGGAAACAACGTGCCGCTAATAGAACCTAAATATAGCATATAGTAAACATTGATAATTAATTGACCATATTCTGTTTTAAAACCAAGAGTGAACCCTGAAACCAAGCTTAAGTATCCAGTATATCACTATCTGTAGAGATATATTGAACATGTCTATTTCTAAGTATGCCTAAGTAACGAATATATACTGCTTAAGTAACCTAAGTAGCTATCACTTATATCATTATAAAGAGCCACAGTTACCACACTTAAACTTATAAGTAAAATCAAAAAAACATGGGATTTAAAAGACCCTCAATAGGTTAATAGAACCAATGGCTCGTGCTAAGAACGTTGCCATTATAGGTGGTGGTCCTAGTGGTGCTGTGTCGCTTAGTGTACTTGTGAAAGAAGGAATTGAAAACATTACTTTATTTGAAAGGAAAGACGGTTTTGGTGGGTCATGGAGAAATGATTTCAGTGATGATAATCTAGAAGTGAAACCTGGTAAAACTGAGTATGAATCTGATCCTAATATAAAGATCCCTGATTCTGTTGTTCGTTTAAAGAATGGTGAAACTATATCGCTAGCTGTGAATGATTTTGGTCGTCGTTGGGTTGGATCGCCAGCTTTATACCCTTCATTACGTACCAATGTTCCAGAATGTATCATGGCCTTCAGTGATTATCCAAAGTTTCCCTGGTTAGACCAACCTAACCAAGATCAATTGACTAAAAGAGAGGCTATTGAACAATACGTTGAAGATTATATTCAAAGATTTGAAAATGAAAAGAGTGTTAGGATCCAAAAATTGACTTCTGTGGAGAAAATATGGAAACAAGACGGTTTATTCCATTTGATATGGAGAAGTAGTGAGAAAAATGGAATTGAAACTTGGGGTAAAAATGAATTTGATGCAGTTATAGTCGCCACGGGACATTATAACGTTCCAAAGATCCCATTTGTTGAAGGTCTTGAAGAGTTAGTCAAGAAGTATCCAGGTAAAGTATTGCATTCTAAAGGGTTTATCCCAGATGCAAAATGGACAAATAAGAAGGCAATTGTTGTCGGTACAAGATCTTCGAGTGTTGATACTGTACGTGAGATTAAAAAATTTACAAATGATATTGTTTGGTCCGTTAGAGCTACGAATACAGCATTCACTGCTCATGAACGAGTCCCTGGTCAAACAAAGAGGAAAGTTGTCATTAAAAAGTATATTTTGGATGAAGATGATATCATCGTGGAATTTGAAGATGGATCTATAATTAAAAATCCAGATTATATAGTCTATGCAACGGGGTACCATTTTTCATTCCCATTCTTAAGGGAATTATTACCAAACTTAACTCATAATGGTCTTTTCATTAATGGATTATATCAACACACTTTTTTAATCGATGATCCATTAATCTCATTTGTCGGTACGCCAATTGATGGTATGTCATTCCGTGTGTTTGAATATCAAGCTATTTTAGTTGGTCGTTATCTATCCGGGATTGTGGATCTTCCATCGATAAAAGAACAAAGACAATGGCATGAACAAAGATTAAGAGAAAAAGGTTTAACACGACATTTCCACTCCACAGTAAATGATCCAGCTTTGAAGTACATTGACCATTTGGTCGAACTGGGGAAAGTCCAAGAGATTAAATTGAAAGGGAGACATCGATTCCCTGTGTTTAGCGAACAAGATTTAAAAGAATATGAAGATAACAAGACAAAACTTGTGAATAGATGGGCTGCTGTATAGATTTTGGAATTTATAAATAGATATTAATCGCATTACACTTGACGTGTTTCAATTAATGTTTCTTATAAGGGTGGCGCAGCTAGTTGGGTAGTTAGTACCTTTTTGTTGGTTCTTGATTCCACAATAACAATGACTTCTAATAAACCAATTAAGCAATGTTTTAGCACCCACTCTTAATTTGCAACGTAGTAAGAGTAGAGCTTGACCAAGAGACATTCACCGGTGGACAATATATAATCTTTGTTCTTAAATTTCGGTTGTTATAGACGTCTTCGTCATATTTTAATTCTTCAACCTTTCATTTACTCGTGAATCTATCAAAAGTATATAGCTAGCTTTCAATAACTTCTAACATGTTACATACGACAACAACTTCTACATTATTTCCGTTTGACGGAAAGTTATAACTGACCAGAACTCGGTAAACTCCAAAATGTTATGTTGACATAGTTGTACAGTTGGATGTTATCAAAGTTGAGGAAATTAAGTTGTCGACAAAAGTTGACAGAAGTTACAGAAGTTATAAAAGTTTAAGATAAGAGAGACAAGACACGGACAACGGACAAACGAGACCCTTGCTCGCCAAATCTTATCTAGACAAACGGCCCAAGAAGCTTATCTCTTGACATGATCATCCTGAATAATCCGACCGCGTAAACGTGAGGCTGTTAAAAGGTGTCAAATTTACAGTTGACGCGTCAGTCTAAATGTACCCGGTGAAATCAAATCTCATATCTAGCTTGAAATTTGATAAACAAGTGGCAAGTTTGACCCACAACACGTGTGAGATGCGGCTTTTATCTCTCCTCCTATAGCTGGCTAAAAGATTAAGAGAGGGGTTGTCGAAAGTTTGTTTGTTTGTGTATAAATATCTGAACCTATCCTTATCAGGTTAGCTAAGAATTTTTTGTGTCAACTTGTCATAATTACGTCATTTTGATGGAACAAGAGAAGACTGACATAAATACTATCAAACAAGTAGAAACCGATCCAGGGAGTTATGAAGTAGGACAGGTCTACGAAATTGATGAGAAAGAGGTATTGAGAAAGATTGACTGGTATTTACTTCCAATCTCTGCTCTGCTTTATTTGCTGGCCTATTTGGATCGTGGGAATATTGGGAATGCTAAGATCGAAGGTCTCCCAGAGGACTTAAACTTGTCTACGAACCAGTATAACCTATGCTTGACGATTTTCTTTATAACTTATTCACTGTTTGAGGTGCCTGCCAACATGCTGTTGAAGATGATTGGTAAACAGTCTGTTTTCTTACCAGCTATCATGTTCTTTTGGGGGATCGTCATGACTCTCATGGGCGTTGTTCAAAATTTTAGTGGGTTATTTGTCACGAGATTGCTACTTGGTGTATTTGAATCTGGGCTTTATCCAGGTTTGGCCTATGGTGTCACTATGTACTACATGCGTGAAGAGATGCAGTCAAGACAATCTTTATTCTATAGCGCTGCTTCTATGGCTGGTGCCTTTTCTGGCTTGTTGGCTTTCGCCATCGCTAAGATGGATGGGGTTGGAGGTCTCGCTGGTTGGAGATGGATCTTTATTCTTGAAGGTTTATTAACAGTGGTGGTTGCTGCCCTCACTGTAGGGCTTGGATGGTTACCAGATTATCCTCAGAATTGTAAGTTCTTGAATCATAAAGAGAAAGAATTTGTTATCAGTAGGTTACAGATCAAGATTGAACTTGATGAAAGAATCGATCTGTCCAATTACTCTGAAGCTGATGATGTTTCTATCCTTGAGGCTTTCAAGAAGGTCATTAGAGACTGGCAATGCTATGTACATGTTTTACTAGTATTTGCTATCACCGTTCCTACATATGGGATTTCATTGTTCTTACCATCAGTGATTAAAGCTTTGGGATACACTTCATCTCATGCCCAATTACTAACCATTCCTATTTATATTACTGCTTCTATCTCAAGTGTTGTTCAAGGTCAATTAGCTGACCGTGTGGGCATTCGATCAACTTTCATCATTTCAAATTTATCCGCTGTAATATTGGGCTTTGTATTAGCCATTGTTGGTGTCAATGTTCATGGTATCCCTGGGGTCTCTTACCTTGGTTGCTTCATTGCTGTTGTTGGGTTATACTCTGCTTATCCTGCTATTGTAGCATTCTTGTCTAATAATTTGCGTAATGAAAGGAAAAGAGCTGTGGGGATGGCATTTCAAATTGGATTTGGTAATATCGGTGGAGCATTTGCCTCTAATTTCTATAAGCCTGAGAGATTCACAATGGGTCATGCTTTATGTTTGGGTTTTGCTACACTTGGGATGATCGCTTGTATCATCTTAGTTATCGGTTACAAAGCTAGTAATATCAGCAGAGAGAAAGATGTTAAAGAGGGAAAATATCATGGATTAGAAAACTTAGAAATTTATCAAATGGGTGATAAGAGTCCTTATTTCAAATACAGGTTTTAATTGCAAGTTGCCTGGATCAGCGGAATAATATATTGTTGTTTGAATTGTTCATTATGTAGACCAAATATTTATAAAGAGGAGACCGTTAAAAGCGATTCCTCGGATCATATAGAAATTCCCCAGCTTTCCCCAATGTTTCTAATTTATAAAGATTTAGTTGACAGATCTTATTTAGCCGAGGAGCATTCTTCCAAGCTGTCACTGCAGGGTCTTTATCGCCGCTTATGTCATCTGGTTGGAACACATTCCGGTGATGGGTTTGTTTACGGGAGCTCCCCAACAATTTATATACAGTTCAACAGTAGAACAATGGGTTATAAAGTCAATCTACAAAAGATATTTTATAAGGTACCGTTGATTCTGTGATGTTGTGAGCTCATTTCCTCTTTAGTAGTTTGGTGTTTGTGGGGTTTATATGTTAACGATCTTATAAAGAATGATATCAGGGACTGTTTGATCGTATTTCAACCATTAATGTCAAAGGATAATTATTGCCATCACTATGAGCGATCTAAAAGATGTTGACGCATTTGTCAAAGTGGATACATCTACCGACAGCTACTTAAATAGCCAAGTCTTTGATATTGACGAGAAGGCCGTTCTAAGAAAAATTGATTGGCATTTATTGCCTATATCTTCGTTACTTTACCTCTTGGCCTACTTGGATCGTGGTAATATTGGTAATGCAAAGATTGAAGGTTTGGAAGCATCGTTAGGTCTTTCACCCAATGAATACAACTTGTGCCTAACCATCTTCTTCATCACTTATGCCACTTTTGAAGTACCTTCTAACATGTTGTTGAAAGTCATTGGTAGACAATCAGTATTTCTACCTACAATCATGATCTGTTGGGGAATTGTGATGACATTGATGGGTGTCGTTAAGAACTTTGCTGGCTTGTTCAGTACGAGATTATTGCTTGGTATTTTTGAATCTGGTCTGTATCCTGGTTTGGCGTATGGTGTCACTATGTATTACAAGCGTGAGGAGATGCAATCAAGACAATCGTTGTTCTACTGCGCAGCGTCTATGGCAGGTGCTTTCTCCGGTTTACTAGCTTTCGCCATTGCCAAGATGGATGGGGTTGGTGGCTATGAAGGCTGGAGATGGATATTCATTTTAGAAGGTTTGTTAACAGTGGTGGTTGCTGTGGTCACCGGAGTGTTTGGTTTATTACCAGATTATCCTGCGAATTGCAAATTCTTAACTGAAAAAGAGAAACAGTTTGTCATTGCTCGTTTACAAGTGAAGTCTGAACTTAACCAAGAGTTAGACTTGTCAAGATTCTCAGAGAAAGATGATGTTTCACTTTCACAAGCTTTAAAGAAAGTGGTCTCTGATTGGCAATGTTATGTTCATATCTTCCTTGTACTGGCAATTACCGTACCTACTTATGGTATCTCTTTGTTTTTACCTTCCGTTATCAAGGCTCTTGGGTATACTTCCTCACATGCTCAACTACTGACCATTCCTATTTACATAGCTGCATCCATCTCCAGTATCATCCAGGGTCAATGGGCAGATAAGGTTGGTGTCCGATCTGCATTTTTGATTCCAAATCTTTGCGCCATTATTATTGGTTTTACATTGGCTATAATTGGAGTCAACGTCGATCATATCCCAGGTGTTTCATACACGGGTTGTTTCATCGCTGTGGTTGGGTTATATTCAGCATATCCTGGCCTAGTTTCCTTCTTGTCGAACAATCTTGCTAACGAGAGGAAAAGGGCAATTGGGATGGCATTCCAAATCGGGTTTGGGAACATTGGTGGTGCCTTTGCCTCTAATTTCTATAAACCAGGAAAATTTACAATGGGTCATGCCTTGTGTTTAGGATTTGCGTCACTTGGGCTAACGGCTTGTATTGTCCTGGTGATCGGATACAAGACAAGTAATATTCAAAGGGTAAAGAAGGTTAAAAATGGTGATTATGAAGGTGTTGAGGATCATGAGTTGTATTTGATGGGTGATAAGAGTCCATATTTTAAGTACAAGCTATAAGAGATAACGGTGATTAGTGATGTTTAAATGCAAGTGGCTCTTCGCTGATATCTAAAATTGTAGAGTCTGTAGATGCATTGCGATAGGTTCTCCTATGGTAAGAGCTTCAAGTAATACCTATATTAGAGGCTTATGTAATCATAGTGGCCCGGCCGATTTGATTTTATAAGGAAAAGCTTGCGATGAGTTGAAGAACCCGAACTGATAAGTCAACTTGTATAGACCAAATACATAGCGATAAAACGATTTCGATGGCCAAATTCTATGCTGAATCACTTCCCAGAATCTCCAGTGTCTCAGTCTTTGTTGAAGATGACGACTTAAAACTTGACAAAATCACACAAGTCGACCAGAAAATGATTAAGGTCAAACTAGTAGACAAATCACCTTTGTTCATCCCATTACCATGTTCTGTGCCACAGCTGCCCAATATCCAACAATGCTACTCAATAAGAAACAATTCTTTGAGTATAAGACTGCCCTCGACTCATCAGATTGCTGACAGAAGTACGAATTCCTTAATGAAGTTCGGGTCAACTTACAAATGGGATTCAAAGTTTTTACAAAAGGCACCATTCCAATTCAATTGCCTATGTGGCGTGGAGAGACTCAACTCTACTGAAGTTAGACAGATCAATGAGATGCCATCTGAACTATGGTCTGAGATGATGGATTTCTGGCATTGCCATAAACCGAATGATGAAAAGACGTACTCTGAACGTTTTAGTTCCTTAAAGCCACTACCATCTGCCATCATCACTGGTTCTTATTACATTTCCTTCAATATCAAAGATGGCATTATGAAAAACGTAACAGATAAGAATGGTGTCTTGTACTGTAATGGGTGTAATAAAGTTGTCGGTGAGTTTGACAAATCTTCACAATTGGAAAAGATCTTCAAATGGACAATGGTTCTCGAACGAGCTGATAAAGTGGAGACTTTTGATCCATACAATTTCACTTATAGTAGCTTGCTTGACAATGTGAATAGAAATGCAACAAGAGTCGTTGAATACACTAACAAGGAGGAGTCATTGAAGTTGCTTATCTGGGTTTTCAACGTCGGAATCGATTATACTGTGCAGGGCTCCTCAGGTTCGAATGCATTGAAAGTGTACTACACAACATCCGAGGCAAGCATTGAAAAAGAACGCAAAGACCGTGGGGAGATTGAACTGGTTTTTGTCCCGGAAGTGGTGATCAAGAATACGATCGAACATTTGGAAGCAATCACTGATAGACTACCTTCTTCGCTCCAAAAGATGGGAGATCGCTGGTCCATGGGAGTGATCAACGGCGAACAATAGACATTAATCCTTATTCAACAGACCGTATTGTAAGTTGAACTCCTCTAGTTCTAATCATTTCGTACGACACATTGACTCATTTGACCTCAAACCTGAAAACGTGTATGATTTTTGATAAACATTGATGTCCATAACCACTGCATGAATCAGTGGTTCCCTTTCCTTGGTCATTATATGAGTGGAGTCAGATTGAACTGCAATAGGAAAGTCCGCTGAGGTGAGCTAGAGCTCTACTGTATCTCAAGTCATTTACGTACGTCAATTGCCCCGTTGGTGGCAAATTACGAAGTTGTTAATTGTTTTAGAAGTGGCAGATCCACGGGCAAACAAAGAAGAGCGTTAGTAGCCCCGGTAATTAAATGGCAGATTAGCGGGTAAACTATAAGGTTTAGTGTAAGATCCAGATTAGCTTCTGTTTATAAAGAAGAGGAAATCTCGAGTGAGATTGTAGCAAGTTCACAGTGTTTATTTCCCTAATGAACCACCAAGGAGCCCATTACATATTCCACCTGACCATGCTGCTGCTTGCATTGCCCGGCATCCCACTAAAATAATAAAGAAAGCTCAGATCGTCGTTTAATTAAGCACGTTTTCGACCTGATCCACTTTTTAGCACCATGTCCAATCTCCACAGGATGTATAAAAGCCGTTGAGGACCCTGGCTCATATTGCAGTGGACTGAGGTTCACTCTGGCCATCTACACTCATACACAATGCTTTTACCCACTGTTGCAGCTCTTTCTGTTCTTTCAGCTGTGGAGGCCTTCAACTCTAAGCCATATGCCCAAGATAATAATGATCAATTCAACCTGCTAAGATACACAGGTACTACAGGTCCATACATTCCACACCGTGGTTACGGTATCTCCAAAGTGGCCCCATATGGCTGCGAAGTCACCCAAGCTCACCTAGCCATGAGACACGGTGAAAGATTCGCTACTAAGAACACTGGTAAAAGTCAATACGCTATCTACAAGAAGTTGAAAGATGCAAACGTAACTGATTACACTGGCCCTCTAGCCTTCGTTGAAGACTGGGATTACTTCACCCCAGATACCGCCAAATACGAAGCTGAATCTGAATATGGTTGGTAC
Source organism: Taiozyma odintsovae (assembly GCA_030557705.1). NCBI lineage: Eukaryota > Fungi > Ascomycota > Saccharomycetes > Phaffomycetales > Wickerhamomycetaceae > Taiozyma > Taiozyma odintsovae. The sequence goes on along the minus strand of JANIVH010000007.1, from coordinate 417,568 downwards.
GCTGGTCTAGCTAATGGTTACAATACTGGTGTCGCCTGGAGGGAACAATACGGCCATTTATACGATGGTAAGACTATCCATCCAATCTTCGCTGGTGGTCAGGAACGGGTTATCGAAACTGCTAGATCGTTTGGTAAAGGCTTCTTTGCCCAAAATTACACCAACTTGGCCTCTGTTCAAGTTATCCCAGAAGAACCAGAACAAGGTGCTAACACTTTAACTTCGCACGATGCTTGTAATAACTACGATGGTGATGCTAACAATGATATCATTGACCAGTTCGATAATAGTTACCTAGATAAAGCTGCTGATAGATTGAACGCACTATCACCAGGCTTCAGCCTAAACTCCAGTGATATTTACAACTTACTGGGCTACTGTGGATTCGAACTAAACGTTAAAGGTAATTCTGAAGTTTGTGAAATCTTCACCACTGAGGAATGGGTCTCCTTTGCGTACTCCAAATCATTGGATTTCTATTACCAAAACGGTCCGGGCTACAACCTTTCAAATGCTTTAGGCTGGGTCTACGCCAACAACACCCACACTTTAATGGCAGAAGAATACCCATACAACCTGACTTTTTCATTTATCCACGATTCAGACTTGGTCACTTTCACTACTGCTTTGGGTCTATTCGAACCTGACTACGACTTATCGACCTCTGAAATCGAACATGACTCTGTCTTCAAAGTCTCAGAGATCGCCCCAATGGGTGGTAGAGTCGTTCACGAAAGACTAGAATGTAACGTCAAGAATGAAACTGAGACTTTTGTCAGAATCCTTGTCAACGATGCTGTCATTCCAATCCCAGGTTGTCAAGATGGCCCCGGTTTCAGTTGTTCCCTAGACGGTTACAGAAACGTCATTGATACAAGACTAGGTAACACCACTTACACCGAAGCTTGCGGGGTTAACTCTACTGTCCCACAGTACACCACTTTCTACTGGGACTGGGAAGTCACTTTTGATGACAACTAGACCAGAGAAGCCTTGCTTCATATAGCCTGTAATATAATGTAAAGTTTGAAATCTAAACTACAACTCGTACTAAAATCGTAAACTTCGTTAAATTGTACTATTCATAGCGCCAAATCGTCAGGGACAGGCGACATTCTATCATCATGCAAGTTTTCATTCTTTTCCCAAGAGGCCTTGGCCTTGTTGAAGATCTTCTCCAACTTCACTTTGTCCATACATGTTGCTCTGAACTCTAACATAATCTTTTGTGAATCCAACATGTAACTTGGCTTTGCTTGGTTTGATTGAACGTTGACATTGGCAATGTTAACCCTTGAGATATGTGTGTTGTTTGGAGCAAGGAATAGATCACCGTCGTCTCTGATCTCAGCAATGTAGGCACCAGTCTTGTGAATATATTGAGCATACTTAAAAGATGGTCTACCCCAAGAGTATCTGATGTTCATAGCAGCACCATCGGAGTTCTGAAAGAACATTGAGGCTCTATTATCCATCAAGAAACCAGAGTATTCAAGCAAATAGATGTGATAGTAGAATTTCTGGTGCTTCATAATCTTCTCATTACGGTACTTTGTATCTTCCCAAGGATTGATAGCTAGGACAATGTCAACATACGAGTGAAATGGATTTAATCTTGGGATTTCACAAAGTTCATTCCACGGTGTTTCGACTAATTTCAAGCCATATCTCTCACACATTCTTGACCAACTGTTGATAGTGTCATCGATCAATTTAGGTGTTGCTGTTAGCCATTCAAGTCTGATGTGGAAACAATGGTTTGGATTGTGCACTGTGTCATAATGGACTCTCATGGTTTCGTATTTGTACGATTTTCTTGTGGAGTCAAGATCATAGATCAAAGAGTTCGATAAGATGAATGTCCTATCCTTATCAGTGTTCACCACTGGAGATTCGATACTGTTGCTGCTCGTAAGCTTCAACGACTCAGTGTCAGTCAATGGCAAGAATTTTGGAGTCATTGAGAACTTGTTAGTCTTGCTACCACTTGAGTTGGATCTTGAGGGAACTCTTTCATCTTCGGAAACTTCACCCAGGGTATAAAAGTAATAACCATCAAGGAACTTGTGACGATTTTCAACGTGGATGACAAACCCTCTGTCCATCAAATGGTTACCATAAGCAATGGCTTCTTCCCTAGTGTTGATATCTTCAAAGTTTTCAACTAACCAAGTGACTAGTTCAAGACCCAAAAATGACTTTTCATGGATCTTCCAATGCCATTTTCTATCCAGAACTTTAATACCTTTATCGCCATGTAACTTCTCCGACAATTCACCTAGCCGAACGTCCTTGTTAAGAGCGGCACCGACACCAGTGGCATGAGCAGATTGTTCTTCTGTATCGGAGTATTGTTCTCTCAAGAATGATATCAAATCACCAGTATAGAAGTTGACTTCAGGTCCAGCTTCTTCTTTGTCTCTCAATCTTCTCTTCTCTGTTGGATTGAAGGTACCACGGTGCAACGTGGCAATCAGACGACGTAGACCTTCGACTCTCGTTTCTTCTGGATTCAACTGTTCTTGCTTATCGCCAGCGGTGGTCAAGTATGTACTCTTTGGAATCTCAGCTGGTAGTAGTACAAATTTCATTCTATTGGTGCTGATCTTGCGGTTGCCATCATCGTCATCGTCATCATCATTACCAGAAAGATGTTGATCCAGGATATTCCAATTGAATACTTTTGGTTTCGCCACCGCAGGATCTGGAATGTAATAGTGATAACGACGTTGATATCTCGTTCTGATCATGATACTGTCAAATGAATCTCTATATAGGTCTTCATTGTTGACACGCTGATATCTTTGGACGTTGATCGTACCATCATAATCACACGAGATTCTATGGATTTCTTGATCCAGTGACAAATAAACCCTGAAGCCAGTGATTTCTTTGTCTTTACCTGGTAAATACTTCAATATCAACGATGAAGCCTCTGACTGTCTTTTAGCCTCGACCTTCTCAACTTGTGAGCCAAAGCAGATTTGGAAACCAAGCATCAATCTCAAATGGATCATGTCTCTCATTAAGTCATTGGTATTCATGTAGCGTTCTCTTTCCGGTGACAATGAAATGCTATGAGTCTGGAAGGTAAAATTGGTTTCGAAATCCTCCGCAGATGGGAACAATGGTGTAGTGACAGGTAGTTCGGATGGTGATGATAAAGAATTCCACTTGATAGTTCTTCTTTTCACGTTCTTTGGGAATACATCCTGCCATTTACCCACGTTAAAGCTCTTTATATCCTTTAGGTCAATCTTTTGGGAGATGTTCTGGATTTCAGTCCACATGATGTTCTTCATTGAGTCTTCAACAGTGTACTTTTCTTTGTATGAAGCAGATGCAGAATTCGGCGAGTTTGATAATGCAAATGTATTAGCCTTGGATTGCTGATAAGTAACCTTGGATAACGTTGGGGCGGTGGATGGTTGACGACTTGGTAATGAAATCGCTGAAAAAGATCTAACGGAGGAAGCTGATGTGGTCTTTTCGGATCTGGAGGGGAAGGTGTCAGTGGAGGTGCTACTTGGTCTACCGATCTCCTGTAATGAGCTCAATGCGGTTTTAGAAACACTAAAGACTGGTGATGCAGTGGTGATTGGTTCTGCTTTTGAAATAGCAGAGTTTGAAACTTTCCAAAGTAGGGAAGCGTTTGATGCTAGTCTCTTTGGTTGCTGCGCTGGTTTTGAAGGAGTAACAGGTTCAACAATTGTGTTCCTAAATACGTTTTCATCGTAGGAGTCCATCATTTTCACAACACTTGGATCAGCTGATTTTTGAAGGTGCTCAATTGTGACAGCACTCATTTCATTCTCCATGATACCCATCATTTGTAGCTCATAGATTTTACATTTTGGGAAAAACTGTCTCTGTGAGGCAACATCATTCCAGAAGCTAACGTCAATCCAGCCAGGAACCACATGGTGTATTTTGTTGTCATAGTCTCTATATCTGAACAGCGGTGTCACATGTAACGGTGGTTGGGCAAGACAAATAATATCAACAGACAGTTCAGAATTTAATAATCTTTTACCCGTATCTAGCAAATCATCGTACTGAACGTCATAAAGACCATTGCCAGCACTGATCACGATGAAATGATTGGTGGTGTGTCTTAGATCTGGATCTTTAAATCTATCAACTACCAGAGTTGTGGATAGGTTGATGGTGTTCAGGATATCTGACTTCAGCGTTGGTAGAAATCTCGAGCTGGTTTGCCAGCCTTGTTTGACTTGATCATTAATAATGTCCTTTCTGAAATTGGCAAATTCGTACCGCAGTGAGATCATAATTTCGTTCCAGTGGACAATGTTGATTTGATCAACGACAACCCTGTAGTAATCTTTGGTTTTTGTGGGTCTTTGACCTTGTTTCAAGTCATTCCAAGAATCACCTGAAAAGTCAACATTTGCAACAAAGACAATGGTTATTAAATGGTGTGTACCTTCTTCTCTCCATCGTTTGAAGATAGCAGGGAACAACGAGTTGACAACTTTGTGGAACATGACTTCACCATCTTCTTGGAAGTGGTACATTTCTTCGGTGATTTGGATCAAGAACACCAATCTAGCTGACTCGGATCTAAAAACAATCTTCGTGTTAGGACCAATATAACCTGAGAAAGTCTTTTTACCAAATCTGTAGATAGAGCTGATAGAGCCTCTGATTGTGTCTAGGAATGTCAACTTCTGGTTTTTGTGCACACAGCTGTTATTCAATAATGATGAGAGCTCCCACATATCACCTCTTGTTAGGCTAATGTCCTTGATAAGGATGTCTACAAGATCAGCTTCGACTTGCTCTTTGTCCTTTAGCTTCACGATAACCTGCGACCTAACTGAGACATCAAGCGTGCTTTGCAACGAAGTGGCGACCGATATTTGAGCTTTCCTTCTGACCATCTCTTCAGGAAGTTTCTGTATCGTGAAGAGGAGTTTCTTCTTTGAGTCTGCACCTTGCAATTCAGCTACTTCACCTTCAATAGCTCCAGGAAGTAGTGAAAGATCGAGCAGCACAGAAACGTCAGAGACTCTTGAATCGTGCAAGGAGGCAGCCAATGGCACAGGTTCGTCTATGTGACTTTTCCAGTCCTGTTTAGACTCAGCTATCTTCTGGGCCTCTTTCTGGCCAGAGTTGTTGCTCTCAATGGTCAATTGATTGTCTTTCCCCCGCATGGTTCGGAGCGTGAGCACGTTGGAGCGCATCATCTTGGGCAGTTAGCGACTTCTAGTTGGGAAATGGATGGGAATAAGTGTTCGTCTCTGGGGATTAGGCGCCTTTCTTTAACAAAAATGTTGATTTAATGATTCTGATTATGTAATCTACCCGAGAGATGTAGAACGAGTTCGCGAAGTCTCCTACTATCGCCACCAAAAAAGAACACAAAATATAGAAACAGTTCAAAGAGTAATCAAAGCTTCAGAACGTCACAGAAAACGCAGCTGCAAAGATGGTTTTAGAGGCTACGATGATCGCAATCGACAATTCTGAGTTCACTAGAAATGGGGACTATCCAACGACCCGTTTCGAGGCACAATTGGACGCGGTGGACCTGTTGTTTCAGGCCAAGGTCAACTCCAATCCTGAGAACACCGTTGGACTGTTAGCCATCTCAGGTGACGGGCCACAGGTACTGACCACATTGACCACCGATTACGGGAAGATCCTTAGCGGTGTCCACGAGACCAAGATTCATGGCCGTCTGCACTTGGCCACAGGGCTTCAAGTCGCTGCCTTGGCCTTGAAACATCGTCAGAACAAGGTCCAGCACCAGAGAATCATAGCATTTGTTGGCTCTCCTATTTTAGACACAGAGAGAGATCTAGAGAAACTAGCTAAGAAATTGAAGAAGAACAATGTCGCTGTTGACATCATTAATTACGGTGAAGAATCTGATAACAGTGACATTTTGGACACTTTCATCTCAGCTGTCAACTCCCATGATAATTCACATCTATTGACAGTCCCACCAGGTGAGCGTCTGCTATACGAAGCTGTCGCAGGCTCCTCTATCGTTGTTGGGGAGGATGGTGTTCCAGAAGGTGGATTTGGAGGTGAAGGTGGATTTGACTTCGGTGCTGATCCAAATATGGATCCAGATCTTGCCCTTGCCCTTCGTTTATCATTGGAAGAGGAGCAAGCAAGACAAGCAAGAGAGCAACAACAACAGCAACCACAGGAGCCACTAGAGAGTATACAAGAAAGCACAGACCAGCCACAAGAGTCTCAGCAACCACAAGAACCACAACAGGACGGTGATTCAAAGATGGAAGATGCTAAATAGTTTACAGTTATGAGAAATACATGATAGTGCAATGAGTTTTAAGCTAGTTGTAGTGCTTAGAGACCGGCATAATGTCTCTATGGTGGTAAGGTTTTAAGTGTGAACTCCAGAAAAGTTTGATCTTTAAGAAAGCCACTAATGGTTTTGAGCCCGGGGTGATGACACAATAGTTTGTCGAGAAAAATGTCAACTTTTCAGAATATGATCCTTCCCTTAGAATCTGTGTATTGAGCTATTGTAGAAATGTCCAAGTCAGTTAACTTAGCCATCATTGGTATGTGAAACTTGTGGAAGTCTTAATTGTCGATTTACTAACCCGATTTAGGTACCGGTGTTGTCGGTTCAGCCTTCTTAAACCAACTAGCTGGTCTAAAATCCTCCATCAACTATAACGTCATCTTGATCGCCAGATCACGTCAATCTGTTATCTCAAAGGACTACAAACCAATTGATATCTCAAACTGGAAAGCCGCTGTCGAATCAGCTAATGAAGCCAACTTGGGTGATGTAGAACTATTGTCATTCTTGAAAGGTTCCCCATCACCAGTCATCGTGGTTGACAACACCTCTGATGAATCCATTGCAAAGAACTATGCTAAACTTCTAGAAAACGGCATATCAGTCGCTACTCCAAACAAAAAGGCCTTCTCTAGTGACTTGGCCACATGGAACTCACTATTCAATGCTAAGAACACCGGTTTAGTCTACCATGAAGCCACTGTTGGTGCTGGTTTACCAATCATTGGTACTTTGAACGACTTGATCGCTACTGGTGATGAAGTTGAAAAGATCGAAGGTATTTTCTCAGGTACTTTGTCATACATCTTCAATGAATACTCCACTGCTTCTCCAAAAGATGTCAAATTCTCAGAAATTGTGACTGTCGCTAAATCATTGGGTTACACCGAACCAGATCCAAGAGATGACTTGAACGGGTTAGACGTTGCTAGAAAAGTTACCATCTTAGCCAGATTATCAGGTTCAAAGGTTGAATCACCAACTTCTTTCCCAGTGCAATCATTAATCCCAAAGGACTTAGAATCTGCTCAATCATCAGCTGAATTTTTGGAAAAACTACCAAACTACGACCATGAATTGCAACAATTGAAAGATGAAGCCGCTAAGGAGAACAAAGTCTTGAGATTTGTCGGTACTGTTGACTTACCAAACAACAAGGTTTCCGTTGGTGTTGAGAAATACGACTACTCTCATCCATTCGCCGCTTTGAAAGGTTCCGATAACGTTATCTCCATTAAGACCAAACGTTACCAGAACCCATTGATCGTCCAAGGTGCTGGTGCCGGTGCTGAAGTCACCGCTGCTGGTGTCCTTGCTGATGCAATTAAGATCGCCCAAAGAATCGCTAAATAGAATTGAATGTATAAGCTTTTGTTTTCATCAATTACGTAGATGCTTCGATGATGACACAAAATAAGAGGAATCACTATTCAACCAAGCATGCTCAATTACAATCAAGAGCCGCAGACAATCAGAATGACCGCAGGATATCCCCCATCCTTTCTCCAGTCACTCGTACCACTGATCAAAGTCGACCACCTTATCGATCCCAAAATGCTGCTCCTACCGATTTTCAATGGGGGAAGCTATTGTATCGAATGGGGAAGCAGTTGTCCATCGCATAAACATCTCTGGCGCTCACCGCTCTTTTGTCCTAGCGATTTATAAATACCCGCAGTGTCCTCCGTTTGTGATGTTTCATGCTTGTCATAACTCCCCACAATTAGAAATAGTTCCCGCCAGTTTTTACAATGCCATTCAAGAGACTGGTTAGATTTGTATCCGATGATGACTTGATTTACTTCGGTGATGTTGAAGAGGAAACCGACATTTACGCTGCTAAAGAGGCCAAAGTGATTCAAGGTGACGTCCTTGGTGAGCATAAAATCACTTCTATTAGAAAACCGATTAAGAAGCTGCTTTCACCACTTTCTGAGTCTCAAATTCCAAATATTAGATGTGTCGGTATGAACTATACCAAGCATGCTATCGAGATCAAAATGAAGATACCAAAATACCCTGTCTTATTCTTTAAGCCAACTACTGCTCTAGTGGGGCCTTCTGATCCGATTGTGGTCCCTGCTGCCTGCCAAATGGATGGTGCTAAGATCGATTATGAGGTTGAGATGGCTATTGTCATCGGTAAAGAATGTCGTGATGTGAAAGTTGAAGATGCCCATAAATACATTTTAGGTTATACTATTGGTAATGACGTTTCACAGCGTACTTGGCAAATGGATAGAGGTGGTACCCAATTTGGTGTTGGTAAGATGTTTGATACATTTGCTCCATTGGGTCCAGCTATCATCTCAAGTGAAGTTTTACCTGACACTAGTAACCTACAAGTTTCAACTAAAGTGAACGGTATCACTAGACAGTTTTCAAATACCTGTGATATGATCTTTGACTGTCGCGAAGTGGTGGCTTTCATGTCCATAGGTACAACACTAAGACCAGGTGACGTGATATTCACAGGTACTCCATCCGGTGTTGCTGTTGGTCTCGATCCATCTCCGTACTTAGAGGAAGGTGATGAAGTTGTCCTTGAAGTGGAAAAGATTGGTCAATTGAAGAATAAGATCGTCTTTGAACACAACCCAGAAATCACTGCTCGTCATGAGTGATACTACAGTACATTTTTATTAATATCGTTTCAGTTCGTTAGTTCATTATTCATACATATTCCGACAGAAGATATGTGTCTTTCCCAATGATCGCTCCTTTAAATGGACAAGTAGTCTTGAGTATTCTCTTCCTAGTTCCCAAAAGCATTTGGAGTATAGTACGGAGACCTGGTGGATCAACGCGGCAATGTTGTTCAGGTTTTGAATGGTCTCTAGTTTCATCGCACATCTCTTTATAGCAATATGGTAATCCAACACACTTCCGATGTATTTTTGTTCTTCATAAAGTTCAATCTCCACTCTTGACAAGTATTCATAAGGGTCTTCTTTGAAAGTATCAACACCATTGCCATAGATGTTTGATTCAGCACCTCTTTTGATGAAAACGTAGGACCAAACTATTAACAACGAGTCATTGACAATATGTGGTCGTTCATGAATTGGATCCTTCTCTGGTTCGTAATCCAACTTCTTGGTTTGATGATTCAATAAACACTCAGCAAGACACATGAAGGCATGTACCACGGAGATTCTACCATCCAAAGAGTCACTCCAAGCTTTCAGTCTATGCTTCACGTTCTCATAATCCTTCAAGTCAACTTTGACACTCATTCTGAATGGAACCCCAGTATAGATCAGCATATCATGATTCACCACTCTTAATCTGATCTGGGCCATGTGGTAAGATGGAAATTTGCACTTGGTATCGTTCAAATGGAAGAATCTTGAAGCTTGCATTTGTCTTCTGGTACGCAAGTCAATCAATAGACTATTTATATCACAACAAAACCCCTCATTAACATTAAATTTCCATGAATCCAAAGCATAAGATAGTTTATCACGCCATGAATCCTTCAGGATGTTCTGTTGTGAGTTTTCAGAGATCATTGCCGTGGTTTCATCTTTGATTTCCAATTGGATCATCAACGAAACAATGGCGAATAGGATCACTTTCTTCCCAAATGACGTTGTCTGCACTTTTTCACCTTTTAATAGCCTTTTCAGCTCTGTCAATACCATCTGTGGATTCCTTGGTAATTCAATGTTTCTTAACTCTTCTAAATCGGCTTCCCAAATGATATCATCACAAGGTAGACCCAGTCTCAATTTATTGACAAACAGAGTGCTTTGATGCCCCGATGTGACATTACTATTCAAATCAAAGATGAATGCCATCAGGGCACATCTTTTCATGGACTCAGCATGGATCCAGTTATTCAATAACAATGTTCCATCACTGACCTCATTTAGCTCAATATCAGCTTTACTCTCCGTAGCGTAAGGGTCACCACCTAGAAGCGAACTTCTCTTCATCATTTCAATTTTCACTGCCTGATGTACACCTGATCTCTCATGGAGGGCTCTAGTGGAGTAATGCTTCTCGAATATCTCCAAGATCAATAAACTTTGTAATTCCCATGGTTCAGAGGCACCAATACCCCTGGCTTGGAAAATCAACCACCTTAAATGGTTGCCTATCTCGTTTGAGATCCCTACAGAGTCCTGGAGGACATCTCTATGACATTTGGTGAAACATGCACCCATCATTATCATGGCAAGTAGCAGTATGGGAGGGGCAGTCAAGGTGTTGAAGGATGGCTTATGGATAATTGGATATTGGACATGGAAGATATCCCAATAGACACTAAGACATAGCTCCAGAGCTGGTGCTTGGAAGTCAACATAGTCTTGAAGAGTTGGTATGAGTGTAGTAAACTTTCTCAGTACATCTTGTGTCATCAATGCAGAATTTGTATCAAAACTTGGGATTTTAGCTAAGTCAGACTCTAATAGGTCACCAAGGGCAGAGTTCAAGGAATGCTCAAAGTTCAAATCGGGTCTGTTCAGGTAGTCAGCTAGCTCTTCCAAGTTCAGATCTGTTCTCAGCGGGTCAAAGATATTGTCATTGATATCGATAAGCCAATCGTTCCAGTTGGTGGCGGCAGAAGCATCAGTGGTAGCGTCAGTGGCAGCTTCTGTGGCAGCATCTGTGGTATCAGTGGCAGTAGTGGCAGTAGTGGCATCAGTAGCAGAAGTGGCAGGCACAGCAGTGGTATTATCCGAAGTAGTAAAGAAGTTCTCGAGCTCCTGCTGCTTGGCTTTGTCTCGCTTGTGTCTCTTCATGTGATCTCTCTTGACGTCTGCTCTCTTAAAGCCCATCCCACACTCTTCACAGACAAGAACCGTGCTGTCGTCATGGTTCAGTTGGTGCCTTTTCAAATGGTCCTTGCGGCTAAAGGATTTCCCGCAGTGACACTCAAACCGTACATTGGGCCTCTGCCTCTTTTTAGGAGCACTGGGACTCATTTTTAGTGGGTTTTATGTGGGTTGGGAGTGATTCTTTTATGAAGGGTTCGGTCTTTTTTCTAATTTCTATTGACTCCGTCTTGATAACAGATAAAGTAATTACGGCCGTTCAGTATTTTTTAGTGATAATAGAGATTTATTTGCTCTAAGAGGTAATGCTCGGTGTAAGGTTTTGGTATAGAAAGAGAGGAGGAAGAATTTCAACTACAACATAAATTTCAATAGATTAATGTTTATTCTTATACTAAGTCTATAGGCATAATTATCAGTAGACATATTTAAATTCAAGGGCATCACTACCGGTTCTCTCGACTTTGGTATCGACAACTTCACCGTTTAGAATCTTTTCTTTCAAATTATTTTGTTTCTTCAAGTACCAGTACTTGGCAGTGGTCAGCAAGATGGCAACAACGGTACAACCTAGGGAGAAAGAGTTACCCAAAGTGTAAGGAGCACTTCTATAGATTTGACCTGCAACGACACCGGCAAAGTTACCACAAGATTGATTAGAACCCAAGGCAGCGGCACGACGATAGTGTGGAGCCATGTTGTTGTTCAACCAAGTGATATTCAACCCAACAGCACCATATAGGGCAATGGCGATCAAGTATGTAGCAAAGTAGTTCACTGAACCTTTTCTAGTTGCTAAAAGGATGATGTAACCAGCCATAGAAATTGCATTCAAAGCAACGATCATTGGTGCCTTATAGTTGTATCTATCAGAGATATATGCAACTGTAGCCATAGAAATAGCAGACACGGCGTAAACTGGAACTGTCATATATTGAGACTCAATAGTGGAGTAACCCAATTGTAATTTCAAGATTGATGGTAAGAAAGTGGAGAACCCATAAAGCACAACATCAACTGCGAATTGAATCACACAACTCATCCAGACTTTTGGATCTTTGAAAGCTGTAAAGACTTCTTTCTTTTCAAACTTTTCGCTACCCATGTACTTCTTTTGTTGTTCAGCTCTGATAGCCATAACCTGTTTATCATCATCATTTAAAAAGTAAGCAGTTTTTGGATCATTTGGAAGAGTGAAAAAGACAAGAACGGCAACACATAGTGACACAATACCTTCAATGACGTATAACCAACTCCAATTCAAGAAATCACCTCTTGGTTTAATCTTAGTAATGGCAGTAGCGATTAACCCACCGAATGCACCAGAAATACATGAGCACACATATAGATAACCTAATCTCTTTGTTTGTTCTTCTCTCTTGTAAGTCATAGAAATGTATAGCGATTGTGATGGGAAAACGGCACCTTCAAATAACCCTAGCAGCAATCTGCATAACACTAAAGTACCAAAACTTCTAACAAAACAGGTGAAAATTGTAACCAAACTCCAACAAGCCATAGCACAAGCGATAAATACTCTTGGACCAATCTTTTTCACTAATAGCGTACCTGGTAACTCCACACAGATGTAAGTGGCATAAAACACTGAGACAGCAGCAGAGTACTGAGCGTTTGTTAACCCCAACTGCTCTTCAAGACCAACAACTCTGGCATTACCAATGTTAGAACGATCCAAGAAAGACAAGAAATAGACCAAACAGAAAATAGGCATAATGTACAAGTCCAGCTTGCGTAACACTTTGGCCTCTCTGGCAGGGTCCAAGGTCATTTCATGGGCAACTTCACCAGATTCGATATCGTCCTTTTCTGAGGTTCTGGACATTGATAACTTGATATCAACTGCTTCTTTACCGGACATGTTATCTTTGTATATAGTCTTAATGATAATACTTCCCCAGAGACACCAACACAAAGCAGGATCCTGTGCTGCTTATATACGCGAGCACTGGTCTCTTCTTGGGGGCTCAGATCTTAAGTGACCAGATAAAGATCATTTTCCCATCGCAGTACGCTATTATCGAGCGACCATATCCATTCCCTCCCCCAGTGTGGCACTTACCAGATACAACTGGGGGCGGGATAACTAAGCGGAGTTACCCTGAGCGGAGTTGCATTGTATAAGAGACACATTACAGTTAATTATCCACTGGAGATTGGCAGAAGATTGGCATTTGATTGGTTCTGTGTATTTAGTTGCTAGTGATATATGCGCATTTCTCTCCTTGGGACAATTACTCACACCAATATATTGTCGGATATCTTATCCGAGACCAATTCTATTGTATTAGATTAGATCTATATGCAATATTGACTGCCTCTCAACTAAGATTGCCCCAGATTAACTCCCACGATCCAAAATTTACTGTAAGTACTAACATATTCCACTCTTCATAGGCTTATCTCCCCTCCTCTAGCACCCCCAGTACATGCCCAGTTATATTGTATTCAAGTTGAAGATTTGAAATCATTTACCCACTTTCGGACTTATCAGTATAATATTATAATATGGCTTGCGAATAGTCAACTACGTCTAATTGATAGCTATGTAGCGATAAATGTACATTAACCCAAAAAAAAAAATTGGTATCATTAGTAATGGTAGTCATTGATTAGTTTCATAAAATTCATGTTATCGAGTTTAAAGTCTCGAGTCTAAAGTCTAAAATCTGGTTAACTCAAGAAAGATTGATTTTTTATAAATCTTTCGATATACTCGATAGTTGATGCGTCAACCTCGATTTGTTCAGAGTTATTTAATAGATTTTCAAAATACCCAACTAATGGTTCATTATAAACCTCTGATGATAATTTCCGTTCTCCTGACAACTCTTGTAAATTCTTCAAGAATGCATCGATTTGGGAGTCATCTAAAGGAAGAAAAGATGGGTCCTTATGCAAGTCAAACATATTATCCATATGTGGTTCTTCAAATACACCGATTATCAAGTATGAATGGATCAAATGTAATCTTTTACCATATAGGTACCTATCTGAGACGTTTCCAGCACCTGATACCAATACTTTCAAGTTTTGGGTTATAATCTTCTTTAAAGGTTCGAATTTACTGCTCCAAGTCTTTTCATTTCTTAGTTTGGAATATATCGTGAAATGGAACTGCACTGACCTATGTAAACATTGTAAGATCTTTGGAATGAAATGGATGTTATAACCGAAATGTGTTTGTAAGTTATAATTATCATGTTGATGATGATCAATGAAATATACTAATGGTAACATAGAACTAACAATCTTTGTAGCAGTTTCAATGGCTTCTAAACTCTTTGCACATGGTTTAAAATTATCATCATAATATAAGAAGATTCTAGTTCCAATCATATATGCCAAACAATTTAAATCTAAGAAATTGTTAAAATAAATAGATTTCAATGCTCTTTCTTCCCTTGTGGAATGATTCATCTTTAACAATTTCTCAAGACTTATATCTTTGATATAATCTAAGATTGATTTCAAATGATTTTCATAATCTTCCAATTTTGACAATGATCTAACATTCTTGATCTTATTAGATAAAGTTTCATATAAATTTTGAAATTTATTTCTTTGATAAAGACTTTCAGCAATTACATCATCAATATTACTTTGTAAAGTTGGTCTCTTACTAAAATCTGTTGTATAGGAATTGTATAATATGGATTTTGATTTCCCAGCGTAAATGAAGTCTGTTCTATCCACTTCCATGATCTGATGCCATAATCTTCTAATGTATTCATTATTACTTTCCATATTATAACCTAAAAGCATAGCGGTCTTTGTAATATCTGTAACTTTATCAAATGGAGATTCGACATCCCATTTAACCAATTCAGGAGAATATTGATGACAAAATTGGATCAAAAGCATCAATCTTGTAGTCTCCATATTTGTAATGTTTGTTGGGAATTTTGCTTCATCAAAGCAAAGCACAGCAAGGTTATAAGCCTGAGCATCGACCAAAAATGGTGGTTCTTCAACAGGGTACCCACAGTTGAAGTATGACAAGCATGAAACTCTCATTATTAAGAGCACTTGACCTATGAATAATAGATCTTCTCTGCTTGGATTTTGCTTAATCATATCATCATTATATAAAGCTGATAAGTCATTATAAACTTTCTTGCTATCCATGAAGGAACATGAGATTATTAACTCAGTGTTAAAGAATCTATCGACAAGTTTAAATACCATGGCCTTGTTTTGAAAATAAGGCATTATCAATTCATAATAGTTCTTACCTTTTAAATTGTACTTCAATAGAGCTAAATCATTGATGGATTTCTTCTCTCTATTCATTTCGTTCTCAATCAACAACGGCACAGCCATCGTTTCATGAACACCTTTTCTAGTGGATGCCAAGTACTTATTCTTATTAAACGAAGACAATAACGTTAATACATCTGAAAAATTAACCAATGGAGAGTCACTAGCTTCACGGATCCTTTCAAGTTGTTCAATTTGTTCTTTCACCTCTGCAATTTGTTTATCCAACGCAATGATATCATCTTCAGTTCTTGAGACGTAGTTACAAATGGATTTAGCCTTCTTACAATGGGAACATTGTGGTTTTTCCCTATCACACTATTCGAGAGATGTTAGTTTAATCGGTTTATCAAAGCAAAACAAATATCACAATATCAAACAAAACACTCACTTTTAACTTCTTTTGACGACAACTTTCACACGAATATATCACCCTTCTTCTCTTTATTGGCTGGAAACTCATCCTTAGCGTCCTCTCTTAATAGAAACTCACACAGATTGAGACTAGTACACATCAATTGAATTATCCGGGTTTGTTAGTTTTTACTCCGAGAATTAATCCATCGAAAATTCATAGAACGAGTTCGCGGGTTAAATTACCAAAAAAAAAGATACATTAGAACTGCCATTAATTTACGGGTAAATCATACACCTTTAAATAAGAATCGAGATTTGTTGCTGAGTTGCTGCAGAAATTGATTAAAGAATTGTATAATGATTGTTTAACTGTTAAATTCATCAATTAACAATGACAATCCATAAGAAGGTCAAACTTGATTTCACAAAGTATTATAAGAGCACACATTACCCGAGTGAGTCTATTTCTTTCCAACAAGCTAGGAAGTTTAAAGAAGGTGGTAGGAAATTACCTTTAGAACTTGTTCAAGAGAAATTTGGAAACAGTTATAAAGAAGTTAAAGGTGACTATATCATTCATTGGTTTAGAAATGATTTGAGAATTACAGATAACACTGCTTTGTATCAAACAGTTCAAAAGGCAAAAGAATTACAAAAACAAGTTGCTGGGTTATACATCGTCTCAACTAAATTTTGGATTGCTCATTTAGAATCACCATGGAAATTATATTTAACTTTAGAAACTTTAAAATCTTTGAAATCTTCATTGAATGAACATAATATCCCTTTAAAAATTGTCTATTTAAATGATCATGAGCAAGATACGGATTTTTCTAAATGGTTTCAAAAATTGATCAAGGATACTTATGATTCAAATACTGTGAGTGTTAATCTCCTTTATGAATATGATGAATTAAATAGAGACTTGGATCTTGATTTAAATTTACAAATTCATCATGATCTATGTGTCGTGAAGCCTTTAAGTTTCCAAAACGGTTCCGGTGGTCAATACTCAAAATTTTCACCTTGGTTCAAAAAATGGGAAGCTTATAACAAAGAACATAAGATCCACTTACAAAATATTGAAAAATTAACTTCAAAATCTTCTAAATTTGATAAACTAAATGAAACAGATAAATTTGATTTACCATTTGAACTTCAATTATCATCACTTGATACCTTTGGTGTCACTGATGAAGATATTTCAAAATTTAAATCAAATTGGGCAACTTCAGAATCTGAAATTCATGAATTAATTCATCAATGGCTAAATGGGAAAGTCAAGGCCTATGATAACCATGATCTACCTTCAAAGGAAAACACATCAAGATTATCACCATATTTGGCAATTGGCTCACTTTCACCTCGTTATATCCTTTATGAATCCAATTTTGCTCCAAAGGCGTTGAAACCACAAATTGATGCTTTTATAAGAGAAGTGGCATTTCGTGATTTTTATAAAAACGTTATCGTGGCATACCCTTTCATCGCTTTTGATATCCCATTTCAATTGAAATCTATCGATATCCCATGGGACAACGATGAATCTCAATTTGAAAAATGGGCATTGGGTAAAACAGGTTTCCCAATCATCGATGCCACAATGAGACAATTATTACATACGGGATATATGAACAATCGTTGTCGTATGATTGTATCATCTTTCTTATCAAAGGATCTAAGTATCGATTGGAGATGGGGTGAAAAATGGTTTCATCATCATTTAGTAGATGCAGATTTCGCTTCAAATAACGCTGGTTGGTCTTGGACAGCTAGTGTTGGTGTCGATGCTCAACCATGGTTTAGAATCTTTAATGTCTATTTACAAAGTGAAAGATTTGATCCAAATGGTGAATTTATTAGAACTTGGGTCCCTGAATTAAAAGATGTTAAGGGGAAGTCCATTCATAAAGGTATTGGTGGTAAAGATTACCCACCACCAATAGTTAATAGAGAAGAAGCTAAAGATGCAACTTTAGAAAAATACAGCCAATGTATGAAGTCAACTAACTACTGAGATTGTCTTCAAAAATGCTATTGTTGTAATTGTTTATTGTTTGTTCATGCTTTTGTAGATCATTAGTTTATACTCGGCTTTGTCCTCTTCAGTTTGTAAATAAGACAACAATGGATTGTCATCTAAGTTGAAGTATTTCAAATTATGATATTTCTCTAAGAAATTACATAGAAGAGTAAAGTTGCCCTTGATTAGGTTATTGTTTAGGTTGATCTTCTGTAAATTTAGGAATTTACTTGTGATGTGGTCATAATGCACTTCGGATAACTGACAATTGGAAATCTCAATGGACTGAAGATCTTGATTAATATCATTATTAAAAAATTTTAGATCATTATCATGTTTCACTACCAATTCTTGAAGCTTTTCGCATAAATCCTTTAAAATAACGGAGCCATCAATTTTCAACACTCTTAAATCCTTCAATGAAGATAACGTTACCTCCTCTGAGTTTTCAATCACTTCTAAATGTCTCACTCTAGGATTATTTAATTCCACAGTTCTCAAATTGTTATGGTTGAGTTCTAATCTTAGCAAGTCTTTCAAATGTGAAATGTTCTCAATATCTGTTATTTTGTTATATGATAAATTTAAATTCCATAGCCAAGGGAATCTGTATTCTTTGAAATCAACTTTACCTATAAGCTTGTTGTTCGATAAATTTAGTTTCATGACATTAGGTAGATCTATTAGTGAATCAATTTTGTTATGTGATAAATTTAATTCTCTTAAATTAGTTAGATCTTTAAAGACATTTAATGCTTCAATCTTGTTGAAACTAGCATCAAGAGTCAAAAGGTTTTGAAAAGTTGATAAGTTACTTAGATGGTCACAAATGTGGTTATTCTTTACCGATAATTTGGATAATTTGGGTGAAAGACCTTCAAAACTAGTTAAATGATTGTTGTCAAGTACCATGTCAGTCAAATTTGGTAATAGTTCCGTTATACCAACCATGGATCTCAATTCTTTGTTTGATAAGTCAATAGAGGTAACTTCATCCCAATCTGTATAAGGCTTTAGCACCCCAGTTATAGCACTGACTAGGGCGATCTTTGATTCACTGAAGCTAACATCAACATCAGTTATGGAAGTAACATCTCTCTTAGTCTCTTTAGTGGTAGGAGGACGAACATCAGCAGCCTTAGTGAAATCTTCATTCAACATAGACTCATCAGGGTATACCCACTTTTGAATATCGTGATCAAAGACCATGGACTCATCTTCCGGTCTTATGAGTCTAATCTCTGTCTTGAAATTCAATGGTTGTTTTGGTTCACTTAAATGTTTAATCAATCTTGGAGGGTCTAAGGGCGTATCACTAAACGTGGATTTGAATGAGGTGGCCTTCGCTGTGTTCAATGTGGATGTGGATTTCAATCTCAAGCCTGGCAGTTCTTCGAAGCTGTATGTAGACCTATCGAGGTCATCAATTATAGAATCTGTAACTGGGATTTTTTGATAATTCTCATCTTCAAAGATAATCCTGCTATCCACACCATATGCATGCTTCATCTCGTTCCATGTCTCATTAGCACCCATTTGCGTATCTTCCAAAGAGATCAACTTCGGTCTTATAGGTTCCTTCTTACTCTGTAACTCCTGTTTGACTTTCTCCCAATCAGCCTTTGTAGCATTAGAATCCTCATTATATAACACCGTGTCATCCTGGGGATCCTTCAACGTGAGACTCTCAAACTTCTGTGTGATCTGTTTCGTTGGCGACTCGAACTCGTTCATTTCTGGCCCTGAACCTTAAGCTTCTGTTTCGTAAAAAGGTTTCCAAAGTTATTCTTTACATTTGTTTACAAAACCAAATATGTAAACAAAGGAATGTCGCGATAATTTTATTGGTAGACACATCCGGACACCACCATGATAAAGGATTACAAATTTTTGCATCGGGTATAAGAACAATTAACTTTTGTTTTATAATTAAAAGGTTTAAAAGTTTCAAAAAAGTTTCACCAGGATCAGTTCCATTAGATTTATATATCTCCCGAAATTTGCATTATAATTCATTCATTATTACACTAATAAAGAATGTCTAAAGTCCTTTGTCTTCACGGTTTCTTACAGAACGCTAAAATCTTTAGTGAAAAGTCTAGTGGACTAAGAAAGCTATTAAAGAAGAACGGTATACAAACTGATTATATTGATGGTCCTATTGTGCTTGAGAGGAAAGACGTGCCTTTCGAAGTGGAAGATAGTAAATGGGCTGAGATTATTGAGTCTGGAGTTAACAGAGCTTGGTTTTATCATTCAAACATCAGTAAGGAACTGGACATCACTGAGGCACTAAAGACCGTTGTCGAACACATCAAGGTCAATGGACCATACGAAGGTATCATTGGTTTCTCCCAGGGTGCTGCCATCTCCGCTATCATCGCTAACACCATAGAGTCATACGGTTTACCACCTTTCAAGTTCGCTTTACATGTGTCAGGTTACACATTCACTGAACCTTCAAATGATGGCCTAGTGATCACGGAAAAATATCAAAGCGCATTCACTGTCCCAGAAGATCTTAATACAAAGACACTGATCATCTACGGTGAGAATGATAATAGTGTACCAAAAGAAAGATCCATCTATTTGTCTGAATTATATAAAGAAAAGACTGTGTTCCATCATGACGGTGGTCATTTTGTTCCAAACAAAAAGGATTTCCTGAAACCTGTGGTGGAGGCCATCGAGTCTGCGTTGAAGCAGGAATAGAACACTGTGTATAACCTTTTACTTGAATAACTCCCATTGTATATAGCTTATTC
Source organism: Taiozyma odintsovae (assembly GCA_030557705.1). Lineage (NCBI taxonomy): Eukaryota > Fungi > Ascomycota > Saccharomycetes > Phaffomycetales > Wickerhamomycetaceae > Taiozyma > Taiozyma odintsovae. The sequence continues at coordinate 397,063 of JANIVH010000007.1, read as the reverse complement.
ACTGTAAGGGAAAACTAGTCACGTGCCCGCCCAACCCGCGAATTTTTTTTTGCTTCCGGGTCTCTAAGCCCGCGTTCCAAATTTGACCGAGAAGAAGTATTGAAATTTCAAACAAAGTGGTTACTCCACACAAAGACACATTTAATCAGTGTTTAAAAGTTCCCAACAACGCCTTTACTATTGTCCTGTCCTCGCTCTTCCGGTGCCCATACTCTCCATATCTAGATTCACACGCTCAAGCTTAATATAACACGCCTTTTTCCCGCGTTTTCAAAAAGTTCTATTCATAAACTGCGCTTTCTATCAACAACAAAACACCCCTTCACAACTCTCACAACGCGCCATGAACTTCGCTAAAGTGGAGCACACATCGCCTAAGCAAATCACCTCGCGTCTTTCGGGAAAGAACGTCCCATTAAACGATGACGACCAGCCGTCAGATAATTCCATATACTCCATGAATGTGAACCGCAAGGAAATCATATCAATCGACTCAAATGATCCTCTTCAGACGGGAGACACGGTAAATGAGCCTCTACTGGCAAGCGATAATACTTCTCTCAGTCTCCATCAGACGAGTCATCTGGGGCGTATTAAACAGATCTTTGTCAAATATGCTAAGTTTATTGGACCTGGGTTGATGGTCTCAGTGTCCTATATGGACCCAGGTAATTACTCCACGGCTGTTGCCGCTGGTTCTGCTCATCAATACAAATTATTGTTCTCTGTCCTACTTTCAAACATACTTGCTGCGTTTCTACAGATCCTTTGTGCTAAACTGGGTGCTGTCACTGGGTTAGATTTGGCTCAAAATTGCAGAAAACATTTACCTAGAAGATTGAACATTATGCTATACATCTTAGCTGAAATTGCCATTATCGCTACCGATTTAGCTGAAGTTATTGGTACTGCCATCTCTTTGAACATATTACTAAATCTACCTTTGATGTTGGGTGTTATTTTTACCATCGTTGACGTTTTAATCGTGTTGATGGCTTACAAACCAAATGGTGACATGAAAATTATTAGATTATTTGAAGGTTTTGTCTCAATACTTGTGCTATTGACTGTTATCTGCTTTGGTATTGAATTGACCACTGTTGATTTCAACTTTAAAGACGTTGCTAAAGGTTATTTACCAAGTGAAGATGTCTTTGTCGGTGATGCCTTAATGTTATCATTAGCTATCTTAGGTGCCACAGTAATGCCACATTCTTTATACTTGGGTAGTGGATTAGTTCAATCCAGATTGAAAGATTTTGATATCAAAAATGGTAATTACAAAGCAGATCATAACCAAGATGATTCAGATGACTTGGAAACTAATTATAAACCTTCTTTAGCAGCCATTGATGAAACTATGCATTATACCGTTGCTGAGCTATTGATCTCATTGTTTACTGTTGCTCTATTTGTTAATTCTGCTATTTTGATTGTTGCCGGTTCAACTTTACAAGGTGAAGAAAATGCTGATTTATTTTCAATTCATCAATTGTTAACTGAACATTTATCAAAGTTTGCAGGTACCATCTTTGTCCTTGCATTACTATTTTCAGGTCAGTCTGCTGGTGTTGTTTGTACTCTAGCTGGTCAAATGGTCTCTGAAGGTTTCTTACATTGGACCATTTCCCCAACTTTGAGAAGATTAGTCACAAGAGTCGTTGCCATTGCACCATGTATCGTCTTGGTCTTTATTGCCGGTAGATCCGGTTTATCAACAGCATTAAATGCATCACAAGTCATTTTATCATTATTACTACCATTTGTTTCAGCTCCATTATTGTGGTTTACCTCATCTAAAAGGATCATGAGTGTTAGAGTGGACAACTATTGTTATAACGAAGATGCTGATTCTATGGAATTACAAGATTTACAAGAAGGTAGAGAAACTGGTGAAGAAGTCAAATACAAAGATATGAGTAATTCCAAATTGACCAATGTTTGTGCTATCGTTATTTGGTGTTTCATCTCTGGTTTGAACTTTTTCTTGATTTGGAGTTTTGCCATGGGTAAAGAGGTTGCATTTTAGAGTCCTTGTATAGTTCGTTTTCATTGGGTTTTTGGGGGCTGTTTTTTACACACTTGCATTCATATTCGTCTAATATTGTAGTGAATTTGTTATCATTGACTACGTACCGGTCTTGAGAATAAGGGCATCATAGAGTTTCTATTATAAATTAAACAAGAATATAATCTCAAACAAGATTAAAAGGATAACAAACACCCAACAAAAATAAACAATCAAAGAACCTGTTAAGGTTGATAAGTTAGATCAACAAAAATAGTAGTAAGGAGAAAGAAACACCATTTCTAATAGCTGAACCTTCATAGCCTTGGATTTCAGGGATGGTGGAAATGGCTGGAGTAGTTGCAGAGCTAGCTGAAGAAGGAACTCCTGATGAAATTGTAGTTGTGATCGTAATTGGGACCGTACTAACGATAATTGAATCACCTGTGGTGATTGTAGTGATTGTTTGCCTTGTTAGCACTGTTTCCGATGTGGATTCTAATTCTAAAAAAGGTTGGGTATGTGATGATTCTGGGGCAGCTGATGATGAGGCAGAAGTTGGAGCAGTATCTGATTCTAGCGGGGATGAATTTGGCAAAGGTGAGCCTGAGTCAGTTGGAGTGACTGTTTCGGTAGTAGTGATGACACTGCTGGAGTTGGTTCTTTTCATAGTGATAACGGATGATTCAACTGGTTCAGAATGTGTTGTAGTAACTGAAGACTCAGAGGTCGATGTTGAAGGTTCTGAGGCTGATGATAATGCAGTGACAACCTCGGAAGTGCTTGGAGTGTCAGATGTAGATATGACATTGGAAGAATACTCAACATTGGAAGAAGACTCAACAGCGGCAGAGGAGGATGGAACAGAAGTGAAGGTTTCAATAGTTGAGGAAGCTAAAGAATATGAAGGCAAGGTAGATGTTGATGATACGATGACTTCAGTGGATGAGATGACGCTTCTTGAAGAGCTTGGAGGGCTTGAGGTTGCAATTGATGAGGAGGATGAAGCAGATGTGGAACTAGCAACGGATGAAGATGAGTCTGCAGCAAGGCTAGTGAAGGACGATTGTGATAGTGATGATGAAGATGATTGTGATGACACAAGAGAGGAGAAGATGGAAGAAACAGGACCAAGAGTGGTAGTTTCCAATTCAGTACTTGAGCTAAAACTGAAGCTTGAGCTTGAGCTTGGGATTGAGCTAGAATCGGAGCTTGAATGTTGACAAGATGGACACGGAAGCGTTGAGGTCAAAGTTGATAAAACTTCAGAGGTAGAGGTACTGACCGATGTGATAACAGGAGCTGAGGAGCTTGAGGAGACGGCTGATGAGATTGAAGAGGATGGAGTCTTTGGGGCCAAGGACGTGAAGGATGACAATGATGATGATGAGGACACAACAGAAGCAGTAGCAGAAGGAGAAGACGAAGAAGAAGAAGAAGAAGAAGAAGAAGAAGAAGAAGAAGAAGAAGAAGAAGATGATGATGATGACGACGACGACGACAACGACGACGACAACGAAGAAGAAGAGGAAGAATATTGATGAGTAGATGAGCTGGAGGATGATGAGGATGAAGATGAAGAAGAAGAAAGTGTTGAAGATAGAGAGGAGGATGAGGAGGATGAGGAGGAGATTGAGGATGAATAGGATGGTACAGCAGATGAAGAATGAGATGTCAAAGATGATGATGATGATGAGACTGATGAAGTTGAGCTTGAAGATTCAGCAGAGGAAGAGCTGAAGATCACTGAAGAGCTTGAAGCAGCTGAAGAACTTGGTACCACCTCGGAAGAGCTAGAGCTAGCGCCTGCTGAAGATGATGATTGGGAGCTGGTGGTTGGGGTTAAGATCCAAATGGTACCATCACTTGGGCCGATATCAGAGGAAGTGGTAGTGGCAGTACCCGTCCATTCAGTAGTGGTGTACTGTAATGGGATACCAGTGGCATCAGCTTGTCTGGTAACAATGACTTGAACTTGGTTGTAGTTTGTTTGTAATTGTTCGTCAGAACCACAAGTTAAATCATATTTATAATTGTTAACAACGTTAACAGAAGAACCACTCTCAGGGCTAGCTTGTAAAGTGGAAATGAAAACTCTATAGCCTGGTTCAATACTGTCAACATAAACTTCAACCTCGTTGTTCTCACATGAGATATAGATGTTGTCACCAGTATAGGATTTTGGAAATAACCATGGGTTCAAATCATTAGTAGCAAAAACGTTAATATCAGCACAGTTGATAGCGCCAACGCCGTCCTTGATACCATAACTCACGTGGATGTCACCAGATTGTTTGTCATCGTCACATGCAGGGAATAGCAAGTAATTTTCCGTGTTACCCCTTCCATCAGTGTGAGCGAATGTGTATAGACCATCAACAGCAGCGTGAGCGGCAAAGTTAACAGTTGTAGTTAGGTCACCGAAAGCGATAGTATTTTCACCTTCTTGAAAGTTATAACCAGCAGAAAGGTCCTTACCACCAACATTAAAGAAGACAGTGAAATCAATGGTACCCATTACACTATCAAACTGGGCTGCACCAGAAGTAGTAGAGCATAATAAGTATGAGACAGTGTCAGTGGAGCCCGAGTTGTAAGCTGTACACTCGGTGACGGCAGTTTTACCAACGTAAGCAAAAACAGAAGACGAGGTACCTTCAAACTTAACTCTGTAGACATCGTTCAAGTATAATTGTAAGTTCTTACCTGGTTGGTTCTTCCCAACTGGTAGCTCAAAATTAATAGTAGCAGTCCATGGGTCAGTTGGTTGATGTTTCCCACTGATTTGAGGAGCGAGTGATAGACCTGTGTAAAACTCAGCGCTATAAGCATACCCCAGAAAAGCGCAAAATGAAAGGGCTTTAAAGCTTGTTTCGAACAACATTTTTAGTTATGGGTTACTTGATGATAGTGAATGAAGGTACAACAGATGTGATGAGAGACAAGGGCTTACCGCTTTATATATCCATCAGAAGAGCCTCAAGAGTGTTTCATCTCGAAACAAATTGTCTGTTTCTAGGTTTGGTGAAAAAATTGACTTCACTGGCATAATTATGCATGACTAAATCATCGCTTTTAGATATTCACGAGGACCAATTCTTGATCAACGCTAAACTAAACTTTGCAAGGAAGCCTTGTTAATCGAATCTACTACAAGTTGGTTAGATCATCAGGTTTGTGCTCGTTAAAAACAACAGCGACTCTTTGATTGCTGCTACTGGGGCTCGTCATCTTCCTAATATTGGTATAATCCCTCGCTTCGGCTATGTTGCATAGGCGCTTGCTTGTAATGATGGCGAAATCTGCAAGATCTCCTGGTTTTGGCAAAGGTTGCCCCAAATATCCCATTGATGGCCTAGTTTGTTACTGTTTCCGTCACTTGAAACTATACGTTGCCTCAAAAGAGAGCTATTAAATTTCTTTTTCGTACTTCGCTTCGAACAATATGATCCCATTGAGTTCCCAATGGGGTAATAGTGTTGAGAAAATATCACCACAATTGACCCGAGCCATGATGGCAGCCGGCGAATTCTGAGGGGCGTCAGCTCACAGAACTGAAACAATTTTATAGAAAACGGGTCTCAATAGGCCAAATTGGGACATAGTTTCATGCAGCTACGTACGAATGAAATGAATAAATTGTGAATTAGGATGTGCATTAAAGACCGGTAGTTTCATATGCAAATTTGATATTTTATATGCCTTCTCTAACTTCCAATAGCTCCAAGTACCACTTTCTGGTCCATAAACGAGTCTTCTTACCCCAAATGATCATTGGAATAGCCAAAAGCATGACAACGAAATTGATAACAGCTAAGGCTATGTAAGTTTTTTCAGTACCAGAAGCTTCTAACCATTTAGAGCATGTAAAGGTGAAGATACAACTGATGGAGTTGTTGATAACGGCAACACAAACCATGGATTCCAAGATCAGTTCTGAACCTTCCATAATGTAACCTAGAGCGATATCTCCTGCGGAACCATAAGCGAAACCGATAAAACCTAAACCGATGTACATGATAGGTTTAGCCAATTGACGGTCAGCACCGATACCAAACATTAGAAGACCAATTGAACCTAAAATAGCGGTGAAGAAACTGAAGTAAAGTCTAAATTCAGCTTCGATAACACCGTTGTTTCTTCTAGCCATCCACAACACAATGTAGTCACTAACCGAACCAGCGTAGATACAACCAATGATGGCACCACCTAGAGCAGGAACGTTCATCAAGGCAACACCGACATTTGAGTAGCTATATGGAGGATCGTAAAAGAAAGTATCTTGGGTAGTCAAATAAAATGATAAGAAAGCATTCTGTGTACCCCAGAATAAACCTGATAATAGGACACCTGGGAAGTAAAACATTTTCAAGTTCATCAAGATGTATCTCCAGTATTGTTTGAAACCAGTACCTTTCAAGTTTGATGCATAGGTTAGCAAAGCAATTCTCTCACGATATGGTTTCATTGGAACAGTAGAACCATCGATCAATTCTTCGTGTGGCTTTTCCTTAAAAGAATCACTGGAGTTTTTCTTTGGAGATTCATCATCGGCAAAGTTCTTTTCATCAAATTTCAAAGTAACACTATTAGTGCTATCATCGTTACCAAGGCCATTAATTGATTGCTTGGAGGTCAAAGGAGTGATGTATTTTTGTCTTTCAAAATAGGTCTCTTCAGTGAAAAAGATCAAGAAGATGATCAACCCACCTGAAATGATGGCACCAACCCAACCGACCCATCTGAAACTGGTTCTGTTTGAGATGAAATTACCAATCAGTGGGGCTAAGTAAGTACCGATAGAAGTGGCTAGAATATAACCAGTTAGAACGGATCCAAGTTGATGTTGGAAATAAATATCGGTTAATGATAATTGAACAGCGGCTTCGGCGCATGATTCACTAATACCAACAAACAATTGGGACCAAATAGTATCATTAGTTGTCTTTGAGTAACCAAACCAGATAGAACCGATCATACCTGAGGTGATTGAGATTAAGTATGGTAACTTTCTACCGTACAAGTAACTGAATGGAGCAATGAACAAAGTACCGTAACCAATACCCAAAAATAGGACACCGGCACCAGTGTTCATAGAATCATAACTAATACCATAGTATTCGTTCAAAGAGTCTTGTGCACTACCAGCACAGTTGGAAGTGGCAGCAGTGAATGCAGTGACAAAAAGCATGGTAAAGAAATGCCATAGCTTTCTATCCTTGGACCAGTTCAATGGGTCATTAACATTATCAGATGGTTGTGGAATTAAGATAACACCTTTTGTAGTTTTTTTCAACTTGTTCTGATATAAGACACCATTTTCCAAGTTAACAGATGTATAGATATTGGAAGTACCTGGAATGAAATCAGGGTGGTATCTGTTTGTGTACTGATCCATAACTTAATACACGATGAGAGTGGTGGTTTGTAGGTGACAAAACAGCAAATTCTTAAAAGCAGTTGAAGAAGAGGGTCTTTGGTGATGAACTAAAGTATAATATGGAGCAGTCCTTTGGGTTACTAACTAGACCGTATTATATTTCGGAATTCCCGCTTCTTAACGTGATTTTATGTGGATAGTCTCAGTCGATGAGATAAGCACAAATGAAGATTTTCGCAATTTTTTTCTATTTTTTTTTCCCTTAAAGATATTCCAAGAGCTTCGTACATTATTTAACCGTTTTCGCGGAATTATGCAGTACTAATTATCACTATGGAAACGGAAATCTTTGACTTGAAATTCTCGAGGGTTTGCAGCTTAAGGAGGACTTTTAGTGATAATAACATCTACTCAGTGCACTCCCAGCCTACGCAAGTGGTCTTAAAAAGCACCATTTATAGTTGAGTATCTGTATAATATATATATAAAAAAAAGCTTATAATTAAACACGATATAGGAAGTATAATAATAAAAAAACGAACTCTTTTAGAAATTGCTAAAGTCTTTAACGAAATTAACTTTTTTCAACTGAATAATCTCATTTTTCAACTCTTCATCATCAAGGGTAGACACATAGGAGTTTGATCTCAAAAGATTGTAAATTTCATTGTAATCAGATTCACTCTTAGACAATTCACGAACTCTTTCAATCAAGTTTGAAGAATAAACTTTTTCTAAAAATGGTTTGTGATTCTTGTGATTGAATTTGATACTCAAGTTTTTACTAATGATATCATAACTAACATAGACATTGGACTGGCAATCTTCAGTTTTCAATCTACTCAAAGGATGATTTTGAGTCTTTTGCATAGTCTTGATGTCTTGTTTGCATTTATATAACAACTTAATTGACTTTGGTTGTGGTTTAACAGATAAATTAGAACTTGATTTGGAGAATTTAAAACCTGAATTTTCAATCATTGGATTAACAAAATGGTGATTCAATTGATCAACAATCTGTTCCAAATTGTTAGCCCCATTTTCATAGGTAACAAAATCGGCAAGAATATCATTCCCATTAAACTTTTTAATAAAGATCAAATTCTTCATGTCTGTAATTTTCCCTAAGGCAATTCTTCCCAAATATAAATTGAAATCATCAAAGACGTTATCAGTTTCTAAAGGGTTCTCAACACAGTTTCCGCACAATTGGTAACGACCATTGTCTGCGATGTCACGGACAGCACCACAGTACAGGCAAATGTTAGGGTCGTTTTCTTTAATATGTGGATGTGAGTCTAGCCTCGCGTTGGCGTCAACGTCCTCATCATCAGTGGACTTGTTAGCGTTCTTCAACGCAGCAAACAGGTTAGAATCATCGTTGTCTTGGGCGTCTTTGTCATCATCCTTGACATTGGCACCACGGGCAATAGCTTCAATAGCTTCAGCAGAGATCTCTGAATGGTGATTTTGTTTGTCATGGTCATCTGTACCTTGTTTCAACAATAACTCATCGATTGGGATATCAGCACCATCTTGCTTTTGGGCCACGGCAACGGCAGCAGCGGCTTGAGCCTGGGCAGCAGCATGTTGAGCTTGGTCGTGTGCGTGCTGAGCTTGTTGCTGAGCTTGCTGAGCGGCAGCAGCTTGGACCTGCTGTTGTTGTTGTTGTTGTAACAGCTGATGTTGTTGTTGTTGAGCGTCCTGTTGTTGCTGATGAATAGGGGCCAGGACCGGTGGCAATTGCTGAAATTGTTGGTATTGTTGAGGTAACTGATGAGCTCTTTGAACCTGGTTAGCGATATTGATGATGTTCTGATCCACAAAGCTGTTTGGCTTAGGCAACACGTCCACGTCCCTTACAACACCACCCGTCTGTTCCAATTTTTTGAGTCTTTTCTTCTTTCTCTCGATCTCACGACATGGTTTACAAGTTCTGTAACGAGCCGTTTCCAATGGCTCATCCAAAGGTCTCTTCTTCTTGCAGCGACGACAAATCGGTCTTTCTTCAACTGACATAGTTCACGATCGCGACTTTGATTTCGCGGCTCTGTTTAGCTTCAAAGGCGTTGAAGGGAAAGTTGAAATTGGTCAAAAAAAAAATTCGCGATGATATTCAAGGGGGAGTTGCTGGAAAATTGCCTAATCGGGACGAATTAAAGATAGGGTAACTCCAGTTCTTGAGGTTGTAAAAAAGCAAAAAATAATGATTTCGCCCAGGATCGAACTGGGGACGTTCTGCGTGTTAAGCAGATGCCATGACCAACTAGACCACGAAACCATTTGATGTTCTTTAGGACTTCTTGCTGGTCCTCACTGTATCACCTTGCAGTGCTCATGACAAGTATGATTTGTCTAGTTCTATTGTTCTGCTGAAAAGACAGTTACAGAGTGCACCACTGCATTTCCTCCCAGTGGGGCAATAAGCTGGATCCACCCGTGATTTCCCATTATCTTTTGGCTAACTTTGTGGTTCTCTTTCTTGAAACGTATCTTACCGCCGTTAATTCAGAACAAATTCGATAACTTGCAATAGGGAATACAGCTACACAGCCTGGTCATTTAAGATTGTGATTATATTCAGTTTCATTTGTGAGTCGTATACGCACAAGGCTCCCTAATAATTGAAAACAATTAATAAAGACGTACAGTTTATTAGCGTCACTAGCTAGATTAGATTTTTGTATACAAGAAACCCAATTGGTCAACTTCATCACCCGACTCACCAAAGAAACCAGTGATTTGATAGCCATCTGGAGCATTGAAGATTGAACAAGACGAAGTAGTGGTACCGGCCTCTAAAACTTTACCCTTACTGGTAGTAGCTTTAATGTAGAAGACTCTAGTTGAGTTATTGTGCTCCCCAGTACAAACTTGAGCAGAAGTCCAGTATTCACCAGGAGATAGACTTAATTCTCTCAAATCACCACCGTTACCACCATGGGAGACAGATGAAGCATCACCGTAAGTCAATGCAACGTTATCGATTCTGTTAGATCCACGGAGAGAAATTTTGGACACTGTGGACTTGACCTTGTTTGAATCGTTGAAGGGACTTGAGTTATCACCACCGACTAAGGCTGAAGTCTTTATCTCAGTGACATTGTACGAGAAATTAACCAGGATTGGATTATGGTCAGATAAAATTTCACCTTGGTAGTTGAAGGCCTTAGTGACGTAGTTGAAAGTGTTTGGGGTCAAATTAACGTTCAACCCACTCTTATAGAAAACCTTATCGACAATTTCACATGACGTGTCTTGATCACCACAAGTCAAAGAGTTGCAGGCCTCTGAGGCATCAAAGTTGGCAACAGTTGGACATAACAGGGCATCAGCACCTTTTGGGGGCTCAGCACCACCTTTTACCTTAGAGATCCATACATCGGTAAACCCATTGGAACTGAAAGTACGAATATCGTCTAGAGCTCTAGTGTAACGTGAGTTGGTATCTCCAAAGACAACAACAGCTTCGTTTGGCCAGTTAGTGTTGACATAATCGACCACTTGATTGATGTTGGAGTTTCTAGCAGTTTCGTCATCGTCTTCAATACCGGCATCTGCGTGTAAGTTGATCATGTTAATATAGACTCCACTTTCAACTTCTACCTTCATGGCAGTGAAACCCTTTGGAGTTAAGCAATCATCACTCGAGGCGTTTGAACATGTGTCCCATTTGTGTCTTTGGAAATTGATGTAGTTGAAATTGGACAGGGTGTTTAAACCTGAACCGAAGGGGACACCACCTGAAGTGGCAGTTCTGAATGCATGTGTATCATATTGGTATAGAGTAGCATGGTAGTTGAAATCTTCTTGAACATGGATGATGTCTAGTTGATCCTTGTATTTAGCAAAGATTTCACCAACGGTTCTTGTGGCCAGAGTCTTGTCAATGCTGAGACCATTACTTTGTAAGATCTCTGGGATACCAGCAACGTTGAAAGTCAGAACGTCGAATGAGCCATTAGCAAGGGCCAAAGTGGCAATCAAGACCTTGGATAGAACCGAAAGGGATAATTGCATAGTGAATGTGGACTGATTGATGGGAAACTAGTAGCTGGTCTAGGCTGGTTTCAGGTAGTCTCGATCTGGTGAAGTGAATGATGGGTTTCCATCTTTATATATACTTCAAAGCGTGAATCAACAGATCAGGGATCCTTGAACTCTCGGATATGTAATGTCGATCATCTCCTATGTCGTTTTAGTTCGTTTTCCAACAATTTTGGACTTTCGAAACCCGACAAGGGGTCTAATTGGGCGATTTTCTCTCTTTTCCACATTCGAAGTGCAACGAGATCTTCCCTGCATAAATACCAAATACCGGCAACCGTTGAGGATCGCCCCAAAAACCAGCACCGCTACCCACGTTGACGAGCTATGCTCAACATAATGGTCAATATTGAGGAGGGCTACGGGTACTCGTCAACTTGGATTATCATACCACGGACCAAGTTCAAGGAGACTTCACTCCTGTATCGTAACTCGAGTTTTTGGACAACATATACACGAATAAACTACAAGCGCCCGTGACCAATTTGTGAGCATTATATGGGAGAACTGAGGCCACTAAAAACTAAGCACATTTCACAAGATTTCCTCTATGCCTCTAAAGGAGCACGTTGATCCTTAATAGATGTAAATGCGGAGACCTGGGCTCTTAGCGTTAAGTGCCCCAGATATAGTTACAGACTAAAAAGGAAAGGACACGAGCACTGGTGTTAACATCCGAACACCAACCTCATCGCATAAATTTTTTGGCTTGATTTAAAGTGTTAAAGTCACCTTAAACTTTCCATCAAACCCAAATTTGAAATGCATATTCCTACACTAAGAGCCAGTCACAGTAATGGTGACAACTGGGTGCTTCATTTGGTTTCGCTTTCAAATCACGGTCTTGTCGCTTCTTTGAGTAATGGTACCGTTAATGTCTATCCTTTCACCGAGAATCCAGGCCGTGATTTCGCTCCAATCAGAACCATCAAAGCTCATAACAAGCTATCAATCAATGCTCTGAAATCTGTTGATGGTAAAGACATATTTGCTACTGCTTCTGATGATGGGATCAAAGTGTTCGACCTAAGAAACTCCTCAGACACACCAATTGCCCACTTCACCAATGAACGTAACATCCCATTCTTATCATTAGATGTTAGAGGAAACTTGATTGCTGGTGGTACCGAGTTGAAATCAGCAGATGCAGAACTACATATCTGGGATCTTAACACCAAACAGTTAGTGCGATCATTTGTTGATTCCCACCATGATGATATCACAGAGATCAAATTCCATCCAACTGAAGAAAACTACCTGCTAAGTGGGTCCACGGATGGCTATGTCAACGTTTATGATTTAAGCATACTTGAAGAAGATGATGCTCTACATCAAGTGATAAACTTTGCCTCGATTCACTCTGCTGGTTGGTTAACACCAAAGAGAATCTACACTTTATCACACATGGAAACCTTCGCAATCCATGAGCTAAATGATAAGACTGAAGTATTATCTGAACCAAAACCTAATGATTTCGGTGACGTTAGAGAACAATGGAACTGTGAATACGTTGTTGATATCTACCCTGGGTTCATTGCCACTGGTGCTAACTCCAGATCCTTCGCCTGTCTTTATCCATTTGCAAATGAGCAAGTCAATCTAAGTACTAGTGTCAATTTGAACGGTGCTCATGGTGAAGAAGTTATCAGAGCTGTCTATATTCCACAAAACTCTAATCTGATTTATACAGGGGGTGAAGATGGTACTTTGAAAGTTTGGAAGTGTGATTTTGACTTGAATGCTCCGAGATCTTTCTTTGACGCTTTAAGCACAAGCTCCACGGAAAAGGCTGAAGATGCAACAATGGATGTGGATGAAAGCGATAGCAGCTCAAGTTCAAGCTCAAGCTCCAGTGATGAGGAGGAAAAGAAGAAGAAGGATAAGAAACAAGACAAGAAAGAGAAAAAAGAAAAGAAAGAGAAGAAAGAGAAGAAGAAAGAAAAGAAGGAGAAGAAGGAGAAGAAAGACAAGAAAGACAAGAAGGACAGAAAAGACAAGAAGGACAAAAAAGAGAAGAAAGATAAAAAATCGAATAAAGATCACAGATTCAAACCATATTAGATAATGGACATATTCTAATCACATATATTTCATAGATTCACCTTACTTTACAACTTGAACTTCGTATTAAATGTAGACATTGATCAGCTCCAAGCTCACCAGCTGAGTCTAGTGACGTACTGAACCCATATATGATTTTTCATTCGCTCTTTTTATGAATAGTGTAATTTGTCTATCATCTCAAATCTCAGATCTCAATTGCCGGAAATAGCCGGAGTTGGGTGGCTTGGTACTGTGATAATCTGACAAATTTATCTCAGAACTTCAAATGGAGTCATACAAGACTAACCTTGTTATGCTTTACTATTAGTTTGACTCAATCTTTCATTAATAATTGGTAATTATAACTATGACTCTTTACTGATAAGACACATAAATGTTATCAATGTTTACGATTAGCCCTCGAAAAATATTTAGGCAGGCATCAACAACCAATTTATGAGTCACGTTGGCCTACAAAATAACAACAGGATCCACATTATTAACGCAAAGATCGAGGCAATTGGTTTTCCAATCTGCTCTTCCTCAGTCTGCACTGCTAATATACAACAATGTCACCTTCAATCGCTGAGTTTAGAACAAAAGTCCCTGCCTTGCAAGGGAATAAAGTCTATTTAAACTCCGCGTTCAATTCTCCCTCGAATGACATTTCCAACGACGCTATCATTGAGTTCATCAATTACACTAGAAGAGTCCTCGATCCAAAGCCTTATGGTCTAGCTAAAGTTGAAGAGACAAGAGAGAAATTTGCAAGTTTTGTGAATACAAGTCTTGAAAACATCACATTCACTCGTGACACTACCGAAGGGCTGACCTTATTTCAAAAATCCGTCAAGTTTGAGAAAGGTGACAATGTTGTACTACTCGCTGGTGATTTCCCACACCCTGTTTATGGCTGGTTAGAGCTTGAAAAATCACAAGGTGTAGAGATCAGATTTGTTGAGACTGATGAGTCAAGCTTGAAAAGTTATGGTTATGCTGATTTCGAGCCATATATTGATGAAAGAACAAAAGTTGTAGCTCTATCTTCTGTAATGTTTCACACAGGTTTAAAGAATGATGTGAAGTCTTTAACAAAGAATTTGAGACCAAGGGGTATCCATGTTTTAGTCGATGGGACTCAAGAAATAGGTTTCGCTAAAATTGATGTCAAGGAATTGGGTGTGTCTGCCATGGCTTTTGGTATCTTTAAAGGTTTAGGTTGCCCAACTGGTGCAGGTGTACTTTATGTTGATCCAGAGACTATCAAAGAATTGAGTCCCCTGCCACCTATGTTAAACACTGCCGGTGTCTCGAATCCTTCTCCGGATTTAAAGGCTAGAAGAGACTTGGAAGTACATCCAAACGCGTTGAGATATGAACATGGTAACAAGGCATTCCTAGAGTTAGTGGCACTTGGAGCCTCTTTGGACTACCTCAGTTCTATTGGTATTGAAAACATTGAGTCCTATTTAGCTAAGTTGGGATCTTACCTAATCTCCAAGTTGTCTACAATTGGTGTTAATCCTGTTGGTTTTGAGAATTCCCCAATTAGATCTGTGCAGAACTATGTAATCCCCTTAAATAGTGACAAATGGGTGCAGTTTTTCACCGATAATAAGATCTTGGTGTCTCAGTATCGTTGTGGTGTCCGAGTCTCTATCGGGCTTTACAACAACACAGAAGACATTGATAAGTTCATTACAGTTTTAAAAAAAGGACTAGAAGAAGGACTAGAAGAGTCTTCACTATAGACAATAAACATCCCTATTAATTAACGATTATCCCTGTCAGATTGTAGATTCTCATGAGACACCTCCTACTCAATTGCCTGATGACATTGAACTTGAAAAAAAAAGAAAAAAAAGAGAATAAGCATGTGAAAAAGGGTGGCCGAGCCAAAAACTTTTAAAAGACGTTTTGTGTCACTAAATTTGTTAAACTGTTCAGCCGTTCCAACGTTTCTACAAATTCTTGAAACGAACAAGTTGAATGAACCACCATCAAAATCTTCTTGCCTTCCCCAACGAGATTCTTATACGGATTCTCGACCTCTTAAGCCCCAAAGATATCACAGAATTGCATCGAGCCGGGATCTTATTTAAAGACTTGATACCCGTTATAAAAGATCATGACGAACCACCAAGATATTTCACTGAAGTAACCACCACATTTCAGCTCCCTAAAAAGCCGTACAAGATAGAAGGCATCAAACAATGGCCATTGGTGGTCTTTGAAATTTCAGACGTGGCCAAGTTCTTGGTGTCACAATACACCAAGAAATTCATTGAGATCTACAAGAAGACCAAGATGATCATCGTTATTAACGATCCGAACTATAAAGAGAATAGAGACTTTAGAATTGGAGTGATAAAAGCCCCAGATAGTAAGACTGCTTTTGAACATGACTATTACAAGCAATCTCTTGAATATTTCATCTCCCTTTTTGAGAACTGTCATTTTGTTTTTAAAAAAATGAGAAAAGTCTTCTTTGTCGATGTCTTTTTACAAGTTCTTGAACATTCTGTCTCATTTGAAAGCTCGTCCGTTGAAATTGCACATGGGAAATATGATTACCAGAAGCAAAAGGGGAAAAATCAAGATCTGGAGCCTGAGAATCCTATTCTGAACGGTAGAAATGTTACAACGTTGATTAGAAACGTCGATGAAGATCTTATTCAAATTTATGAAAAATCAAGAGTTGTCAATTTAACTTTGAGACCACCAAAGAATGCTGTCCTAAGATTTGAAAATACTCATTTCTCAGAGAGTTTGGAATATTTACACATAACAGATGGTTTTATTTTAAAGAATTTGGAGTTCCCTCAATTGAAGACATTGATAATCGATTTCTTCCATAGTGAAAAGGAACTGATATTTCAAGATATCACTGCACCAAATCTGGAGAATTTAGAGTTGACATTGAATCAATTTCAAAAATTCAAAGGTTGTCAAAATCTGAACTTTGGTTCATCAATGAAGTCTATCATCCTGACAAACAGTTCGGAGTTGAACACAGTTAAATACACGGAGGGATACCATCTCTCAAAACCAGCATATGCAAGCAGAGAATTTATCAGGGTGTTAGGATTGGCAGAAGAGCTGATTTTCATCGATCATCACGTTAAAGTTCTTGCGCTTCTTCAAAGACATAATTCGAACTTGAAGAAATTAAAGATTACAGACCATACAAACTTCAACAACCCAGATTCTTATGCAAACCTTCATTTCCCAGCATTAGAATCTATCAACTTCATCAAATCCTTGGTTAATATTAAAGAACCAACCACCTATTATGCATTTAGAAATCTTGTTGCTCCAAACTTGAAATCTCTAAAATTTTACTCCAAAACTGAACCTCAAGTACAGATCCATTGTCACTTCATCACTTCAATTAGTGGGTTCCCGTTGCTTAGACGGGCTCACATTTCAGGCTTTGATTTGGTGTTTGATGACGATGAGGATTTAGGTACACATTGCATTCCATTCCCAAATTTAATGCAGTTGAAACTGGAAGATGTAACATGTATCTCCAGCTTTGACCTAAGCAAAATCGCCATTGTTGGGATCCTATCACCAAAGCTTTCAAAGATGATGCTGAACAGAACAAGTCCTATCTTCTTCAAATCTGGGGAGGTTGGATCTGATAATGATTCAATGTCTAGTAGGTTGACGCCTGAGTCGGTTTAAAATACAAAAGAGAGGTTTTGCGATGTACGATAAACTATCGCCCTTGCGATTCATTTTAACTACTCTTCTGTAAGGCTGCTAGCAGTTTCAAAAGGCATTTTGATCTAGATCTAAGAACCTTTGAGCTTCGTAATGGTGGTGACAATCTCGCACGTCTCCATGATCTCGTTCGATATACCATATAGAGTCTTGAACAACTTTTTATAGTTCAAGGTGGTGCGTTTTAGCTCTTCCAAGTGGTATAACACATTTGTGACTTTTAGCGGCAACTTCAACTCGGATTTAAACCATCACCATTATTCCGAAAAGTCCTACGTAACGAGCATGAACTTGGAAGAGACGAGTGGTCTACGATGATTTTGGATTAAAGTATCTATTGATCATGTGAAACAATCACAGTGTCATAACTGTAGAATTTAGGGGGAAAGAGCAAAGTTTCCATTTCCACTAACAGCTATAGTGATTACACACATTTTTCAATAAATGTGAGTCAATGTGTTTTGTTTGAAGAAGCTTAAGCAATGGTACAAGTGACCCAACCCATTAAACCCTTGAAGTATTTACCTTGATCGTAGTCTTCGTTGTTTTCTTTTGGAGCAGCGGAAGTGGTAATTGGTCGCATTGTAGTAGTAATTGTTGTTGTTAAGTGATGATGAATGGATCTCAAAGCCAACTTGGAGCAGAGGCGACACACCCCTTTTATACTTTTGAGCTCGCAGATTTTGAGGCAAAAGCTTCCTTGACATTTCATAGTATCACATCCAAATACAGGGTCACTTTTATGAGGCACAACTTAATCAGTTTCGGATCTTGACTTTCAAAAGCCCAAAACTTTCCTTTTTTGGAAGCGACAATAGGACCGATAGAACATATGGTATTTAGGATTGATAAGATTTACTTTTAAGACTACGTTCACCGGTAGCTGAAGCAACTAATTTACCAATTAGGCATTCTTGCCTAGACTGCCATGCCTTTTCGACATCATTCGTATTACCTGGTAGTGGAACATTTGAGTTGATTACTATAAACCCGACAAAGGTTCAGTGACTTAACTTGGAAGCGAATGCTATTTTTAAGGTAACATTAATGGATTTTGGAGTGACAGAAGCGCTTCTCATCGCGTAGGACAGATCAATCATCGCAACATTTCCCTCTATTCACAGAACTATCAGCAGAGCTGACACTGGCCAAATGTGATCTGCGTTGCCAACAAAACTTGACAAATTTAAGCCCTCGAGGCGACATTGGCGGAATAGTTAGTCAGAATCTTGTTCGTTTGAGATTACTTTAGTCTTCTCGCTTGAATGCATTGTATAGTCCTTTGTATGCGGTCGCAGCTTCAAAAGTTATTGTTCTCGACTAATCGGGAAATAACTTGATGCACTTCGACACAATAATCTGTACTAATTGGGTTGAGACTCAAAACTGGATCATTTCTTGCCCAAAAGAGTGTTAATGAAGCAGATCATGCTGTCGCCTCAAAACTTGGTCCACAGTATAAAATGGGCGTTTCACCATTGCTTCAAGTTTGTTATTTCAGCTTCATTCATTATTCCAAAAGAACAACAATTATTATTACAATGCAACCAATTACTACTTCTGCTGCTCCAAAAGAAAACAACGAAGACTACGATCAAGGTAAATACTTCAAGGGTCTAATGGGTTGGGTCACTTGTACCATTGCTTAAGCTACTAAACAGAGGCAAAGATAGGTATATCTACTGATAGTTTCATCTCCTACTAATTGAGAGACTGCATATCTTGAAGCAGGTCTAACGAGATCCAAATTCAGCTCGCTTTCTTAGTACGTTGGTAGTTAATTATAATGAACAATAGTCTGAAATTTATAAATACTGTAGATGTCAGCTTCGAATGCTACTAATTAAAGATTAAACTTTAGGGTTCTATTTCAATCTATCTCCCTTCGAAAGTTTCTGTTGAAGGTTCTTATGGTCATAGAGCCTCTACTAAGAAATATGATTAGGTTTTATAGATTGCAGGCGTAATAATGGTGGATCCGTATGTTTCATGACCTGTGGTGCTCCAAAGATGTCTGATGATGTTAGAAGATCATTTTCATTTCTTCTGAGGGGTGCTAGATTGCAGGTCTGTTAAACTCTTAATGGAACCCTCCGGGTATATACGTATCTACACCCTTGTACCTTTAACTTGCTACCGTAAGAGCCTTGCAATAGAGATTCAATTGGCGTTGTTACCCGAAAGTTGAAGTCTTATTGTGGTAACTGGCTGTGTTTTTGTCTCTTTTCCAACGTTGATATTATGTTCCTGCAGGGATATTAATTAACCTGCAGACGATCAAAAATATCTTTTCCATCAAAACTGTTCTTGATGTTCTCCTTTGATTAATCCAGCCTCGGTTTGTTCATGATTGGGGCCTCTGGCTGTTGGTGAGGATCACCTTGTGTCTATGCTTCCTCCCATCTGTGATTACCTGATCTCATCTGGGTTGAAGAGAAGTAAACGGCCAATAATCGAGATATCTATTACATTGTACTAGCGAGAAGAAAAAAACCTTAGGTGTGCATAACATACAATTGATCAACAATTCCTGAAATAGGCTGCTTAAAATGTCTTTAAAGGTTAGAAACTTGGAAACTTCTGCCTTTGGACACTTGACTTATAATAAACATGCATGAAGTTAAGCTTATTTCTATGAGTTTTTGCATTTAGAGCCTCAACTTTGCCGCAAATCCTTAACACAGCATACACTATATCACTGCTAGTACCTTCTGCTTTGAGCCGACTACATTTTCCGCACTGCGACACGCTATATGCTCCCCGTCCGCCTCCCCGTCTTCCGCTTCTTTTCTGCAGCTCCTCACTTCCGTTTCCACCCAGTATTACCTCTTCCCTCACTTTCATTCGCTATCCATACAGAATGCCCCAGTCGAGGGATCTACGCTTATAAACTGACTAAGACCCCGTTTCTTTGTCTTGGGATGCGTTTTGTATTGTCAGTTCATAGTCCTTATATCATTTAACAATGAAACTAAAGTTGTTGTTCTTGGCTCTCTGGCTAGCAATTGTTCAGGCGGCTCCAGAGGAAACAGAACATTACGGCTACCCATGGAGAACCACTTTCATCACTTGCCACAATTGGGCTTCCACTAGGTACAAGTACGGGACTAAAATGAAGGCTGCTTACCCTAGAGTTTGTGGATATCAACCAGCTCTTGGTACTATGCTGCTGTGCTCTGCTAACAAGATGACTTATGGCACAAAGAGTTTCAACGAAACTTTAGACGTTGCTGTCGAATATTGTTACGATAATGCTAATATCACATATACAAGGGAAGCTCTGATTGAAAATTACGAGAATGCCACCCGTTATGCCTTTCAGCTTGAGAAAGGTCTTAATTTAACTGGTACTGTATTTTATCAGCCTGTTAACGTCACTGCCAATTTGATTGACTCAAACTATTCTTACTATATGAACTTATACTTCAATTACGATAGAGGCTCTTTCCTAGCTGGGTTGATGTATTTATATTTCCTCTTAATCTTTTTACTTCATGGGATCTCACAATTGTTCAATAGAATTGGTGTTCATAGAAAGTTTGATAATGATTTTATCAGGTGGTATAGAGCCAATATTACTATTCCCGCTCTTTTCAACAAGAGTCATAACAACCCACCAATCTACTATAAGATCTTCTCCACGATCATCCCTACAAGGGTTGAAAGTATGGTCGTTCTTGGATTCATCGCTATCAATGTTGCTCTTGGTTCATTTCATTACGATTTCCATCACGATGGTTCTCCAAGAAAAGTTACAATTATGAGGTTTGTCGCTGATAGAACAGGTTTATTATCCTTCGGTTTGATCCCGTTATTGATCCTTCTATCAGGTCGTAATAATATTATAACCAGTATCACTGGTATCCAATACTCATCATTGATCTTTTACCACAAATGGGTCTCTAGAATTATGTGGGTTCATGCTATGATTCACAGTGCTTGTTGGACTGGCAGTGCACGTTAATAAATTAAGCTACTACTACGGTATGGCCTATTACCAATGGGGTGCTGCTGCTACTATTGCTGGTGGTATTATGCTTTTCCAGGCTTTCCATTGTTTCAGAAGAATGAGTTATGATACGTTCTTATTTTTACACATCACATTCGCAATCGTCTACATAGTTGGTTGTTGGTGGCATTGCTACACCATCGGCTATCTTGAATGGATCTATGCTTCATGGGGTGTTTGGATCACCGATAGATTGATTAGGGTTATCAGAATGAGTTTATTTGGAATTAGAAGTGCTGAAGTCAAATATCTGGGTAACAATACTTTTAAAGTCAAGGTATCCCACAATAAATTCTTTAAGCCAACTCCAGGTTCCTACGCTTATATTTATTTCATGACTTCTACTCGCTTCTGGCAATCACATCCATTCACTGTTATTAATACTACAAAACAGGGTCAACAGATTTCTTTCTATATCAAGGTCAAGGAAGGTATAACGAAGAAGATTAAAGAGAATCTAACGCAATCGCCAGATGGTACCAAGACAATAAAAATTTGTGTTGAAGGGCCCTATGGTCATAGAGCTCCAGTCAACCAGTATGAAAAAGTTTTATTGATGGCTAGTGGTAATGGTATTCCTGGAGTTTATAGTTATGCTCTTGATCTAGGCTCGCGTGCTTTAAGACAACAAAACAAACTAACATGGATCATCAGAGACTTGGAGCCGCTATCATGGTTTGAAGAAGAGCTGAGACTGTTGGAGACAATGAACATCCAAGTCGATATATACGTTACTAGAAAGATAATTACAGCTCCTGAAAAGGAATCAAGCGAAAAGAATATTTCAAGTGATGAATTGTCTACCTCTGAAGATCCAGAAAGATCATTCCCTAAATTCAACTTCCATTACAAAAAACCAGATATGAATGCCTATATCGAGAACGAGTTCAAAGAAAGTCAAGGTTCCGTTGCTGTATTGTCATGTGGTCATCCAGTGATGTGCGACGAAATTAGAAGTTCAACTGCAGCACACTTAAGGAAGTCAAAAGGTAGAGTCGATCTATTCGAAGAACTACAAGTTTGGTAAGCTTAAGTTTATCACTGTCTCACTATCAACGATATTTGTATATTTATACATCTATGTTTAAACTAGATTTTACATTCTGTAAGTCAACTCACAGTGAACATATAACATCATTAAATTTGATATAAAGCTCTTAAACTTTTTCAACAGTTACCAAAGCACCAGCTTTAGAAGAAGATTCAAGAGCAGCAACCAGCACAGCGAAATGGTGGAAGGCAACTTCTGGACTAGCCTTGATCAAACTTTTGTCATTTTTAGTCACAGCTTCGTAGAAGTTTTCCATTTCCGGCACAATACCATATGTTGAATCTTCTTCGAATTCAATTGTTTCATCTTTGATAGCTGGGGCATTGCTTGAACCTTTTAACAAGTGAAGTAACTTTGGTGAGTGTGGATCAGTTAAATCAAGGTCCAAAGTACCATTTTTACCATAGATAGTAAATCTGTGTTCAGTCTTGGCCTTACCTAGAGCAACACTAAAGGAATAGGTACCAGTGGCACCTGACTCTAATTGGAACAATGCTGACAAAGTATCTTCTGCCCCAGATTCTTCACGAATTTGAGTAGCATGACCTGAAGCGGACTTAACATTTCCTAAAACTTCAGTCAAAAGAGCCATTTGATGAACACCTGCATCAGAAACATACCCACCAACATGTTGAGGTGCTTGTCTCCAGCCAGTAGCATAGAACTCGTTGTTCTCAACGAAGGAACCAACTTGTTTCAAATTGAATGAAACGACTTCACCAATTTCAGCCAACTTACTCTTCAATTCTTTCACAGCATTAAAATAAAGCCAGTTTTCAGCAATAGCAACAGGAATATCAGACTTTCTAGTCAATTCCACGATTTTTCTAGCATCCTCTAAATTGTGAGCTAATGGTTTTTCAACGATCACAGGTTTACCAGCATCTAAAGCTTTCTTGATATGTTCATAGTTGTATTGAACAGGCAATAAAATATCCAGCACATCAACATTTGGATCGTTCAAGATGCTTTCCAGGTCATTATAAGTAGCTGAATCAGGAATACCTGCTTTTGTAGCGAAAGTCTTTAATTTATCATTTGAACGATTAGAAGCAGCTGTAACTTTGAATTTATCTGGCACGGCTTGGAAGCCTGGTAAATGATGCTTGGTGGCCCAGATACCAGTACCGATAACACCAACTTTTAGAACTTTTTCAGACATTATATTAGTTTACTTTAGATTTGTTTCAATTGAACACACAATCTCGTAAGAAATGTAGGGGGAAATCAAGCTAGTTATATACCCGGATTTTAAATCCGATAACATAAAGTAAAACCGAAGCCTTCTGGAAATCTGTACACCCCAGAAATAAAAATGAAAGCAGCTGACCCCACACAGTGTCCAATAAGAGCATTGTTAAGCTTGGTAGGGCGGCTTCCATTCCTCAGCTACATAGTCGATTTTATGGGTCATTCCCATGTGATTTGATGCAATTGGGCAATCTCTTGTTAGAACATAGAATCTGGGGAAGAACAATAGGCGGAGGCACAGAAGAGATCTTAAGTAGAACACCATAGCGAAAATTTTATTGATTATATAATATAACGTAATATAAATTAGCTGTATACTAAAACTGGTACAGTTTTTCAAAATCCTTGATATAATCCTCAAAGAAAGGTTCAAATTCAGGAACAGCACCAATCATTATTCTTGTATTCGCAGAACAAGCAATGACATCATGAATAACAAAGGAATTGATAGGGCTTGCGGGCTGAGAGAATGTAAAGTCTTTATAGCTGAACTTTTCACCTTTAAAGTCTTGCCTAACACCCAGATTTGAAGCTGAATACACATTTCTTCTAGGTGATGAAGCTGTGTCTTTCAAGTACTTAGCAGCATTGACAAATTTACTCAACCCGATCAATTGAGCAGATTCACGTTGGTTTTCTTCCCCTAACTGATCATGAATATACTTCACCAGTTCCCAATCAATCTCTTCTTGTTTTGGAGCATATAGATTCATACTTATAACACTAACAAACACACCGTATGATTTCAATGGAATGCCCAAAAATGGGCGAAGATTGACAGCAGTGATACCTGAGATTGAACCATCCGTAAATTGCGTTAAAGCACGTAAAATTGTATATGTCAAGTAACTTGAGAATTTGACCCCATTTTCCTTAAGCTTAGGGATTAGTTTGGCCATTTGATCCTTAGGAATAACGATCTCATGTTTCAAAGATCTAAAGTCAGGGTTTGGATGTGGTGGATCTAAAGTTGGAAGCCAAGTTGGGCCCAAATTGTAAAACTTAGAATCGTTACCTCTTTTCAAATGATTGGTAAGTGATTTCAAAATCCCAGGGGCCTCTAGATCCCATAATTGCTTCATTGTATATCCCACACCAGGTTTTGTAATCTTGAAGATCGCTCTGTCGTGATTTGAATCTTGATCAATTGGCTTTCCATTCAAAATAGCACCTAGTTCTTCTAAGATGAAACAAACAGAGCTCCCATCAATATAACTGTGGTCTGAAACGATTAGCAGCCAGTTATCATTGGTAATGACCACCTTCCATAGAACATTTTCTTTGCCCGGTTTGAATCTTATAGCATGTAGTTTGTTCATCAATTCTGTAGAGTATGGCTCATCTATCTTCTCGAGTAGTGAATCGATGCCAAAAGGAACTTCTACAGGATACAACTTCCCATTAACCTCATTGACGTTCAATCTCAGTATAATTCTCTGTGATACTAATAACTTGAACGCATCCCTGATTTGAGTGAAGTTTGTGGCTATGTCAAGGTTTAGTTGAGCACCAACGACATATGATGAGTACGTGTCTGTAGTGTTTAAACGGTAGTGGTAAGTTTGAAGCGATGACAATGTCTTTTTTGGATCTATACTCATTATTCCTTATTAGATTTGATGGTTTCAGGTGTAGGATATGGTAATTGGAGTTGGTCTTTATGGTTTAATTCTAAAGATTTAATTGCTGGTTCATCGCAGATCGTTCTTAACTCAAAGCCGACGACATCTCTAAATTCTTTGAAGAGAGTGGTGCAACTCCACTCTCATAAGCCTCCTAGAGCCTTCGACTAACAGCCTGTCCGTATATGACTAATACCCTTGAGCCTGGGCTGAGTCCATGACCGTCCATCTGTTCTTGATGTTTCTAAGCCACCGGGTCCGGAAATTATAGAGAGTACATTGACACATAAGTTCAATTACACCAGAATAAAGAATTTTCACCGTCTATAAGAGGAAATCATAAAACCTGAAAGAGAAGCATGCCAGGGTATTGACTACTGGTGACTACCGTACATTTACCTCCTACATTAGGCTCCATATAACTTTTCGTTTCCTTTTGTAAACAGGGATTAAAGAGGAAGTTTAAAGATTCATAGTGGTAAGGGCACTAAACCTGACAATTGAAGATCAACAATTTATGTAAATGGATATAGATCTGGAAGCTCTTCAAGCTGTTAAAGTGATCAGAGCGAGATTTCAATCGAGCAGTTTGAGTCATGGAACTACTCCGATACGGATTCAGTGCTCGAAAATCAACTATAGTCATCGAATTCGGTCTCTGGAAACCAGCCATTATCCCTCAAGGACACTTTATTACTGTCACTAACCTCAATACCTTCCTCTCTCAATAATTGAGCCTGTAATGCAACTTGATTCTCGCCGCGCGGTGAAATCCCACCAGCACTATTGATAACGCGCCACCAGGGCACATTGTTCTGATGGAATGGGTATCCCATTTGATTATCTTCATTTTGTGGCAAGAACTTTAAAGCTTGACCAACATGACGCGAGTTGTTTGGTTTGTACACGAGTTTGGCGATATGGCCATATGTTGTAACAAATCCTCGGGGTATTAGCTGTACTTGCTCATAAACAGCGTAGTGGAAGGCCCTGGCTTCATCTTCTCGGGACATTTGGCTGCTATGAGTGATTACCTATGTTGTTAAAGGGGTTTTCGGCAAGTTCTATAAAGCTTTTTCATTTTTCTAATTATTAGCACAATAGACCATAAGAAGTGATTAACTATATCTTCAACAACGATAAGAAAATCAGTAATTATCTAATTGTCTAGTATATTACAGCGACTATTACTTAGTTTTTACGAGCTTGATCACCGGAGGTGTTCATCATTGCAGCATTCCCCAGGTTTGCCGAATTGTGTAGAAAATTTATATGATCATAATTTTACCATCAAATAAATTCTAAGCATCTAATCACCTGATACAGATACTATACATCATATAGTATATATCTTCATATTCGTTCTATAAAGTCAACATTTGCTGGTACAGATTGAGGATTTTATTTATTTACTCGTTACCGAAGGGATCGTTGTTAAAAATCTTGCAGACCAAATAATCCCACATTAGATGCAAAGCCTGTTTGATTTAGGGAGAGCAGACATTTACTGGTTTACCCTATAAGACCTAGGAGTACCGCACCAATGACCATATTCATAGGTAATTTGTCGTATTGCATCGTAGATATATATTATTATTATAGTTATAGTATCTTTGATTGGCTAATAGATATTCTTATAGCATCAGCTAACTTATAAATATTAATTACAATATAATTAACTCATTAATTTAGAAAAATTCAGTTTTACTAGATTGTGATTAACTTATATAATAAAGCTACAGCTATAAGCTCTCAAGAGCTCCAATAATCAATATCAAATAGATTGTTGGGGCAAATACCCTTTAATCTTAAAGACAGATTAAAAGAAGGAAGCACAAGCCCTAACCGCTTATCAGGCGCGAAAAAGATCCCCAATTAGATTTTCGCGAAATTGCTGCATTCTCATCAAAACATGCCAAAAGAGAGATAAGTCATATTTACTTCTCGACGACACCCAAACAGCACCTTAAAAGTCTCTCCTGTACCTATCTTCACTCACACTTTGCACATGTCCAGCCCGCACACACAGGCATCCTACGTGTCCATCCCCGTCGAGCGTACACGGAACTCCGTGAGGATCAGACGAGACTCCGTCCTCAACAACCCCATCGGCTCCTTCAAAGGTGTCAACACCCTTGGCCGTTTCGCTTCTTCCTTTGGTAGAGCCCAGTCCTTCAGGGCCATCGAAGCTTCTCCTAAAGTCTCCAGATCTTTTTTTAGAGATGACGATGAGTTGTTCGACAGGGATACCTTGGCCCCTGCCTTGAATGGGTCAAGGCTATCCACCGTTGTCCAAAGAAACGAATTCGACTTCTTAAGATCCAAACCTTCCAATGGTAATATGAGTCAATATGATAACGCTATCGCTGATGATATCAGCGTTAGAAACGACATGTCCTCCGTTCACTCTTATGGCACTCACCAATTCGACACCAGTTATGTGGATTATGATGAAAACGTTCGTACAACTCCATTAGTCTTGAAAAAAGTTGAGTCCAAGGGCAAGGTCCTAACTGTCATTGCCGGTCAATCTACAGCTCCACAAACAATCTTTAATAGTGTTAATGTCCTTATTGGTATCGGTCTTTTAGCTCTTCCATTGGGGCTGAAACATGCCGGTTGGGCCCTTGGTGTTCCAATGTTGACATTTTGTGCTCTCTTAACATTCCACTCTGCGGAGTTGCTATCTCGTTGTATGGATACAGACCCAACTTTGATGACCTATTCAGATTTAGCATATGTTTCCTTTGGACCTAAAGGTCGTGCATTCATTTCATTCTTGTTTTCATTGGACTTATTAGCTAGTGGTGTCTCCCTTATTGTCTTATTTGCCGATTCCTTGAATGCATTGTTCCCAGAGATCCCAGTCAATCACTTCAAATACATAGCATTCTTTATCTTGACACCACCGTCATTTCTTCCTTTGAATATTTTGAGTTTGATTAGTTTATTAGGTATCACCTCCACTATTAGTGTTGTCATGATTATTTTAACTTCAGGGTTCTTAAAACCGACAACCCCTGGATCATTGATTGAATTTGCTCCAACGAATATATACCCAGAGACAGTTGCCGATGCATTGATTGCAATTGGTATCTTGATGGCTCCATTCGGTGGTCATGCCATCTTCCCAAACTTGAAGGTCGATATGAGACACCCTCATAAGTTCAAGGATTCTTTAAAGATCACCTACTCAATTACATTTATAACAGACATGACTATGGCTGTTATTGGGTTCTTAATGTTTGGTGGTAACGTCAAAGAAGAAATTACAAGATCTGTGTTGTTGACTGAAGGTTACCCTAAGTGGACCTATTTAGTCATTTGTACCATGATGGCCATTGTTCCTGTCACCAAAACCCCATTAAGTGCCAGACCGATTATTGCTATCTTTGAATTAGTCTTTGGTATTAGTGATATCAGTGAATTCAAAGGGTTTGGTTATTTCTGGAGAAGTTTAGCTCAAATTTTTATCAAGGTTGGTGTCAATGCAACTTTTGTAATCGTTGCCATCTTGTTCCCAGAATTTGACAAGATCATCGCTTTCATGGGTGCTGGTCTATGCTTCCTGCTATGTTTGATTCTACCTTCGTTATTCTATTTGATCATCTGCAAAGAAACTATCACAAAGAGAGAATCTCTTCAGTGTTGGATTATCATAGTTGTCAGTGCTATCTTCGCAATTGTTGGTACTGCTGCTGCTATCATATATTAATGTGAGTCCTAGCAATATGATGATATCTCAATCGCTATCATATACTCAATAATATATATACTATATATCGAGAAAGTAAAGCACATATTGTAACTTAAACCTTTAGTTTTCTGATGTTGATCCTTATCTCCATGTGTCCCGGAACAAGTTTCTCTTGTGAAGTGCTCTAACCGAAAGATTTTTTTTCGTACTCCAAAATTTTTTATAACCTCATCGCATGAACTTGAGTAAATAAACTCTATCGAAACACCGCAATAAATCCATATAACAGATGAGTGACATACTCAACACGTTGAAGAGCGACCCTACAGAACTGCTCAAAAGAGAACCTCAGGAGATTCTTCAGCTGATAAAGACGATATTTGACCCTATAACAAAAGGGAACTCAGTTCTTGATGAACTTTACGTTGATGGGTTAAATGCTTCACAAGTCTGGCCACAAGCTAAGATAATATTGGATAATGTCACGGACTCATTGTTATTTGAAAAGATTCCAAGCCTGAAGACAGAAGAATTGGAAGAAGAAGTCAGCGAGAGTGATGAAGGTGAAGAGTTACAACAACAAGAGAGTGGAGATGAAGAGAACGACAGCCATAATGAATTAGAACTAGAGGAGTCCGAAGACGGTGAGCTTGATAGCGAAATAGAACTAAGAGGCGAAGATGGTGAACTGGTGGACGACTTCGAAGATGAAGAAGATGGAGATGAAGATGAAGAAAAAGAAGAAGAAAAGGAAGAAGAAGAAAGTGAAAATACTCCAGGAGTTGCTGAAGGTGAGGAAAAAGACGCCTTTGGCCTAAATGACGGCTTCTTTTCCATTGATGATTTCAATAAACAGATCCTTGATCAAGAAAATGAGGATAATGAAGACGATGGTATCAACTATTTTGAAGACATTCCGGACACTGATGATGAAGAAGTTCTATACCACAATGACTTCTTCGACAAAAAACAAAGTTCAAAGAGATCATTCAAAGATAGAAAGAAACCTTCCAAAAAGGTTGAGTTCAAAGATGGTGAAGAAGACGAAGAAGAAGAAGATTTGAATGAAGACGACTTTGCTCATGGTATGGAGTCAGCAATGCAAGATTTGTTTGATGATTCTACACCAGTTGAAGAACCATCCACTAAGAACATGTCAAGTTTCGAAAAGCAACAGTTGAAGATCCAGCAGGAGATCTCACAATTAGAGAGAGAAGCTGTTGCAGAAAAGAAATGGGCCCTAAAGGGTGAATCTAAGGCTAAAGACCGTCCAACTCAATCACTATTAGAAGAGGATCTTGAATTTGAAAGAACTGCTAAACCAGTTCCAGTCATCACAGCAGAAGTTACTGAATCACTAGAAGATTTGATTAGAAGAAGAATCAAAGAGAGTAACTTTGATGATCTACCAAGACGTGTTATCACTGATGTTACCAACTTTAGATCTTCACAACCATTTGAATTGAGTGAAACCAAATCCTCAAAATCACTTGCTGAAGAATACGAAGCTGACTATCAAGGTGAAAAAGTCGAGGAATCTGAAGAGCTACAAAAAGCACATGAAGAAATAAAGTCAATGTTCCAGTCCATCTCACATAAACTAGATTCTTTATCATCTGCCCACTTTATTCCAAAACCAGCTCAAAAGTCCATCGATATCAAGGTCAATGCTCCTTCCATCACCATGGAAGATTCTCAACCATTAACATTATCCAACTCATCCACCCTAGCCCCTCAAGAAATCTTCAAAGCTGAAAGCTCTAGAAAGGGTGATGAAATTACATTAAAATCAGGTGCTACTTTCTCTAAGGATGAATTATCAAGAGACGATAAACAGAGAATGAGAAGAGCTAACAAAAGAAAGAGATCTAAAGAGTTCAAAGAAAGAGATGCACAAAATGTCAAGAAATCTAAAAAACAAGATGTCATCGACACTCTATCTAAAGCTAACAATATTACTATCATTAACGACAAGGGTGAGAAGCGTGATGTTAGAGGTGACCTAAAGAAAGAAAAAGGAAAGCAAGGTTCAACTACTCTGAAACTATAGATTTAAAAATGCATGTTTAATTGAAGTTAATTAATTGTAGACGTAGTTCATTTCAATTGTTCTTTGGCTTGGTTGTTTAAAGACTTGGCACCTTTGGCGACAATAGGACTGTAATGCTTCTCTAATAAGAACAATTCATAAACAGTAGCTGCTTGTGGGTTTGCTTTGTTGATGTTGTTGGACAACAGATCGAACTTACCATTTAAGATTCTATCTTCAGTTGAAAACAAACTTGCCAACTCAGAATATCTACCAAACAACTTTTCAATGAATTTCAGTAATGCGATAGATGACTTTTCAGGGCACTGCAGTAGCATAATTGAAATCTTCTTAGTGAACGCTAATGATCTCAGCTTTGAGCCATTCTTTGACTTGAAAAAAATATTCTCTAGGGATTTCAACAATAGTTCAATCTTTGTCGAAACATTGACAGAAGGCTTCACAAGTTTGTTATTCAAAGGATCGGCTAATCTTAGAGTTTTATGGGAGAATTCAATATCAGCATCAAGGGATAAGTGGAAAAGAATACCATATAAGGAGTCAATGAAGTTTGACAAATCGACCTGGACTTTGTATTGTGCATGGTTCGACACTAAAGCAAATGAAGTAGCGATACTTAGTAAAACTTGACGTGATAATGATGCGTTCTCATCTAGTTCACTCAACTCAACGTTACTGATAATTTCTTTGAAAACCGTCAAGAAATCACCAAGTAACTCGTAATTCACCAGATGACCGATCTTAGCAAGGCCTTCAAGTACAGCTGCCAGAAGGTCAGCGTTCTGTTCTCTTAGTATTTCAAGGTATAGCTTCAAAATCATCTTCAAGATTTCAGATTGAAATCTCTCACGTTCTTCTTCAGATACCTTCTGTTCAGCTCTTCTCAACTCTTCATCGATCTCTTTACGTTCTTTTCTCTGCTTTCTTTCCTTCTTAGACAAGTGGACTCTATCTTTCTTTCTTAGCTTGACTTTCTCGGCATCGTTTTCATCGGCATTTGGGTCATAGTCATTCAAAATATTTAGTGATAGCAAGATATTCAACACACTTTCATCAACCTTGTAATTTCTAGATTTCAAAGTCTTGCACAACAGTCTCACAACATCATAAGAAACATCACCAATGTCATCATCATCAAGTAGGGTTTCAAGAGTTTTAACAGCTGTGCTGAAAAAAGGATCATTCTTGGTGGAAGGTTTGCAGATTCTTCTAATCACTAAAATCAAAACATCAGGTCTGTAGTTGAACTGGTGAAATGAGGACGCTAGTTCACAAGCGGCCTTGATAGCAAATTGACCCATTGTTGGATTCTTTAGTGTGTTTCTCAAGTAGTCTGATAATAGGTCAATGTAAGCTCTGTAGTTCAACACTAGAGTTTGTTCAAAGTGTCTCAATTTTTGAATATCTTTAGTTACCTTTTCTTTCTTCTCTAGGTCGGTCAAAGGTCTAATACTGTAACCTGGGACAATCATTTTCAATGCAGGGATAATGGCCAATAGTGAGAATCTTGAGGTGTTTGGATTTTTCGATTGTGCCATCTTGATTAATCTCGTTAGACAGTTGATGTTTTCTTCTGGATCCTCTGTTAGTTTCTCAACCATGTCTGCAATTTCTTCCTTTAATGCTATGATCTTTTCTTCTGTATCTTCTTCTTCTTCTGGTTCTTCCTCTAAAGCTTGTTCTGCGTCCTCTTGCCCATCGTCTTGATCCTCTTCTTGTTCAGATTCTTCATCTTCAGGCTGTTCCTTTCTTTCGAATTTCTTCACAACTCTTTCGACGACGCCACCTCTCTTAATAGGCAAACTTTCAAATTCTGCACTGTCTTGGTTCAAGGATCTTGGTTTCAATTCGTAATCCTGTTCTTCATTGTCCCAATCTTGTGTCTCCTCCTCCATTTCTTCGAAATCATCTTCGACGGAGTTTGCAAGGTTTGCTAAACCAACCGACAGCTGGGCATCTTGCTCACTTCTCTTTTTACGTCTCTGTTCTTCTTGGAACTTGTTGGCTCTCTTTCTACCCATTATAAACCCCCTAATATGAATTAGTTTGTACCTCAAGTTCATAATAGATTTATCGCATAGATTTTAATTTTGATAAATTTTTCAGGTCATCGGTCTGGGCAGCATTTAGCACTCAAAGAAGAGTTTTTCTTGATTTGGATATTTTGCTGTATTTTTCTTAAAATTTAACTTAACAAAATGTACAGGTAGGAAAGGGCAAACTATTGCACTACCTAAAACGATATATCCTACTCGCTAGAGGGCATAAACGGAGTTGAAATTTTTGAAACCGCTATTCAGAGCCATTTTTCTCCGGGATACACTCATTACAGGATCTGAAACCTTTAAAACATTATATGGATCTCACCATGTCTAACCCAGAGGATGCTACAACTTCACCAAAAGGTATGGAGAAGGGCTCCACTAGCTCAAATAAAGCGGAGGGTATACAGTCTAAGAACTTCAAGTTTGTGAATAACTCACCAAACTCTATGGTAAAGCCCAAGATAAGAATGAAGCCAGCTTTCAAAGTGCAGCAAACAAAGCAAAGTACAGGTAAGAATGTCACACAGTCGCTAATGATCGAGCAGACGTTTCACAAAGAGAAGAATGATGATAGGCAATACGTTTTCCAGCTGGGCGTGAAGAGACCACCAGGCAGACCTAGAAAATATCCTACTGTGAACAAAGTGAAGAGACCTCAAGGAAGGCCACGCAAGTACCAATTGGGGGTTGATAAAGCGGTGAGACAGGAAGATGTGATCGATGATATTCCCGTAGACTCAGTGCTACAGGAGAAACCCCGAAAAGAGGAAACTGTGGAGGCAGTAGCTGCCGCAGCAGTTGCTTCTCTGCCCAAGTGAAGATTAGTGCAAAGGGGAACTTTTTAGCTTGTTTAGGCTAGAATTTGATGCGTTATGTGACTTTCCTAATTAGGCAATTGCCCCTTCGAGATACATATTTCCCACACTTTTAAATCTCTTCTCTATTCAACCGTGAATTTTTGACAGTGGGGGTCCCCATCAGCAGATGGGCAAAAAAAACAGACAGATAACTTTGTAGAAATGCGTTTTCCATTTCGAATCAAGAGAACGGCTCCTTGCAAATATCAGAGTGTTTATTGTCGAGATGTTACGTGCCAGTAGAGTGTTGTGCTCAATAAGAGGGAGAGGTATGTGAATTGTTTTGTCAAACGATGTTCCTTAATACTAATGCAAAATCAGGTTTACACACCTCCAGATGTTTAAGTAAGGCTGAATTCTTCAGAATGCCAGCTATGTCTCCTACCATGGAAAAGGGTGGTGTTACCGACTGGAAGTTCAAAGAAGGTGATAGCTTTAGCTCCGGTGAGGTTTTGTTAGAAGTTGAAACTGATAAGTCTTCGATCGATGTTGAAGCTCAAGATGATGGTATCTTAGCTAAAATTTTAATTGAAAACGGTGGGTCAGATATTCCAGTTGGTACCCCTATCGCTGTCATTGCTGAACCAGGTGATGACTTAGCCACTTTAGAATTACCAAAAGATGAATCAGCTGCAAAAGAAACCAAACCAGCCCCAACTTCTGCTCCAACCTCAGCTCCAGTTCCAGCTTCAGCTCCAGCCACTCCAAAGGAAACAACAAAACCATCAACCCCAAGTGCCTCTAGTGAAAGCGTTTCCCACGATGCTAACCCAAAACAAGTTTTCTTCCCTTCCGTCGCCTCATTGTTGAGTGAGAACAATATTTCCAGAGAAGACGCCATTTCTAAGATCAAGGCCACAGGTGCTCAAGGTCGTCTATTGAAAGGTGACGTCTTAGCCTACTTGGGCAAAATCTCCCAAGATTCAGTCAATAGCATCGCTGCCTTCATTAACAAAAACACTAAGCTAGACTTATCCAACATTGAAAAACTAAAGATCACTCCAAAAGAACCAAAAGAAACTAAATCAGATGCCTCTGCGAAGGCTAAGAAGGCTAAACCAGAAGTTAAGAAAATCACAAAATCATTCAATTTGGAATCAGTACTATCTCTACAAGAATCGAAAAACAACAAATTCACCTTGCAAGAATACATTGAAAAGGCATCAAGGGAAGCTGAGAGATATGCTTATCAACCTCACCCAAAACAAAGTGATTACTATGATGCTGTCTTCGAAGAAATTTTGGCTCCATCCAGCAAGGTCGATAGATTCTCTGTTAAGCTAAACGCTCCAAAACCAAACAAGAAAGTTTCATCGTCATTGGATGATCTATTTGATGAAGTCGTTGCTCCAAGCACCCCAGAGTTAACCGTTGAAGTCACTGTCAACCCTAAGGTAGTTGATGCTGAGAAAATGGCCAACCTGTATTTGGAGAAATTACAACAATATTTATGAATTTTATTTGAAAAGAAAAAAGTTTTCTGTATAATGATTTTTTGAACCACATTAGATATGTACACTACTGTTAAGCATGATCAATCAAAAGCGTACTATTACGAATATAGACTCTAATTACAAGAATATTCATTTTGCATTATCTAGAAACGGAAGAAGCCTTGATCTTCTAAATACAAGACAACTCGTTGGACAGCTGTCAATGGGTTTTTACTCAAGTCAACAGTAATTTGGGCCTCTGGTAATTGTGTTGAGTCAGCTTCATCATTAACGACGATAAAAGAACCAGCTTTAGAAACCTCTTTTTGTAATGAAGCCAAGTCATTGTTACCTTCGTTCAATATAATTACACCAGCACCTGATCTGGTTAGTTCATGAGCAACAAAACCTGAAGTGTATTCTTTAGTCAAGACAGTAAAATGTCTGCCACCAAATTGGTTGAAAGTGGCCAATAGGGCATGAGCTAAAGTTGAAGAGTTCAGGAATAAGGTGAAACCTTGCTTTGGTCTTGGTGGATGAGATTCTCTCAAGATCTTGACAACTTCTGGGTAAGAGAACCAACTTGGAATTTCAGAACCGTCTCTCAATCTCTTTCTCAACTCAGTACCGGAGATGTTTAAAGTTTTGACATCCTTAGAGATGGTGTCAATTGGAGCATAACGATCCTCTTCTGGTAGGTAAGTGACCATTCTGAATGGAACAACTGTGATACCTAGCTCTTCTTTATATTTTTCTACTAGATCTTGAGCATCGTATGGACCATAGAAATCAACACCCTTGGAGTTAGAACCAGGACCAGCATGATCTCTACCAACAATGAAGTGAGTGGCACCGTAGTTCTTTCTGATGATAGCGTGCCAGACAGCTTCTCTTGGGCCACCCATTCTCATAGCTAATGGTAAAAGGGCCAATTGGGCTAAACCACTTGGGTATTTCTTGATGATCTCTTGGTAGACTCTAACTCTGGTGTGGTGGTCAATATCACCTGGTTTAGTTAGACCAACAACTGGGTGAATCAAGACGTTAGCATTTTGATCTCTAGCAGCTCTAACGGTCAATTCTCTATGAGCTCTATGCATTGGGTTTCTAGTTTGGAAAGCAACAATTCTGTCCCAATTTCTGGTGTTGAATTCGTCTCTCAATTGTCTTGGAGTCTTTCTTAGACCAGCGTAATCGTAATGGATTGGTAAAGCAATAGCTTCCAATTCACCACCTAGGTTAACTTCACCACCTTGGTTAAACAAGTAACTGATGGCTGGATGTTCTGGGTCACCACCGAAAACTTTGTCAGCTTCCAATTTCTTATCCGGAGTGTACTTATCAGCAATCGTTAAGATAGCCAATGGGTAATTATCTTCATCTCTTAGAACAACTCGTTCGCCAACTTGATATTTAGCAGCAGCCTCTTTGGTTAAATCTAAAACAATTGGAATGGACCATAGCAAACCACTAGATAAACGTAGGTCATTGACAACACCAAGGTAGTCCTTTTCAGTTAAGAAACCACTTAATGGGGAGAAACCACCGTTCAAGATCAACTCTAGATCACAAAGTTGACGTGGGTTCAAGATGATGGAGTTTAAGGATTTGGCTTCTGACAAAAGAGCATCTTTCTTTTCGAAATCTCTAGAGATCAGATCTTGTAGAGTACCACCGTGTGGGGCAGGCATGTTTGTTGTATGAGGGATATGGTAGGCCAGAACTTCAGTGGAGAGCAAGAAGTGGGAAAATTTTTCATTTTATACGAATTGTCATCGACATCCCAAACAATGTCGGTAGTTGCATATTCTATTTTGTGTCAAAGCACGTGACTTGGCGCACTCGCCACAGTGTCGAGGCGCCTCGAGAGGCTTGAAAGCTGAGAGGGCCCTGTGGCACCTTGGCAGCGAATGGCCTTCGCAACGAGAAAGGGCTCTTCTCGGGCATGAAAGGAGCTGCCTGTGAGTGAGACGGGATCCGTTCAGCCTCGAGTCTCGAGCTTGTGGCTTATTCTTGTGGCTGAAGCCGAGACAATAATAAAACTTGGAAAGTTCCTTACACTATGAAGTTAACAGACCACCACCATCAGCAGAATTGGCAACAGTGGAAGCCATAGAGGATACTCTCTTGGCCGGTTGTGTCAACTTGACTGCAACTTTGCAACTGTGGAGCTGAAACCTCTCCTTGTTTATTGGCGAAAGCTAGACTAGAGTCGACTTCCGAAAGCTGTAAGCTAGATTTATCTTTGAGCTCTACGCACACAGGGATATTTCCAGTCATTAACATTCAAATCAGTCTAAACATAACAAATAATAGCAAAAGGTCATTTTTCAATAAGGGTTGAATCTACCTCTGCCCCTAGCTCTACCTCTGAATCCACCTCTGATACCACGACCGCGACCACGACCTCTACCACGGTTGAAACCTGGAATGTTAGTTCTTTTTGGGACAACCTTCAAATTTCTTCCTCTCAAAACACTGTCGTTCAGCACTAGAGAGTCAGTAACAGATTGTGGTTCAGCAAATTCGATGTAAGCAAAACCTTTTGGTTGACCGGTGAATTTGTTTAGTAGGATTGTCACTCTGTTAATGACACCAACTGATTGGAAGTGCTTTTGTAGTTCCTCGGGACTTGCCTCGTAATCAACATTACCGACATAGATAGAGCGAGCATCGACGTCTGACTTCTCTTCAGCAACTTCTTCTTCTTGCTTGGCTAGATCAGCATGTAATTCCCGCAGTTTAGCTGCTTCTTCAGCGTTGATGTCACTAGTGGTAGTGGCATCTTCCACATGGACTTCAGCTTCCTGTGGTTGGATCTGTTGGGTTTCACCTTGCTCCGGGACTTGTTCACTCATTATAATGTGTAACAGACGTTTAGTTTAACCAAGCTGAGGCTTGATTTGGCGTTAGTGTTGAAGATCAAAATTTCTCGAAATCGGGTAACGAACGCGTATGTTCTGAAGTTTAAAAGAGCCGATGTTGAAATTTGAAGTGCAATTGAGCTCGAGACAGGTTCAAGGCTAATTGAGAAAATGCGTGTAGTTCTTCGACAAATGTAGACTGCTTTGCCTCTGCTACTAGCAGATTTTTTTTTGATTTCTCAGTTTCAGTTGATGTGAAAATAGTGCACAAGTCGCATAGCCGCGGTGGTGCATTTATTCCAATGTTTAGATATTGTGAATGTATAACCAAATCGCTACATAATCCTCAAAAGAAATATCCCAGTGGAAACCTCATAAAAAGACCGGCCGTACAGAAATGACCATTGTGAGGTTTTTGATACTTCTGGCTACGCTTCTGGCTGCCAATGCTGAAGTCACCACCACGGTAATAGATATTCTTTCAGAGAATGTTGAATTCAGCTCGTTCCTTAGACTCCTGCAAAGGAATCAATTGATCCCTTACCTGAACGAATTTGAAAATTTCACGCTAATAGCACCAGTCAATTCCGCCTTTTTCAGTGCTCGAGGGAAATTCACTGTCGAGGAACTTTCTCATTACATCATTTCCTCTCCAATAAACTCCAATCTTACTGGGTCTCATATCTTCAGAAGTGAGAACATCAAAGAAAGTCCCATCTTGGTCCAGTCTAACGAGACCACATTTCACTTCAATCACATCGATGTTGTCGAGAAGGATTTATATGCCGAGAGCCAAAACGCTTATGTCCAGGGTATTGATAGATTGATCTCTTACGACTCCTTTGGGTCCGTTATAAGCTCCCAGGAATTTAGCATTTTCAGGAAGTTACTAGGAGATCAGGATGTTTCCAATAAGACAGTACTGCTACCCACGAATGATGCATTTGATTTCGAAGACCACGAATTGAAATATCTGTTCTCTAAGTTTGGCCAAAAAGATGCACAATTAATCTTGAACTCCCTTCTTATACCTGGATTTTATGGCGGTGATGACAATGAAACAACGATTGATACGAACAATTATCCGGTCAGCCTCAACTCTGATGGGGTTAATATCATTGTCAATGGCTCATCAACCTCTACTGCTTCCAATGGCTTAACATCTAGTACCATTTATCATGTTTTCGACGATAGTTCGTTGGTCCAAAGGATCGAATTCAACGCTTTGAAGTATCTAGCTGGTCTAGATGCAGGAAGTTTTGTCAAAGAGTTACTATCTCAAGATCTATCTGATTTGATTACAGACAACTCCATCAATCAGACAATATTCTACGTTAAGGATTCAGATGACATCTCCATCTTGTCAAAATCATCTAACCTGTATCATTTCATCGAAGAGAGAATCCCTGACTTGTCAGTTGCCAAAAACATCTACAGCACTAGATATTGCTCCTCAAAGAAGTTTGGTGATCACAATTGCCAGAAGGTAAAGATTGAGTCCATAGGTGAAGACTCTTACGTTATTAATAACAACATCTTGGTGGAGGCTGGTCCTTACGAAGTTGGAAATACTGTCATCTATCTTACTGATGAGCCCGTCAGTACCCCTGGTAATATCCTGTCGTCCGTGAATCCTGTTTTCCACTGCTCAAAGTCATTGAATTACTTCTACAAATTGGGACTAACCAAGTTATCCAACAACAACAAGGGATATTCCATTTTCTTGCCTTGCTTTGACTCCTATGATGATTACGAGTTGACACTGAACTATTTTGAAAAGGATAAATTACTACTGAGTCAGATTATGAATAATTTCATCCTTGAAGGACTGGTCTACACTGACGTGAGTCCTGACACTTCATTGACACTCTCCAATCTAAATGATGAAAATGTCACACTCAACAACTTCAAAATTGATGAGAATAACTTAATTTCATTCAATTTTAACAATGAATCTATCTTAACTATTGAAAAGAGTGACGATATACTGTTTAGCCAAGGTGTTATCCATCCTGTTGACAAGTTCTACTTGCCCTCGTCCGTTGACATTTCACTTTTTGACATTGTGGAGAACTCGGATTCGACATCCTTCATAGACTTATTTAAAACATTTCCCGAGTTGGATGACATCTTGCACGACGTGAAAGACTTGAACTACTCCTTATTATCGCCACTGACTAGCTCGTTCCTGAAACTAGACCCTTTCACCTCTAACAGCACATTGAAAGAATTCTTACAGATGCACATAATTCCAAACCCAGCTCAATTATATGACTGTGAAGACGTTGTTCAGACCCTTAACCCTAAAGTGAATCTAACCTGTCAATTAGTTTCACATCCGAGAACGATCACTCTGCAGTTAGCTGAGAATACAGACCATGGTGTTAGGGTTTTGCAAAAAGGTTGTGTTTCGAGCTTCACCAAATCATGTGTCTACTCTGTTGATAAACCAATCAATCCGAAGTGGCTGGTTGATAATACGCTCTTGCATGTTCACCTTCCAGCTATAGCCTTAGGGCTGGGTATACTTTTGGGCTCGTTGCTAATGGTCCTAGTTTTGACGTGCCTAATGCTGGTCATCTTGAAGAAAAGAAAAGGTTTGACTGTAGATTCTGAACAAACAGTCGACGAGAATACCCCTTTGACCACTGATGAGAGTAACGGTATCAATAACAGAAACTTTGAGAGTGGTTATTCAGGTAACTCGAATGTCGATCCTATCAATGTATCCAGGCACTGAAATGACTGACACTGAAATGACTGTCACCTCTAAAATCAAATGCATTATCTAATACAAAAGGACAGGTTTACGGTTCTTGATACCACGTAGTTATCAGATATCTCTTATAAAGCTTCGGAAAGATCAACTTGATATTAACAATGTACTTACGACTATCTATTTACTGGGATATTGAGGAACATTTCACAGATGGCAGAATAGTGACCCAAAACACCAAACAAAACAAAAACATGCCAGATATTATGACTTTGAAAGATGTAATCAGTCCACCACAAGGATGCAAACGATTTTGAGGTTTTATGAAGCTCTTTCTTGAAGTATTTATCCAAATTTTTGACAACTTTGTCTGATGTTAATTCGGTCTCATCTGGTTGAT
The DNA here is from genome assembly GCA_030557705.1 of Taiozyma odintsovae. NCBI lineage: Eukaryota > Fungi > Ascomycota > Saccharomycetes > Phaffomycetales > Wickerhamomycetaceae > Taiozyma > Taiozyma odintsovae. The sequence goes on along the minus strand of JANIVH010000007.1, from coordinate 355,864 downwards.
CAACGTCAACAATAACATCAGTTCTGAATTTCTCTGGGACCAAAGAGCTGTAAAACATCACACCTATTAGATACCAGGTCAAACTTCTGATGATTGGTAGATAAAACTTCAATGAATGACTTAAACCCTTTTGTAGAGCAAGAAAGACAAAGGAAGAAACACCTACTGCGGACAATGAGATAAAAAACCCAATTCGGAATGGCTTCGACTCTGGCTTGTCGAAATAAGAGGACCAGTTGAAAAAGAATCCCAAAACACCACAAATCAACGAAAAGCATATGAGCGTCATTTGAAGGACCGGGTAGTAATACAGAGCAGCATATTCTGTAGTGATGATCGAAGCAGTGATTAGAACAGTGATACCTGTGTAGTCAATACAGGCAAATTTCTTTCTCAGATACAGACTAGCTGTACCATTAAATGTATGCCAGAATGAGGAGGATAACAGACATTTGATAGCAGCTAAGAAGAACAAATAAAGAACAGAGTTGTCCCAAGCAGAATTCCTAGCAAAAAGCTCGGTTTGAGGGAAATGCCAGACCGAAATGTAGATCATGATAAAAGCACCGATTAAATGTGTCCAGATATTTCCAGTTTCATTGTGACATGAACACACGCTCTTAATGGAAGTTAGGTGATTGTTGTGGAATCTATAACCGTCTAAAATGAACTGATTCTCCCTCCATGGAAATGGTAGTTCGTAATAGTGAAGCAGTCTTTTCGAACCGTGAATAATCGCATTTTCGTAATTGTGGAATTTGACTTCGAATAGCTTGATGGAATCAATTGTGGATGGGGCTGGTAGTGACGATTCATCTGGTAAAATGTGTTTGTTTTCCAACAGTGAGTTGAACTGGTTAATCTTGGCATCAAGGAAATGTAGCGAAGTCAACAGCTTTTCATGAAACTTCAAGTTTTCTGAGGAATTTAAAGTTGATAGGAGACCTTCATAGTGCTCATCAAGAATGGAGTTGAATTTCTCTAAGTTGATGGTCTTTGAGAAGACTGAGTTCTTTATTGTCAGAAGAGTATCGTAAAGGTTAGTAACCAGGGACTCCTCGTACTTGGTATTTGTGTTGTTGGAGATGGTAAAGAAGTCCTCCAAGTTGTCCAGTTTCTTCTCAATGTTGGCTATAAAGGAATCAATGGAGGTCAAGAGGTCTTCCTGCAACGAGTTGCTCTCGACAATCTTGTTGATGGAACAGGAGGACGAGTGTGCCCGCTGAAGCAGCTGGAGGTCCTCGGAGTTGTAGCGTTGGTGTTTGCGGTGTCTCAAGGTGGCCATGGTTGTGGAGGCGTCACAGTGTCACAGTGTCACAATGTCACACTGCCTTCAGGTGGATCAAATAGGGGAAAAGCGTTTTTAACGAAAAATGAAAATTCCTACCCGCGAAAAAAACAGAAATTCGCGGCCTTCATGAAAATTTACAAGACACAAAACGGAATCTAGCATGCCACCAAGTGACAAGGAATATTCTCCAGCCTATAATCGCTGCTATTTCCGTAACAAGACAACATGCCTATCAATCAGCCCTCCAACCAGATAAAGCTGACGAATGTGTCGCTAGTGCGCATGAAGAAGGGTAAGAAGCGTTTCGAGATTGCCTGTTACCAGAATAAAGTCCAGGATTGGAGATCAAATGTGTAAGTATAGAAAATAGTGCTATTCACAAATACCGTAAACTTACTAACTGTCCAAAAAAGTGAAAAGGATATCGACGAGGTTCTTCAGATCCCTCAGGTTTTCATAAACGTTTCCAAAGGTCAGGTGGCCCCTAACGATGACCTGCAAAAGGCCTTTGGCACTACAGACACAGATAAGATCATTTTAGAGATCTTAAACAAAGGTGAGATTCAGTTGAGTGAGAAAGAAAGACAAGCAAAAGGGAACCAGATTCATGCCGAAGTGCTTCAAATCATCTCCACAAAATGTATCAACCCCAAAACCAAGAAAAGGTATCCACCAACGATGATCCAAAAGGCGATCAATGAATTGAAAGTTAACATTGTTACGACAAAAAATGCTAAGATTCAAGCTCTAGAAATAATAAGACTTTTAGTCTCAAAACAAATCATTCCAATTGTTAGAGCTAAGATGAAAGTCAAGATTACATTGGACTCTAAAGACTACAAAAAGCTAAATGAGAAACTAACTCCTTTGATTGGTGATGATGCTGAAACTGATATCGGACAAACATATGAGATCACAGCTTTGATTGATCCTGTCAACTACCGCGATCTGGTTGAACTAATTGGTAATGTTAAAGGTGGCCAACTGGAGGTTCTAGATATGGCTGTTATTGATGAGAATGACAGTTAGATCACCTGTTTCACCAGCTGAAGTATCTTAATCATTTTGTCAAAATCTTTTTCTTCAGGTTCAAGGGGAAATAATCTTGAGCTTGTTGAGATGATTAAATTTCTCGATTCTTGGTTCGTGTATAGCAGTTTGGCAACGTGATTTATCAGCACTGATATCTTCAGATTTGTAGAATTTCCTATGAGCACCTGTTTATCACTGACAAAGTCCATTGAACTTGTCGCATTGAGCTCGAAAAGAGTCCTAGATGATGGTGCCTTTACGTCGAAAGTTGTATCAACCTGGCCATTCTTCTTGATGAAAAGAACTAGTTTATCAGCAAAACCAATACTCTGTACCGTGATTAGGTCATTCTCAAGCTTTTCAGAAGCCTCGACTGACTTGAAGTTCATCTCGAGTTACTCTAGGCCGGTTTCTTTAGCCCTTTGTATCTGAATAAATCAAAGGTCTTTTTTAAAGCCGAATTTTTTTAAAAACTGGGAAATAAACTTTGACACAACGGGCTAATTTCAAAGGTAAACAAGAGACAGAGACTCACACCACATCATGTCTACCGCCTCGAGCCGATTGAGCTCACATCCAATGGTGGAAAATGGAGAGAAGCAGAGCCTGCGCTACTCCAAATTTGAGCAAGTTTTCTACTCAATCACTTCAACAATATTCACTTGTTTGTTTCTTTCCGTTCTCATGCTATTTGCTCTGTTACACAGCATATACCATTACTTTTTTGCCTACCCACCCAAACAAGTGCCGGCATACTCGTACAACTCCCAGGAGCTTCAGCTAAAGGCGGACTTGTCTTATTACTTCAGACTTTACGGTTTGGAGGTTCATAAATATGATGTCATCACCAAAGATGGTTACGTTATTACAGTCCAGAGAATAGTCGATCCATACGAAGATGATGGAAAGCGAAGCCAAAGAAAACCGATGCTTATGCTGCATGGTTTATTACAATCTTCAGGCTCTTTCTGTTCCAGTGGTAAAGATTCTTTAGCTTACTTCTTCCACCAGAAGGGCTATGATATTTGGTTAGGAAATAATAGGTGTGGGTTCGAACCAAGACACACCCACTTGAAGACTGAAGACCCAGAATTTTGGAATTGGGATATCAACGATATGGCTCGCTATGACTTGACGGCAATGATTGATCATGTTCTTGATAACTCAAAACATCAAGCTGGAACACTAACATTGGTGGCCCACAGCCAGGGTACAGCGCAAGGGTTTATAACCCTTGACAGTGATAAATTCGGTTACAGCCACAAGATCAACTGTCTGGTAGCTCTTTCACCCGCTGTTTATGCTGGATCCTTAATTGATGATGAGGTTTTCATCAAACTGATTAGCAAGATGACAAACTTTGACTTTTTTTTTGGGTTGAAGGCCTTTATGCCTATAATGATGACCATGAGAAAGCTAATGGTGAACTCTCGTGTCTTTGGCTTCTTGAGTTTCACCATGTTCAACTATTTATTTGACTGGAATGACAAGCTATGGGATCCAAAGTTAAGAAATCGCCACTTTTTGTTCTCCCCTGTTTACATAAGTGTGGGTGTTATGAGGTGGTGGCTAAATGAAAGGACGGGGTTCAAAAAGCTGAAGTGCATTCTTAAGCATGATTCCAAGTGGTTTAACGAAGATAGCCCAAAGGTGTTCTTGGTTGTCCCCAAACTAGATAAACTCGTCAATGGTGACTTGCTGATCGAACATCTCAGGCGCTTTGAGGATGAGAGCTCTTATGGGTATGTACATTTGCAAGAGTACTCACATTTGGATGTCCTGTGGTCTAAAACGGTCATAAGAGATGTTGGTGAACCAGTGCTGAGATACTTAGAGCAACATGGTCTGTGAAACTGTCTTAAAAAGCTCATTGAAGTTTCGAATACTGTAGAGTCTCGACCAACTGATTGCATTTAGCTTCATTCCAGATGTGAATAAGGCTTTTAAATAGCTCGTATAGATTCCCTGGGCTAAACTACCAAAAATTGAAACCAAGTTCAGGAAAGGAGCAGCTTCATGTAGCCTCGATTGTTCAAAGTGCCTAGGAACCTATTCAAACCACTACATCTCCAATTCCTCAAAGATCGTGTGATTGGAGCGTTCAAGAAGTAACCCAACTCCGCAAGCATATTAAATATAGGGAAGCCTTCCTGTTTGTCTCTACACCTAACCTCTTTGAGTCTACAGCTCTTGCCCTTTTCGCAGGGAGGGTGTTAACATTAGTCGTTCTCTTCCTAGCGCTAGTGCTCCATGCCGAACATTTCAATCAGATCTTGGTGATATTACCATTTTCGCCGCTCGCTGTTCACTAGACATTACGGCGGTTCGATTCACATATGCTATCTCATCAGTAAGGTCTACATCCTGCGGATTCAACTTTTGTATCAATCGCACCACTTCCCTATTCCATTATTGCAGCATACAACTACGCTTCTGGTGTTACGCGTACCTCTCTCTTTAGTAGCGGCTGATCTACTGCAGCCCCCGTTGACCTCTTAGAGCTGCCGTTTGGGCTAAGTAACCGAACCAAATGTATAGCCAATAGGCGAAAGGCAAACAGCCACTGACAAAATGAGACTCACATCAAAATGGATCGAGACTGACCCATATCAAGTATCGATTCCTATCACCCCACTTCTTTCTAGGTAGAGGATGAATGAACGCTTATCATGGAGATACCAGACCTTCATTGAGCCTTGAGAGGCTTGAAAACATTTCAAGAATATGTGAACTAATTAACGAGTTTTTTGGATACTTCATCGTTGACCTGCATTAATTATCAGCCCTATATTGGGTGTCATCATGTAAGTAGGATTCACATTGGAGAACATCGTCACAAATTACATCACAAGAAAGTTTGAGAAAGTATGGGTTTCTCTTGCCACTTTGGACACACTCAGACCTTCGTAGACTACAGGCGCTTTAAACTGTTGTTACTTCAAAGTGGGAACACGACTAGATTCTCTAGTTTCGGCCCGCATACCAATACGACCACTACCCAAAAACATACAGAATTATACTGACCTTATTAGCACACCATCAAGACTTGACAGCAATTACAACCCTTTATTATTGGAGCCTCAAGACAACAATTCGGGGAACGTAAGAAGGTTCTTACTAGCCTAATTTTTGATTACTTGCTCTAGCGTTGCAAACTTATAGTAAATTAAGAGGCAAACAAACGACTGAATATACCAAAAATTAGTTTGAGTGCAACCCAAGTTGGCACCCACCATTTTCCAAAACATATATACCGGATCTTGGACCGGAACTTACCCAGGCAATAAGGCAACCAATCTCCATTTTGCTCTTCTACAATAGAATATCTAAAGGAAAGCTTCCAGGGCTCAGAATACCCCCTGTTGACTATCAGCTCCGTGTCCTTTCTTCCGCTTTTCTATATGAAACCAGGCCCGTAGTTTATGGTTTCACGCTCCCAATGCTCCCACTAGATGCCCAACGTTCACATGAATGAAAGCAATAATTGGTCTCCATCATTATTACCTTAGTCAGAATCACCAGGTTACTGTTGAGAATTGTATACCAATTTTGACAATTCAGAATTATCTGTGGATATAAGACTTATTCACTTTCTCTCCTAACTACATGAACTATTTACAACAAAACGGCGCATCATCTCTTCGTACACTTATTGAAAAGGCAGTGTTACTTAACAATCTGGACCATCCACTTTTACTTAATGCTCGACAATCCAGAAATCATTAATTACTTCTCAACAATAGATCAACTTATAATTGGTTCTCCATTTTCAAGGATCTAGCCCAGGCCATACGTCTATCACCGGTAAGCTAAGAATAGCATCTTTTTAAGAGCATCTTGATTTTACAAACTCAACACTTACATCGGATTCAGCCTCTGTAATTATTACACAAATCTGCACTTCAATTCAAACTTTTCTGTTGTGAATTGGCTACCAACTTCGGCAATTCAGTATTATCTGTAGACAAAATATTTATTCACTTGTTCTCTTACTCATTTTCTATACACTATTTCTATCCCTTATATACCTCACTAAGTGAGGCAGTGTGACTTAATTTATCTGCAGCCTATCATTTATAACGTCTTCTCATATCAATTCACGATCAGTTTTCTCATCTTTCATTATTTCCTAATTACCATTTTCTAAACATCATCTTGATTACCAAAATATACGGAAATAACATTAACAATTTTAACATACAAAAATCACCTCAATAACTAACTACCATAATTAAATACAGCGGCTAGCTACAACATTTTCTTATTGGAATTCACTTACATCTTGTCTAGCTGTCCCGAGAGAAAACAAACAATGCCTCAAATATCGAACTTCGGTTTGTTCAATATTTCACTACCAGCAGACAAAAGGTGAGAGCTACGGTCAACCCGCATGCACTCGCCCTTCCAAATGTTCGAATGCAAGGTCGTCAGAGTCTGAATTCGATCTATCTTGCCAGAAGATACTTGAGTTAGCAACTCCTTGCTTCTCCTTCGATTGTTCAGGAAGGTGCTAATGCCAAAGTGGGTTTCGTAATTGACTCTGAGTAAGTCAGCTACTTTAGAGTAGTTCCCATTCGAATCTCATGATAGTACGTCAACCAGGACTGGTATGATTTTGAACATGCTGACGACGGCGTAAAAAAACTGTCTTCAGGTGTTCATTGTGTATACATGAGGGCCTTTCGTGGCTAGTTTGAAGGTTGTAGGTCCTATGTATATTTGAGCTTGGCTCGAAAGGAGCGAGAACCCGATTACGCAGACACCACACATACACCCTCATAATCAAATTGCACAGCATCTGAAATTTACTATAGTCAGTGACAGTGTTAAACTGGCTCTGGCGGAAAAAAGTCAATACTTAATAGCTATTAGGTAGAGATAAAATTCAGATCACCACCAACAACGTAGAAGCTGCGATCCTTATCTGCAATTGGCACAAACTGAACATCTGAGGCGGAATCCTATAAATGTTCTGGAGAGGCATACGACTCAGCAGATAGTCACCAGCTTGGAGGGCTCCTAACTAGAGGTTGTCACTCAGTCTTACCGCAGCTAATCAGAAAACTAAGCCTAAGTAATTTGGCAGGGACTCTCTTTCTTCGCGCTACAAGAAGTTTTGTGGATCAGCGCTTCAGTTAGGGAGCAACTATAACACCCGCTAACCTTCGAATGCTCCCGCCGAATGGAAACGAAAGTTAAAACTCGTGGGAAACAACCTAACTGGCTAATCTGGCTGGGTCTGTGGATAGCGTTCACGTCAGGCTGCTGGCGAATGCCTGTGACTGTGGAGCTACCTTCTTGTCGTTCTTCTCTAGTGTGTCCGATGACATTAACTCGACTCTCGTCGGTAGACGTTGATCTGATTCACAAGCTATTGATTACCTGAGAAAACAGCCTGTTGCTATTTGAATATCGGAAGCTTTGAACCTTGCTCAGATCTGTTATGCTTTGTTTGAGAGGGGTTTACACTGCGGCAAATCATACGTTCGAAAACACCGCTATCACCAGAGGCATTCCCGCAAGTAAGTTTTTAGTTGAAACACTTGCGATCAGCTTGAAATCCACTAAATCCTTGGTTTGGTAACTTTGGCGCCCGCTCTAAGCTTATCGCTTCGGTAGCAAAATCCTAATGAGTTTAAAACCTGTAACATCCCACTTGAGTGAACTCGGTAAACGGCATCCTACACTGGAGCTCCGAAATTTCTTCGACGGTCGAAAGGTCCCACTTACTAGAGTATGTTCATTCACGTACTTGAGTATATTCTCTGAAAATCTTTCTGCCCTTGTGGTCCCTGTGTTTCCCACAACATGTCATCCATCATAGCTTCCCCTTGACCACTCCACCCTATCCCTGCTATGGCAAAAGAAGCTAATACAGATCCCCGTATACGTTCCCAAAGCTTTAGATGCAGGAAATTGGGAACAAATCGTAACATTTCTATTGACAGCACTAAAACATCGAAGCTCATCGCTTATTTACTAGGACTCTGTCAGAAGCGTCCTTTCTGAAGAGAGCCTAGCATTAAGAAGGAGATTGACGGGATTAGAACAAGTAGGGTTGAAGAAAGATACGAGCGTTGACACCTTGGTTCTCAGCCTATTGCTACTCATTACTCTCAAATTTCTCTTCATGGTTCGGTGAAATTTGTACGCGCGATTGAGTATTACGTTAGTTATGTTATGTGCAGTCTATTCCATGTCACTACTTCACATTCGCCCGTTGGTTTTGCTAATGATACCGCCGCTATTCTACTATTCGAAGGTTGGGAAGTGATTGATGTCTACTTCGAAAGATCTTTTTGACATCCGGAGTCAGGACGCGTGTTACAGGCCCTTTATGTCCTCCCCTTTAGACACCCGTTCCAGGTTTTCTAGCTGCTCTGGTAGTGCCAAAGAACATTCTATTCTCTCTAGCATTTTACAACCTAAAGTGATTTAGAATGTTGTTAGTACTATCGGATTTTGACTCGCTGACTTATTCCGTGAAAATGGGAGAAATGACTAAAGACATCAAGTTCTGTTGCTGTTAATGTTAATTTTCCTTCCTAATAAAGTAATCACCTCCACATACCACTCCACTATGAAAAAATTATAATCGTTGAAGGCAATTTCTGACAACAATAAAGACCTGCTCTTCTATATAAACTCGGAAAAATCAAAACTTCAAGTCGTCTGCACTGCCTGACTGAAACTGTAAGTGTAAGAGAGCAAGCTTATCGACAAAGTTCAATTTATGAAGAGCTTACAGATTGTTGGTATTGTTCTCTAAAGCTACACTTGTTCTTCTAAAAGCATAATCTCATAAATCTCATTAAACTTAAAAATTATATTACGTCTCATACCATACATCAGTTGTTGGTGCCGCTCATTTCTTCTTTCTACCAAAAATGTTCCCAAAAATGGAGTTCCTCTTTGGCTTTTCAGTACCAGCATCTAAGCTTTTACTTCTTCTAACCTCGTCACTCTTTTGTCTTTGGATATCGCTAGTCTTTGATGATTTGACCGGACCAGAAGAGGGTTCCTCAAATTCCAACATTGACTTAACTTTCTGCATCGGGTAGGTCCCACCTGATGAATGACTTGAATTTCTTCTTGAAGAAACAGAAATTCTTGTTGGAGGGTTATTCATCCCTGGGTGTAAACTATCATTAAAAGTAACCTGTGTGGGTGTATACGGTTGTGGTTGGTTCGCGGAGTCCTGTCTTGAAACGCCCGTGGAGGTTGAGTTGTGTCTGAAAGTAACAATCGGTTGATGATCTTGCCCTTCATCCAACTGATCGGAAACGTTATTAACTTTCTGTTCGAAGTTGAAGTCCTCGTAATCTTCAACAGTTATACCGCCAAAGTTTGGGATTCTCAATTCAATCGCTGGGTGGCCTGCATTTTCAATCAACTGTTCAGGGATGATGACACTTGGAATTTTTAAGGTAATCAAGTAGATAGGCAACTTTTTTCTCTTCTTACCTTCTTCGAAGGTGATATTCAAATTTGACAGTAAGGAACTGACTAAGAAGACCTGAGGCAGGTAAAATTCAGTTGCATTTTTTACCAATGATTCCATTGAGTTATCTCTAATGAATTCAAAAGTAAAAGCAACTTTCAAATCAGCTTTATCAATAGATTCTAAATAATCGAAGATATAGCTCTGTAAGTTGCTTGAAGTTCTCGCAATATCTTTCTTCAAATCATCCTTGTAATCGTCATCTTCTTGAGCTTGGGAGATAATGATCAACTGGTCACCATCACGTAAAAAATTTTCCAAACACCAATCAAGCCCAGCCCAAGTGTGTTTTCTTCCACTAATGTAGAGCATAACATTTCTTAGGCTGTCAGGGACCTCATCTTCTTGCTTTTGACTCTTGATGTACTCATAGTACTGTTGATGCCTATAGGTTACAGAATAGCTATTCAAATTGGTTAAAGTCTTGGATTTTGCCTTCAGATCAGCAAGGGACATATCAATATTCTTGACCTTGTCATATCTAGTCTTACCTTGAAAGTTGTCCATGAGAGTGGGAAGATAAGCATCACCGTCAAATCTCAGCTTTTCCAAATCAACACCTAGACGGTATTGGGCATCTCTGGCAATTAGTTCTTCGTCAGTCATACCGACAAGCGACTTCTTTCTTGTTTCTTGTTCCTTTGTAGGCAGCTCAGGAACACTTCTTGGGACTTCAGGGTTTTTCAGAATGGAATGCTGGGGAGGTGGAGGGAGTTTGGGAGCCTTACGCTTTTTCTTGACCTCAGGGACGTAGTTACCATTTCCAATCCTATCAAAGGAGTTGAAAACCTCGTGGATGTCAGCATGTTTCCTCGTTGGCTCGTAACCGAAGTTTAAATCCAAGTTTCTCTTCTTTGTGCCTTTGGTGGTGTATGTAATCGATGTGCCATCGTTATATTGCGGTGGTACGCGTGGGTTTGTCTCTTCTTTTAAAGTGCCTTCTGGGGTAATGGAGTCAAATGAGACTCTTCGTTGGTACGCCAGCATGGTGTAGAGAGAGGGGGTGGTTGGGTAGTTATGTGTATAGGAGCGTGCAGCAGAAATAGCTGGTATAGGTGCGTTGGTCTAACTTCTCAAGTGTAAATCCGGTGATGTTAAAGGCAAAGTCTCGTGTTTCTGAAATGTGATGGGCCAATTCTCCTTAACAAAAAGTGTGATTTTCTCAGGGTCTAGGTACTAGAACTTTTGACGGAAATTTGACAACGTGGATCGCTGTGACAGGGAACAAGGGGCGCGTCGGTTGCGGGTTCAGATTATGTTGCGCGATTGGGACTGGACAGCGGAACTGGCAGTGGGCAATTTTACTGGTGCTGCTGAAATTGGGTATATTATTAGGACTAGACTTTTTAGACACAAACAGCAGCCTCACTCCTTATATACGCTGCCACTTTTCAGGGTCGCGATCAAGCAAACTGATCACTTTGCCTCTGCCAAGCTGTTCGCCAAAAAAAAGTCTAAGAGGTAACTGAAGGTGGATTTAAGGACGTCGCCGGACAAACTGATTAAGCAAAGTTGTAAGAGTTGACCTCCCTGTGCCCTAATTTACTGATGTACACTATAACAGTGCTCGGCCTCTATTGGCTGCTTTTATTTCTGTCCCTGCACAGCTACTTCTTTGAATTTCTCCCCAGTTTTGAAATTTTTGGTGTCACTCGAACTCGGGGATTACGTCCGAGGTTCATAGAGGAGGCTGAAGGTGAAGGAACGTTAACCACCATAATCCATAATGAAACTCTGGAATTTCCAGATGGCATGGCATTGGAGCAGACAGTTCGAGCTTGGCTGTTTGTTTGGTCCAGACCTTGTGCTCAAAATGCCTTGGTTTCGTGGTTTTGGCAGCCTTCTGTCTCTGTAGATTACAGTGTAAAGCCAAGCTTACCAAAATTTCCTTAATCAAGTAAGTAGCCCATCGTGTTCTCGATAAAGAAAGGCAACCTGATTTTACTACTTACGAGCTCTATAGAACGTCAAAATAACTCAAGGGTTTAGCCTTGGAACTCTAGCGTAGGAAATCGTATTAACTCCCTAGATCCGTCTACAAGGCTCAATCCCATCTGATCATGTAAGGTTGTGTATGTAAAGGTATATGTATGTCATTAAACTTGGTCTTCAATCCACCTCATTATGCAATTTGGAGGGAATGAACTCCCTGCCCTTTGGATGAAGACCATAAATGCTATTCAATAGGTTGTTGCTGAACCCGATATTTGATTGTAAACCTGCAGTTAAAGGCAATTTTCTCTGTGCCGGACCAGAGATTGATTGAGCTGGTGGGCTATGAGAAAATGATGCTTTTGGGGTCAAGGTGGGGTTTCTCTTTGTTCTTGGAATAGGTTTCGAATGTTGATTGTTTTGGAATGATGATACCTCTTGTTCTAATTGTCTGGCTTCATCAAATGCTTGTAATAAATATGGTAATTCATCAGTGATTGTTGTGGTTGCAGTCGTGTTCGAGGTGAACGTTCTTGTTAAGTTTGATGATGCTTCTGAATCTAATGAATCTCTTCTATGGCGATGGTGAGGTAAAGAATAATAATCCTCTGGTGTAAGTTCGTAAGAATTTCTTGATGATTCAGGTGACTTATAGAAATCCCTTCTTTCTTCCTCTTCTTGTCTTTTCAGTTCTTCCAGTTTCTTGACCGCTTCCTGATTCTTCAATTCCTGCAATTTAAGTTCCTCTTGTCTTCTCTTCTCCTCCTCTTGTTTTGTTAATTCTCTGATTCTTTCTCTTTCTTGCTCTTCCTCTTGCATTCTCTTCACTTCTTCTTCCTCCCATTCATTAATCTCTTCTTCGATCCAAAAACTAATACGAACTGATTCATACATCTTTTCAACGTCTTTTAAGATTTCCAGACATTCTTCAATCTGTGATGAATCCTTCTCTAGAACAGCTTGATCTAATTGCTCGATCAATGTAGATACAAAGTTTTTGTAGGAGTTCAAGGTCGACTGATAATCAGTATTGTCTGGCACCACCATATTCTCTTCTGTTCTCTGAAAGTTCTCCAGTATAATAGACAGCTCGTTATAGATGATCAATAACTTTGCCTTTGTGTAGATAACTGACAGTTTCTCGCTTATTGATGATTTCAAATTCAAAATCTTGAAATAAATCTTCAATACCAAGCACCCTGGATCACTTAAATATTCATCAATAGAGAACTTTGATATCTTCACCTTCAGCACTTTGATATCAGCACTCTCTAAACTTGTAAGATCTTCATCAATGACAAGGGATTTCTCAATGCAAGCCTTAGCGATGCTTATATCAAATTTCCAGTTATCCAAGCCATCCTTGAAGTTCAGATCAATTGAAGTTTCTAGTGTCTTGAACTCCCATCCAGCGAGTCTTTCCACTATCTTAATCAGGTTCTTGTAAGTCTTCAGCGATTTATGGCACACTTTATTAATCGGGGAGTACCTTTCAGGGAAAGTCTTCGTAAGTTCATAGATCTCCTTCAAATTCAAAGGGGAGTCGTCTTCATCATTCTGTAACCCGCTGAAAGTAGCAAGAATGGGATCAGAGTATTCTGATGCCACTAGGGAGGAGTTTGATTCTTCAGGTTTAGGCTGAACAGTGGATTGTTTATTAGAAGATAATTTATAGCTGGCTTTGGCCTTGGAAGTAGAAGCCTTTTTAGGCTTAGACCTGAACCTGGACTTTTGGTGGTAGGAGGACATGTGTATGGGCCGTATTTAGAGTGTGTTGAAGGAGCTTTGGTGGTTTGTATGGGTCTGTGGTGGAGGTGATGAGGGGTTTTCAGCGGTACCTTTTCTTTTTAGAGTTCCTTGTTTTTGTTTTCAGATCTGATGATTTTAAAATTTCAGATTTGCTAGACCACGCTAGTCCCGTGATCTCGAAATCTAGTCCCAAAGATTCGGAACTAGTCCCCACATTCCAGTCCCGAAATCCATTCTGCCAGACATTTACTTCGAACGAAAAACTTATCAAAAGGAAATGTTGAAATATAGAATGGTAAATAAATCATCAAGATGACGAGTTTCTTAATCAAGCGTCTAGCTTTGAAATTTTTTGGCTCCTGAACTGACTGGCTGTTCCCCGTATCTTTCCCATGGTTCTCTTAGAATAAAGAAAGCGCTTCTCAACTTCACGCCATATATATCCAGTACTTCTTGTTGCAGGAGATTCCAGCCTAATAACAAAATCTATTAACGATCGTAGCAAATAAGCACTCAAATCGCAGTCATACGAAGTTACGAGTAATCAACACTCATAGGGCGATCTATTGCCTATCTACAAAGAAAACTTTTGATCATAGACTTAGAAGTCCCGCAAAGAGAGGACAAAAACTGTGTTACACTTACATCTGTTTATTCAGCCCGGCCACTGACAATTCCATAATCTAATATGTATTTCCATAGCAACATCATCATTAGTAGTCCACTCTAAGCTTATTGACACTATGCCGACAGACGCGAAGCGTATCGAGGCACACAACGAAGCCAAAACTTGAGCTCTGCGGATGTAGCTAGGGGAAATCTTCAGCTCGTACCAAAGATGACTGCATGAGCCGTAAAGTTAAGTCATTCTATTGTTCTCTCCAGCCAATTGGTCCCATGGACTATTTTAATTAAAGAGACTAGACCCGGTATAAGCAGCGTAATGCGCAATTTTGGGGTGGGCACCGCGAATTATACAAAAACAATAAAAACCAGAATCCGCGAAAAAAAATACCCAGCCCACAAAAAGGTTGTGGAACAACTTAGCAAAAGTTTAGCACAAAAGAATCTGCAATCAAGCTAGCTTTCCCTGCTCATTCTCACCTCTGTGGTTTCTGTTGCTGCTGCTCAAAACAACCAAAAGTTCATTCACTTACATCTCAACCCGGCTCATACCGCCTTTTGCCAGCAAAATCACCAACATTTTCCTCAACTGTTATCAATCCGATTTCGTGTTTTAGTTGTAGGCAAACTTGCTGTTTAGCGATAAAACACAGTCCTCATTCACACCAACAGATCCCATGATGTCTGACACAGATTCTGTAAAGATTTCACGTGTTAGTCAAGAAGTTGAACCACAGCCTGAACCGGTTCAGAATAAGATTGCCGAAAGCAATCAAACGCAGAATAATGAAGATGTTGAGAGCAGGAGAAGTTTGGAAGATGAAGATCCAGACAGGACGATATCTTTGGTCAACTCTCAGGCACACCAGCCGTCTATGATAGAGACGGATAGTGTAACCTCAACCATCAAAACGAATCCGAACTCTGTCAGTTCAAAATCGGTCGTTCAAGATGAGGATTCTAATGATCCAACTCCGTCCTCAACCATTAGTAAATCAAATTTATCTACTCACACTACACAGAAAAAGAAAGAGCTAATGAGACCGTTGTTCTCAAGATCCAGTACTACGGACAAAGTGAATAAAAACGGTGGTAACAAAACAATGATTGTGGAAACTGAGACAGTGGATGCCTCCAATGTCCCCTCCGTTACTTTGCCAATTGGTGGCCAAATTAACAATGACATCATGACAAACACACAAACTTTGGCTGCCAATTTAGCTTCATTAAGAAGCAAAAAAAGTACACTTTTTGTTGACCAACCCTCACAAACCTCATCAAACGCCCCAAACACATCCTCAAATAGTGTGAACCAGAATGAAGAGGGTGATAATGTGAGTGTGAATGGATCAATTAGAAATTTGAACAAACGTCTAGCCCAAAGTGACAGTCAATCCCATACAAGTATCACCAACAAGCCTACCACTACCAAGGCTGACTTCTTTGCTGCCAAAATCGCTAATGCTGTTGGTGATGCCTCTGATTCCGACTCTGAAGAGACCTTTGTATACGAAAGTGCTCCAGATGCACTTAACACTGCTCCCAACACGCTTCCTACCAATAAGACGATCACTTCTGCTACTCTGAATAATCCAATCACTTTGAGAAAGTTGAATCAAAGAAACCTTAGTATGCCAGTGACTTCATCAAATTTACACAACTTTTCCAGTAACAATGATGATAACTATGTTCTGCCTCCCAGCCATCTACAAAATAACATTACTAATAGCATCAAAGAGCAAAGTGACGATCACTCGATTGATTCTGACGGAATCAGCTTCCAAAACACTGATCAGGCTCTAGAGATGGAGTTAGATCAGCAATCATTGGTCTCTCAACATATCCACAACCAAAGTTCGAAGATTGGCTCGCCTAGTTCTACGATCCATATCATTAACCATGACAATCTTCAGACTCCAATCCAAGTCGGGTCAAACAACTCTTCACAATCTTCCCAACAGCCACACTATGTTGCTAAATCAAGTTTGGACCCTTCCTCTAGTTCTATATCTGGTGCCAAGAAAGCCTTCACCAAGCTCAATGGTGAAGATCATCTGAGAAAGACTAGCAACATGAGTCTGGCTAATCCAAGGCCACAGGCACTAGTCAATAATCACAATCAACTGAGAACAACCACCTCTAAGCTATTTGACAAAAAAGGCGGTTCTCTGCGAAGATACTCTGGTGTTCCTGATGATGTTAACATTGAGGACTACATTGATCAGTATGACGAGGAGAATGATATTGGGGTCGATGAGTACAGTGACACTTACGACTATGACGATTATGATGACGAAGATGAATTGACTCCTTTGAATGTCAACATTGCGAATAGCAAGCTGAGAAATAAGATGGCTAGTCACTATTTTAACAAAAGAAGTTTTTCAACTTACAAAGCTACTGATTCCAGTGAGAATCCGCAAGATTATGGTGCCTTAAACAACAAAGATGAGGGTAACTTCTTAAATCCTAACAAGGTCAAACCACCAAGAAGACACAAATCTAGAAGTCAACAAAGATATCAACAAACCTATTCACCACATAATTTCAACAACAGAAGAAAAAATAGCAGCTTACAAACTTTTAAGAATGTCATATTTATTTCAGTTTTTGTCTTTTTACTGGTCTCTTTTGGTTTCATCATCGGTTTTCTGTTGGCCACAACAAAAGACCTCCAGGACGTCAATATCACCTCCATTGAAGATGTCGTTGTCACGGTCGATGAACTTGTTTTCGATGTTAACGTCGATGTTTTCAATCCAGGTTTTGTTGCCATTGAAACCAATGACATTGAACTAGATGTCTTTGCTAGAAGTTCATATCTGGTGAAAGATGATTACAAAGTCCCTATTTTTGTTGATGAGAATGACTCCTCGTCTGTTCAAACCATTCTTCTTGGTTCCATTACGGAGTTTGAAACGCCCTTAAGATTTGAGAGTGGATTTTTCAATAGAAATAACTCTACATCTAAATCTACTGTCAAACTTTTGCATCCTGGTCAAAATTCAACTGATTCTGATTCTGGTGGTGATTCTAATGGTAATCATAAAATTGAGAATGACACTGACAAATGGAAAAAGGTTATCAATAACCCATTTGATTTGATTGTGAGAGGGCGATTAATCTATACCTTACCGTTTGTTCATACTGAGAGATCCGTTTCCGTGACAAAGACTGTTTCTGTCAATCCTTCAGCAGATGAAATAATAGCACATTTGATCTGAACTCAACCTCTAGCTACTTTAATATATTCATTCGCGCTCCCCTTTTAATATTTGCTACCCATTTAGCCATCATTATTTATAGATAAGTACAGTTGGTTACGAAAAAAAACATTATTTATCTACCAATTTAATCTTGTAATGGGTAATTTCATTATAAAAGACGTCTCATGAGATCTTGCATCTCTATATACAATCTGCAACAGCTATTTACATTTATAGATGCAAAAGAAGAACGATGAACCTAGTAAGATAGACTTCTAGATCTATCGATTGATGAACCAGCAGCTAATTTTTTGTCGTTAACTTTAACGATTAGTGATCTCAAGACACGAGGATCGGCCTTAATTGTCCTTAGAATTTCGGATTGCACTGGAGTACTAGCATCGAATAGCATTAAAAATCTATGACCTTGAAAATGACGCTCTTGATCTTTACTGATGATCTTTGGTAAGTTTTCCCTACCCAAAGATTGAATCTTTCTAACAACACCTCTATTCTGAATGATAAGTTTCCCTATCGTGGATGCCACTTCCTTGGCTTCTAGGGTATGTGAGACAGGGTTTGAGATACGTGCAATGGCAACCAGTTCATATAACATCCTTCTATTAACTTCAAATGATCTGTGAACTGATAAATAAAGACAATTTGATACTACTTTAATATACGCCTAGTACTAATTTTTTGTCGGTCAATTTTTTTGGCTCGCGAAATTATTTACCCGGCTTGGATTTTATGTGCCACTATTGATGAAAAGAAACAGTACAATGAGCAAATCGGTTAATATTTGGCGTGTTCAGAAGTCCTTTACAAAAATGTTCTTTCTGAGAGTTAGTCTCATTGTAGTATGACTAGAAATATACCACTTAAAAAATTTCGCATTAGTGTCGATTAATTGAATATTTATATTGATTTATATAACTAATTATTATGTTGAAATTTAAAAATTAAAATTAAAATTCATTAGATCGTACAGCAAATAAATCATTTTTGGATAATAATGTCTGATTTCTAATAATTAGATCAAATATAATTTAATTAGTCAGTCAGTGCCTACATAATGGATAGTTCAGACGTCAAGTTATAGTGATTAGTGATTAGATGCATCTTAACATCCGGCCATATAAGCTAGCTTACTGGATCTCACGTAGCGTTATGTTTACATCTGATCTCTCTGTAATAAAACTGTTGTAACTAGTGCTATCAATTGATGTCGATCTTGTACGACTTTATGGTAAAAAGGGGAAGAGGACCTCAAAGTTGAACTTCAAACAAATTAACGATGACTTCAGCCTTCCCCTACTTCTATTTGTTATTGCGCAATGTCCGTTCTCCCCTTTCGTGACTTTGTGAGTTCTTTTGCTTCCCCAAATCTCTTTGTGCTAAATTAGATTATAGAACCTGTCAGAAGCCCGCGAAAAAGATTAGTTAATTTCCGCGAAAAGACGTGGAGAAAATGACAAGCCTAGATTTCAAATAAGCACTAAAAAGAGGCCCGATGACGTCAGGGGAGCCTTTTCGCGGATAAAAAGTGTCGGGGTTTTCTTATCTGTCAATTTCATTTAGTGATCATTCTTGCACAAATGTGGAGATTTTGCATGAGCACTGACGTTATCAGCTGGGGGCAACAAAAGTTGGGCGATTTGAGGAGAAGAAGAAGGTGATGATGCAATCTGCGTGCATGGAGATTCTTATAAATACCGGTCCTGATCCTCATTTCGATTTGACAACTAAGATTTCCTCTTCTAATTGTCAACTACTTTAACTTCCAATTCAACACACATAAACTATTACTATTCACATAATGAGCGCTAACTTCTTTAAGAACTCTTCATTAGGCTTTATCTTGGGCGCTGCCGTACCAATTTTCTATACAAATGCCTATCTATCAAACAAGACTGAAAATGATATTAGAGAACTAGACTTGCTAAAGAAGATGGTAAACTTTCTAAACTGGCAAGTCTACAAATTGGAATCGAAAGGTGAAAGAAGAGTATTGAATAGTGAATCATACAAAGATGGTCTATACTGGGCTGGCTTCTAGTTATTGACTTTGATTTGCCATGAAAGCATTGCCCCGATTACTCAAATACCATGACAACATTAGATCATTAAATATGAAATGACTCTTGTGTTCGTTCTAAGCTGGTTCTGGAATTCAGGTTATTGTTAGCCCTTGAGCAATTGACTTGTTCAATTAAGCTTATGAAAAACTTTGGAGTTAAGATTAGTCATTTTATTTTGGTTTTATTATTCTTCTTAATATCGTTCTTTGATATTCAACATTTGTCACGTCGGTTATACACAAAAATTGAGTTTAATGTGTTGCCGGCCGTTCATTTCGATGCTTAGCTGGTTCTACTTCGATGATACCAATATTGCAGGTTTCATTTTTTCCTACATTTTTTACTTTCTTTTTTTTTGTTTAGATGAATGCAAAAGCTTATGTTATTCGTTTACTTCTTTGTAACGTGGCGTTCTTTAACTTTCCTTGCCATGTCTCGTAATTCCAAGATAGATTTAGGAATTGTACCTTGAGATTGGTCATCTGGTAAATTTGCCCCTGAAGTTGACGATGATGCTAATGATGATGCAATTGGGGAAACTTGAGGCTTTAGAAATTGTTGAGAAATTGGTCTCTTCAAGAAATCATCTGATTTATTTTTTTCAAAAGTAATGTTGGATAAACTTGAAATGCTAGAGGAGTCATAATAAGATGGTGTCTGAACTCTATCACTTGACTTCGGTCTTGGAGTTGAATACACTGTGATTTTTTTAGTCGGTTCACTTGACAATAACTTTGGCAATTGCTTAAATTTTGGTGAGGCTTCAATGTGGGGTTTAAACTTTTTGATAACTTTGTCATTAACTTTGAAATGTTCTGTATAATCAACTTTAAGTGGATCAATGTTCATCTTTGGATTTTTGTATTTGTAATTTATCTCACCTCTTTTACTTAACTTAATATTGCCGACTCTATTCAACTGAGACTGAATGTCATCGAATTTCAAAGATGAGGAGACCTTGATAAATTTAACACTAATGATGTTATCATTGACGATCTTCGGAACAATAGATTCAAGATTCAGATTGTTTAAGTCCCAATAGATGACAATGATCTCAAAATTGAAGTTGGAATTCAATTCAATACCTTTGATCAATTCTTTCAGAATTTGGAGTTGTTTAAAATTATCGATCAAATTGAAAACCAGTAGGTTAACATCTTGGAAGAAACTTGAGTCTATCTTGCTAATCTTCGTGATTTTCAACTTCTTATCGATACTAATGTTGATCAATCTTGAATTGTTTGATAGTTGGAATTTCTTATTCAACAACTTAGAAACGATGGAATCCTCAACGTAGATCAGGATATTATATATGGGAAAACTGGACCCAGACAATCGGTCAATCAATAACTCTAACTTAAATGGGGAAATATCAATCTGTGGTTTAGCATGCTTCGGTACCTTGATAAGGGACGTTGAAGGATCAACCGTGGCGACCTTTGGTCTCTTCCTTTGGACAGCTGGAATACCCCACGTCTTGGAAGCTTGAATGAATTCTTCTCTTTTTCTTTTCTTCAATTCTTGCTCATGTTGTAATTTCAATCCAATTTGTGAAACTGTGTGAACCAACTTCTTTTTCAATCGTCTCTTTCTAAACAGTTCGGACATAATTTCCAACTTCTCAACGTATATCACTTCATTGACGAAGGCTTCATACAACCCTTGACTGAAATCATTCAACAGTTTAGTTTTTTGTTCTCTCTTTGCAATTTTGGCTTGTACAAGTGGACCCAACAGCTGATGAACTTGATCTTTGACAACTGTCTTGACTAGATCATCACTAATTTCCTTGCTGAGACCTGCAACCAGGTTTTTCTTCTGTTCTTCCTTCTGTTTTTTTTTCTCTAATAGTTTTTGTTTCTGTTCTTCCTCTAATCTCTTTCTCTTTTCAGTTTCTTGCATTCTTTTCGACTCTTCTTCTTGCTGTCTTTTTATTTTCAAATCTTCTTCTTGTTGTTTCTTTCTCTTCAACTCCTCTTCTTGTTTAGCCCTCTGTAATTCCTTCTCTCTTAATTCGCGTCCTTTATCACCATTTGTAGTTGATGTTTGTGGAGCATTGAATGAAAATGAACTTGAAGTGCTATTCAATGTTGAAGGATTGCCAAATGCAGATACCGTAGATGCTGGAGCAGCTGACTGGCCAAAGAGTGATGAAGATGGTACCTGACCAGAGGCTGAAGTTGGTTGGTGAAATGCTGAAGTTGGTTGGTGAAATGCTGATGTTGATTGGCCAAAGGCTGACGATGTTGGGCCAAAAGATGATGGTTGCTGACCAAATGGAGGCGTTGAAGTTGGGACGCTTGAACTTGAATGTTGACTTTGTTGATTTGATTCAAATTTGACAGAGCCGACTATTGAGGCACCATCGTTTATCAGCTGTTGGTATGATTGGACTTTGAAGTCTAGTTTGTCTGAGTAAAACTGTCTCAATGGTTTTTGGTCTGGAATTAAATGCGAGTTGTGCGTCAGAGCTGTGATACTAACAGATTCGACGCCGTCAAGAGTTTCCATAGGCAGCCCATAATAGTCGAAGAATTCAATAGCGTCATGTTTATCGTTAAAACTCAGCAACTGTTGGATAAATGCTAGTGGGTAAGGCTTGGACTTAGTATGAATAGCCTTTTTGATCGATTTCAAAGCGTAGAATCGTATCTCGTTTAAATGAATTTCCAGTAGGTATGACATCAGCACAGGTACTTTACCTTCGTTAAGCAACTGGAAAAAGCTTTGATAGAAGTTCAAGACATTCTCACTTGGTTTAAAACCCCTCTCAATAATATTCATGGAAGTCAGGTTTCTCAATTGCAAGGCTAATTGGACTCTTTCATCCTGTAAGATATCAATGGATAGAGTTTGGATTTCTCTTTCAAGTTCTGGATCACGTAATTGACTGAGTAGATAATACGCCCTGAATTCAGCCTCATTTGGTGACTTGATGCCTCTCGATCTGTACTCAGCATACATCTCTGATAACGTCTTCAGAGCTTTGTTCATCTGTTCTAACTCTTGCTGTTGAGAATACGTCGTATTTGTCTTTGCCATGATGTGTAGGGTTAAAATATGGATTCTCACAATTCTTTCAGTGCACTCCATCGCCTCAGGACCCGAATAATTCTGATATGTGAAATCTTGACGAATAGATCTTGTTCTATCCCACAAGAATGACTGGGCATCTGGAAGTTCACCCAAAATTTCATTTACTAAATAATTCAAAGTATGCTCCAAGATTTGAGGTGGTCTAACATCAGATGGTAATGGTGGTGGTTGACCAGCAGCAGGTCTTGAGAATGCTTTAACTGCTCTTGCCTTTGAGATTCTTCCTGAGTCCTCCTTTTCATACTTTCTAACATCATTCTCTACAGATCTTCGTACTCTCTCATAAACCGGACACATATCATGACAAGACCCTTTGAAAATGATAGCATCTTCCAAAGATCTTCTTATGTTCTCATTATCGACCAGTCCCTTCTTCTCCATGACCTCTCTTTCCTGTTCCCTGAACTTCTGAAACTCTTCATAGATGGACGTTAGATCTGATGCAGATTGCTCCAAGGACAACATCTTGTTTTGGTTCTCCCTGTCCCAATCATCGATATTAAGGAAGTCATCGGCATTCAATGTAGGCGATTGGTAGATTAAGAACTTGGGCAGTGGGCGTATAGGGCGTTGTATTTGTTGGAATTGGCTAAAGTTACCACCAAAAGATCCTATAACTTGATCCAGCTGGAGTTCAGCGCCTGTGAGTGTGGATGAGACAGCTTGCGATGCAGCAGCAGGTGAAGCCTTAGTATTGGGTATCATGGCTGGTTCAACAGGATCGGTAGACGAAGGTTTTGCCTGATTAGCGGCTTTCCCAAAGTTTTGTGATGGGTTCTTCTGGAAAGGATTCCTCTTCTTTTTGTCAAGCTTCTTGCTATTACCGCCATTTCCGACGGGCTTCTGGCCTTGATGCTGTTGGAAAGCCAACATGGTGGAGCGCAGAGGAGTGTACCAGGGCTATATTTAAAGGTGTTTGAAGAATGTCGAACGACGGTTTCTATTTAGATACACTTAGTTTTTGTTTATTTACAGCGACCAACGCAAAGACAGCTTTTTCGCGAAAACGTTTGATAAGCAGTTCAAAAGTACGTATTACTGTGGAGAGTATAAAAGAGGCAGAAAGTGAGCCATGTTTCACCAGCTGGTGGCACTCTTAGAGTTCGAAGTTACCATAAAGCGTACTACAAGCGATGTGAGTGTCATGATTAGTATTGTTTGTTTCAAACAAGTCCCTTCTCTATCTCAAGTTTTATCTTCATTCTTTCGTACCACTGTTCCAAACTTTCCCCTTCATTCTGAATTGCTATTATGTAGATACTCATATTATCGAAACCATTCCCTGTCTGTTGATTGCATAGGTTATCTAATGCATTGTTGAATATCTTGTTGATGACTTCATCGAGACTCACTCCTAGAGCTAAATGGTGTCTTATGTACTGTATCAAATCATTGTTGGAGTAAACTTCGTAAATGCCATCGCACGCTAGCACTATGAATTCATCGTTCTCAGCAATTTTGTGATATATTATATCTGGCTCCACAGTGACGGCCGTTTCATGAAATGTAGTGGTCTCTTGTTTGAGTGACGATTGTGACGAGGATGTCGAAAGCCTCCTTGTTGTCAAGTTCTTGAAATCAAAGTCCCCAAAAGCTCTGGATAATGCTAATATGCCGTTGACTCTATTGAATTGAACACTGTTTCCTGAATCGTTGATCCTCATCAGCTCACCAACATAGTTTGGTTTGTGATCGAATGACAAGTTTTTGACATGACCATTCGTTGAAAGGATGAGTCTCGAATCTCCAACGTTAATTGAATATAGATGCTTGTCATCTATTACGAGAGCAACAATGGCAGTGGACCCACTTCTGTTATTATAATGTGCAAAATGTTTAAATAGCTCTAAATCAGCGTCAAAGAAAGCATTGGTGACGCGATGTTGAATCAACCCTTGTACGGTATTAAACGTCTTTCCATCGTCTTCTTCAAGATTCTTCACTATTATAGGGAACAGTTCCTCACTGATAAAACTGGATGTCTCTTTACCACCATGGCCATCAAAGATACCAAATAGTTTGACGTTGATCTCCCTATCTTGAAGTTTCACTTTATCGTACTCCATGAACTTGAAAGCGTCCTCCTGGGATAGCCTGTAGCCCTGCGTGGACCCCAGAGCATGAGAGAACTTAGGGTGCTCTGTAACATAGATTTCATGCGGCGATGAGAAGAATTGACCCATTTTTAGCCTGGTTTTATCTGACTTATTTTGAGATCTGGCTTGTTGATGTGGTCGTGTGGATTTTCTTAGTTTTTCTAAAGAGGAGCTCTGGAAATTAAAAGTGTCAGATATAGATGGCAAGTCAAGAGAGAAGATTAGGGGAATCAGTGTTAATATTGGGGAACGAAATGGATCTTACTAGTGGAAACTGAGTACAAGGGTAACAGTTTGTCTACTATAGTCTTTATATATGAAGACCTCCATTGAAAGTCACGTGATTAGAGCTATAAGTACTCATAACTCACACAATTTGATTTAAATTCACAAGGAGACAAAACAGCATGTCTTAGAGAGGTACAAACGGTGCAATTGAGCCCCTTCACTACGAAATTCTTCTCTATCTGACTTTAATTTCAGCGGTCTATTTTTAAATGCTTCTCGCCCAAGCAACGTCCAACACAAAGACAAAATCGTTGTGGAAAATTTTGACGGCAAAAAAGTTTCTCCTTAAAAAACATTCAACTTGGACACGAACCATTGTCCTAGGCGCAGTTATAACGACACATAACGGGGACAAAATGAGCAATAACAAGTCCTCCTTCACCACCACACATGGGAAGAACCCCAAGCAGATCCATATCGCCCATAGACGCTCTCCCAGCGAGTTAACCAACCTAATGATTGAGCAAATCCAGCTACAACGTCAACTGGAGCTAGTCCAACAACAGCAGCAGCAAATCCTCCAACAACAACAGCAGCAACTCAATGCCAATCCACCTCCACAATTCAACCATAGAAGAAACAACTCCAATACCCACAGAAGGTCTCAGTCCTCTGTCACCGGTGCAATGGGTTCCTTCCAGCTACCTCAACAACAACAGTCCAATTTGGCCCCTCCTCCAAAATTGAACCCGGCTCAAGGTCACAACAGAAGACACTCCCTGGGATTAAATGAGGCAAAGAAGGCCGCTGCACAAGTCCAAGCCCAAAGAGCCGGTAAAGAGATTGAAGTTGAGGACGTTGACGCCCCCCCTTCTACCGTTCAACAACCTCCTTCCGGGTTCAAATTTCCATCCACCCCAATTGAGTCTCCCTTACAAAGAAACACCTCTACACATGGCCGCTCAAGATCAATGGCCAATCAAGCTTCTCCACAAAGAAGCTTTCAATTCCCACCTCCAAAGTCCCCAACTGTCTCTGGTGCCCCGGGTCAGTTTTTAAACCCTAATGATTTATTACCTCCACCTCCTCCACAGCAACCAAACTTTCATGAACGTCGCTCTTCAGGCCATTATAGATCAAACTCACGTAATAACAACTATGATATCAACTCGAATTGGAGAAGACAGCAGTCTCCTTCAAGAGGTGGCTACAATGAGGAATCTACTAATTCATCCCCATTTGTGCCGGGACACAGATCAAGAAACTCGCACGGTGGTAATAACTCATCCATTTCTTCCATCACTGGGTTCCAAAACCAATCAGGATCAAATATTGGGCCAGGTGGTAGAAAGTCATTGTTTGCTCCTTATTTGCCACAATCTTCCATCCCGGAACTCGTCGCCGAAGGTCGTTTGGTGGTTGGTACTTTAAGAGTCAACAAAAAGAACCGTTCAGATGCTTATGTCTCCACTGATGGGTTATTAGATGCCGATATCTTCATTTGTGGTTCCAAAGATAGAAATAGGGCTCTAGAAGGTGATCTAGTCGCTGTGGAGTTATTGAGTGTGGATGAAGTTTGGTCAAGTAAACGTGAAAAAGAAGAAAAGAAGAGAAGAAAAGACAACAATCACAATCCAAGTGAATCAATTTCCTTAGAAGATGTTCATAATGATGCTTCAACCCATACATCTAATCAACAACCATCTACAAACAATTCATCTGGCTCAAATGTCACTGAAACTAATGATGAATCAGAACATCCAGGCTTGAAGAGAAGAGGGTCATTAAAGCAACGTCCAACATTGAAGAAGAATGATGATGTGGAAGTTGAAGGTCAAAGTCTACTACTTGTTGAAGAAGAGGAGATTAGTGACGAATACAAGCCTTTGTATGCTGGTCATGTTGTTGCTGTGATTGATCGTATCCCAGGTCAACTATTTTCTGGTACCTTGGGTTTATTAAGACCATCACAAAATCAACAGCAAAAAGAAAACCAACATCATCAAAACAAGCCAAAGATTGTTTGGTTCAAACCTACTGACAAAAAAGTCCCATTGATTGCAATTCCAACTGAACAAGCTCCAAAAGATTTTGTTGAAAGTGTTGACAAGTACACTGGGAAATTGTTTGTCGCTTCTATCAAGAGATGGCCAATCACTTCGTTACATCCATTTGGTACTTTGATTGGTGAACTAGGTGAAATGAACAACCCAACAATCGAAGTCGAAGCGATCTTGAGAGATAACAATTTTATTTGCGATGAATATTTGGTTAACAACAAGAGAGTTGGCTATGTTGAAGATGCTGAAGAACGTGATGACTTTGAACTGATTGAATTGGATCTAGAAGAAGAATACAAGAAGAGAAGGGACTTCACAGATGAATACGTTCTGGCTTTGAGTGAAACTGGTGCATTGTCAGATTCAGCTATTCATGTGAAGAGACTGGATGAGGGCAAAATTGAACTAGGTGTTCACATTTCTGATGTTACTGCATTCATCAAAGAAGGCTCCAACCTGGATAAGAATGCTAGAAAGAGATCAACTTCTGTTGTATTGGCTCAAAAAGTGGTGCACTTGCTACCGAAGAAGATCAATGAGTTACTGAGTTTTGAAAAGAACGCCAAGAATCTAACACTATCCATTTGTTTTGAAATCGATACCAACAAGTTTGAAGTTGACAACATTTGGATTGGTGAATCTTACATCCAACCAAAGATCAAGTTGAGCTTTGATGAAGTTGACCTCATCTTGAACGATTCTCACGAGGCAAATGAAATCTCAAGCGCATCAAAGGACTACGTTAAGACTATTTCGTTAATTGCCAGAGAATTTAGACGTCAAAGATTGGAAAACCCTAACTTGAGCATTGAAACAAACTTGACTCTACTGGACCAAATTGATGATGAGAAGATTAGATTGCATCTGAACTTGTTCAAGACCAACTTGAGTTACAGTGTCTTGAATGAGATTTTCTTGAAAGTCAACAGTACAATTGCTCAAAGAAACTATGCCATCTTGGGTGATGGTGCTTTCTTAAGAAGACAACAATTACCAACTTTAACAAAGCTTGAATCATTCAAGAAAAGAATTTCCAATTTCAAAGACGAAGATGGAAAACCGATTGTCATTGATACCACTTCAAACTCCAACTTGATCAACTCAATATTGAACATCAAGAATGAAACTATTAGACAGTCTGTTGAGATTCTGTTCTATAAGACTTTATCGAGATCGAGATACTTTATCGCTGGTAAAGTTGAACCTGAAAACTTTGGCGCCTTCTACTTTAATCTACCTTTGTTCACTCATTTTACATCACCATTAAGAAGATATTCAGACTTTATTGTTCACAGACAATTGAAATTGGTTTTATCAGATAAGGAAGAGAAATCTGCCTCAGAAGAGGAAATTGAATCTTTGAAAATGACTGCTGAGTACTGTAACTTTAAGAAGGACTGTGCGAAAGGTGCCCAAGATCAATCCATCCATTTGATTCTTTCAAAGACCATTAATGAGATGTCCAAGAATACCGGACAATTGATTGTCGAAGGTTTCATCTTACAAGTTTATGAGAGTGCCTTCGACGTGTACATTCCAGAATTTGGTATTGAAAAGAGAGTCCATGGTGATCAATTGCCATTGAAGAAGTGTGAATTTGACAAGAAGAGAAGTGTCTTGGAGTTATACTGGGAAAAGAATGTTGATTCAGCCACTTTTACACCAGAAGATGAAAAGAATAATCAATTGAGTTATAGAAGATCTATCAAGAACAAATTCCAAATTGGCGCTAATGAAATCGCCAGGGTTTTGAGTCAACGTCGTGAAAAGAATGTTTCTGAAGAGTTGAGCTCCGACTTATCTAAACTGAAATTAGAACCACCAACAATCTATAGAACGAATGAAGATTTACAAGAATTCTTCAAAAACTTGAAGTTGAGAAGAGATGATACCAACGGCGATTACATTCAAGAAATCGCCGAACTAAGCAAGATTCCAATCTTGTTGAGAAGTGAGATCGGTATGGCATTGCCATGTTTAACTGTTCATGCTTTGAACCCTTATATTAATGGATGAGAGAGTCATTGTTATTCTTGATTATTTCTGTAAGTTTCGTTTACAACACATGCTCGCCGGGGACGGTAGTTGGTCTTCATAATGCAATTACGCTTATACTTGGGCAATTGACGGTTTTGTAGTGGCAGGATGGGTGGAATAAACTGATCGCGACGAAATTACTGAAACCCTCTCGAAGGGTCTTTCCGACGTACTAGTGGTGTCAGATTCAAAGCAACGTAGTTGACGGTGCGATGGTATAGAGACAAAGCAAAGCTTAACCCATTGCTGGTTATCAACAACTCATGTTTGGTCGCCATCTGCTTGTCTCATTAAAGGTAGATTACTATTGACGCACTGTTTAAACGAGGTTTATCTCATGAAGTACCTTATATGACTACATAGCCAATCAATAACATCTACACTGTTTTTTCTTTCCTTGTACTCTTTAACGGTAGCGGTAAGTTTTGAGCTGGGAATTATCATCTACAGCTTCACGAAATACCGAATAATTAATCACCAAATCATTCGGCGATGGGTTGTCAACTACACCAAATCGTTAAAGCAATTCTTTTCTCCTTGTTAAATTCTCAAAATTCTATAATATAACTAAAATACGAAACTGAAATGGTGGAGATGCTTCAAGCATCAATCAAGTTCTCTTCAGTTCTCTTGGCTTCAGCTTCATCTTGTTTAACTTCTTCATTGACATCAGCTGAACGATCGTAGAATTCAGCTAAGATCTTTGGACTGATTCTGTTTAACATTTCCTTTGGATAGATTCTCAATAATGACCAAGCTTGGTCCAAACTTTCGAAAATAGTTCTATTTTCATAAGCACCTTGAGAGATAAAGGTCTTTTCGAATTTTTCCAAGAATTCCAAAGATAGTTTATCTTCGGTAGATAGGGCTTCTTCACCAACAACGGCCTTCATGGCAGCAGCATCTCTACCAATGGCATATTTAGCATACAATTGATTGGAGACATCACCGTGATCCTTTCTGGTCATACCTTCACCGATGGCACTCTTCATTAATCTTGACAAAGATGGCAAGACATTGATTGGTGGACTAATACCTCTGTTGAACAGTTGTCTATCGACTGAGATTTGACCTTCAGTGATATAACCTGTTAAATCAGGGATAGGATGTGTAATATCATCGTTAGGCATAGTCAAAATTGGAATTTGGGTAATGGAACCGTTTCTACCTTCAACTCTACCAGCTCTTTCATAAATGGTGGACAAATCTGTGTACATATAACCTGGGTAACCTCTTCTACCTGGAACTTCTTCTCTGGCAGCGGAGACTTCTCTCAAGGCATCAGCATAGGAGGACATATCAGTTAAAATGGTTAAAACATGACGTTCGGTTTGGTAGGCCAAGTATTCGGCAGTGGTTAAGGCCAATCTTGGTGTAATAATTCTTTCAATAGTTGGATCGTTGGCCAAGTTTAAGAACAAGGAGGTTCTTTCCAATGAACCATTTTCTTCGAAATCCTTTTTAAAGAATCTTGAAGTTTCCAAGTTGACACCCATGGCAGCAAAGACAATGGAGAAATTTTCTTCATGACCATCATGAACATCCTTAGTTGGTCTAACTAGACCTGCTTGTCTACAAATCTGAGCAGCAATTTCGTTATGTGGTAAACCAGAGGCTGAAAAAATTGGAATTTTTTGACCTCTAGCAATGGAGTTCATGGTGTCAATAGCTGAAATACCAGTGGAGATCATTTCTTCTGGGTAAATACGTGCGTATGGATTGATTGGGGAACCGTTAATGTCTAAGTAGTCTTCAGCAAAGACCTTTGGACCATTATCAATTGGTCTACCTGAACCATCAAAGATACGACCTAAAGCATCTTCAGAAACTGGAATCTTCAAGTTTTGACCAGTGAATTCAACACGGGTTTTCTTAACATCGATACCGGTGGTACCTTCAAACACTTGAACAATTGCACGGTCACCACGCACTTCTAGGACTTGACCAGCTCTAACAGTACCATCTGGTAGAGTAATGTTAACGATTTCGTTATATCTTGGGAATTTCACATTTTCTAAGATAACCAAAGGACCGTTAACAGCACCAACAGTGTTGTAGTTAATTCTTGGTTTGATGTTGAAGCCTTCAGTCACGGCCTTCTTGTTCAGTTCGAACAGCTCTTTATCGGACAATGACATGCTGGGAGGGTCAATTGATGAGAGATAACAGATTAAGGAGCAGCGACATGCCTGCTTTTTTCGAGTAAAAATGTCTTGATTAATTTCTCGATAAAATCGCGGGTTACCCGCAAATACGTGATGTTATAGAGATATAATTTACATATGATAAGCTCATAATCATTCATTCGTTCCAGTCGAGTGTGTCCTTATCCACGACCTGCCATTCATTGCTTTTTTTGTCCAATTGTCTCTTCAATTGCCTGTAGAAGACAATGTTCAATTGCTCAATGTCCACGGATTTCACCGGTTCATCTCCTTCTCTTATAAAAGAGTGATCGTAATTGCCCAACTTATACACCAATTCATCCAATTTAACCAATTGCTGGTATGTTAAGCCTTCATCAATTAGCTCTAACTCCTGTAGGATAGCATATGTATTACCAATCAATCTAACAAAGGCATTGGTAAATAGTCTCAATTCAAAGGTGGACATTTCCAAGATGTTAGTCTTCACAAACAAGTTAAAATCGGAGATACTGTACACTTCATTTTGTGAGGTAATATCAAAGGGTAAGGGTAAGAGCAGAACTTTCCCTATTTGTGTAAGGAACTTTGCTGTCTTTGATAGACTCGTGTTAATGACCTCTGTGTTAAACTCAAGTAAATTCCACAATGATAGGATTGGAGTAAAGGACAGCATATAGACAAACTTGTGGTCTTTCCCATTGAGTTTCCTCTTCTTTAGCCCGTACAAGCCGATCAATTCTTGAAATAGCAGACTCTTTGAGATTCCCAATTGCTTGATGATCTTGGAGTTATCATTTTGAAGTGCCTTGACCTCAGCTTTGTAATCTTTGGGTTGTACCTCCTTCAGGAGCTTCTTCTCTTCTATAAGATTTCTTAGAGACTCAATCTTTTTGAGTTGTTGTTGTTTCTTAAGTTTGACAACCTCGATTTCCCTTGTGATCTTGTTGTTTCGCCTCTTCAATATCAACGTGTCTATAGTCAACAACTGGGACGCCAAAGCAGCAACACTGGCATCTGTACCTGAGACTTGACCACCACTAGCGATGTATCCAGCGACAAACTTATAATTTTCACCTTTAATGCAATTTTGAAGGGCCTCGTTTATTGTGGCCTTTAGGTCATGGGATTCTTGTAATGTGACCAAATAGTCCAACTTAGGCCGTAAAAGAAAATAGTTGACGCAGTGTGGGCAGTACAGCTCTGAATTATGCAGATTGCAGAG
This sequence comes from Taiozyma odintsovae, assembly GCA_030557705.1. Classification (NCBI taxonomy): domain Eukaryota; kingdom Fungi; phylum Ascomycota; class Saccharomycetes; order Phaffomycetales; family Wickerhamomycetaceae; genus Taiozyma; species Taiozyma odintsovae. The sequence goes on along the minus strand of JANIVH010000007.1, from coordinate 323,562 downwards.
GCCACATCTCATGCTTCCATGTGGTCCCTTATTGATGATTAAGTTATTGTTACTTCTATGATTTCTAATTATATACGATGTTACTTTAATTTCGAGACCGGTTGGGGACACAATCAGCGGAATGAATTCGCGGGACTTTTCTAAGTTTCTTTTAAATTCTTTATTACGATAAAATTAGCGCTTAATTGACAAAAACCTGACAATTTCTACACTTTGATATAGTCAATACACAAATCAAAATTCTAAATATAAATCTAATATACAAATCTCTACAAACAAACAGCAAACATCTCAAATTGTATTAGCTGCTGTCATCTGAGATAGCTAAATTTTCCAGTTCCAGAGCTTCGTCTAGCTCAATGGTATTATCCTCCTTCTTAACACCTGTAGCCTCTTTTGTTAAACCTTTTCTAACAGCAAGGACGTTGTCAACAATCACAGCATCTACACCGGATTCCATTTGTAATTTTGAGTTGGCAACTTCGTTATTTTCCACACCATAAGTAAAACAGACTAATCCACTAGATTTAACAACACCAGCTAATCTTGGACATTTAACAATTGGTTCAGCGGCAGAAACGATACCTAATAAGTTCCATTTCTTAGAGAAACGAATAGCACTTTGTAATGAAGAGCAACGCCAATCTGGCATGAAATTGGTACCCGATTCTGTCAAGAATAAGATTGGGATAGTTGGTTGTTTCAATGACAGTAGTAAGCAAGCTTCAGGATGAAATGAGGAAAAAATAACGTCACGACCTTTCAAATTATCAAAAACAACTTTCAAAACAGTGTCAACCCAAAAGTTTAAATCAACGGTAACTTCACCAATGTCTTCTTCTTGGGCCTCGTATAGTAGTGGGTATTTACATTCAATATTGAAACCAACATTCTCTGGGATCTTTTTGAATAATTCTTTCAAAGTGACAAAAGATGAAGCAATTGAATTACCTCTTGAATTACCTTTGAAACCTTTGGACTTAAAAGTCTTTGTTAATTTCATCTTAGTTGTAAAATGATCCATTTGGCTATTGGATGCACTGATATCATCATATCTAATCAGATGAGAAGCTGATCTTGGTCTAATAAAACTATCATCCTTAGTCTTTCTCCCCTTGGAATCATAACCTTCAGCTGGATGCTCATTTAAACTTAAAAATTGTTCAAGAGTCAATTGATGCATAGGAATATCAACACCTGATTCTGCAACCAGGAAATCATGATAAACAACAGGTTCATGATCTTTAGTCAATTGAACGTCAAACTCAACGTATGAAGCACCTAATGACGCAGCAGCAATAAATGACTCAACAGTGTTTTCACCCAATTGTAAAGAGTTCCTATTATTATTGTTTTTACCAAGACCTCTATGACCAATAACTCTTGTTGAAACTAATGATTTCCAATAAGTTTCAGTCTTGTTTAAGTTCAAATTTGGATGTACAAATGGTGTAACAATCAAAACTTCAACGTTGATGGTACCCAATAGATCCAAAGTCTCGGTTTCAATAATCGGCAATGTAACTAATTTGTTCAAAGAGGCTCTATGATTACCAACTTTGGTATAAATCTTATCCAAGATAGCTACAGCTCTACCCAAGATCTTTTGTTGTTTATGTTGACCACCATAAGTTGGAACAATGTCAAAAAAGATAACCTCGTCTCTTGGATTGGTGTTTTTAGTTCTGATAGTGATTGGCTCAACGTCATCCAAGGGTAAATCGACAACTGTAGGTTGGTATTCTTCATCACCACCATCATCATCATCGCCGTATAATTGTGTGACTTTCTTCTTCTTTGTGACAACCAACGATAAAGCAGTGTCCAGTTCTGTTGAATGAACTTTCGAGATTGGAACACGATCAAGTTTGATTACATCTGCTTCTTCTCTAGTATCATTGGAACCTAATGTAATAATGATGTATGATTCGTTGCTTTCAAGGAATCTATGACCAAATGACTTCACGGGCTTAACAGGTGGAACAGGTGGTGATTCTACTCTTGGTTTCAGAGTTTTAAACAAGTCATGTTTAACAGATGTTTTTTGTTGTTGAACTTTCTCGATTGAAGATTGAGGAATCAGTGTTGGTCTTTCATCGACAGAAGTGTTTGAAGAGTTTGCAGAGCTGTTATAACCGGTACCACCATTCATTCTATTCTTCACAAGTTGATCATAAAGTGACTTTGGAGGAGTTAATTCATCAGCGATTTTCAAATGACCTCTTAAACAGGCATGCTCCATTGGTGTCCAACCACTTTCATCAACAATTGAATAATTGGCATTGTACTTCTTTAAAATGGTGACAACTTCATATAGACCTTCAACAGCAGCAACGAACAAAGGTGTCCAACCAAATGAAGACTCTGCAACTTCCGGTTCCGCACCTTTGCTCAATAGGAATTCAACAGTTTCTTTAAAATTCATCTTGGAGGCAATGTATAATGCAGTTTCATTGTTCAAATCATTATCTGAATAGTTGATGTCAATACCTTTACATGTTAACAAGATCTCCACCATTTGAGGAGAGTTTAATCTAGCTGCCAATAACAAGATCTTTGATGATGTTAAAGTATGGCTTGAGTTTTGAACAAGGACTCGAACCGTCTTTGGATGGGTACCCAAGACAGCTAAATGTAATGGAGATAGTGACTCAGCGTCACCCCAAAATTTCAAATCATCAATTGGAATAGTTTCATCCCATTCACCCCAAGACTTTAAGAAATCAATGATGATAGTAGTGATTTCTCTTAATCCATATTGTGATGAGTAATGCAACGGAGTTCTCTTATAATTGTCTTTCTGTAATAACGTGGGTCTTAAATGAGGTGGTAAGTTTTTCAAAATGAATAATAAGGCAGTTGGAGAGTCATTTGAGTTAATACCATCTGGGCCAAAAGAATTGATTAATCTTTGATTGGAAACCGGTGGAGAAGCAGGTCTGAGGTTGAACCCATCGAAAGCATCATCATTTTGTTCTCTTTGTATTAGTTGTAGTCTTTCCTCTTTCTGTTTAACTTGTTTACCCAAAGTTATGACATGATGATGGAAGAAATTTCTTGCACTGATATCTGAAGGATCATTTAAAGATGGAATAACCTCTAAGATCTTTGTAACACATTTAAAAGATTCATGAACAGCAGACTTATTTAACAATGAGATCAATAATCTAACGGGAGCCAACACGATGGAACGATATTGATCGATCAATTGATTCAGTAAACCTTCATCATCGTCATTTTCGATGTATCCTTGAAATCTATCAGGTTGAACAGAACCTTCACGTCTATCTGAGCCTCTACCATTTGGCTGCTGATTAATATGAGGGGAGATTTTGTTTAAATAGTCATTGATGATATTCAAATTGTTTAAAATATCAGATTCGTTAGCGAAGCTCAAAGGGTAAATTCTTGATATCAAATAAGATTCTTGTTGTTTAGTACCAACTTTCTTATCCAACTTCTTCAAGATCTTAACGAAACCTCTTTTGTTCAATTCACCAAACCATTTTAAATTTCTGAACAAAGAACGAAGTTCAACAAGAACACCGATAATCTCTTCCAATTCTTCCTTGTCAAGTTCACCCAAGTTGTTCATCGAGGAGTTAACAACTGGGGATAACTTTCTTAGCCTCTTCTCATATTCTTGGTATTGTTTATTATAAAAATCATCCACTTTTTCCACGTTTCTATCAAGGGCAAAGAAGAACGCAGCTAAAGCCTTTTTGACCTCATGATCGTTCAAATGTTCCTGATCGGCTAAATCCGCATTTTCCGTATTCAATTGCTTCTGTATACTAACGACCCTCTTTATAAGTTTTTTCAGGTCCTTATAGTTCATATAATGGTGACTGTTTCCGTGTTAGTGTCGGGTATATATAGAGGGGGGTACAAATGACAATTGACTCACCTCCATTCGGGCACCTGGTGAGAGGTTATTCTGAGGAAAAGTTAGTACCGTGATCCTAGATAGATTTGCTGAGGATGCTAACGTTTTGCCGAACTTCATCGAGCGTATGACGCTTGCGGTGACGGCTTGTTATTTGTAAGAAACTAACTTTAAACTGCTTTTGATGCCCATGTGTCAAAATTTACAAATAAAAACCCCTATTGACACGCGTTCCAATGACAGAATTATTTGCGGATCATCTCGGTAGAATAAAATTCACTCGCTTACGGGTAAATAGGTTCTAACACTTAAAGTCATTTTTGGTCTTTCAGAGGATTAACAAAGGTAGAGGTGAAGGTAGAGCTAAGAGTCAAGTCGTTGTTGGACTTGAGATTTCTTTTGTAATTTTTAACATCATTTCACGTAAACAATATCATGAACACCAGTGGACAAGGTTTTCAATAAAGACAGTAAACCTTGCAAAGATATACTTTGGCTTTATCGGACTATCTCAGCTTAACTTTATATAACCGAGCCTATTCAAGAGTTCATTCTAGCTATATATGATACTTTCAAGTCTAACGTTGAGTAGTGAGCCATATTTTGAGAAATTTAAAACGTACTAATGTGAGAGAGCTAATAGCCAAAGACTTCAATATAAGTGTTAAGTTAGATACTTAACACCTAACTCCTTCCCCACTTCACTTTAAAGATTTTAACTAGTTATAAACCTTTGCACTGAGTCCAACTTCATTAAAATCTTAAATCTCGGCTTTAATATTTCTATAAAAATATCTCCGAGATTAAATCCGAGAACTGTATCATTAAACTTAACCAAATTTTCGCGATTCTGTAATTAATTTAAATTATTTTTTAATTTCTTTTACAGTTATTTGAAAGCCAAGTTGAATTTAAAGCTTATAGACGAGAACATCGCAGATTAAATCAGTAATATACTCTTATATATATCTCTTATCTAGTGGGTCACACCATAAGGGATATATACTTATAGTCCATAGGTCTCTCAACTTCAATTCGCGTAAACTACATAGCACACATCGTTGCTAATTCTCTATTACAAAAAGACTCATAACCTGCTTCGCCCGATTTGTGACTGCTTGCGCCTATCAAGAATTTTCATGTCGATGCTATAAAGTTAAGAAAGTTGGCATAAAAAAATCTTAGAAAAGCATTGATCTTAATCAATAAGGGTCCTTTATCAGTTTTATAAAACTTAAGATGGCTCCAATATTGGTTGAATTAATTAAAAGGTCAAATCTTCTTAATGGCCTATCAAATGGTACAAGTTTAATTTCTCGTGCTACTAGGGGTAGTTCAAGTTCAAGTGTTAGAGGTGGTACTAGAGGTTCAGGTTCAAATACCGCAGGTGCAACAGCAGGTGCAGCTGGTGGTGCAGCAGCAGGTGTAGCTGTTGGTGGTGCAGGGTCTCGTGGTCATGGTGTTAACCGTACAAACAATACAAGAAGTGGTGATTCAGGTGGTGCTAGTAAGTCAAAACCTATATGGTGGATAGTTTTCCCAATCTTAGCTGGTGTTATCGCTGCATTAGCTGCTATTTGGTTCACAAGAAAGTTTTTAAAAGCTAAAAAGCAGAGGTTACAAAATGAAAAAACTAATTACAATTATTCAAGCCCCATAGGTCCACCTCCTAACTACCCAGTGAATTCTACTGATAACTCAACTGGTGATTATAAGCATAATCAAGAAATTTATAGCCCGCCTCCTTTCCCTCCAAATACTCATAAGGGCTAATGATGTGATGAGGATATGACTCTTAATATTTATATTATTTCTGCTTAGATTTCACTTGGATAAGTGTGTTAGTTTGTGTTATTATTTTTATAATCTAGACTCTTTGTAGTCTCATTGTGGTCTCGATTCAATAGACAAGCTCAAGAGTATAATACTAGCTAGATCAGTGATAGATCAATAAGAGATAATTGATGTTGTGAAGATCAATAAGAGATGATTTTATAAATGCCAAACTGCTACAGAGTATAAGCACTTTCGCATACTCTACTCAAATCCACTCAGTCTCTTGTGTCTCCTTGACAGTCTTGTATTAAACAGAAATATCTCCAAATTGTTTATATTTCATTAAACAGAAAACCAAACTGTAGAAAAAAGTATACAGTGATTATTTAGAAGGAGAAAAAAACGGTTTTTTGATTCGTACCAAAAACACAATACCAAAAACAAAGCATCGACTTTTTTGGGGAAAATAGGACTAGAAACGATGTCCAACACTTTAAAGACAGTCAATGAGCACGAGATACTCATTAACTCATATCTTCTCAAAAGAAACAAGTCTCATAGTTGGCAGAAAAAATGGTTTGTATTGAGAAGAAATCAACTATCATACTATAAGGACTCAAAGGAATATAAGGCTTCTAAAGTTATCAGTATAGAAGATGTTCTCTCATTCACAGAGATCCCCGATAATTACAAAAACCACTTCATAATTGTTACTAGTGGGAGGGTCTATCATTTACGTGCCGTGAATGATGAAGAATACAAGAAATGGGTTTCCCATCTGAATACATTGATCACTGACGATGAAGAAGATTTAAAAAGAGTTGATGAAGAAGAACCATTCCAATGGGTTAAACCAAAGAAAATTGATGATACCACTGAAGGTGTCACTTCGGATTTGCAAAATTTACAATTCTCAGGAACAGATGATAATTTTACCTCAGGAAATGTGTCTGATGGATTAGAATCAAGAAATCAATCTTCAACTTCTTTAAATGAGCCACAAATTCCTCAATCAATCCCAGAAGAAGAACCACAATATTTCAATTCCTTAGAATCAACTACCCCTGATCATATTATCGCTAAGGGCCACCTTTACAGATTGAAGAAGCGTTACAATCAATGGAAAAAATTATACATCATCTTGACAAATCATTCATTATTTTTCTTTAAGAACAAACAGGATTTTGAGACGAATGGGAGATTTTACAAGAAGATTGACGTTGATGATATACTTGATTGTGTGGAAGTGGACCCATTGGGGAAAAATAAAGTTTATTGTATGTTAATTATTACTGCATTTAAAAGATTACGATTCTGTGCTGAGAATGAAGATGAATTAATCAAATGGGTCGTTCTACTGAGGACAATCGTGAAGACGAGAAAAAGAGAGAAAGAAAAGAAGTTTGCATTGTGAGTTTAGAAATTGGAATAAACATTTGATGATGTCATGTTTAATGTCAATGATTTGTAGTATGAAAAATTGTAAAAAATGTATCAAGTTCAAGCTTCAATATGAGTGGGGAAGAGATAAATGGCCTCGGTTTAGTATGGACTTCGTAAGACTCTCATTAACTACTTCAATTTCGTCTAGGATCGATCTCTTCTTTAATCGTTAGGGCTCGCCCCAGATCGACATCGCTTATGTTTCAAAAAAAACAAAAGTTCGAGCGTTAATAAAGATAATGTACTAAAAAAGGGTCCCTCATAACACACGAAAAATGGCCAATTCAGAATCCTCAACGCTCAAGTTCGCAGAACTGAGGGAAGTGTTCCCACTAATAAGTGACGAGACGATCACAGTAGCGTTGTCCTTATACAAAAATGACGTTCAACGGGCCATCGAACACATCTTACAAAATGGAGACATTCAAATAGACGAGAAAGATAGACAGAAGGAGAATCAAACACCAGCTCCAATAGAGGATTACACAATCTCAGAAATTGACCAAAAGGTCAATCTGCTGCTTGATATGTTTCCTGATACAGACTCATCTGAGATCAAAGTAGCTTTAGAACAGAATGGGTTAGATGTTGAAAGAGCCACTGAAGAATTGCTCAGTAAAAGTACTATAGAACAATTGACAGAAGACCAAAATCAAGAACAAGATATCGATTATGAACTATTGGAGGATGAAGAGAGAGAAAGAAACCAAAAGAGATGGACCGGTGTTGATAAACATATTCATGACATTGTCGAATTAACAGAGATCCCTTGGGAGGAAGCAAAGCATTACTTACAATTGAACAAGACCAAATGTGATGCTATAGTAGACATCATTAGAAACTATAGAAAAAGATTTCAAGATCCAACAAAGAATTCAAAGAAGAACATACCGAAAGGTGGTAGAGTTCAAGGCTCATACACTAACAAATCATCCGCAGTAGATGATGATGATTATGCCTATAATGAAAACAGCCCTGAAGTGAAAGAACTAGCTGATTACGTATATAATGATAATGAATTATCTGAAATCCATTGGAGTTTCTACGAGGAGTCCTTAAAGTTCTTCAAAGGTGATGTTTCAAAAGTTATCATCACTGCCATCTTCATCCATGAAAACAAGGGTATCAAGGCCACTTACAATTCAGCTCCACCAACGCTAGACTTCACCACAATAACGAACCGTTTTTCAAATCAACAATTACAATCAAAGAGGTCAGCTCCATCTAGTTCTAGTTCATCATCACAACGACAAGGGTTTACTCCTGTTTCTAACGGAAGACGTCCTTCATTAATTTCCACACACAGATCAGACTCTGAAAATGGTCTAGAACCATATGAAGTCACTATGCAAAGATTGCAATTGTCCAAAGCCCGTGAAACTCATCAAATTGATCTTCATGGATTCCACGTTAAAAATGCAAGATTAACTTGTTCCAAGGCCCTAAAAGAATGGTGGGCCGATGAATTAAGAGCCCGTGCAGTTCACGGTAACGCAGCACCAAGTCCAAAAGCCAGGGAACTTGCCCCATTGACCATTGTCACAGGGAGAGGTATCCATTCAGAAGGTGGGTTCAGTAAGGTTAGAGCTTCTGTTAAAAAGTTTTTGAACACCAGTCCGTATATATTCCAAGAGGAATCATCACGATTTGTTATCTATGGGAAGAGATAGCTCAAGTCTACCTATGCCTAATGATCTAAGTCGATATATGTAGCTTGTCCGTATTTTATTGTAATCGCTATACTTATTTATTAGGGTTCTTGTGTTTTTTAAGGCCGGCTAAACCCGTGATATTCGTACTACCATGATAATTTTTTGCTTTTCGATGCAATCGCTCAGTGATAACATCAAATTGACCGCTATAGCGAACATCACCACGAATTAGCATACGGTGCTTCTGATTGGGCTAACCTTTTCATCTATTGACTCACTTGGAGCCCTTAAAAGCAAGTTTCAGTTGTATAATCATTCGATGACGTAAATCGTATTGTTAGCACTGTATTATTATTTTTTAAAAAGCTACAACCCATTAGCCTGGGCATGTCCGATCGTTATCACATAAAAATTCGTATCCTGATTAAATTAAACTTCTTTTAAAAATACATTAGCGACGTCATTAAAAGGGTATAAGGCTTGCATGCCTAAGTCCATAGTTTCTTCTTCAACTTCTGTAACTTCTCTCTTTCCAGTAGTTCTCTAATTACCAAACTGATAGTCTCTTGTACGTTTTCATCAAATTCATTATCGATTAAGATGAAGGAAGACTTCCACTGATTAGCCATCTTCTTACCATTTTCGATCAACACTGGACTAGCACCTTCGTGTTTAGCATGTGTACAGACAATTATAACAGGTGGTGGAGCATCAGGGGAGCTTGGATCTGAAGTTAGTTCATCCAAGTGCGATGAAATCTTTCTCAATTCATCAAGTTTTCTCTGTTCTTCCTCATGGTTCTTCATCTTCCATAGTTGTTTGATACCATAGACCAATGAATAAACATCACCTTCTTTACCCTTAGCCCATTTCTTTTGATAATTTCTGTATTCTCTCCAAGCATCCAAGATTGCTCCTCTGATCAACTCCAATACACTAAGGGACTCTTCGCTTCTAGAACTAACTGGTGATATTTGATCACTTTTCGAAGATGTTGGTGTCAAGACTTCTTCATATGCAGGCGGGTTCAAACTTGGGACAGCACAATACATAAAGATATAACCATTCACATTCCCGTCCAGCTCACTAGCACCACTAGCAACCAACAACGGGTTCGTGGAAACAGGTCTTCTAGGTTCATTAGCTAAGTTGTGAAGGTCATCTTTATCTAAATTTCTGTATAGGGAAACCTCCAAGAATGGAACAACTAAGTGTGGTTTGAATGGCGGGGTGTCGATAAGTTCAACAGAGATCGGAGAGATCTCTGGAGCAATGTAAGTCTCATCTTCTTCAAGGAATTTATACGAATAATATTTGTTTTTAATAATTCGTCTCCCTGAATTACCAGCGGAGCTCGCCGATGACCTTCTTCGACGAACTTCAGTTGGTGCTTTATTGTAAGATTGGAAAAGAAGAGGTGAAAGTTGAATATCATTGTTCTGTGTAATGAGTTGTTTGGCACTCAAACCACCGTATTCATCAAGTATAGCTTTGGCTTTATCAGTCTTTGCTTGGAAATCGAATAGTAGCACAGTTGATTTATGAGTTGGATAATAAGTTTCTCTGAAAAATTTAGAGTGTAATCTGTTAGCAAAAGTCGATTTCCCCACACAAGGAGCACCTAGGAGCACTATCTTGATGGGATTATCATTATTTAAGATCTTTGAATCTGACATTCACAGCTTTTTGGTCCTGAAGCTTTTTGTTTTGTTTGCCCCAGTGGATGGAATTTTTGCTCATCTAGAAAATTGTTTGAATTTTAGCACTGCAGTACTTCGTCTAAAAGATCCGCGAATTTTGTGCACGTGACTCTATTGTGTTCTTTGTGTCATGTTGACTTGGATCAAAGTATGAGTGATGATTACAGCAGCTCTATGAAGGCCTTCAAGAGCAACGTAATCTGATGATGGGAGCACAGATAGCGGAGCAGAAAGAACAACAAGGCGGGAAAGTGGAAACAGGAGTTACCACAACATCTTTAGAGCCTCCCAAGTTGAAACCGTGGCAAAAACTAGAGCACTTGATACACTTGTACAACTGACAAATCGATAGCCTTTTCGATCAATCATTCGTGACAACCTTCTCACCCACACTCGTCTCTGCCGCCGTCTTCTAATCAATCAGGAACTTCTGAAGCCACTAACAACGCGTGTAATTCACTGTCAAACTAATTTGTGAGTGTGTTGAGGTACGGGAAAAAAATGTGGAAAGTTCCGCCTTTAAATCAAACAAGGGCAGCTTTGGAGCTCATTAGCCGCTGAGCCAAAGAAGTCTTGAAGAGCGGTCCCGGGTTCATCACAAACCATTAGTGCTGCCAGAGTTGTAAGAGTGAGGCTAGAAGGATGGTTTTTAAATACGGAAGACGGAAGTAACCAAGCTGGGCGTAGGGCAAATTTTTCCTGATCTCTTATCAGCTATGGCGATCTCAAGGATGGGAATCAGAGGCCAACACAATACGGCCTTTGTAAGGAGTGAGGAGGAAACGAAGAGATGTAGTGCATAGTCTCTAAGAACCAGTTCACTGGGAGTAGATCTTAGCTACGGAAAAGAACCTCAAGTTGAAGAATGAAAAAAGTTGTAAAACTTTTCACCTCATGGACGCATCTCTTGATTTCTAAGATGCAGCCAACTTGGAAGTTGACAGACCAGAAATTTCCACAGTACTATGTGAACCCAATTTGTGACTTCCCACTCAACCGGTATGGTCTAAAGCTATCTCCATACTGAATGGATGAGATCAAGAAATGCTCACTTATACGCGTCGAAGCGGCTGCATGATTAATCGTTTGTATTACATAGCCCATGCCAACTAAACAAGCGATCGCAGACTACAAGTACCACCACTTACATAACAATCAAATGTTTGCCACATAAATATACCAACCGCCTATTTGGTCTCTATATAACTCTCTTCTGTATACCACCAGCTCAAAAGTAGCTAGTGAAAACTCTCAATGAACCGTTAAAAACGTTTATGGAACACTTAAACTTTCTTTGTTCCAGATCTTAGATCTCCAAGAGGACTGTAAATCGCGGAAACCTTCATAGATTTCAAGTGCATAATGAAACGACGACTTCAAATCATCTCATCTACTTGCTATGCTTGAATTAAACTTGCCTGTTGTAAGTTTTGATCTAGTGTTCACTAGTGCTAAGCTTACCAAAAAGTGGCTGCTATTGCTTCAAGTGGCTGCAGTTGCTTCTAGTGATTTTAACCATGCTAGTTGTGCTATTATTAGTGATGGGCAAATCCTATCTCCAATATTTCATATCGCGCCAAAAAATCTGAAGGTGATTGGAAGATGATGGTACTTCTACTGTACTATTGGCTTCAGATGGCGGTGGTTTTAAAGGAATAGCATAATTTATTAGACGAGGTGTTTTTGGAATTTAATGGGGTAATCTAAATTCTACCTCCGCTTATCTCCGAATTCAATTGCTTCATGACTATGATGATACCGCTAAAAATGTTTTCGATTCTATCTACTCAACTCTTCAATCGGACTGCCTCGGGCAACTCCACATCTGAAGACTTCAACGCTGCCAGAGTCTACTTTCGCGTTCAAAGATTCATAGTTCTACTAATCCATGTGCCGATTTTTGCGATAAGACAAATAGATACCACCTCAAGGTGATCTCCTGTTCAACATGATAAGCACTGGCTGCTCAGTCCGAAGAAGACCGATCCCATGTGCCATAGATCTTATTGTATACTATTGCTATATCACAGTCTCGATTTGACAATTATGAACAATTCATTTAGCAAAATCATGAATTCATTGTTATTTCCCAATGAGGAAAATTTTGTGCATGAAAATCAAGATCCGAAACTGATCATTATTTGCCCCATGAAGCTCATCCTCAATTTGGAGTTGACAATGAACAACACCAGGAAGAACGTTGCCTCAAAACCCTTCTAACTTCAAGTATAAAAAGGGGTGGTTTCAAATGTGCATCAAGTTGGGTTTGAAATCCTTTTCATCATCACAACGATAATAACTACCAATACAATGCAACCAATTACTACCTCCGCTGCTCCAAAAGAAAACAACGAAGAATACGACCAAGGTAAATACTTCAAAGGTTTAATGGGTTGGGTCACTTGTACCATTGCTTAAGCCTATTTTACCAAGAAAGAGAAACGTTGGTAGACATATCGATCGATAGACGCTTTATTCACTTCCCGCCATTTCAAGGCAGTCAGCTACTTATTTCCGAGCTGATGTTAATCTTTTGATGTTGATATTTTTTTATTTGGGTGATGCCACATAGTGTGGTAACCTAGAGCTATGAATTGACAATTATTTTCAATAGTTAGTACACTGTAGTTGTCTGTGCACTAGTAGATACCCTCTAATGGTGATGTTGCTGTTGATGTACACTTTACAAAAGGAATTCTACAAGTCTACGTCTTAGGGTCAGTATGTTAAGTCATGTATAAGTCAATTTCGCATAAAAACCCAATCTTGGGTGTATCCACCATCAGCCACCGCCTCCATCACCACCACATCCACCGCCTCCACCACCGTCACCACCACCACCACCGCCATCACCACCGAAATAGCCACCGCTACCACCGCCACTACCATCACCACGACCACGTGTTCCCCCTCTTGACAGTAGTCCAGGTGGGTATGGAGCCTTTGGAGGATCAACTCCATACATGAAAGCTCGCTTCTCGTTGAAGCTGTACTCTTTCAGTCTGCGCTTGTACCTTGATTGAGCCACTATGATAATCACCAGGATTAAGAGTGAAATGCAATAGAGGAATGAAATAGCAGATAAAAACCCAATATATGGACCTTTGTCCGTGATCTTGATTCCACTTGAGGAATTTCTAAGTGAATCACCGAATGAAATACTATAGCAAACCAATAGTATAAATCTAACACTGCTAGCGATGATAGAAAATACCAGTATCACCGCACCAAGGTAAAAATAATAACATAAAGTGAAAACAAGTGTAACAACTAGTAACACGTATGCTATAATTCCAAATGTTGAAGGTAATGCCTTGCTCAATGATGAAGACGTGTTGCTGTAAAAAAAACTTCTGTATCGACCGTCACAGAGCAAATTCTTGATCTGTTTATCGCGATTGTACTCATTATAATGCAGTCTTAGTGAAGAGCTGGCGAAATAAGTTCTTGTTCGGGTCCAATTGGTGGCAAGTGCTGAGGCGATTGTTGAGTTTAACGTTGTGTGCTCGCGCAAATAATATTGATCAATGGCATAGTAAGGCAACTGACTATCCAATTGTCTGTAATGATGCTGACCAAAACAAGAGAGAAACCCATTCATAGCACAACTATCTCTTTTAGACTTCACTGTGTAGTATTTGTCTCTATTGTTGGAGTAACATATGAAACCTTGTTGACTGGCCTCAAAGAAATCATGAATACCAAAAACACGGGCCAAGCTGAAGTCAGAAGAAGTTTCACTATCGTTCTTGACAGATCTGAGAGTGGCTTCAAGGGTCTCTAGCATCAATTGAGCTTCATCATATTCTTCTTGAGTGATCATATAGCTACTTCCTGAAGATGATCCATAACCGGAAGATGATCCATAACCTGAGGAACCAGTAGCGGTAGCAGAAGCAAAACCAGTGGCAGACCTTGTTCTCGTAGGAGATGATGAGGTTGATGAGGATGATCGAACTTCTTTGATTCGAATACCTCCGACAACATCATAAATCGTTGCCTTTCTTGTATCAACCTTGATGTTGTATGTACCGTTCTTTAACAATTGATCACTATTGCCAAAGAAGTAGACAGCAGATAAAATTATATTTAATGCTAGGGAAACCCATAGCCAAAGGGGAAGCCAAGTGTGAAGTGATGTTCGCATTGTAGTTGTTGAAGCCAAATCATAAAGTCAAATCGATAGCTCTGTGGAATCCAGGGTCCTTATATATAATATCATAAAAAATATCGTCAAACTGTACTTCGTACGAGTCTTTAGAATGATAATCAATTATTAAATTCTAACCCCGATGTCAGTGGCGAAGTCATCGTGACCAAAGCTAATGTAAAGATGAATGGTAATTCAACTATTGTAAAGTTCATCCTGCGGCGATAGAGTTCAGTTTAAAGTTGTTATCGGTTTAATGGTGACACTATACAGGAAAACACCGAGTCTAACTATAACAAAATCGCAAATAGCCAAGAGTGAACCTTAAAGTCAACAGTGTCAGGTCACTGCATAAACGATAAGAGATTAGCGTAAATCTTAAGCCGATTGGATTGAACCCTTACTGGTGACTATTGTCAGTGATCGCTAATGTTTCCATCATAGATCATATCCAAGATATAATATTCAAAAATGACGTCATAGATCATCTACAACAATGTAATCGATTAATGAACGGCAGTCTTTGACAATATGCCGATTCTTTTTGTGATAAGGTCTCTTGACTAAATGACTAGTGACCAATCTCGTAAATTAGACAACGTGCCATCTCGCAGAAAACTTACTTTTGTGGATATCTACAGAATGTCCTATTTCGTCAACGTCAACGGCTATGTAATTAAATCCCCCCCCGCCCACGTTGATAAAGAAAATATCTCTATGAAAATAATTAGTGGTCATCAACTTCACTACGTCTGGTACCCGACGGGGTTAATTGTTGAATAGCTTTCAAGCTCCTGTACTTACATCATCTCTCGGAACCACCCTAGATTATGTTCTCAGTGTGCTGGCTTATCTACTTTTGAATCAGGTGTAATTGAGCGAGTGATTAGCTATTGTCGAAAGCTACAGATGGAAGTTTATCGCTTGAAAATCATATATACATTGAAGATAATGAAGAGGTCATGAATTTACCATGGATTTACTATTTCTCTTAGTAACTTCTCTCATAATCCTGTGCCCTTCCATGGAATAGTTGTGGATCATTAGGACTTAATTCATCACTCGGTTTCAGCACTGATTCAACTTGTAGGGCTCTTTCAGATCTAAAGCATTTCGAAATCAGATATTGTAACTCTCCAGGATGACCAATACCTATAAGCACGCACACGATACAAAGCCACTATCTCCTTTGAGCTTGAAGAGGAGCAAATGAACCTCAATTGCCGGCGATGATGTAGTCATGTACGTTGAAGACCCTTGCGATGTCAAACTTCCTAAAAGTGAATTTATCATCTATTATCTTTTGAAGGGTGACTCTGAGACTATCAATGACAGTCCTAGTCTCAATGTACTCATCCTATATGATCTCATCAATGAAACGATGTACTAAAATTCACTGAGTAGACAAATGGTGAGGTACATGTGGAATCTTCGGTTTATGCGACGTTTACGATGACAATACCGCCAATGACACCGTGAATAGCCGAGTTTGTGACAACTTCAGTGTTAGCACTAAGAAGTTCTATCTGCATTCCACATACCCAGATGTAGCTTATCCTATTCGATACCGGATAATACCTTCAAATTGGTCATTTAGCATTTTCACAAGAGGTTGAAGCACATAGGCTATGCACAATATTTTTTAGGCAATTGAATGGCAGAGCCATACAAGACTTCTTATCGGCTTAATAAATGTAAGGAACAATCCCAGTACTAAATCTCGGCTGAAATGCAAGGGTCCAGCCGAGCCCATTCCAAACAATAACTTTAATTAATTGTTGAAGTGTCATCATGGTTTACATTTCGCTTCTGCCTTCTGTTAGCGCTAATCAAGAGATGAGTGACCTACTTGTCGGAGGAGAGCCAAATAAACGTGTCAAGTAATATAACAATTGAGCCTCGGGTGTTGACAATGGGGTGAATAGATTGGGAGCTGCTCTGAAACCTATGATGCCATTTCTTTGGAAAGAACCTCGTTACTACAAATTTTTTGATAAAGCCGTTGGGTGTTTTAAGAGCTTCCTTATCGATTTTTGTTTGAAAAAGGTTCCCATGGCAACCATAAGGAAAGTTTAAAAATATTAAATATACTTGAAATCCGAGGCTTTAGAAGGAAGAAAGTCACGTGAAAATTCCCCCCGAGAGAGAACCGACTTTTCTGTGTTGTTTTCCTTTGATACGCGCACGACCGGTTTCATTTAAGATTTATCAGCGAAATCAGCGAAATGTCAATGGCAAAAGATGCCACTAAAACCAACTACAGTGTTTTTCAAAGAAGGTTTCACGGTGATAAAAAGGTAATTAAACCGATAAATTGAGCCACCAGAGAATCCAGACAATCATGGGTAACGTTTTCAGCGGTATTTTCGGGAAGCTATGGGGTGTCAATAAGGAGATTAGAATATTGATCCTGGGGCTTGATGGTGCTGGTAAGACAACAATCTTATACAGATTACAAATAGGTGAAGTTATCAATACAAAGCCAACCATTGGCTTCAACGTGGAGACATTAAGTTACAAGAACCTAAAGCTAAACGTGTGGGATCTTGGTGGCCAAACTTCTATTAGACCATACTGGAGATGTTATTACGCTAACACTGCAGCTGTGATCTTCGTGGTAGATTCCACGGATAAAGAGAGAATTGATGTCGCTTCTAAAGAATTACATATGATGTTAAGCGAAGAAGAGTTGAGTGATTCTGCTCTGTTAGTCTTTGCCAACAAGCAGGATCAACCTGGTGCCCTTAGCGCAGCAGAGGTAAGTAAAGCATTAAACTTGGTGGATCTTAAAGATAGAAGTTGGTCAATTGTTGCGTCCAGTGCCATTAAAGGTGAAGGTTTAACGGAAGGTTTAGACTGGTTAATCGATGTAATTAAGGATGAGCAATTATGATTATATTCATGTTTCATGTTGTTTATAAACAACCCCGGTTAATAAAAAAAAGGAAAAATAGCGATAAAAACCAAAATTATATGTAGCCCTTCTTTAAAGCTTTTATAGATTGCTATATCGCTAACTAAATTTAAAGTCAATTGAATTGCAAAGGTAATTCAATTCAATACATTGAGATGTTTAGAATAAGGCCCCTCGGCAGACAACTGTTCTCTCGTCCTCTTTCAAGGCAAACATGGACACCTTTACGTATCGGGTTAGCTGGATCTTTAGTTGCTACGGGTGTCATTTACCATAATAACACCATCAACAACGATGTGAAGAAGAAAATAGCCAAATTTAAAGGTGACCACAACTTAAAGCCAGATCCTCAAGGTGATACATATGAAAACTCACTGTTTTTATCCTCACAAAAGGAATTGGAAGACGATGAGAAGCAATATAGAGATAGTCGGAAAAAAGGTATCTTTAAATACATCCAAGTTTTAAGATTTGCCTTCAAGGATTACATTTGGGAACCAATAGTTACAATTGGTAGATTCATTGAACTGGTTTTAATTTTCTCACCTATCTTAATTACATTGCCAATTTCCTTCCTGGGGAAGAGACAATCACAGAAGAGCAATGAAAAGAGAGGTGCAATCCTATGGTACAAAATCATTAGATACAGTTTAGAAAATGCTGGTGCTTCCTTCATTAAATTGGGTCAATGGGCTGCTTCAAGAACAGATATCTTTCCAACTGAATTTTGTAATGAATTAGGTAACCTACATTCAAATGCAAAGAAACATTCGTTCCATTACACAAAGGCCGTTTTGAAAGAAAGTTTTGGTGGGCTAGAAATTGATGAAATCTTTAAAGAATTGGATACTGAACCAGTTGGTGTTGGTGCCATTGCTCAGGTTTACTTGGGAACATTAAGTGACAAGATCCTGAAGGATGAATATTTCCAAATTGAGGGTAAAAGAAAGAAGTCACTGTTTGGTCAATTCATTCCAGCATCATTATCCAATGATCAACCTGTTACAAATCAAAGGGTAGCTATTAAAGTCGTTCATCCAAATGTTGAGGTGAAAATCCATAGAGATTTGAAGATCATGAACTTTTTTGCCTCTGCTATTGATATTATTCCAACGATGGAATGGCTTTCATTACCAGATGAAGTCAAGAATTTTGAACTTCTAATGAATTTGCAATTGGATTTAAGAATTGAAGGGCTAAACTTACTGAAATTCCAAGAAAACTTCCAGAATGACCTATATATTAACTTTCCAAAACCTTACTTAAGATACTCTAATAGATTTATCCTAGTTGAAGAATTCATTAATGGTATTTCAATGTCAAGATTACTAGAATTGAAAGCTCTTGCAGTTAAGAAGAAAGACAACAATGATTTTTTCAAAAAAATGAGTGATGAACTGATTGATTCCTTCTTACAAATGCTGATTTTAAACAATTTCATCCATTCCGATTTACATCCAGGTAATATCTTTGTCCGTCTTTTAAAGACCAATGAAATGCACAATGGTTTAGCATCATCTAAGATTCAACAAGACCAAATTGTGAATGAATTGAACAAGATTGAAAACAACGATGAATTTTTAGCTAGATTGAAACAATTGTACCATGAAGGTTATCAACCAGAGATCTGTTACATTGACGCTGGGCTAGTAACTGAATTAAATGATTTGAATCGTGTCAACTTCATTGGTTTATTTAACGCTCTTGCCGAATTTGACGGTTATAAAGCTGGTGAATTGATGATTGAACGTTCTAAGACTCCAGAAACTGCTATTGATACCGAACTATTTGCATTAAAGGTTGAAAGATTAGTAGATAAGATTAAACAGCGTACTTTCACATTGGGTACCGTTTCTATTGGTGATTTATTAGAAAAGATGTTGAGTATGGTTAGATCTCATCATGTTAGAATGGAAGGTGATTTCATCTCCGTGATAGTGGCCATCCTTCTAATCGAAGGGTTAGGGAGACAATTGGATCCAGATTTAGACTTATTCGCAAGGTTTGTATACTTCACTATTGTTCAAGGAATTCCTGATTACTAACACAAATTCTCAGTTCATTACCTATCTTGAGACAATTGGGATTGAAAGATCAAGACGACAAAGTGGCCATGGTGAAGGTCTGGTTGACATTAGAAGTTAGACAGTTCATTACTCTGAGTGTCCAAGACGTGAGTAGAATATTATGAGAGTCTTTGAAGAATTATTAGTACTAACATTTCACAGATTTATAAATTGGTCAAGTCAGATGGTCTATGTGCCAATTATTAGAGAAATACATCAAGGAGAATAGCAATACATGATGACGAAGAGCTTCTGATGTAGTGATTGACATGATCAAATAGATAGAAATCGGGGAACTAACTTGGCGAATTAAACAAATGAGTAGACACGATAGCTTGGAAATATCAGACGCTTCTTCCAAAGGATGGAATATCTGCAATATAATTTGATCGTGGTGTATACCCATTCTCAAAGTGTCAGCTGTTTTCAGTGCTAACTTCATTGAACACCATTTGGGTCATTTGAGGCAATATTTCAGCTGTGACAGCTCGTATATTGACAGGATCGCAACCCTTTTTACTTTAAATGGAATCGACAATAGACAAGTGACTGCATAATCAGTAACGAGAGTTCTACAAGTACTCTCAATTCGACTCAGTAATAAATTATATCGAATGCTAGGACTGCATATTTTTGCATTAACAACAGTGCATCATTTACTATTGTTATCGACTAATCGGGAAATAAATAACTTGGATATTTGATACTATTTGCGAACATAATGCCTGTCAAACAAATTGAAGAAGTTTTCCAAATAGAGACAAAGCCTAGAGCCTAGTGGTGATCATGTAACAATGTTTCAGCCTCAAAACACTTCAAACCTTCAAGTATAAAATGGGTGGTTTTACCCTTGATTTAAGGAAATCCTCTTTATCATCATCACAACGATAATAACTACTAACACAATGCAACCAATTACTACCTCCGCTGCTCCAAAAGAAAACAACGAAGAATACGACCAAGGTAAATACTTCAAAGGTTTAATGGGTTGGGTCACTTGTACCATTGCTTAAAAAGCTCGTCTCAAAAGCACATCGAATCACTTCTAAAGATTGTACATTACTCGTTATCGCTGTTAAATTTCAAGCAGTTTTCAAGATCCTAAATGTTAACTCTTCAATGTCCTGAAGCTTTGAGCTATATATATATGACTGTCAATGGATACTCTGAACTTCAAGAATTGTAACCTATCGTAAAGATCTCTATATAAATTTTTTTATCATTTCGTTATCTCTCTAAAGGTTCTGCAACGTTTCAAATGAAACTAATGACTATATCACTGATAAAAACTGGACTTGTGCTCTTCCCATTTCATTATTTTGAATATCTCAATTCTTGGAGGATGAATATCTGAATTCCCTTCGTCACCTATATCCCACGGATGAACTGTATCAAGATAATGATACTCGGAGATGTATGTAGTTGGTAGTGCAGATGACCGTTTCATTATATTGAACCAATGTGTTTTGGACCTCTTATATATCTTGGTCACCCTCACTATGACGGAGCTCATTATTATGGACGTTTGAGACCAATCATGGAGAGCACGGGCCCTGCGCCAATTGCAGCCGAGATGACTAGCCCTTCCTCAAGTCTTTGTTAGATCTTGGATGAATACTTTGCTAGTGATAAGACCCTTAACATTATTGGAAATGGCGTCTTGTAATGGCTAGAGCTCTTTAAGGAAGCCTTATTGTTTTACGTTTAGGTAACCAAATTGGAATGAAAGCGAGATGCTTATTATGAGTTTGACAAAGTCATGCTGTAATCGCCTTATCAAAATAAACTCCAAAGATGGACTTCATTCACAATCACATTACAAAGTTACAAATTTTCAGGTTCCACAAGCTCTACGAGGAGAGTTACAATTGATTGTGGTATTCTGGGCTCTGTCTGTACACGTTTGATTATCACAGGTTTACTATATGTTTGTTCAACGTTATACTTATCAACGGTTATTGCCGGACATTGATTATGTCATCCATACTATATACATGAAACATTAAGCGCTCTGCTTAGTCATCAAGTTGCCGCTAATTGCCGCTTCCGTTTTTGGAGAAAAAAAAAAAAAAAAAAAAAAAACTAAAAACTAAAAACTAAAATCTGTCAAAATGAATAGACTCATAGACTAAAAACACAGTGAAATTTAAAGATTTGTTGGTTTAAAGATGGTTTCTTCAACTGATTTGAAAGCAAAAAAGACGATTGGTATCATTGGTCTTGGGGATATGGGTCTCCTGTATGCCCGTCGTTTTAGTGAAGCTGGTTGGACCGTTGTTGGTTGTGATCGTGAAGAGCTGTTTACACAAACAAAAGAGAAATTTAAAGATGAAAAATTCAAGATCCTGTTGAATGGTCATCATGTCAGTCGTATTAGTGATTACATCATCTACTCTGTTGAAGCTGAAAACATTGATAAGATTGTAAAACAATACGGTGCCTCAACAAAAGTTGGTGCCGTTGTTGGTGGTCAAACTTCTTGTAAAAATCCAGAGATCAGGGCATTTGAAACTCATTTACCTGAAGATGTGGAGATCATTTCATTACATTCATTGCATGGTCCTAAAGTGAATACCACTGGTCAACCTTTGGTTCTTATCAATCATAGAGGTTCCCAGACTAGCTTGAACTTTATCAAAGATCTGATATCTTGCTTTAATTCTAAAATTGTGGAATTGACTGCAGAGGAACATGACAAAATCACCGCTGATACTCAAGCAGTAACACATGCTGCCTTTTTAAGTATGGGTGTCGCATGGCATAAGTCTCAATTATACCCATGGAGAACACAAAAATGGGTCGGTGGGATTGAAAACGCTAAAATTAATATCTCGTTAAGAATTTTCTCCAATAAATGGCATGTATATGCTGGCTTAGCAATTACTAACCCATCTGCACATGAACAGATCCTACAATATTCCCAATCTGTTACAGAGTTATATTCCTTGATGTTAGAAGGTAAAATTGATGAATTGAAAAAGAGAATTTACAAAGCTAAAGAGTACGTATTTGGTCATTTAAATAAAGACCATCAATTATTGTTAGATGACGGTCTATTACAACAATTTTCCCTAAGCAGACAACCGCCTGGTGAATCATACCCAAACTCACATCTATCATTATTAGCTATCGTTGATAGTTGGTACCAATTGAACATCGTCCCATATGACCATATAATTTGTTCTACACCTTTGTTTAGAATATTCCTGGGTGTCAGTGAATATTTATTTTGCTCTCCAGGTTTACTTGATAAAGCATTGAATGATTCAGTTAGTGAAAAGGCTTTCAGACATGATGATTTAGAATTTACAATGGCTGCTAGAAATTGGAGTAAGATTGTCTCATACGGTGATTTTAATTTATATAAAAGAGAATTTGAAGAGACACAAAAATTCTTTGCTCCTATGTTGCAAGAGGCTAATGCACTTGGTAATGAGATGATTAAAACCATTTTGAGCAAAGTCCGTGAACAGGAGAAATAGATACGATTTTACGATGAACATTTGTAAATATAGAACAGTTCACACTGCGTGAACTTACCCGTTTTTTATGTGTCTGTTTTTTTGTCAGATGTTACAACAAGAAGTCTCTCGCCGTTAAGCGCTATTTTCTGTCTATAATGTAGTTGAGCTGAAAATGTAAGCGACTTCTCACCAACTCTTAAAAGATTGAAAGAGCAAACCCTCATCCAGACAACAGCTTATAGATAACTTTGAAATAGGGAATCAATTCCAATCATTTCTGCCTTCAATCGTCTTAGAGAGGTATTTGCCCTATCGTTTATCCTTAACATTATGTTTTCATCACTAGCGTCTTTTAGTTCATCACCTCAAATACTCCGAAGCTCTAACTATATCTTGAAAATCGATACAACAAGTGCAACAATCGATAGTGTCATTGGTGGGTTTCAGATACGTGACAATCTAGACAAGAATGTGACTTATGGGAGATACTACTACAATGACGATAACCGAACTTCGGGATATGAACATCTATATTCAATTAATCCCTATCAAGAAACAAGGAGATTCTTATATTTCTTAAAAGATGCTCTTAATGAGGTAGCTCAAGATCCAGAGATAATAGAATTTAAATTTCCAAGGGTGTTTGGATTGAACGATTATATGGTTCTCAGTTTAGCGGGTTTTAATTGTTATGGCGGTGAAAAAGGTAAGGTTCAAGGAGGAAAAAGTTCATGTGCTGCTGATGATATAATAACTTGCTTTGGTAAAACTCCACTTGAGGTCTCTTCAAAAGAGGTAAAGTCATATAGGGCCATTGATGAGAGCTACTTGAGAAAACATTCAAATTTGGACAATGATACCATTCAAGATTTAGGAGAGCGTTTCATTACACTGAAAGGATGTCTCAAAGAAGAGTCACTACAGATGAATATTGGTATACATGCTGATAGTTCTTTTCAAACTCTTGGGTGTCAAAATCATTGGTAATATCCTTATTCTAGCTTGACAAACTATTTCTTAGCGTTTGATATTGCAGCTTTTATCTTTCTATTCATCTCTTTCATTTGGTCACTTTCTAGAATGGATCATTACTTATATTCCTTCTATCCCTTTATTTTGATGTTCTTCCTTAGAACAACAAATACAGTACTGGTAACACATGAGAATCGAATAATCTCTAATGCTATTAACAGCTCTCACACAGGTATATCTGCAATTTCCGGTTTCAATCCAGTAATGATAATGGAGAAAATTTCCAGTTGTGCTATCTTATTACTTTACTTCGTGCTATACATTTTTTACTCTACAGGAGACCTCTCCCCTCCCTGGTGGTTAAGAGATTGCTGGTATAGAAGATATCATATCATTAGTGTTAACAAGGATCAAGGGACCTTGGAGTTGAGATGTGTAATATGAAATGGCGCCAAATTATAAGCTAGAGAGATCGAATAATATACTAAATAATAGATTTTGAGCTATAGACATTCATGCGTATGTAGAAGAGATAACCTATGATGATCACTAATATTACATAATACTCATAGTTAGTTACTCATGGTACATATGTAGTGTTCATAAATTAATATAAATATTTTCAGTGGTTGATCAGTTTGTAGACGTTTTGAAGTTTCCTTTTTGAAAAGAGCTCTTAATAGATTTTGAAAGTTTATTACTTCGCCGTCGGAAATGCCGCGGTGTATTGACACATGTATAATTAAGCTTAGACTTGATCAACTCTAAGAACGATTCAGTGACAGATGAGTCACATAAAGCCAAGGAAGATGATGCTTTTATTATTTTTCTTGACTGAATTCACTTGAAGATGATGGTGCTACTAACATCTAAAATTTTCAAGAGTGTAAAATACGTTGAGGGTGAGAGTAAGAGTTGAAATATTACAACTGTTCACCTAATAGACCTCGAAATTCAAGTCTTTAAGAAGACTTAGTAGTGGAAACTGCTACAATAATCGAGTATGGACATGTGTATAAAATCTCCTTAAATGTACATACGTACGCTTTCACTTTCGAGAATTATGGGAACACACAGTAGTGGAAGACGGGTCTTTGAAAGGGTTTTCAGTATCAATTGAGAAACCCCTTAGATTATCCAGCTCAGTTCCTTCTTCATCTGCTTCTTTGAAACTTCCCTCTTCTTTGTTTTCCGGTGGTGAAGAGCTCTTTCCTTCAGTCATTACCACTATGAAAAAAATCGTAGCTAAATCAACCATCAAGATCAAAATGGGAAAAAGCACATACCCACCTTTTGTCTTTACTTGGATCCCCTCAGTTGATTTTGAACCATGAGAAAAGCCCAAATTGGCGTTTAATGTAACAGAGATCCCTGCAACGGTGAAGACAGTTGAGATTAATAGAAAGCACGCAGATATAATCTTTCTGTTGAAGAGTATTGCAACGTAAGTTATGATGAAGACAGCAAAAGACACAGCAAATAGACTTGTAACTATATCTGGAAACATACGCTTCCCCTGACATTCATACTCACCATGGTTTGAAGAACATTCGTAAGCTTTTCTGTTCCTATCATGTGGACAAACTAGTGAGTCTAATTTCTTGTAGGCAGACTCTTGAATGTTCAACTTCAATGAGTACGAGTCCAATGTACTAAGGATTGAGGTCCAGTTGCTAGAGATGTCTCTGGCAACGCTTTGAGAAATTCCAGTCTTCCTTTGCAAGTAGCGAGTGTTGACAATTGAGTACGCTGTTGATCTGTAGATTGTTGAAGTCCTTGGGTTCCTACCAAGGCATGACTTAAATCCATTCATGGGACAAAAGTTGCAATAGCTAAACATTTTGATATGTTCACCATCGATAACATCATCTGAAGAACAGGAAAAGTAGTGAAAGTTCAATTTCAGGTCGTCATTGATACCGAATACTCTAGCTATTGAGAAGTCTTTCTCTGTATCAGGATCTGTTTTCAATGAACTTAGCCGACTCTTCAAATGATTTAGCACTTGCAAAGCTCTTTCGTGTGATTCCGTTGAAATCCTTTCATACGAGTCTAGAGGATAAGGCTTGATTCCACCAAGGATATCTTCAACTGATGCTTTCCTTGTGTCAATTCTCAAGATATATGGAATTGGTTTCAGCTTATTAGATTGGGAAATGGGGAAAATGATCATTGTGACCAATCCAATTAGGAATACGATACTTGCAGCGGTGGCCACAGTCATCGAGCTATGATGTTTCAAAAAAGGATTCACCGTTGCTATGGAGTTTATGTTTGAAAGGACTTGCTTTGGCTCAGCATTTTTTTGTTAGGCTACGTTGAGAAGATATTTACAGACTGAGAAGCGTTACTCTCTCACTGACTAATTTTCGAATGGGCAAATAGACGATTTGAAGCTCCCAGGTGGTATCATTGCACCTTAGCTTCTGACTGGTATTCAGACTGACTCATCATTCAACCACTTGGAGGGAGAGGTCCTCCACAACTTATCTTTTCGGATGTGGAGTCTTGTATCAACTATTTGTTAGATGTCTCAAAGTCATCAAATTTTTCGACCCCAATTATTCAATGTTGTCTTAATCCCATAATTAGTTTAATGTAATGTTACACTTGTTCTTAATCGTTCCTGTAGACATCAAGTGGCAAGTATAGGTTCTCAAGTGTTGATTTAGGCGACCAGGGGACCAATCAACCAAACTAAATGACTAAATCTACTCTATGTATTATGGCTCTCATTGTTACATCAACTCCCAATAGTATGTGGTCTTGGCCGAGTGGTCTAAGGCGTTAGATTTAGGTTTAAGTTAAATTCTCTAATATCTACGGATGCGCGAGTTCGAATCTCGTAGGCCACAATATTTTTTTTGCATATTCTTTACAAAGCGAAAAGCAACTTTAATTTAACTATTACAAAGCGTATTTTGGAGCATTGCGACAATTAATATATTCGTTTACAATCCCCTTTTGTTTCGTTTAAAGCAGCCTTGTTATGTTTTGATTTTAAAGGCTTTATGTTATATTTGACTGAATCCGCTTCGCAAAAAACACAACTATACAAATGCATTGGTACATAAATATTGCACGACATACTACTCGATGTGTAAGGCTGAATGCCATATATAAGTAAAGAAATTAAGTGGATTCGGGCCATGTATAACTTTTCACATCAAAATGGTGCACCAGTATGTTTTCGAATCTCTAAGTTAGCGGCAATAGCTTAGATTGGCCTTCAGACTTGACTGGAGAGGATACTGAAGAGGTCAATTGAGGAATCAGCCTGCAAAGACTGTCTAACGAGACCTGTCCTGTTGGATTGACAGTTAATCTCACATCCGACATCGACTATTACAGTATTGATAGAAACCTTAGTATTAATAAACACTTGGTAAACCCAAAGTGTATTCCAATGTTGTTCTGCTCGATATACAATGGTCGATATTGAACAATTGAATGAGAGGAGTATCTGACCTGCTAACAAGTTCTTGAGCTGGGGAATACTAGAATCAAAGTCAAAACCCGAACACAAATGTAAACAAAATTTGTTTAGCCAAGAACGACAAATTTGAGTCTCATAATGATTGCAAACAGCGTCGGATTAGAGGCCTAATTTGCCCCATAAATTAATTAGGCTGATCATTGAATCCTACGAAGGAATAGATCACATGCACGTAGGATGATGAATTTAAACCTTCATTCAGCAATGTTTTCGACAGTTATCGTGACTTTGGCTACAGCTAGTTGCACAAGTCTCTCAATACAGTCTTACAGTGGTAATTTTATAATTGATGTTATAATCGCCTTCTAGGTTATTAACGCATTGGTCATTTACTTGGATATTAAGAATTGTAACATTGATATATTTTGAATCGATACTTGCAGTATCGTTGAAGTAGATATTGTCTAATGAGTACATTCCTCTAGGTCAAGTCATATGGATGGGTTATGCATTAAGATGCAGGTCTTGATCCATGAAGTCCATGAGGCCCCTTAGATTTAAGAGAATTACAAAATTATGAGCAATCAATTAACAATCATGTATACCCCAGGTTTTCGATGCTCAACACATCTTTAATTCCTCTAGTCCTTTCCTTCGGTCCTAGTCCCGGTTGATGCCGAGTCCGAGTCCGTTTGATATTCCAAGCCCTTTTCTATGTCTCTAGTCCCAAAGTTTTAATGCAAGTCCCGCCCAGATCGCTCCACCATTACATAAGCAAGTCTCTAAATTTGGAAATTTTCGCGCAATGTTGACAAAATCCGGATTGTTGATTGGTTGCAATTAACTGCACAATTTCTCGAGAAGCTCATAGAACAAAATATGTTGGAAACACCGAAAAGTCCCTTAAATGCCATAAGGGAAGTAATTAAGTAAAAGATTAAACCTGGGGGGAAGAAACCCCCCATGGGAAAACCACTTAAGGGTAAGCAAGAAGGGACTGATCAATAGAGAGTCCATTGAATTCCCACTCTCTAAAAGTTTCTCTGGTCTAAACCCCGGCAAAGACGCGATTAATTTCCAGCCGTCAAATTCAGCCTATGCTGTTCCGAGTTAAATAAAATTTTCCCTGTTTATGTATGCAACACAGAAATGCAAAAAATTGTATAAAACAAAACTGTTTCCGTGTTTCTTCTTTAGTTTAATTCAGGTCGTATTAGACCGTGTTTTATCTTCTCCATTCTTTGTTCCCTTTAATGCCTCTGATATAACCACCGACTATGGAATCTAGTATGTATAAAGGGTTTGATGACTATGTGATTAAGTCTCGTATATAAAGATCTATTTATTAACATACGGAAAAAGAACCAAACAACTTCAATTTATCACAATTTCGTGATATTAATGATTGCAGTTCAAAGATGACCATTAAGACTTCTAAACAATGGGTTTTACCTCCTCGTCCAAGACCTGGTAGAAAACCTACTTGTTCTTTAAATTCAACACCATCACCAACTGCTTTAAATACCAATTCAGCAAACTCCGTTTCAAATTTACAACCGATTCAACCTATAATTAAAAAAGAACAAAAGAAGACATATAAGAAAAAAACTCCAAGTGAAAAAGCTGCTGCAAAACAGGCAAAGGCTTTAGCTGCAGTTAATAAATCACAAATTCAAACTTTTAATAGCAATCCAATTGAATTAGCATTAAAGACTATTAAAGATGAAAATAAATTTTTAAAAATTGAATTAAGTAAACTTGTATCAGATTTAAAATTATTACAACAACAAAGACAAAATGATTCAATTCATAAGAAAAGAAATCATTTAGAAATGGAAAAAGAAGATTGTTTAAATTCTGATGATGATTTAAATTATTTTTATGTTTCAAATCATGATAGTGAAGATGAAATTTCATCAACTATATCAACACCATCTTTAATTTCATCACATTCATCAATAAATTCACATTCATTAAGTTTATCAAATTCAACTTCATCATTAGGTTCTATTAAAGAGGAACAAATTTTAAAAATTGATGATTTTTTAACAACTTCATATTTTGATCAATCAAATTCAATTTCTAAACCAAATCCAATTTTAAAAGAAAAAACTTTAGTTAAAGATGAAAATGTTATGTTAAGTCCACCATCAATTCCAATTGAAACTTCAGAAACAAAAGAAGATTTTGAATTTACATTCTTAAAACAAGAAAAAATTTCAAATAATGCTCATTATGATTCACTATTTAATTCCATTTCTATTAATGAAAATGACGATGTCTTCATGAATGGCGATTGGGAATGGAATTGAAAACTTTTTAGACTATCTGTTATGCCATTAATAATTTGTTATCACCAATATTTTTTTATTATTCTTTCATTTTTTATTCACGCGTTATGAGTTTACGAAGAGATTAATTATTATCTTTATCCTTTCTATTTTGTTATTATTTTACGATTAAATGAGTTCCTACCCAGAAATGTAGTCTTGTAATTTAAAGTTATCATTATTAGCACCTTAATTCCAAGTAGATTACACATCAAATTCCCTTATCATTGGATGTAGTTAATTCTTTATCCCCTTGAATGAACACCTTGTTAAAAGAACGTGGAGTGGAATTGAAGTCAATATTATCAAGGGATACAACCTTATCTAATACTTCATCCTCCTCAATAGAAGACTTTATTTGTTGGCGATTTATATAATCCACATTCTCAAAAGTTACAGAATAATTGTTTGACATTTTGAATAGTAATCAATAACCCAGTTACCTCAAGATTTCAATCTCAGAAAACTCAAGTATTTTATATCCCCACAGATAAGCAACTAAAACAAGGATAAAATCGCATCATTGCCATAATACAATGAAGTTTAACATATTTACAATAAAAATTGCGTAATTCGCTATGTGATATCGGAATTTTATTTGTGGCGAGCTAAAAATTCCGATTTCATAAACGCGAAAACTAATTTTAATATAATTAACGTGTATTAAAACAAAAATTTAACACGCGTTTTTCCAAATCAAAATAATTCTAAAACTAGACACTTCAAAAGCTCAGATCCAATGTCCACTGACTACCAGATCCATTCTGTCTCTAACGACTACATATCTGACAATGAGACTTCAACCCCACCATCAAAGACCGCTAATTCTAATAGTGCCGATGTCGATGCTCTTTTAGGTTTAGATCTTCAAATTGATGCCCAACCGGATGACCCTCAGGCTCAAAGAAAGAGAGCTAGGAATTTCAGTGAGGAACACCTGTTGTCCATACGTGGTTTGAAATACATTAAAAACAATGCTACTAAGAAATTAAGACCAAGATTAAATCATCGTGATGAGTATAAAAATCTTACCAATTTATTAACATATTACCAAATATGGGGTCATAATCTATATCCAAAGGCCAATTTTAGTGATTTTATCAATATGTGTCAAACTGTTGGTAAGAAGAGAAATGTAAAAGAATTAAGACAACAATGGGTAGCTGAAGATATGGCTAAAGATCAAATATCTAAATTAGGTACCAATGAGATTGATATAGATTTTAATTTGGATGGTGTGAGATCAAATAACAAAGATGATGAAAGTCCACAATCAAATGAACAAACTCTTGATACTGCTACTGATGATATTGATGAACCACCAAGTGTGACCGATGGTCTTTTCGTTAATGAAGAAGACGAATTTGATGATGATTTTGACAATTTATATACAGCTTTAGCCACAAAGCCAAATCAATCTACCACTGGTTCTACATCCGATACACTTACTCCTGCTACTATATCCCCCGATTCACAACTAACCAACGACATTAGAACAGGGTCCAATGATGTAACTACATTGCCAGTTACTAATACTAGAGTCCCTGATTCCGAATCAAGTAAAGACACGGAGCTAAAAGCTACTAATTCGGATCTAAACCCAAACGGGGCAACTAAATCGCATTATGGTCAATTTGGAAAGCCTCATGCAACAGAAGTAACCCAAATTTCAATGGACAAAGAAGATGACGTGCCTGACTTGAACGAATTTGATGAATTTGAAGATGAGTATGCCGCTGAAATGGAAGCAATGAGAGAATTTGATTGAGTCAATGGTACTTTGCTATGGAACTTCATTACTATTGCTCGTTTTTGCAATTTAGTTCCCTGGTTATAGTCTTTATCGGATCGGATAAATTACCTTTATCTGCCCAGGTCACGTGATTTTTGTTGATAATTTAGTTGAACCACCACAGTTTGTGTCAACCACAGTTATAAAAAAGTTATGACACAAGTAGCGACAAATTGCCAAATTAGGCTGCAAAAGCGAAAGTTTGCTCTAATATTTACAGGTTTTATTATCCCAATGAGGAAAATGTGAAGGGCTATTGCGTTTTGTTCGAGTTTGACACAGTTTAAACACCACAGTTTCACAGGCACTTTTTATAAAAAGGTGTGGGCATCCGTTACGTTTGCTTGCGGGCCAAATTGGATCAACTATTTCATACTTAAGACTAATTCCATCCCCTTGCCCACCCTGTCGTTGTTTCAATATTCCATAGTCATTAATAATCATCTAATTGTCAAAATCGGCTCTTTTTAATTATACCTTATAGAAAATACACTCAATATGACTCAAGTTGAGATCACTAAGAAAAATTTATCTGATATTAAGGCCAATATTGTTGATTCAGATTTAAAAAGAAAATTGGATCAGGCTATCCAAGAAGCTGATAGAAGCGTTAAGAAGAGAGTCTTTTTAGAAGATCGTACTCTAAGTATATCATCTACTGATTCAGAAGACCTAAATGATAAATTAGACTTACTGGATTCTCAATCAGAAAGTGATTCAGACTTCAAAGAACAAGAACAACCTTTGAAAAAGAAAGCAAAATTATCTTCTGTTGATATTAACAGAGTTCAATCAGAGGTTAACCTAACAGAAAAACATTTGATTGAACCTACTGATTCATCACTACAAACTGCATTAGTCATCAAATCATTTGATGAACCATTCATCATTGATGCAACTTATCCAAAACCTGAAGAGTTGAAAGATCATGAGATCCTTGTCGAAAATAAGTTTATCGGGTTGAACCCAATTGATTGGAAAGGTAAAAAATATAGATTTGGTATTTATTCATTCCCATGGATCCAAGGTCGTGAAAGTTCTGGTGTTGTCCATAAAAAAGGTGCAAAAGTCAGTAACTTTGAAATAGGTGACGAAGTGTTTATTGCTTCTACTTCATATAGAGATCTAAAGACTTCAACTTTCCAAGAATACACTGTTTTTGATTCAAGATTAGTTTGGAAATTACCAAAAAATTTAAGTTTGAAAGAAGGTTCCGCTATCGGTGTGGGTCTTGTCACTGCTGGTTCAGTGTTAGAGGAATTACAAGTCAACATCTTTGGCACTGAAGATGAAGAAACAACTTTGAAGGAAGAAGAACGTAAAAGTTTATTAGTTTGGGGTGGTTCAAGTGGTGTTGGTTCTTATGTTATTCAATTGGCTAAGATTGCCAAATTTGAAAAAATCATTGCCGTTGCCTCATCAAAGCATAATGAGTTTTTACACAGCATTGGTGCTACTCATGTCTTGGATAGATATAAAAGCAAAGATGAACTCTCTAAAGAATTGAAAGAAATTTTAAAAAATGAAGACCAAGGTTTACAAATCGGTATTGATGTTGTTGGCAAGGAAACTACTGATAATGTCATTGAATTTTTAAATTTGAACCGTTCCAAATCCACCAAAAAGACATTTGTTGGTGTTGTTTCCAAACCATCAAAGGACCTAGATTCAGAACTATTAGAAAACATCGAAGTTAAAGAAGTCTTAATAAAGAAATTCCATGAAAATTTATCTCACGGTCAAAGATTAGTGGAGAAGACTACAGAATTTTTAGAGACTGGTGAATTAAAATCTCAGAAGAACTTGAAGGTCTATAATGGGTTTAAAGGTATCGATGAAGGTTTAAAAGATCTAGAAAAATATGGTGCTAGTAACGAAAAATACATTGTTGAATTATAAGTGGTTTCTTATAACGGGGTATTTCTCTTGTGAGAAAGGGGTTTCATGGTTTAATGAACATTACAAAGGATAGGTAATTGATTGTAGTTTCTGTGCCGTAAGTTGGTTTTCTTGAGACGTAGACCTACCGGATAGATGATCCTTTCATAGTTGAACGTTAGCGAATTTTACGCTATTATTATCAAGACCTTCATTGAGATACTGCTATGTACGATTGACGTAGTACTGGAGAGCAGTCCTTTCCCCTTTATAAACCAATCGAGTCAGCGATGGAATATATAAGAATCTCAAGACTTGAAATTTTGGGATTTAGAGCCAATATCAATTAGCCTATCCCTTTCAATTCATCGATCAATGCATCCAGTGCTAACTTAAGACACAATGCTGATTTCTAGAAAAATTCCATGTTATGTGTGATTAAGCAAACTGATCCTACAAGTGAAAAAATAGCAGATAATTAAGTACAGATTAGATATTAAATCAGTGTAATTAAACGAGTTAGGTAGCTTAGATCAACAAAGCAGCTAAACCAGCAGCAAGGGCACCGAAAATTGGGGTGACATGACCAGCAGCACCGGTGGAGACGGAGGATGAGGAAGACCCATTAGAAGAGTTTGAACTGGAAGAGTTTGAGGCACCAGAGGAGCTATCATCTAGCATGATGTTAGCACAAGCGATTCTAGTGTTGTTCTTTTCTTTCAAGTGGAGGTTAATAGATAAGTTACCAATGAATTGGGAGCTTTCTGAATCGAAGGATAAGTATGGATCCAAGTATGCAGCTTCGAAAGAAGTGCTATTGACGATGGTACCGTGTTTACCACTTAAGTCACCAACTTCACAAGTAGATGGGTCGGATTTGTCACAGATAGCGGTGGCATTGGCCTCAAATGGGTTCAAATGGGCAGCAGTATCAGCACAAGAACCACCTTCTGGAATTGGTTTAGCGTGGATGTGGTAAGTGATGACACCTTCACCAGTTGGCAAATCCTCTAGCATAACATGGATTTTGGCAGTACCGTTTTCTGAGGTGAATGCAACATGACCAGTAATACCTTGGTCAGGACCAGTTGATGGGAAATGAGCTGTGTAAGAGACATCAGTTGGATTGTTGGAGACGACTGGGGCAGAAGCAGCGTAGGCACCGGTGGCAACGGCCAAGATAGAGGCTTTGGAGAATTTCATCGTTGATGGGTACTTATGAAAGATGATAACTGATAAAGAAACATTATGGGCATCGACTTGTATATAAATAGTTATTCACCACGAGAAAGGCAAATCCAATCAAGCAAGACCGACAGTACCAAACTGGAATCGCCCCTCGGCTGCCGTGACATCACTTGGTTTATTATCGATGGCCCACTTGGCCAATTAAGCTTATATTTTCATGCATGTGCCCTTTTTAAAAGTATGCACGTTTCCAGTTAAACAAAGAAAACAATCGACGATTTGAGGAAAGAGATCTGGTTTATATCATCAAAGTTCCCATTGTCCAGAAAGGGTTATACTTAAAACATGCATCAAACGCTCTTAATGAGCAAATTTAAAACTGAGAACTCTCTTTGGAAACGAGCATTTTTTTATTGCCAATTTATCTTTTCCATCAAAGATTTCACCAGCTGTGGCCCGAAGCATGGAGATCTAGGCACACCTTTTTTTCAAATAAAGTGCAGATCGCAACGTTTTAGGGGCCAAAAAGCTTAAAAAAGCTTGTCTTCTATTGGCTCATTTGGCATCAATTGACTTTTAATGGCAACTTCCAAGCAAATCCCTATTGAGAATACAGGAAAGGGGGCACAGTTTTATAGAAAATCTAATTGGAGTCTTTCGGAAATTGTTGATGTATACCCCAGATCAGGCAAAAGCTAGACTAAACGATAAACATTTGGAGTCAAGTGGTCTTTAAAGCTGATACCAATTTCTTTCTCTACCACACACTCTCTAAAAAAGCATATATCTACAAATTTAACATCTAGTATCGTACGTTTCATTTCATCTATCTAGTGTCTTCCATAGGAACCATTGGATCTTGGTGCATTGTAATTGACATAACCACCGTTAGGATATCTCTGAGGGACACCTGCTAGCCTTTGTTGATAAAACTGCGGGCTTTGATCAGGGAATGGAGGACCACCATTTGGACTAGCCTGAGGAGGTGGATAATAACCACCTTGTTGTATTATTGGAATAGGTTGAAATGGTTGTTGATACATTGCTTGTGGGTGATGTTGTAATGGTTGAATCGGTTGCATGAAGCGTTGTTGATGATGATGCACAGGGTATTGTTGTGGGAGATGCTGTGGAGGAGGAGGTAAATAACCTGGTGCACCCATTGGTGGGATTCCCTGTGGGATTGGAGGATGTTGTTGTCTGAAGGCCTCTGGATCAGGAAACAATGATTTGTAAGGTTTTTCGAAATCTTGTGATTGATGAGGTAAGTTCCATATTGGAGGGGTAGTAAATGGTCTCTCTAAATAAAATGAATCAGTCTTCCCAGATTTCTTGTAATTGTTTAGACAACCTTTGAAAAAGTTAAAATCATCATCGTTGAAAGGACGTGGTTTTTCCAAATTTGGCAATTTATGTGCAGGAAAGAAAGATGCTGGAGTATGAGTGTATCTTTTCTTTTGGTTAGGTTGAATCAGTCTTGGTGAGTTCTTAGCTAAATGTGGAGACGCAACTGAAGATATTGGTGAATTGATGGAGCCCGGCTGGAAACTTGGTGTAAATGAAGCAGTCTTTGGATTGAATTTTGTCTTTGTGACCAATGGAGTGCTTGGCTTAGCAGGTGATTTGGCAGGTGATGATGATTTGATTGGGACGGTTGAAGGTTGTTGAGGAGTTGGCTTTGATGAGGTTGTGTTGGATGGTGTTTCAGTTTGAGTAGCACTTGCGGTTGAAGCTTGGGAGGTAGCATCAGCAACAACAGGAGCTGCTGAAGAGTCATGTTTAACTTCAACTTTAGGCTTTGTATTTGCTTCTGATTTCTTGATGATTTCGTCTTGCTTTTGTTTATCCTTAGCAACAATTGGTAGTAGATCTTCAGGGAACTTGGATGGTAACTTGAAGTTTTGTGAGAACTCTTTCAATGAATTGATTTCATTCTTGGAGTTATACTTCTTGGATTTTGAATCCTTTTGAGACATAATCGGTTTAGCAGGGATAGTTGATGGAGTATGTTTAGGAACTGAGACATCAGGAGCTTTCTTTTCAACTGGTGGCTTTGGTAGAGCTTCAACCTTTGGTTCAACTTTTGATTCAACTTTTGATTCAGCTTTTACTTCAACTGTTGAACTTGTCTTAGTTTCAATTGGTTTTTGTGAATTCGAAGCAGAAACGATAGCTGGATCGATGTTCTGTAATCTTGATCTATGACTTGGAGGAACATATTTAGTTTTTTCATCTTGAGTAGCAGTACTGAATTGGAACCCACTTTTAGAACCTTTGTTCATCAAACTATCAAACAAGGCATCAGATTTAGAGGTTGAGTTGGAATTTGAAGTTGTAGAAGCGGCTTTCCTATCGACACCAGAATATTTATCTTCCTCATCGATACCACTATCATCAAATTTCAAACCACGTTCTTCAGCTAAATGATAATTACCATTGAAGGATTCACCTTCGATTTCCTTTGCTAATTTATCAGCCTTTTCAGCGTATTGTTTATACCTAGGGTCTAACTTATCAATTCTCGTGGTATATAAGTTTTCATCGAATTCAGACTTGATACCGAATTTATCCTCATTAGTTTGAAATTGATCCCAATTCTTACTAGCACCATCTTCCAAAGTTAATGATTCCAAAGCCACTCCACTATTGGTTTCTGGGACCCATTTTTCAATATCACGACGTTGTTGAACCCTGACATCACTTGAGATATCAACATCGGTTCTAAAAGTTTGCTGTTTTTTAACAGGCTCGACTTTATTGAATAAGTCCAAGTTTTCAATTTCTAATTCAATCAAATCTTCAAAGTTGATCAGTGTAATATTTGATTCGTTATCAACTTTCAACAACACTTTTAAGGTCTTTGGATCAATACTCTTCAAGACACCAGAGACGTGTGTGCCTGAATTAGTCAAAATCTTAACGTGTGAACCAATGGAGTTGAAGATCAAATAAAGTAATCTGTCATTTGACGAATCTTGAAACTCAACGTTATTGAAGATGTCAAATGGGACATTCGGACCATTGTTACTATTGCCACGACGAGGGAAATTCTTTGAGGAAGAACGACTATGGGTAGGCTTCTTATCCTCTTCAGTACCAGTTTTGGAAGGTTGCTTGGTGGTCATCTTAAACAGGGCAATGGTTTAAATTGACAGGATGTATATGTATTGTGACTCCACCCAGAAATAACAAGAGGCGAGCAAAACGTCTGCAAAAACAGCGGCAAGTGAGCAGAATCAACGAAGTTAGGCAAGAGTCCACGGCAGCTGACGCAATTGATGGTGAAAGGATCCCAGTTGGCGCCCTTTGTGACCTATTTTGACTGACTTGATTCAATAACAGCGCCTTTGTAAATTAAATATCGGTCTCGCGTCTTTTTTCTTTCCCAAAGTTTCTGGCGGTAAGAGCGGGTGACGGGGTTAAATATGGCGGACTTACGAAAGCGGAAACGTAATTGGCGGAGTTTGCCATGATTTTAGTTATATAATGGTAAAAATATTCATAAAGAAGGTCATTAACGGTCATTGAAAGGCAAATAGTCAAAGTAGCCACCATGGTGAGTGATGGCTATTGATAATATTGTTATTAGGTGGGTCATACTTCATGGAATTGCATCATTGATCTTGTCAAGTAAATTAGCGATCTTATCGAGGTCTTGGGTCTTATCCAATAGTTCGTCAGCAGTCCTTTCAAGGCCACCGAGTATTTCTAGCAGTTCCATATCATCAGTTTCAATTTCTTCAAAACCTGCAATATCTTCTTTCTTGGGCATTGTAATCTCCATATTCTGTGCCAATTCATCGTCATAGGCCTTTCTATAATCAACCAGAGACTTTTCCCAATTGCGAAGATCCCTAGTTTGTGTAGCGACATTTGTCTTCAGATTATCCACCAGTTTGCATTCATTCGTATAAAGATTCTTCAAGAACTGGAGTTTCTGGAGTTGATAATCATAGTCGAAATCAAATTTATTTAAGCTAGTAGGTAACTTCAGCCAGCTATCTTCATCGAGCTCCGAATCTGCACCCAAGCGGCGCACAAACGTATCAACGAACTCCTCTATTTCAGCGTCAGCTGCAGCGACGTGTCTTTTGCTATTCGGTAGTAATTGTAAAGTTTTGTCCTTGTTCATGATGAGCAGCCTTCTAATGGTATTGACAACTTCCTCCTCCGGCGTCTCCCAGTTGCCCACTTTAGCAGCACTGCTGTAGCGTTTAGCGATCTTTCTCAGCGTCGACTCGTCTATCTCTGCCATCTTACACTTCTCTAAGTAGTTTCCAGAGTTCTTGTGCCAAT
Organism: Taiozyma odintsovae; assembly: GCA_030557705.1. Lineage (NCBI taxonomy): Eukaryota > Fungi > Ascomycota > Saccharomycetes > Phaffomycetales > Wickerhamomycetaceae > Taiozyma > Taiozyma odintsovae. The sequence continues at coordinate 284,619 of JANIVH010000007.1, read as the reverse complement.
CTTTAAGTCCCCATAGTAATTAACTATACTGTTACTTGTTTTCATTTTTAGAAAAGCGCGACTGGTTCTTGCGGTAGGCGCCACATAATTAGAATCACGTTTCTTTTAAAGTAATTCGGCCTTCGGGGCAAATTGTGCAGGTTGAAAGCTGCTAGTAGAAGTAACAAATTATCTGCGTTACGTCACTTTGGTCTCGCAGCCTTAGACCAAGCCTATGTTCGCTTCGGGTAGTAAGACCCCGTGGAAAAATCTCAACGGTCGAAGCTGGGTCTTGGTAGGGGTAGGGGGAACGATCTAAAGCCAAGGGGTCAGTAATCTTATAATTAGTTCGTCAATAACTCACCTACTAGTGCCTATTCTTCAAGGATGATTAGCCTTGCAGTAAAAAATCGCTAAAGCTGTAATTAAGCAAGACCATTTGTCCTTACAACGATCTACACCTGCAGTCCATACACCTAAGTAACAAACTCCCTTTTACGACAGCAATTACTGGCAGTAGGCCCTGAGCCACAATTTGGGTTCCAACAGAACTTGCTAAGGCATATTGTGTACATTATCTGAGGTCGGTTTCAATCTAGGGAGATAGTTGGTTCAATATTTTTCGTCTTTAAGTCCGGTATTACTAACTTTGAATAATCACACCTGAAAAATAGGTTTTTAGCCTGGTTACTGGGACTTAGGTTAACATTTAGGAATCGAAGTTTTGGTCTAGACCTTGCGCACTCAGTTCCAATTTATGCGCAATGACGAAATCTTTCTCCTTCTAAGATCCATCGCAAATACTAATAGCTGTAGAGTTATGCATTCTGGCGTACAGTGTAGATTTAGTTAGAGCTTTTCTAGAGCATAGTGCATCATGCTACATACAGTCCCGCATGATCGCGCATTTTCCCAATCCTTTTCTTCGAGCGTATCGTTACTTCATTTTTACAAAAAACTTTTACAAACCCTTTCCAGGTTACCAACTGACAAATAATTACCCTTACTAGTGCTATAAGCTCCTTCTCAGGCTTCAAGACAAACCTATTTTTGCCACTTACAAGACTCATACTCTCACTTTAGGTTTCCACGGTTTATAAAAGTCGAAATCCCATCCAGCACCTAGCGTGTTTATTTTTAGGATAACACAAAGACAAAGGACAACAAGTACACCATGCTTAGACCTCCAAACTTCGAAAGCCCTCAGAAGTGTGCCACTAGAGGCTACACATTCCCCTTGATCAACACCATCAACGAGAGTGAACAGGAGAACGGTTCATCTAATCCATTTGAGAAATCATTTCAGTCACTAAACTTAAAGAAGGTTTCATCGCGAGAAACCACAGACTCTGAAGCTACATTGGTGCCACAACACACAAAGGAAGATTCCATCAACTCAATAGACACATTAAATAGTTTTAGACTCAAAAGGTTCAGTTCCACTTCATCTATCCCTTCAATTGGTGACCTGACGTCATCTCCAACAACTCCAAACAACTTTAAGAAAAACATCATCAAATATCAAGTGCCACCACGCGTCCAATTGATCACAAACACAGAGACTTCACTTATAATAGATTCTGAGAACGTTCTGATTATTGACGTTCGTCCCTTTATCGATTTCAACAGGGCCCATTTGAAGAACTCGATTAACTTCAATTTGCCATCCACTTTATTAAAGAGACCTAATTTTACACTTTTGAAATGTTTCAATAATATCTCCATGCTGGAGAGTATCAAGTTAAAGACTTTTCTGACCAACGATACCCAATATAAGAAGATCATCATATATGATGAAGCTCCAGTCTTAAACGATGAAGTTTCACTGGGTGTCTATGGCTCATTGACTAAGTTCTTAAACTATGAAGAATATAAAGGTGAATTATGCGTATTAAAATTTGGTTTCCAAACATTCAAGACTGAGTTCCAAGATCTATTAGAGTCTGTTGAAACACCACAAGATAATAATGGAGGATTTATGCCTCCAAACCCACATTTTCAACAAGGTTCAATGAATTTGAAACCACCATCACATAGATCAGTCTCACTAGCTAATTTATCGACTTCATCAATTTCCACCACTTCAACGGGACCAATTAGTGCCTGTTCATTTTCTAACCCATCTTCAAGCTCACCAATCTCACCAAATTTGTCAAGATTTCAATTACCAAAGTTACCAAGGACTCCAGTTTTCAAAATCAGACATAATGAAGAGAATTATGATTTAGATAATTATAAGATTTTAAGTGAATTTTCACATTTAAGTACAATTTTGAACAAAGGTGCTTCATATTCATTACCTAATTGGTTGCAAGGTTTGTTAAATGAATCAGGTTCATCATCAACATTGATTAACAAATTTCAAAATTTGGAAATAAGGGAAAAAAATCGTATTAATGAAATGGTTTCCACTAATTCCATTTGTTCTGGTATCGAATTAGGTTTTAAGAACAGATACAAAGATATTTTCCCATATGAACATTCAAGAGTTAAACTGTCATTGACACCATCTACTGAAGAAGTTGATTTTGATAGATTAAATTATATGAACTATATTAATGCTAATTATATCAGTTGCCCAAAGATGTCAAATATGAAATACATTGCTACACAGGCTCCACTTCATGAAACATTGAAAGATTTTGGGAAATTGATTAAAGACAATAATATTGATATTATTATTGCTCTGACTACTCAATTTGAAAATGGTGTTGAAAAATGTTATCCATATTGGGATGATAATGAAATTGTTGAAGTCTTGGAGACTCAACAATTAAACAATATCTTTATAAGAAGATTATTCTTAAGAAAGATTGAAAAAGAAGTTATTCAAATTCAAATTACCAATTGGTCTGATTATGATGTGATGTTAAATTCTCAACAAGATGATGTCTTACGTTTAATCTATTTGAAAAAAATTCTAATGAATTCATTAGGAATTTGGGATGAAAACGTTCTAGTACATTGTTCTGCTGGTTGTGGTCGTACGGGTACTTTCTGTACATTAGATTCCATTATTAATCAAAATTCAAATGAATCTAAGGATCCAATTTTCGATATTGTTGAAGATTTTAGAAATCAACGTATTTCAATGGTTCAAAATTTAAGACAATATTTATTTATTTATGATTGTTTATGCAATTATTATGAAAATTTAGCTAAATATGATTGTTATCAAGTTGAATTGAATGAATTATCAATTTTGAACAATTTTATTAATGATAAGAGACAAAGACAATAAAATTCATTGAAACTTGAAAAGAAATGGGAAATATTATGTTTTGAAGAAAAAGGGATAGCTAATTGATATAGGTTGCTACAAAAGGGAAGGTTATATGTTTTTATTTCTAAAAAGGTAAACGGTTAATGACTTGCTTATATTTAATGAATTAATGAACGATTTTTAAATTATGATCTTTTAAGTAAAAAACTCGATAGTAGTAATTTATTTAGTTTCTTTATAATCACTGTTAATTTGGGATATGTTGAAGTTAGTATAGTGAATTGTCAACTTCTTATATCAAGATAAAAGGCGATATCCAATGGCAGAATCACTATTTAAAACTTCAAGAACACAAAACAACAAATATACCCTATGACAACTTTAAAAACTACAATCATATCACAAGCCCTGAATCATAGTCAACGATTCATTACAACTAAATAAGTAGCAATTTTTAACCTAGCAACAATTCATAACCGATAACCAATATATTAACAATAATCAATGGAATTCTTAACAATGTTTGAACAGCAGCGATCAAATTTATCAGTCTACCTTTTGTAGAAGATGTCTCTGTAGCACCAAAAGCCGGTGTTGTATCTTGACCAAGACCGACTAAGATCTATGTTAGTAAAATGAAAGTTTATTATTATGATTGATACGTACTTCTTTTTAAGAATCTATCTTCACTAAGCACAGCAACGGAGTTAACGAGTAGTAAGATAGCTAAAGGAGTTAGTAATTGTCTTTATCTTATTAGAGAGTGACATACCATAGAAAAGTCTCCCTAAACCGAACATTGTAGTTGAGAATTCAAGGTTATTTGATGATTGATCAAGTTTAATTTTAATTAAACGCGAAATTACTTAAGAAATTGATTAATCAAATACAGATTTAATTACCAAATACAAAGTGAATGAAACAATATTTAATGACTGTCGAATCAATCACTACAAGTTTGTATTCATTTAATACATTAAGATAATGACTTATATCTGTTTTATACACACCCTCAAATTTAATCAGCGTTACGACGAGCAGTACGTTTAGCCAATCTCTTACCAGTACCAAAGACTTTCAAACCTCTGTTCTTCTTTTGTTTACGTTGTTGTCTTGATGGTTTTTCAACCTTGTTAGCTAAACCGTATCTAACTAAACGGTAAGCTGGTTCAAATTTTTTAGCATCAGCAACAGAGTTGTAAACTAAACCGAAACCAGTTGATTTACCACCACCGTATTGAGTTCTGAAACCAAAGACAGAGACAGCATCTTTATCAGCTTTGTAAACAGCAGCTAATTTTTCACGTAATTCATCTTTTGAAACGTTAGCTCTGTTTGGATGTAAAACGTCAATGACGAACTGTAATCTAGATAATAATGGGTTGTTGATAACCTTTCTGGTTCTAATGGTAATAGCGTCACTCTAGTTATTGTTAGTAATCAAATTAAATGTTGATAATAAGGAAATTGAGAGAGATTCACACTATTGATAATGATGATTTGAATAGATTTGAGGGGCGTCTAAAGGTAAATAAAATGAATCATTTTAGCATGTTTTCTTTCAATTCTTTATATGAGTTTAATCATTGATCCACTAGCTTCTTCTAATTTCCACTTGTTTTCTTGTTTCTATGTCTTAACGGTATATCCATAACCTTCAATTCATTTTCTTCATATTTGCAAGACTAATAATTTCTTCATTTAAAGCACTGGTCTCATAATCATATCATATCCATCTTTATTCTCTATCCTATCTCTCTCATTTTGTCCTTATTTGATGTATTGACATACCATTTTGGCCCTTAGATTAAAAGTTTATATAATAGTAATTGTATTAAAATTCTTTTCAAGAAATTGTAACTTTTCATTTTTTTGTTAGTAGTTTTGAAAAATCAACGAGAAAATCAAGCAAGCAAAAAAAAAATTATGTAATCATTGTATATGTGGCTTATGTAATTCGCGGATGTTTTTTTGGGGGAAAATTGTTGTTTATTCTTTTAATTTTCCAATGCGAGTGGGTGGTGTTCGGATGTTGTTTAAAGGTAATAAAAAAAACAGTCACAAAATTCATGATTTTTCTAATTTTCGACGATCATTCGGCCACAGAGAAAAGATTCCAAAACTGTAAAAAAAAATATGTTATTATTCAACCGTTTGTAAATGGCAGTTCATTATTTTTTGCTTCTACTTCTTTCAACTTCCCTTTTAGGAAGTCAAGGATTCGCCGAGGTTGGAAGAAAGGGGAAGTGTATAATGACACTTACAAAATTGACAGAGAAGATAATTAAATTAAAAATGACAGAATTTATGGGTAAAATTTGACAGTTTTATAAAGTTATAGAGACATTTATATTAGTGTTCATACAAGAGAAACCAATTACAATCAAAATACAAAGTAATCGTGAATATTAATGCATCTAAACTAATTTTATCTAAAAATTAATTTAGTTCTTCTTGGTAATAGCAATTCTAACGGCTTTAATTTGAGTATAGTTATCTAAAGCGTCAGCACCCATTTCTCTACCAATACCTGATTCACCATAACCACCAAATGGAACTTGTTGATGGAAATCATTATAAGTGTTAACCCAAATAGTACCAGCTTTAACTCTATTAGAAACGTCAATAGCTTTATTAATATCTTCAGTATGAATACCTGCAGCTAAACCGTAAGAAGTATCATTAGCTAATTTAATTGCTTCATCAACGGTATCAAATTTAGAAACAGTAACAACTGGACCAAAAATTTCTTCTTTAACAATTTTATCAGTTTCTTTAACATCGGCAAAGATAGTTGGTTTAATGAAATAACCTTTTTGATTTAATCTTTCACCACCAGTGACTAAAGTAGCACCTTCTTCTAAACCAATTTTAACATAAGATAAAATTTTATCAACTTGCATTTGAGAAGTTTGAGCACCTTGGAAAATACCTTCTTCAAATGGGTTACCAACTTTTAAAGCTTCAACTTGTTTTTTCAATTCAGATAAAACTTCATCATAAACACCAGATTGAACATAAATTCTTGAACCTGCACAACAAACTTCACCAGAATTATAAAAAATACCCAAGATTAAATTTTGAACAGTTCTTTGAACATCAGCGTCATTAAATACAATATTTGGTGATTTACCACCTAATTCTAAAGTAACTTTTTTCAAATTTGATTCAGCAGCAGCTTTCATAATATGACGACCAGTAGCAGTAGAACCTGTAAATGCAACTTTTTTAATCTTTAATGATCTTGAAATCTTTTCACCAACAATTTTACCAAAACCTGGAACAATATTAACAACACCAGCTGGGATACCAGCTTCTGAAACTAATTTTGAAACGTATAAAGCAGATAATGGAGTAGCTTCAGCAGGTTTTAAAACAACAGTATTACCAGTTGCTAAAGCTGGACCAACTTTCCATGACCACATTAATAATGGGAAATTCCATGGAATAATTTGACCACAAACACCAATTGGTTCTCTCTTTGTATAATTAAAATGTGTTGAACCAGTTTCAATTTGTTTACCATAAACTTTATCAGACCAACCTGCACAAGATCTAATATATTTAGCAGTTAATGCAACATCACCTCTTGAACATAATAATGATTTACCATTATCTAAAGATTCAATACCTGCTAAAATTTCAGAATGTTCTTCAATTAAATCAGCTAATTTATTCAAACATCTAATTCTAAATTCTGGATCAGAAGTTGACCATGATGAATCAAAAGCTCTTTGAGCTGCATCAATTGCAATATCAACATCATCTTCACGAGCTTCATAAACGTGAGTAATTTCTTCTTCAGTTGATGGATTAATAACTTCAAAAGTTTTATTTTGTCTTGATGCAACAAATTTACCATCAATAAATAAACCTGTTGGTTGTTCATAAGTAATACCATTTGGTAAAGTAACTGGAACACTCAATGGGATACTTGAATAATATCTTTGAGTGTTAAAGGCAGCACCTCTTAAAGAGACCTTCAATGTTGATTGAGCAGTTCTGAACATTTTAGAGATGATAATCAAAATTCAAAGTTAAATCCTGAAAGAATATCTTAATTGAGGAAATTATTGATTATTTATACTTTTAAAAACGTTACTCAAAACCCTGTATCTATCTTCGAACCCCTCTCCCCTTTCTCGCAATGGCCAAGAGTGGCCCTGTGTTGCTTAACTCCTTTTTTTTTTCTTTTCTTCTTTTACCTATATGCATGCATTGATTTCCGTATACGCATAACTTGGGGTCGAGTCTTTACTAATGTAATTTTTTTTTACCTTTTGGGTTAATAACGGAGGCCATTGCTAAAGCCTCACGGTTGATAAGGATCAAATTGTGAGGGGGTGAATGACTAACTGTTAGGGGGAACAACACTGTGTTTTAATTAATTGTAATATCAATATTGATATTGATGATTGATGAGAGACTAGACTTCGACTATCCTAGTCTCGCAGATAAGCACGTTTTGCCCCTCCCTTCTCAGATTGAGGCCACCTGTTCCTATCGCCAGGACAGCGCCAGTGGTTTCCACTTCTGGAGGTGAATTGGGAAAGGCGGCGTGCGCGCACCGATGAGGTGGGGCTACTGTAAGGGAATTACTCGGGCTCCATAAAAAGTCCCTTAATAAAATTGGAAAACAGACGTTGAAGTTAATTAAAAGTTACAAAGTGTTTGAGACTAGGATGGGAAGTTGATTATTGAAGGTACTATGGACTAGACTTAAAAGTGAATTACTTCACACGCGTATTCTCTTTAGATTACTAATGCAATTGATCTTTAATTCAAGTCCAATTTACTGAGCCTCTAAACTTCAAAGTCTTAGGCGTTAAGACACGGCTGCACACTATGGCCCCGCAGAGTCTCAGGGCAAATTAACAACAAAAAAAATTCACTAAACACCGAAACTTTGTAAATCAAATTAATCAAAGACGGTCTAATCCCCATTACAGCTGATTAAGTGTACAATCACTTTTCAAATCAATTCTATTACAAGTAACTACCGAATTTCGGATCAATTATTGGATTTAATTTGTCCTGACAACAATTGGAACTTAACTCGGCCTCCTAATAAACGATCTATAATGTTGAACAATATCAGCTGATATATAAAAATCAAAAATTAGGCTCTAGTTACCGAACGAATTGGTGTCATGTTTAAATAATATACCCCACCCGTAACTCGGATAGTACGGTTTATGATTAAGGAGTCCTACAGCTATAACAATTGAGCCTATCAGGTGCATTATTATTCTGTTATTATTAAAGATTTGAAAATTTCGGATCTCTGAAGACCATTTTATATTATACTCCGACCCGGCTTTCTACTTAATTCTACATTGACATCAATTAGATTAATTATAATATCTTCTTTTCATTTCTCTATACCTTGTCAAGAAAATTAACGTTTCAACTTCTATTTGATTATTTGTTAGTAAATTGATAATCTTATCAATTGATTTTGAACATACCTTTATAAATAAATTCTCCCTTTGCAAGAGCTTTCTTAAGTTCTTCTTCGTTTACTATTTCATTGTTGTTTTGAAAACCTTTTTTCAATTTATCTCTAAAGAAACTATATCCTTGACTAAATTGAAGTTAATTATTTAATTCATGATAATTGTGATCATTTAAGTACTTGGATCTTATGTTCACTTACGGATAATCCTTTGCAATGTATAATAACCTCTTGTATAACTCTCTGACTCTAGGATCCATCTTGATAATTTAAGATCAATTGCGTTCCTTTAGTGTAAACATACACTCAAATTTACTACCTGTCAATTCAATTGCTCTACATCATCTATTAAATTCAAGAGATCACACGTGATATCCGGGGCCCTCGGAATTTCCTAAAAGTGAGATTATGATATCTTTGACATGAGACGTTTCTCCATAATTTTGGGTTTTGAAGTCACATTGAGATCAATTATACAATGGCAAGAAGATTAAGAATAACATTAAAGGATTCGTAGTGTTCAATCCCCGTTTTGTTTCTCTTCCATTTCACTTTCTCTTGGTTGCTTCTTCTACATATCTCTTTAGTGTAAGTGCAAGTGCATGAACATGAATTGAAAATGAATGATAAATATTAAGAAAGTGTATGTGATTTAAAATTATTGATCCAATGTGTCAATATTTTAAGCAGCATTTATCCTTAAGATAAAATTAACAACAACGGCAACTAATAAAAAGAAACATAACATAGTTGGACCAAATCTATCATCATATGGACCTGATCCTCTTTTTCTAATAGCAATAGCTCTCCAATGATACGTTATCAATGCATAACCCATAGTGGCCATGGCAACTAATGTAAATAAACCAGCAGAGATTCTACCAACTTTATCACCAAAATTTAATAAACCAACACCTAAACCACCTAATATCACTGTAAAGTTTAACCATGATAAGAATGTACGTTCATTTGCAAAGAAAACTTTTGGCTCCACACGTGTAGGTATAGCGATTCTTTTACCAGGAGTAGATTGTAATAGAGGAGCAGAGGACATTGTTTAATGGGTTTTAATTAGTGAAAGAAACACCGATTTTTTAGGAACTTTAAAAGAATTTATCTTATTGATTACTTAGAATTTGGCTGCTAAATTTAAGCTGATTTTCAATTTTTTTTAAAGCACGTGGGATAAATCAGTGGACCTGAAAGGGTAAATTCCGGTCGGTCGTAATTGACATTATTTCTTAATTTAGCCGGATGATAAGTTCATTTAGCCGGAAAGATTGATATAAACTAAATGAATTTATGTCTATTGAGACTTGACAATGGGAAGCGAGAAGCGATAGATAATTCAAAGAGACATACAAACAGCTGATCTAATTATCTTTATAAACTTATGACTCATTTGTGGTTGAAATTATACTAAAAATTAAAAGATCAAATTCTATGGGCTTATTATCAAGACCTAATAATGTAGGATCCTCTTGTAAGTAAGAGAGCACTAATTGAGCCTTTTCGGATTCATTCAGTTTACAGAACTTGATTAGGATAGCAGAGATCATAGCTTCCGCCACTTTGGTTTCTTCAAGACCTCCATAACCTGTACCAAATCCGGGGAGCACTAAAGTCTGTATATCTGTTATATCATTAAGAACATTCCATGTCAGATCGAATACAAACCGTTTCGTTTCAAGTTGAGATAGATTCAACAGCTTAGGAACTCTCATAGTGGGGACATGTATGAGATATTTGAACCCTATTTGTCTTGCCTGATTAGAAATCTCATTTTCTTTAAATATGACCTTCCGTACCGTTCCTGGTGGAACATAACCATTTCTTAATTTCTTCTCTAAGTTCTCTACCGATGACACCATTTCTGAAATCGCAAGATCATAACCACCATTCATGTATGACAATGAGTTTCCTGGGGCAACAATGGCCATTGGTGGAATTGTATCATGAAGAAGAGTAGCAGATAATGGATTGTTTTCAACAGAAATTGATACAGGAGATGAGTTAAATGACAAATTAGAAATCAATTTGGAAGCATTTGCTATATATCGACTCCATTGAGAACACAATGAATCGGAATTGCTTAAAAGGATTAATCGCATTAATCGAAAGGTTTAAAGTGTTTATTTGGTTAGATTTTCTTATGATGGAAATAAATGAAAAAGACCACACAAAATTTAACCTCATCGATTAACTATGGTCACAAAGAATAATGACAGACATTCAGTACACGGTGCTTGAGCTCCTTCAGGGCCGTCCATTGGACTCTGAGATACCTCCACAAACATGGACGAAGATCAATGAACTCACAAAAGATATACAATTAGAAGATTTGATTAGGTTCCCAACTCGGGTCAATTCAGCTATATCCATCTCAAGACTACCCACAATGACTTCATTAGACAAAGATAAGGTACAAGAGGCACTGATAGAACACTTGAAGGTACCCAAACGTGAATGGATTTGGTTCTCTGATGAATTGAACCCTATTGATTCTTTTCAAATCAATTTCAGGACAAAAGCTCATCATACTATGGTTGTGTTGAAAGAGTTGTTTAAATTAACCAAGGTGAGTGATGACACTGTGCTTACTCTCAGTGAATACTATTGTGTGTCTCCATGGTGTGATGTAACCACATCGAAAATCGCAAAAGAGATCCTAAAAATTGATATCGATGTTGACTTATTACAACGATTAGTGAAATCAGTTCAATCGGATTTCAAGAGTCTCAAAACTACTAAAGTCTCACAAGCTGGGTTCAAAAAGATAAATAATTCGATAACTGGTTTAAGGCCTAAACTTGGTCTTCAAATCGAAGATGAAAGATATGAATGGAAGACATCAAAAATCACATCAATTTCCACTTTTGCATTATTATTAACCAAATTAAACTCCAAAACCATTAAAGATTACTGGTGGTTAATAACACCAACGATATTGAACGTTCTTGATGATCATGAAGGTGCAATCAAACTTCAAGGCGTGAAGTTACTGAACTATTTGCTTCAAATTGTTGACCCCAAATATTTCAAAATGACCGGTTTAGAATCTGTTTTTTATGATGCAGTTAAACCATTGTTAAGTTACCTACCAAAATTAACACCAACTCTATTATCAGTTCAGATCTTGTCACAGACATATCCAACATTGATCAAACTCTTTTCCTTCTCAGATGATTATCAATCAAAATTGATTATATTGTTAAACTCTGGTATTTTTAGCACCATTAGCACTGTCCGAGATAATCATGATATACTACTTGTCTTGCTTCAACAAATAAATACCATTATCAAAGAATTACAACTTCAAACTCTGAAAGTGCTCCCGAGGTTATTATACTCGATTTCTATGATATTATCTGATCCATTTATTGGTACATCTCCAAGACTCTTCAACATGGGACTCGACACTTTGATAACTTTGGAATTGAATACTTGGCCACGTCTAAAGGGACATAAGTATGATATTTTGGGTCTTGTAGCTATTTGTCATTCTAGAGATCCAAATGATGAAATTAAGGAGAAGCTCAAGGATGTTGTTAGTATATTGAAAAACGCCATAGGTGAGGAAAACTTGATTGATGATTATAAAGAGTTGATATTATGGGACTCATCACTTGACACCACGTTTGAAGTTATCTAATCTACACTTATTGCATATTCATCGATTCTTTTATTCGTTAAATTATTTGGTAATACTGAGATTCATATCTAGTCCCGGGCACCACGAGCCAACAGTTCCTCCAATGAAAGCTCTTCGAAGTCTTCAGTCTCTTCAATTTCATCTTTGAACTGTTTTCTCTTTCTAGCGGTGGTCTTATCCACTTTTTCAACTTTAAGCTTCGTGACCAACTTGTCAAGGATACTTTGAGCAGTTGACAGTAATTCAGGATCTGGATAGATGTCTTTCTCCAATACAGGATTCAAAGGAGGTATTATATTTGGTTGCCTCAAGTATTCAGACAACGAGGTCTTGGAAGAATTAATAACAATATCTTTGATAGTCTGAGACACACGATGTAAATGTGTAGAGTATTTGACGATATTATCATGGTTACCGGATCTATATGGCAATGGAAGCTGGCTCACTGGGATAGCAGGATTGAAAATTCTTTTGTCACCTTCAAAATCAGTTTCTTTATAATCTTTTTTATCCAAATCCAGGGCATCGACTAATTCATTCATCAAATTCTTGGCCTCAGTATCGGGTAAGAAAGGATGGTCAGTTATAATCTTACCAGAAGTTGTTTTCAATTCTGTCATATCTGGGAAAGTGGAAATCTTTTCATCTTCAAAGAATGGTAATCTTGTTAAGATCAAGGCTCTAGTATCTTCACCAACATCATCATGGGAACGCTTGATATCGTTCTTCTTAATATACACAGGTATTAAAGCAACCATCTGGACTTCAGATTCAGGCGTCTTGACAAATCTGGCGATAGCAAAAGACTCTAAAGAGTGTAAGGCATCTACCACGGCAGTTAAAGCAGCTTTATTGTTAGCATCACTCTTTGAACCAAAGACAAATGTAGCCTCATCAGTCAAATAACAACGTGGTAGTTTATCTTGGTCAACAATACCACGGATATCTAGTCCCGGGATTGTTCTGTAGTTTCTCTTCTGTTTCAAAGCTTCGTTCAACACAACAGTGGACTTACCGTATTTATACCCATGTACCAATTTGTCACTTTCAATGACTTCAATGTCATATTGTTTAGCCTTCAATTCATCATCGTCATCATTTTCCAATTCATTTTCATTGTCATAATCGTTATCATACCAGTGAACTTCGTACGAAGTCTCAGCCTTAATTGGCTTAGCTAGACCTTCTGGGTTAAGACCATATAATTTCCCCGGTTGTGGTCTTTCACGGCGCACAGCACCATAACCTTCAACAGTGAAACACAGGCAAGATGAATCTTCTTCAAACTTGGACCAGTATTCAGCGTCTTTGGAAGTGGTACGCGATGACTTCTTTGTGTTGTCTGTATCGGTATAAATTGATGGATCTGCTAAGTTAGCACCAATTCGGAATTGAATTTCAAATAATTTTGTAGGACGTGTGATCTTTGTTGGTGGATTTCCTAGTGCAATAGTAATATCAGTACCAGTGAGAAGCCTTGAACCGGGAGTTGCAGTTTGTAATTTTTGCCATTGTTCAACGTTAGATACGTTTTCAGTGGAATCAAAATCGACACCAATGATTATTAGATTCATTGAATTATCAACTAAAGTCATTTGTAAGGCATTGAAATAATCATCTTCGATTAAATCAGTGGATTTATACGAGTTAGTCACCACGATTATATTCTTTTTGAATTTTTTCTTATTAGTGAACTCCAAGATATTTTGTAAACCAACTAATATCCCTTGTACTATATTGTTGTCACTCGTGCTCTCACTATGCGATAAATTTAACAGCTTGATATCGTCGTAGTTTGGAGGCTTCTGTTGAAATACAAATTCAACACCTTCAGACCCAGATGCTCCTGAAGTGTCTGTTCTCATGAGTTAGTATTGTCGTCCTTCGATAATCATCTTCAAGTACTCACCTTCAGTATTCGCAGTAACAACTGTGACAAGGTCCGTCTTCCTACCTTTCAATGCCTACGATAAGGTTAGTCATACCCGATTAATAGCTCAATTAACTGGTGGAACATACTTTTGTAGCAGTGACATCTCGAACATATTTTAAACCGAGTTCTAAATCAGTAATATCTCTCCCATTGGATTTTTGCAGCATATGAGGACCAATGTCCACGACAAACGTGGTCGTCTAGTATCAGTTAGTAAAAAGGATCGCAATTGATCGGGAATCCAATTGAACAGACCTCTTTGTCAGCCATTGTTGTTGCTGTTTCTATGATTCTTTGAGGATATGAATTTGTTTCGAAGCTCAAAATGACCTTTTCATATCTTCGGCCGAAAAGTATAACATAATGGACGTTACGTAATCACAATAGTAGACAAAGGAACCGAAGCCTTGGAAAGCCTTCCTAGTTTAATAAGAAAGGGTCCTTGAGGTTTCTTGAGATTATCATAATTACATGAGAGTAAAGTTGCAAATAATACTGAATGTATTGAATTGAAGAGTCATCAAGTTTGGACCCTTTAATATGAAGATGATAATGAATCAAAACTTGTATATATAGTCTCAGCATGACTCATTCTACATTGGAGAGTCAACAAATTGCAATCTAAATCACCTTTTTTTGTGTTGAACAATCGCTGTTAATCATTGGAAAGCTTGTGATTACAAAGATCAATTAAGTCATGAAGAATCAAAACAAATGAGATCAACGAATCATAGTACGATAGGTAGACTACCATCTAGTGAAGCTGTTTGACTTGTCCAAGGGGAAGAAGCACTGAAGACATGTATATGATGAAGTACTTTATGTGCTACGATTCAATCCTAGCCATGGTGCTAAGGTAAGCTTATTACAAGTTTAATCATTTCTGGTGCAAAATCAAGGATACTGCAATATGAGTTAATCAAAGATACTACATGTGGGCTCTCAATGTGTTTCAAAGCACCAAAATAGGGCTGCACATCCATTAGAGCCCCAAGAATACCCAATAGAACTGTAGTTGTTTATCTAAAACAGGTAACACGAACCCTTAGACTGCACGCTGGTAGTATGTCAAGGAGCTCTTTGCGAAGAAACCACCGGTGATGTCTTATGTACAATTGATCTTACTTAGTGCTCTCACACTGGTGATGATCCAAAGAGCCAGTTCATTGTTGTTCAATCAATAAAAGATATTGCCTTATTAAGGAGACACATAAAACGGTTTCGTGAAGTATGTTACTATAGCAACAAAAATTAGGTTAGTATAATTGACTTTCAGTTAAGCTGTTACATAAGGTGGCCATCTTCAGGTTATATTATGACAATTCAATACTCAGAAGTCAAAGCTATGATGAGGGGTTTTTTTTAGTCAGTGGGTTTATATGCAAATACTATTGGTAGAGAAGCCGGGAAAACTTGAAGAGGTAAGTGGGAAAGATACAAGTAAATCAAAACTCAGGCAAATCGTGAGGAAGATCCCCCTTGATCAGCCCCTCTATCAACTAAGGAAAACAATTTTATCAGTAAAATTAGTCTCGATCGGCAGACAAAGGCTATCTCGAGGATAATGATGCAACCCTTTGTAACTGAAACCTCGATCAAACACTAGGTAATTCACCTCTGTATCTTTAATTGATCAAAGTTTGGCAGGCACCCTCCCCAGGACGAGGCTTTTTCACTACCTCCAAAGGTGAACGCCTCCAGTTCCCCCATGGCTACTACTCTTTGCTGAATTGATGATAAGAACGATTAGGTTAAATCTTTTCTTCTTTCCGGCTATATTCATTATCCTCTGTACACTATTTCTTAAACAGTTGGTTGGCATTACTTGCAACAGATTCTCTGTACGTCATTGGTCTCTTCTTTTGCTCTCTGTTCAAAGAGTTGTCCAAGCCAGCTAGTCTTTCCTTTTCTTTAATAATAGACTCCTTAAAATCAAAATTAGAGTCACCTAACAACATCTCTAATTCAAAACTAAAGTTTTTAACTTTCCCCTGTTTGAACATATCCACAAGATGGATTGCTGTACCTTTTTCATCAAAAGAATCTTTAGATTTATTATATTTCCCAATCTTCTTACTAATTGCCTTCAAAAGGATATCAATATCATTAGTAGGAAACTCCAAATATTTATTATAAATTCTCCAATTTTGCAAATTGATTAAATATAGCAAATAATCAGCCTGGATCACTGGGTCCACCACATTGGACTTAACAGCACCAATTAGTGAAAGTACAATCATCGTCTTTGTAGAATCCACCCTTGGTAAGAACACTCCAGGGGTATCATATAGTAAAAGATCTGGATCCTCATTTATCTTTATAACTGATGAAGTCTCCCTAGTGACACCGGGTTGACCACCTGTCTTTGCAACTTTCTTTGTTGTTTGAAGACCAACTTGACGTAATGTATTAACAAGCGTACTCTTCCCAACGTTAGGCATTCCAACAACCATCAATCTTAACCCTAACGGTGGAGGAGAGGGCTTTATATTCATATAATGTGACTTGGCCACTTGGAGTAAGATTTGTGAATCACGTTTGGACCGACAATCGACAAACATGAATTGTTCATTATTAGAATCATGCCATTTCGTTAAAGTATCGGTATCGATCCGACTAAGATCCTTCTTAGAATATAAGATAATCCTCTGTGTCTTGTGATGTAAGTAGTCATCGAGAAGGACGTTCCTCGAGGCAATTGGTGCCCTAGAGTCTCGAATCTCAAAGATCAAATCTAACTGTGGAGATAACTGCTTCATCTTTCTCAAAGCCTTTTGATGATGACCTTTGAAATCCGATAACCGGACATTATAGTCTGGGAACTTCAGTCTGGGAAGGAATTTGGAGATGTCAAACTTCTTGGACATGATCAGTTCTATGAGTGAAAGTGTGTACTTGTTAAACTTGTCTCTTCTAAATGGCGATGAGGTACTTATTATGTGTGTTTTTTTTTTTTTTTTACATGCCAAATTTTTTTCTCGAGTGAAAATCACATAATAAAGTGTCAATTTTATAAGCATCACAAGACATAAATCACCAGAACAACCAATGCCACTCGTCATCTTTTCCGGTTTACCATCCTCAGGGAAATCCACACGTGCTAAGGACCTGCAGGTTAAACTACAGGCCAAAATCGACTCGTTATCAGCTTCAGACCCTGGTGCAAACTTGAAAGTGATTTTACATAGTGATGAATCATTGGGGATCTCAAAAGAGGAATATAGAGAATCACTTACTGAAAAGTCCCTACGTGGTCTTCAAATGTCCGCTGTGAAAAGGGATATCTCGAGAAATAACATCGTGATACTGGATTCCCCAGGGTATATCAAAGGTTTCAGATACCAATTACATTGTGAGGCAAAATCGTTTAGCACGCCTTGTTGTGTGATCCATGTTATGGCCCCTTTACAGACTTGTCTAGATTGGAACTCAAAACGTGAGGATTCAGACCAATGGGATCCAGAACTGTTGAGACAACTGAGTATGAGATTTGAAGAACCTGATGGTAATTCACGTTGGGATTCTCCATTGATCCCAATTGCATTCGATGATGAATCTATCCCATTTGATGACATTTGGAATGTTCTTGTCCACTCGAGACCACCACAGGCTAATGCCGCTACAATGTTAAAACCTGCTACAAAGACCAACTATTTACAAGAATTGGACAAATTGACCCAGGGAGTTGTTAATAAGATCATTGAGAATTCAGAATTAAATACCTCTAGGATCAAAATCGAAGAAGACTTGTTCCTAGACTTACCTGCTAACGGGATCAGTATTGCTAAGTTACAAAGAATAAGAAGAACATTCATTACGCTGAATAGAATGAGAAGTTTGGATGTGGATAGAATTGTTATCTTGTTTGTCGATTACCTCCGTACAAATATTAATAGAGAATAAAAGATCAATCATTTAATGCATAATAAGTTGTTTGTTTTTTGATATGTACAAGGTGAACTATATAAAGTGTTGACGTAATTGTGGGTATGATTTACCTGATTCATCGAATTTGTTTAACAAAGTGTTGACTTTAGACTTGGTCTCTGAAGTTGGGGTTGGATGAAATGTAACGAACTTGGATAATTGACCATTTACAAGTCTTTCCACCAAATTTTCTCTATAGTCTTGGATCAATAGATCAAACAATAAATTCCATGGTCTTTCATCAACGATCAGTTGATCTTCCTCTTGTCTTAATCTATGAATAGATTCCCAAAATGAATAGAAAGATTCAACATCATTATTCTTTGCATATGTTGTCAGGACAAATTGCACGATGGAGTCAGATGGCACACGATCAGCGAATAAGATTTGCAATAAGTTCTTGAAGTTCTTGTGTAAGATCACTGATTGATCAGAAGTGATTTCGTTGTATAAATGATGATAAGTTGGGATTTTCAAAATCTTCAACAAAATCTGATCATTATTTAAGATATTTGGATGATTTACTTCAACGACATTTAAGATTTCAAACAGATATCTGAACTTGAAATGCACAATTGAACTAAATTCAGGGAAATCTTGTTTAAAGATGTTTAATTCTGGTGATTGGGATAATAAATCCAAATATTTCTCGAATTGTGCCATTGTGATTTGTTCACCTGAGGAAATCTGTGCTTTTAAAACATCTTTAACAGTACAGAATGGGATACTTGATGGTGATAATAGATGTAAGATTGATTGAAATTCGATTAGTTGATCCCAATTGGTCTTGGTTGGTTGTAATGGGAACGCATTATTGAAGAAGGTAGAGAATTGATTTAAGAATTCTGGAGTGATTTGATTGATATTTTGAGATTTTAATTCATTGATGAAACTAACTAAAGTCTTTTCAGCAATCTCAGTATCTGATCTGATAATCTCAGATGTCGTTTCGAAGCTCTTGATATCATTAAATTGCAATTGTTGTAGGGCAAGTTGATCAATTGGAATATCCGTTCTAGTTGAATAAAATCTCTTGAAAATACCAGCGAAAACCGAATCATCACCAAATACTTCTCTACCATTTTCAACAACAGGCTCTTCCTCCTGTTTATAAATCTCTTTTTCTTCGGGTTTACACCACATGTACTCCAAATTGACAATTTTTCTTCTTTCTGGGGTCAACAAATGGATAAAGACATTATCAATTTTGGAATCTATCATTATCCATGAATTCACACCAAGACCAAAATCTTCATCTTTGTTCTTCTTTCTATTGCTAGTCATTCTTCTCTTCATTCTTCTTCTCATTCTAATTGCACTGTTAGGCTTGATTAGACCCTCGACATAAGGATGAGTACCAAATTCCTTCTTAATGAAAGTCAATAACTCTTGAGAGGCATTCTGCAGATGTTTCTCTGATTTACCCTGACAGATGATCATGAAGTCGGACATTGATGAAATAGGCAGCTCCTCTTCACGACCTCTTAGATCAAACACCTTGAAATTATCGAGACCTAGTTTATCAATCATGTTCTTGATGATAGGTTCCAGGGAGGTTGGAGCATTCTCAGGGAGATCAGGGAATTCAGCCTTGAAGATAGGGTTATCCAGCTTTGAAGACTGGCTCTCTCTTAGGTACCAGGGTATGTCCTCCAGAGGTTTTTCAGTATTGTTCAATAGAGTGTGTGATGAAGTCATGTTGGCTCTTAGCACTAAGTTTGCAGCCAGTTTAGGTGCTGTTCTCTTCAAGCAGGACGTGCTTCGTATCAGCAGTGTACTCCTTGCGGTATTCTTAGCATTAGAAAGCATATTTGTCAGTTAGAATTGGCTTAGAATGTGGCAAAAGTTTCACACTTCACATTATGCACAGTTGAACAACTTTTTCCATATAAGAAAAAACTCAGGCATAAAACGGTTTCGCGCGCATTTCGCGAATTTCTTGATATTAAAAAAAAAATTTTAAAGTGCGATGAGCTAATTAGGCTCGAGTAAAGACAAAGATATCGTTGATTTCCCTTCCATTTTGTTGCATTCATTTCTC
Organism: Taiozyma odintsovae; assembly: GCA_030557705.1. Lineage (NCBI taxonomy): Eukaryota > Fungi > Ascomycota > Saccharomycetes > Phaffomycetales > Wickerhamomycetaceae > Taiozyma > Taiozyma odintsovae. The sequence continues at coordinate 264,409 of JANIVH010000007.1, read as the reverse complement.
TGAGCCATGTCATCCATCAAAGAGAGAGTCACAGTTGCCAAGACCCCGGTCCTTCCGGCTCAAACAACCCCGGAACAGAGATACTGGAGAGGTTATACCAACACACAACTAGTTAAGGAACATAATGCTGTCAGTCACATCTGCTTTAATCCAACTTCCCCATATGATTTCGCCATCACCAGTAGTACGAGGATCCAGGTGTTCTCCTCTAAGACCAGAGAAGTTGTCAAGACTTTTTCCCGTTTCAAAGACACAGTGTACAGTGGTGAGTACAGATATGACGGTAAACTATTAGTCGCTGGTGATGCCTCCGGTTTGGTCCAAATTTTTGATGCCATACAGCCAAGAACACTGCTAGTGACGATCAACCCTTCTACGCATCCAACACATGTCACCAAGTTCCACCCTTCAAACTCCACGAATCTATTGACTGCCTCTGATGATAGAGTCGCTAGACTATATGATATTTCCAACGCTTCTAATCCAATAATATCATTTGATGACCACCAAGATTATATTCGTACTGCAAATTTCATTCCTGGATCCAACCTAATCACCACTGGTTGTTACGATGGGTTCGTTAGAATCTTTGATGCTAGAGTCGGTTCTGACCCTGTGGCTAAATTTAACCAAAACTCACCAGTGGAGGATATCTTACCATTATCACCAACTTCTATGGTCACTGCTGGTGGTCCATCCATCAAGATTTGGGATATGACTGCTGGTAAGCTGGTTAACGAGATGTCCAATTTCCAAAAGACAGTTACATGCCTAGGTAGAGCAGGTGCAGACAACAGAGGGATCCTTGCTGGTTCTCTGGATGGTCATGTTAAAGTTTTCGATGATATTAACTGGGAGGTGAAGTTTGGTTGGAAGTTTGGTGGTCCAGTGTTAAGTTGTGGTGTCTCCCCTGATTCCAAACATTTCGTTGCTGGTTTAGTTAGTGGGTTGTTATCTATCAAGACTAGAAAAACAGAACCAAAAGTGAAACAAGGTGTCAAACAACAAAAGTCTAATGCATTTAAAAAGATGTTGAGAGGTGCTGAGTACCAAGGTGAAGAAGAACATAGAGTCTACAGTGACAAACCTAGACCACAAAGAAAATTACGTCAATATGAAAAACACTTGAACGCCTTTAGATGGTCAGAGGCCCTTGACGCTGCTTTCATTCCTGGTATGTCTCGTGAATTGACCGTCACTGTACTTGAAGAATTAAAGAAGAGAGGGAAAGTCAGAGCTTCGTTACATGGCCGTGATGAAACCGCATTGGAGCCACTATTGACTTGGTCTATCAAAGCCATTGAAGATGTTCGTGCCGTCAATATCGTCTCTGACTGGGTCGCTGTGGTCATTGAACTATACGGGATATTGATAGATAAGTCACCAGTTTTAGAAGAATTACTATTGACTTTGAGAAAGAAACTAAGACAAGAGGTGGAAAAGGCAAGAGAAGCACAAAAAATTGAAGGTATGCTACAGTTACTGACAGCTAATTGAAATTTCAATATATGCATCGATTAATTATTAACAGTACTATGTATATGTACTCATCTTCTTGATCTCTTACCAAAGAACTTCTTCTTATGTATCTTCAATTTTTTAAAATTACGGCGAACTGGGGCCTTAGCGTTAGGGTCTAGCTTTTCACGAACATATGGTTTCTCAGTATCAGGCCATTGCTCATCTTCACTGTCTCCAGACTCCATCTCTTGGACTTCGACTAATGAGGCCATCTTTGATCTTAGGTCCGTCACTGGACCTGATTCGTCCCGTGTATGACGGGCTTTCATTTTCACACGACGAGTTGATCTCTTCTGTGTTGGTTTTTTCTTATATCTTCTTGGATCTTCTTCACCATCATTCTCGAAAACAGTTTCTTCATCCTCCTCGTTATCGCCGATATTTGGAATCAATTCGTCAACGTCGTAATCACCATACTTCAAATCATCCTGTATGTCTTTGAACTCACTAATGATGGTGCTCAATGGCTTCTTCATTCTCTGTGTAGCTAATGGTGACGGTGAAGCGGTCATGAATTGAGGCTGTGAAGATGTCTTGAGGTATGCAGGGGTCTCCATTAGATTTACCACCCTGTTCTTTGTTGGAGTCTTGAACTCCATTTGTGATGAAGGAACTTGAATCTCGTTTTCAGAGTCTGATCCAGAATAATCAGTGACATCACTATATTCACTATCACTGAAGATATCTGAGAAATCCAGCTTCCTCGTCGGAGTGTCTGTAATCTCAAACTGACCTTCTGGTAAACTCTTCACTGGTGTAACCATGGGGCTTGTAATGACATCGAATATGCTCAATACTCTTCCATTAAGTTGTGGAGTTGGACCAACCTCCTCAATTTTAAGAGGCGACGTTTTCATCGGCGTGGCCAACTGCACATTCCCCTTCTTATTCTTTGTGGGAGTCTCTGGCACTGGCTTAGATTTAAGCTTCTTGTATAGTTTATACTTCTGTGAGATGTCATGATTGTCTTTGATATCGTCCTTGGTCGGATTTCTTCCGTTGTTTTTCTTAAAACTGTGTTCCCACTGCTTGATGGCAACCTTAAGCGCAGCTTGGTCCATAGATAAGGCGATAAATTGAAGATTCTGGCAATATCTTAATGACACTTATAAGCGTGTCTCGTTAAATTTACGCGTTTATAAGTAAAATTCGCGGGTTCGCTTTGCCTTTTTTACGCGAACTTGTTCTGGATTTTGATTATCACCTAAACCTCACACGTCAACAATTGACTCCATAAAGTGGATCTTTACCAGTTTAAAGTAATCAATTCTTCACAAAATGCCAATTACACGTGACGCTATATTCGCTGCACAGCCATCGACTACCAGGGCTCAGACCACACACCTCTCATACGATGCTAAAAGTGACAGAATTGCCTACGCAGCAGGTAAATCCATCTTTATCAGATCTGTGGCTAACCCTGAGAAAGCCGTTCAGTTCACAGGTCACCAGTTTAACACCACCGTGGCCAAGTTTGCTCCTTCGGGCTTCTACATTGCCTCTGGTGATGAATCCGGGAACGTTAAGATCTGGGATACCGTCAACGAGGAGGAACTCTTAGTTAAAGGTGAATATCAAATCTTCAACGGTAGAATTAGTGACATCCAATGGGATGCTGATTCTAAGAGGATCATCGCAGTTGGTAATGGGAAAGAACGTTATGGTCATGCTTTTACCTGGGACTCAGGGAACACCGTCGGTGAGATCTCTGGTCATTCTGCTCAGATCAACGCCGTGGCCATCAAACCAAATAGACCTTATAGAGCAGCCACTGTTGCAGATGACGCTGCACTAGTGTTCTACCAAGGTCCACCTTTCAAATTTGACTCCTCGGTGAGAGGACATCATAAAAATTTCGCAAAGGATGTTAAATACTCTCCAAATGGGGAATTTTTGGTGTCAGTTGGCGTTGATAGACAGATTGTAGTCTATGATGGTAAAACCGGTGAGTTTGTGAAGAAAATTGAAAATGACCACGAGGGTGGGATCTTTGCAATCTGTTTCCTTGACGACGATCAATTCGTTACCTCTTCAGCCGATGCTACCGTTAAAGTATGGAGTATCAAGGATGAGAAATTGGTGAAGACATGGACTTTTGAAAAAAAGATTGAAAACCAACAACTTGGTGTCATTGTTGCTGGTAAGTTCATTATTTCATTATCATTTTCTGGTGATCTAAATTATTTGTCATTGGACTCTTCAGAACCTGTCAAAGTCGTTAAAGGTCATCAAAAATCAATCACTGCCTCTGTCTTTGCCTCAAACAGCTTATACACCGGTTCATATGATGGTAATATCAATAAGTGGGACCTATCTACAGGTGAAGCCACCGAGGAATCAGGCCATACCAATTTGATTGTTGGCTTAGCTTCAGATAAGGAAGATATCTACTCTGTTGCTTGGGATGATAAAATTCAATCATTGAACACCAAATCTTCAGAATCGCTACCTGCTCAACCAAAGGCCATTTCATCGAGTGAGAGTATAGTAGCTGCTGTAACTGAAGATAGTTTATTAGGCTATTCATCAGGTAAACTCCAATTTACCACTAAATTAGAACAGACTGCCACCGCTGTTGGGGCTTCAGCAAATCACATAGCTGTTGGTTTCCAAAACTTATCCATTACCGTTTTCAATGCCAGTTCTGGGGCCAAAGAGTTTGAATTACCATCCACCAGATCAGCTCCATCATATATCTCTTTTTCACCTAACGGTGAATTCGTGGCTGTTGGTGATTCAAGTGGTAAGATCAACCTATACAATTTAGAGACCAAGAAAATCCAGACTTCAAGATGGGCCTTCCACACTAGTCGTATTACTTCAATCTCATGGAACAAAGATAACAATTATGTTGTTAGTGGATCCTTGGATACTAATATTATTGTGTACCAAGTGAAAGTTCCAGCTAAGAACATTAAATTCCCAGGTGCCCACAAGGAAGGTGTCACAACTGTCCAATGGATCAGCGAAAATGAGATTGTCAGTGGTGGTAACGATGCTACTGTTAAGAAGTGGAAAGTTGAATTTTAAAATGTGTGTGTCTTACAAAGATATATTCAGATGACTCATTATAATGTACATTAACGTTTACGTTCCTTTTTGAACTTGAATGCTGTTCTACCGTTGGCATCAACGACCTTCTTCTTATTCCCATTTTTCATACCTTCTCTTTGTACGTTCATTCTTTCTTCAACTTCGTTCAATTTCTTCTGTCTTTCCAAATGTGCTTGTAATTGCGCAAATTTTTTCACACGCTTCTTATCAAGGGATTCCTTTGGCATTAAGTCTTCATCTAGTTCAGGTACGATGGAAGTGTTTGTCTCCAATTGTGATATCCTTAGTCTGTTCTCTTTGTTCTTTAACAAGTTTCTATCTGTTTGAAAATACTTCACTGGATCAAAGGCTTCTTTGTCCTGGACACTCTCCACAAAGACAGTATGATTCCCAGTGTTCTTAAACGCTATATTCTTCTCCAATTTTTCAATTTTCTTCAACTCCTCAGTTCTTAATGTCTTGATATAATTCGAATCTTGCGTCTTTAATAACTTGACTTGATCCGTGCTTAAACTCTCAGCTTCTCTCTCAGAGATCAGGATCCCCCTGTCATCGGCCTTCTTGGAAACCATAGCATGGTAGTATTCATCTGGATTTCTTTGCAACGCCTTGGCTTTTAAGGCCTTTAATGTAGCTTGTTTCTTATGGAAATCTTTTGCACGCAGTTGATAATCCTTCTTCTTCTCCAGGAGCCCAAAACGCTTTCTGTCACCCGGTTGTGCACGCTCACGATGCTGCTTCTTCTGCACATTATGCACTAATTTGGCCATCTTTAATGTACTTTAGTTAAGTAATAACGATTGTCAACAGTTTTAAAAGTTTACCTCATCGCCATAATATATCTTTAAATTTTTTTTTTCTCTTTAAGTGTTTCCGAATAGGAAAGTTTCGCGGATCAGCACCAGCGCTGCATAACCGTCGAGATAAAGTATATGAAAGATTAATGTTTACTACTTAAGATCATTTGTGTCCCATTAATCACACAACGATGGCTGTCACAGAGGAGATCGGTGTGCTAGGCGACAAATATGGGGTGGATATCGACCAGAACTTGTATGTGGCGTTACTGCTAACACTGATAACAAAGAGGCACAGTCTAATAGGATCAAATGATATACATAATAGTGAAAATGAGATGAGAATCGTCCTAAACTCGATGTGGGGGATCGGTGCGAGGTTCATACACTTTGACCAAGAAACAAAAATTGAAGATTTTATAAGAGGTTTTGTCGAGGGGAAAGAAAAACTTCACTATGTCTATGTCATTGTTGGTGCTGAGAGTTTGAATGGGGAGATACAAGATTGGTTAACTGAGGTGCTACAAAAGAGAAAGTTGATCCACGATGGGAAGAGTTACAATGAAGACACTATATTCAGCGTCATTGGTCTAGTTGATGAGGAGAAATTGAAGACATGCCCTTTGAAAAAGTCATTGATCAATCAGTTATGGATCCAACAATCCCATCATCCTGAGGTCCCACAACGCGTAAAGAAAGGCATCCCAGCAACTGAAAAACTCCACGATATCCTTTCAATGAGTTTGAAAGTACGTGAAATCACAATGGTGCCCGAGATGAGACGCTATGCATACGATATTATCATCTTTGTACGAAATCATCGGTGTGTGGAAACGGGACTACCCACAAGGATCATTGAAGAGCTTCAATTGCTGTGCAAAGCCATCTGTGTGATATTCGACCGTGGGTTTGTAATACCGACGATTGTGAAGCTGGCAGCAAGGAAACTGATCCCATTACATATCAAATTGATTACTCCTGAGATGGAACCCTCATTGCAATGGGGTGGTGATATTTCGTTAGCTAGGGAATTAATGAAAAGGGTCACTCCTGAGATCATTGTGGAAGGGGTTCTGGGTAAGATCTCTGTTCCTGTATGATGATCGCTCGAATAAAACAATAGAACGATGGCACAATCTCCCGATATCGTAGCTTGACAAGTGTATAACAAACAGAAGACCGCTATCCTCTTGTATCCCCGTCTATCCCCGAAACATGAATACTATTATATCGGGGCCGGTGAATAGAAACTTCTACCGATGCAAGTTCATGGGATAAACTAGATGGATGCTCGTATATAACGAGAGACAGGGTACAAGTATTACACCGGTTATAACCATATAGATCTCTTCTAAGTCAATTCTTCCGTTAATTCACCCGTTAACTGCTTAATACAACTACTGGCGGCGAGATTCCCGTTACAATTCACCCGAGAGCTATTTTTAAAATAAGTTCACAAATGACCCATGGACAGCAGCCAATTGAGTCTCCTGAGTCTATTAAGTAACTTTAGCAGTACATTTACCTATGAAAGCGGCACTTTTAAAAGTTTATGGTTTGTTCTGGGGCGTGAATCCTCTTCCCCGAAGTTTATGCAGGTTGGCGTTTATCGTTGCTTTTTATGGAGTCTCATAGTATTTTCTAGATAAGTTGAAATATATATGCTTACTGAAATTTTTATAAAAGACCCGTCAATTCCCCATAATAAGGACAAAGAGTGATCAATTGGTATCCTTGGTCAACGTTACATTATCCTGACATTTTCACTGCTTCACAACCCTTATCATTGACGGTTGTTTTATTTCGATCCTTTTACTGAATCATACATCAATCATATACATCCCTTTAAATTCACCACATGACTGAGCCAAAAGTGATCAAATCAGCAGATGGGACCTCTCAAGAACCTATCCCTCCAGAGGACCTTCGCTCTCGCTTGAACGAAATCCAATCAGAGGATTCATCTGAGCCAAACACTTCAAGAAGTCGTAGGAGATCCACCATGCAGTTAAATAAGTCTGGTTTAACATTTAGCGACTTGCCTACTGTGATTCAACCACCAATCCCTGAATCATTGCCAACTACCCCAGGCTACGAGCTATCACAGCGGATGTTTGAAAACTCATTGGTTGTATCCCCAAAGGAGATTCCTGCACAACAGCGTCCACAACAGCGTCCACAACTAGAGAAACAAGATAGTATATTCGCCAAACTACTAAGAGCCAATAAACAAGTTGATGAGAACGTGATGTCATTACATAACCCACCAAAGAACTTATACAGAGTCATCGGTGCCTGTCTCTGGAACTTCATGATTGGTACACAGGATGGGTCCCTAGGTGCTTTGTTGCCACATATCGAGGCTCACTATAATGTTTCATACGGTGTTGTGTCATTGATCTGGCTAGGGAACGCTCTGGGTTACATCTTTATTGCATTCACAGCTCATCATATCGATAACAAGGTAGGTCGTCATAAGATGGTGGTACTCAGTATCTTGTGTTTTTTAGTGATGTTTGGTATAACAATCAGTGGTACTAAGTTCCCAGTGATCTGTATCGCTTTCTTCTTTGCCGGTTGTGGTGGTGCAGTGGGGTTAAGTTTCTTCAATATTTTCCTTTCCAAATTGAGAGACTCTTCGAAATATTTGGGCTACATGCATGGTTGTTACGGTACGGGAGCCTTTGTTGCCCCATTGATCGGACAAGCGATGGTTAATCACGGGATTAAATGGAATTATTACTTCATTATTCCCTTATCCCTTGCTCTGTTCAATTTAGTGTTCCTTTATATCGCTTTTGATGGCTGTGATGAAGATTTGGCCAAGTGGGAATTCATTGAAAATGATGATGTTCAGACACCACCAGCAACAGATGGTACTGCTACTCCAAAACCAAATAGACAGGATGTTGAATTGGAACTAATGAGAGAAATTACACCAGTTGAGGAACCAATGGATTACGTTAATCGTGTTGCCTCTCAAAAGACCGTTGACCAAGAGAAACACAACTTTGGTGCTGCTATGAAAGATTACAGAACTTGGTTAACATCAGCTTTCATCTTCTTCTACCAAGGTGGTGAAGTTGCACTTGGTGGTTGGATTGTTACTTTCCTTTTAGATTATCGTGGTGGTGATGAAAAAGCTGTTGGTTACGTTGCATCTGGTTATTGGGGTGGTATTACCCTTGGTCGCTTTCTTTTGACACATTTCTTAACAAAGACATTTGGTGTTAGAAGACCAATTATAGTACTATGCCTCTTGATCATTACTTTTGAGATTCTTGTCTGGTTGATCCCAAACACCATTGTTGCTGCAGTATTGGTCTCTTTAGAAGGTATGTGCGTTGGTCCAATCATCCCAATGATGGTTACATTAGTGACTAGAATCTTACCAAGAAAGATCCGTTTCTGTGCAATGACCATTGCCACTGCATTTGGTTCCTCTGGTGGGTCCGCAGTGCCATTTGCTGTTGGTATGGCTTCACAATACGCTGGGACATACATCTTACACCCAATCATCATTATCAGTTTTGCTGCTGTGGCTATCAGTTGGATCTTACAACCAAATATCGAGAGAAAAGGTGCTATCAGCAACATATGGCAAAGATATTGGTGAATGGGAGACAAGAAGGTGAAAGCCTCAACACTATATATTAATATTTGTTTCCGAAAAGCTACACTTCTATTCATAAATACAAGGAATTCTTTTTATCGTTATATACACAACTTTTAGGTCTATTCATCTTTCTTAACTTCATAATGCCATATTTGGTTTGGTGGATAATCCACTGGGATTCTCTTATCTAGAGGGAATCTCTTTCCTTTCTCCTTCTTATTAGCAATTTTGTATAATTCATTATCAACTTCTCTTAAATCTTCTAATGCGGTTTGAATATTTTCAAATTGTTTAGCCAATTGTTGATTTCTTAAATCTCTTTGATCCTTTTGATACACGGCCCAGGCACGCTGCACAGTCTGGTGTCTTATCAGATCCTCGTTGGATAGTTTGATCATACGAGGAGCCTTCTTACGTTGAGATAAAACGGATAATTGGGTGATCACACGCTGAGTAGCTGCTGACACTGTGACTGTTCTCTTCTTTGTTCTCTTACCACGGGCAAACTGCACTGGACCCAAAGGGATGGTGGTAGCTGGAGCAGCGCTGACTGCACGTGACACTGTACCCACGCTGACTGGAGTAGCTCTGAACATGGCTGTGGAAAGGGAGTGGTCTTTTTATTTAGTCTCTTTGTACTCCTTCAAGGTCTCGGTATCTTCAAATTTTTTCCAGGTATTAACAAGTGAGAAAAATCGCGAATTCGTTTTATACTTGGGGTTTTCCTCTTATTGGAGAAGTTGGTAGGGGACACACTGAGAGTACAAGGCTGTGACACAAGTATAAGATTGAAGTCTCGACTAAAAGCTTGGATAAAAAGACCCTTAACCCCCGTTGAAATCACAACAGAATGTCGGACGAACTGGAAGAGGCATTGAGACTGAGTAGAGAGTCCTATGAACGTGAGAGAGCACAGCTCCCAACACCACAAATAACCGTTCAAAACGATGAACAGGAAGAACAACTGGGCCCTCCACCTGCCTATTCTGAAGTTGATCCAATTCAAACCCAATCACAACCACCTTCACCACAACCACTTCATTACAATGGTCCCTCTTCTGCTGCTCCACCGCGACCACCATTGACGCTAAATACACAACCTCCACAACACCCAAACCGTTTACCCTCACCATCGCTCCCTCCTAGACCTGTTAGTCCCAGACTGCCTCCACGATCAAGTGGCAATTCTAGCACATTCCCAGGAAACGCTAATGCCACATATGGAACCACATTAGGTCCCAATGGTGAAATAAGACCAGCCTTGCCTCAGAGAAGGTACTAATTGATTACTATATTCAGAAATGTTTGATGCCCCTTGGATGAAGATTACTTTGATGTAGCACTACGAGGACACGATTGGTGAGTGCCATGTATGTGTATTCTCGCAACACAGTGACTAATCACTGGATGGTTCAGGGGAGTGGAGCCCCCACAGCTGATGAATGATAGATGTCAATTCTTGTTATAAATAGAAACTGAATAACTTTGGGGAAGGCCTCATATAAAAGCGTCCGCGAAAACGTTTTATAACCCCGAAAATGGCTCGAATGTGCGAAGTTCTCACGCGCTGGTGGCACTCGTCTCTTTCCTTGTCAACCTTCAGTGGACTGAAGTTGCAGCAGGTATGTCTCTTTACACCTCGGCATAAGCTTTCTGCTGGGCCTGATTCGGTGGCGTCTATTAGTAATATGTACGCACTAATTAGAGTTCCGGTTTTGAGCCCCGGTATTTCAATAATTTGACCGCGAAAGTTTGAAGTAGAACATTAGTTTGTTATCCAGGCCAATATATAACTAAACCAACGCCACTTAAACAGTCCAATAGACCCCTTGCCAGCCATGATAGAAGGTATGTCTCCCATAATTGGCCCCCTGAGACCATTTACTAACACCCAGGTAGAACGCACAGAGGACATGTGTCCCATCTGTAAAACAGATCGATACTTGAGTCCCGACATGAAGTTCCTTGTGAACCCAGAGTGTTATCACAAGATGTGTGAGTCCTGTGTGGACCGTATCTTCTCCCTGGGACCCTCTCAATGTCCATACCCTGGCTGTGGGAAGATTTTGAGAAAGAACAAATTCAAGCCACAGATATTCGACGATATCAATGTTGAAAGAGAGATTGACATACGAAAGAGAATCTCACAGATATTCAATAAGACCCAAGAGGATTTTAGTGATTTGCTGAGTTATAACAAGTACTTGGAAGATACGGAGGAAATCATTTTCAATTTAGTTAATGATGTTGATGTTGAGCAGACGGAGAGAAAGTTACAAGAGTATAAATTACAGAATGAATCAAAGATCAGTGAGAATAACATGAATAGGGAGAAGGAATATCAAGATTTTAAGGAACAAGAGAGATTGGAAAAGGAACTAAGATTGAAGAAGATCATGCTAGAAAAACAGATAGAAGAAGAAGAGAAAGAAATGAATGAATTAGCTAAGAAGGAAATTGTGAACAAGTTGTCATCGGGTGCAGATGCTAAAGAAGCCGTTGCACAAGTGAAGAAATCCGTTTTAAAGAGATCATCAGCTAGAAGAAGACAATTGAACGAGATTATGCAATCACTAAGTGCAAAGAACAAACCTGAAGAAGAGAAGAGCAGTGTACCATTTACGCCGTTTAATGGTGATAGAATCGTCGAGAAGCAATTCGAAATCAAAGATCAATACTATGATCCGTTTGTGGATGAATTGAAGGTCAAAAAGGATTATATCGCTGCTGGTTTCAGAGCTGAATTAGTGTATGAGCGTGTTTTGAGTGAAGCATTCACTGGGTTGGGTTGTTTCATTGCTGATGAAAAGACTCTAATTACATAGAATTTTTAAGAAAAGAAAATGCATGCTGATGATTAATGATACAAATATTGTAGAATGATAGTGATACGACTATCTAATGACCTCTGAGTTGAATGAAGTTGACAGCTTGTCTAGTTACTAAACCTGGATCTTGTGTATCGATCTTATAGTTCTTCTTGATAACTTTATAATCCACCGTTTTTCCAAACTCCTCATCAGTGACCTCCACTTCCTCACCGACAACAATGCTTAAATCATAAGGGACATCACTCTCTAGAATTTTCACAATGACTAGATCTTCACTATCATCTTGAATCCCAAACTTCCTCAGTGCGTCACCGATATTTGAACTTGGACTCAGACTGAAAATGACCTCCGAGTGCAAAGTTCTTGTGCGAATTCTATCGGTAGTATGGTCCAACAGTGCCCTGTATATAGCTGAGGAGAGCTGTTCGATGGATACGATGGTCTTTGCAGTGATGAATGCGAAATCATGGGTCTCGTTCCCTTGTAATAACTCGGCTTTGATCTGTTTCGCGTTGCTCACGCTGCTGAATTTGTGTACTATGGCCACAAACTGTGGGAACTGTGGGAATCGAAGTTGAAGAGACATCTTAGTTGCACTTTTTAAGGGCAATTTGGTCGGTTGTTATAGTATGGAAATCTTCTATTGTCATAAACGAAAAAAAAAAAAATATGAAAGTTCGCGATTTTGAGTTGCGAAAGGCTTAATACTGAGAATACCAATATTTCTTTTAGTTAACAATTAGATGTGATTGAATGATTTCAGACTCTATATAATATCAATCATAATGCTTTCAGGACTCTCTACTGTGCTGACAGCTTTTTTTTGAGGCATTTATTCTCTGTATACCATTGCGAATATATAAATGTACACTCCCATCCATTAAAGTGGTGGACCCTTCACCATGGAAACATAACGGTCACTCAATCTCTTTGGTATCTGTCGTGATCTCGTCGGTTACCAGATCCTTGAGACCTCTGCAGAACTCAGTCTTCCCAAATTTCCCAACTAATTCGCAATACTCCTTATAAAATTTCCTTCCACCTAGTCTTTTCCTCAAATCTCGCACCAAGACTTCAAATTCATATATAACATCTTTGAATCCATCAATTCTCTTTGTCTGAAGCTTAGAGGTATAATTTTGGTAATACTTCTTGTACGGTGTTATCAACAATCTCATTCTCGCTCTCTCAGTCCGCGATAGATCCTTGACTGTAAAAGTCTCCAATCTGAAGTTAGAGCTGAAAAGGTCTGTATTGGATAGCCAAACATTTGTGGTCCCATCCGACTCTAGCTTAGCTCCAAGCGTTTGACAGTGGAAGTTAATGTTCTTGGGGCAGAAAACTTTGAAATAACAGCCTCCATTTCTATAGTCATTGATCACAATATCACCTAGTTCGCTATTCACAATATTGACAATCGTTGATGGCTCGACGCAGTTTCTAGATACTTGAAGCATGATCTCAGGTCTGTTATTTCCATTCTGGTTATAGAACAACTTCTCATAAAACATAGAGAAAGTAATCGCCTTGGCTCTGCCGCTCGAGCAATTTTTTTCAACTTTTCCCAAAGTATTGTTGATGTCATATACGGGGATACCGTGATCCTTCATCAAATTTCTAACTGCGTATTTCTCTAGATCTTTCTCCACAATAAAGTTTGGTGGGACTATCATTATGAAAACTGAGTCCGTACACTGAAGAAGATCCCTCATCGTCTTCAATCTGTTGATATAATCTATTGGATCATCAGCAAAGATATAAAAGCAAATCCAGAGCTTCTTAGAGATATACTTCTTGAGGAAGATATTCTTGTTCAACTCTTTGAATAGAGATATGCTTTTCTTTGAACTTTTATCGAATTCTAGGTGTTTAATGATGATAGAGTTGATCTCAGATGGGAAGCGATTTTGATTGTTGGTGACCACATCTTGCTGTCTCGATATTTTGTGCAAGATATCAGTCATTGTAAATCTAAGCCTTATAAGTTCCAGAAGTTCACTAAAGAGATCCATAGAAGACTTTCAACATTTCTTTTATGTTTGTTTTTATTCTCTCTCTTTAATTACCTCATGGACAGAAAATATCTTTATACTGATCTGCCACCTAGATACGGTTCACTAAAGGTGTCAAAAAGAAAAATTGAGAACCAAAAAAAAATGACGTCACTGCTCTCGGTTCGAATCACACACAGCGCAAAGTTCTACGATAAGGGTCAAATTCTAAATCAAGAAAAATGAGAAATACAGAAAAAACTGGAGGCGAAATTGACAGAATAAAGACTTCAACAACCATTAGCACAGTTAATAACCTGTCTTTTGCCATATAAGATGAACAATTCTGAGGAATCTGAGGCCACATTCCCCTCATACCTGCTGAAGACCACGTTTGGGGAGCTACTCCAGCAGAAGTTGAACGTTTCTTGCCCCATCAACAATGAACAGTCCCGTATTTCCAAACTAAGTGCCATGGGTGCAATGGGCAATGTCCCATCACGTTATCTGAATGCTGACTTCGATAGTGACCTGGTGAACGTTTTTGAGAACAATAGACACAGTAGAAATGAAGCTGACCAGAATGAAGATACTGTGGAGGAAACAGATCCTGATTACCTGAGCAGTGTACACTATTCCCATGATACGATGGATGTAGACGTTGACGATGATGATGAGGAAGAAGAAGACCAAGATCTAGACCTGGATGCATATACAGATGACGGTAGAAGGTCTTCATTCAGCCGTTCTAGATCCCGCAAGAACTCAAGATCGGCTTTGAACGCAATCAATAGTGAAACCGCTACAACATCATCTGGGTTCAGATACCCTCTACCTACAAAATGGGAACAACCATCAAATAATTCTATGGTGGTATCGCAAAATGGGCTACACTTGAAAGTGGAAACTCAACCAACTAATTCATCATCATCAGCATCCTCATCGCACATCTCAAAGAATTATGAATACCTGGTAACAAAGACAGATAATGAGATTCCAATCAACGTTGGTGTGTTCTACTATGAGGTCAAGGTCACATCGGTAACGAACAACAATATCAAAGGTAATTCCGATATTACCGTTGGCTTCATGAACTCTTCATTGGTAACAGTGAGTAAAATGCCAGGTCTGGAACTTGGTAGTTATGGGTTTAATGGTAATGACGGTAGTATCATTTGTAATCAATCAGTGACAAAGAAATATAACAGAAAGTTTGGGTTAGGGGATACCATTGGCTGTGGTGTGAACTTCACAACAAAGAACATCTTTTATACAAAGAATGGTGTCTATTTAGGGATAGCCTTTAAAGATATCAATGATGCTCTGATACCAATAATTGGTTTGAAGAATGGGAATTCAATAAATGCAAACTTTGGTCAAAATGAATTCTTGTTTGATATTGATGGATATGTGAATAATGAGAAAGTTAATATACAGAAGGGTATTTTCAGTTCGGTCAGATTGAAAGAAGGTGAATCACAAATTTCAAGATTTAATCAAAACACAGATAGGGAGATCCCAGGTATCTTACAAAGATTGGTTAGTTCATATTTTGATCATTTGGGCTATGTTGATATCTCAAAGACATTTAATGAAGAAGTTGCTGCAGAGACGAAAGATGATGCTTTGAGATTGAAGAACCCTGAAGAGATTAGTGTCGATGAAGGTAATCTTAAGATTCGTCAACAGATTAGAAAATATTTATTATTGGGTGATGTTGATTCAGCTATCAAGTTAACTACACTTAAATTTCCAGAAGTCTTTATCAAGAATGAAGGTATTCTTTTCAAATTAAACTGCTGCAAATTTATTCAATATATCAAGAATTCATCAATTGACGAGGCCATCCAATTTGGTCAACATTTACGCAACATGTATGACTCAAATCAAGAATTCCAAGAATATTTGAATGACATTTCCAGTTTGATTGCATTTGAAAACCCTTATGACAGTGAGTTTGGCTACTTAATGAAAGAAGATGAGATGTACAAAATCAGTGATGAATTGAACTCAGAGATCCTTAAATCATTGGGGAAATCAAGCATTTCAAGTTTGGAAGGTTTGATCAAGCATAATAAAGCAATGATCAATTATTTGAACTCAAAGAGTCAATTGGAGTCACTATTAATTAACGGCGAAGATTTTGGGATATAAAACAATACAAGGCTAACAAGCTCTTTGTTAACTAAAGGGAGGACGTAGGAATAAATACGAATAAATAAGAACAAATAATGGTAGGCTAATGTCTCATATCTCACAAATACTCGAGCAACTTCTCGTGTAAATGATCACTCAATTTCACGGGGCCACTACCTGTTTCTACCAAGCGATACAAGTCATTCTTCTGGTATGAACCTTCAATGACATTCCCCTTCTCATCGACACTGACAAAGCCAAAAGTGTCCTCGATTTCAGGGGTTCTCTGATAATTAGGGATCTTTCTCAAATCATAAATGGCCATATGATCACCACTGAAGTCATTTGACTCAACCAAATAGGTGAAATCATCAGCAACATGTTCAGCGACAACATTATGTAGCAATTCTCTGAATTTAGGGTTCTCTTCGAAGTTGTCTGGTGAGATATCGTCTACTTCAGGTTGATCAGCAAACAATTTGGCCTTCCCCACGTACAGCTTTTTTGGGTCCTCAGAGAACGAAACGATGTATTCACCGTTCGCAGGGTGCAAGTACAATTGTGGTTGTTTCTTGTACTTTGACAGAGCTCTTGTGAAGATTCTAGGGGCGAATTTAAGCATTAGTGGGAGTGTTTATGGACGTTGCTGTTGAAGTGGAGGTAAATAATTTGTGGAGATTTTTTACAGGCTTTATAGCAATAACTGTGGATCGTACAATTAGACATAAACACCAAAGTAATCTGATAGGAAGATGATACCGAAACTGATAAGTGTTAGTACTGACTTAAATTTTGCATATGGATGGAAACTTACCCTAATGACAGTGAGATAAGAACACTCAAGACGGCAAAGCTTATTGTCTTAGTAACTCCTGCATGGCCACTACCAATGGCAATTGAGCTTAGAAAAAGTGCTATAATAGTGTTAGTAGAGCTCTCTTGGTCCTGAATACACACGCTAACTTACTCAATAGAAGTGAGGATAATGCTAAAGGGCCGTTAGAGGCAGTTTTGATTGGGGCTCTGAAGGCTGATGCTTGTTCGAATTGTTCCTTTTTGGTGTGTTAGGCAGATGCTCAAGTAATTTTAGAGGGAAAATACACTTCAATTGTGCTATCTAATGCATGGATTACTCACTAATATAGTGGAAGAGGACATTGTGACAGATTTTGAGTCTCTTGTGCTGACAACGATCAATCGACACGTTAATTTTTCGTTTCGGCTGAAAAAAAGGTTGAACATCGATCTGATCTCCAGACTTCTTATCAACATTCAACGATGCTTTCCAAAACTGTTAGAGCTTCGAGAGTCCCTATAAAGAGATTTTACTCTACAGTAGCTCCTAGTATTCCGCCTTTAGCCCATATCGATAAAAAATGGTCTAAATTAAAGGAGTTAGAACAGGCAGACATAGTGGACCACCTTAATGCAAAAGCCCAGGGAAATTGGAAATCTCTAACACCTGAGGAGAAAAAGGCAATGTATTACATTTATTATGGTGAATGGGGTCCACGCTCAACCAAACCACAGTCTTCAGTGTCGCTAACGGTACTGAAATCACTATTCTCATTCGTTTTGTTGATAGGTGCAGGTGTCGGGTTATACAATTATGCCATCGATCAAGAATATGAAGAGAGATTAGAGAAGACCGTACAGAAAGTTCATCAGATCAAGGAGCAGGAGGCTCAAGAAGCTGAATCAGGTCTAAAGTCTGGCAAGTCAAAGGGAAGATGGTTTTGGTGGTAAAGCCTCTTAAAACCAACACTCATCAGTAATATAATGCCCTTCGTTAGTCTATAAATCGGTTGAACCCCGTTATTGGTGACTATTTTACCAATAGATTACTACCTATGTGCTGTATAAAGAACCACAACCCTCTCATAATAAACATCTGCATTACAAACCTTCTTATAGTTAATCTCGGTTTTAATCGGACAACAGCTTTATTAATTTCTCTAATACCGGCATTTACGCCACACTTTTCGCGGATTATTCGCGATTCCACTCTTTTTTTTCATACTACATAATGTACTAGCACACCTTTATCTCTTCGATTGCAGGTAAAACTCATAAGAACCTCGTCATGCTACTGAGTCGAGGTGTTTTCGGTCCCTCAATTCTTAAGGGCCCTCAATTAGCGCGTTTCAACCGTGCTTTCGGCTCCCAAATCCGTCAATTATCCACCAAAAGATTAATCAATAGCAATAAGGTACCTTTATTCAGCAGTAATACTAAGCTTGTAAAAGATAAGTTCATTACCCCAAGGTTCTTCACCACCACCAGACTACTGAATAATGCTGCCTCCAAGACCGCGTCTAAGGCAGCACGAAAGCAGGAGAACCTATCACAACTTCGAATAATCAAGGACTTGTTATCATACCTATGGCCAAAGAACAAGACATCTTTCAAAGTTAGAGTTGTTATTGCCTTATCGTTCTTGGTCCTGGCTAAGCTTTTGAACGTCCAGGTCCCGTTCTTCTTCAAATCTATCATTGATGGTATGAATATTGACTGGTCAGGAGAAGTTGGAACAGTGACAACTATCATTGGTGGTACGATCTTAGCTTATGGTGCTGCCAGATTCGGTGCTGTCCTGTTTGGTGAATTAAGAAATGCTATCTTCGCCACTGTTGCCCAATCAGCCATCAGAAACGTTGCATTCAACACTTTTAAGCATCTGTTGAACTTGGATTTAGGGTTCCATTTATCAAGACAAACTGGTGGGTTGACTAGAGCCATTGATCGTGGTACTAAAGGTATCTCATATGTGTTGACAGCCTCTGTCTTCCACATTTTGCCAATCACATTTGAAATCTCCGTCGTTAGTGGTATCTTGACTTACAACTACGGTTATCAATTTGCCCTTGTGACTTTATTAACAATGATTGCCTACTCGGTGTTCACTATTAGAACCACTGCCTGGAGAACAGGTTTTAGAAGAGAGGCTAATCAAGCTGATAACCAAGCCGCAAGTGTTGCTCTTGACTCATTGATCAATTTTGAAAGTGTCAAATACTTCAACAATGAAAACTTCCAAGCTTTGAAATATGATAACGCCCTAAAGAAATATCAAGATTCCTCTATCAAGATCGCCACTTCATTGGCTTTCTTAAACTCAGGTCAGAACTTAATTTTCACTTCTGCTTTGACTTCAATGATGTATATGGCTGCTAGTGGTGTTGCTGATGGTACTTTAACAGTTGGTGACTTGGTCTTAATCAATCAATTGGTTTTCCAACTGTCCGTGCCTTTGAATTTCTTAGGTTCAGTTTACAGAGAGTTGAAACAATCACTATTAGATATGGAAACTTTGTTTCAATTACAAAAAAATCAAGTCTTAATCAAGAACAAAGAAGGTGCCCTGCCATTACAATTGAAGACTGGTGAAATTCGTTTTGAGAATGTCACTTTCGGTTACCATCCAGACCGTCCAATCTTAAAGAATGCTAGTTTTGTTATCCCTGGTGGTGAGAAAGTCGCTATTGTTGGCCCTTCAGGTAGTGGTAAATCCACTATTTTGAGACTAGTCTTTAGATTCTACGATATCCAATCAGGTAGAATTCTAATCGATGGTCAAGATATTAGAGACGTTGATCTGGATTCATTAAGAAGAGCTGTAGGTGTTGTCCCACAGGATACCCCATTGTTTAATGAAACCATTATGGAAAATGTCAGATATGGTAATTTGGAAGCCTCTGATGAAGAAGTTGATAGAGTTATTGCTGAAGCCCAATTAGACAAATTGGTTGAGGATCTACCTGATGGTTTACAAACAATTGTTGGTGAAAGAGGTATGATGATATCTGGTGGTGAAAAGCAAAGATTGGCCATTGCTAGATTACTATTAAAGAAGGCACCAATTACTTTCTTCGATGAAGCCACTAGTGCACTAGATACCCATACTGAACAGTCTCTACTGAAGACCATTAGAACGATATTTAAAGACAATGGTAACACCAATATTTCCATCGCTCATAGATTGAGAACCGTTGCTGATTCTGACAAAATTATTGTCTTACAAAACGGTACCGTAAGGGAAGAAGGTGATCACGCTTCACTATTGAAAACTCCTCAATCATTGTACGCTGAGTTATGGAACATTCAAGAAAATTTGGACTTGGATGAAGAATTAAAACAGCACGATCTTGAAGAGGAAGAAGAACTTGAAAAATGATGCCATATGATATATACGAAAAAACAGAATTCCAGAAAATGTAAATAAAAGATGAATTTATGATGACGCAAGTGGTGTAGTTTCAAGTTAAGATTGCTCTGTATCATACCTTTGCGTATCTCTGTAGTGGCAAAAAGAAAATGTGTTAGAAAAAAAAATGATGAAATATGATAACCGCGAGGTTCGAACTCGCGCCTCCGAAGAGACCTGGACCTCGACCAGGCGCCTTAGACCACTCGGCCAGGTTACCATAATTCAACCTGAAATAGGAAATTTGATATCTTACAATTCGATAGTTTTGGGATCCCTCAAATGGTTGCATTAAAGTGGCTGTGTTCAACGATTAAGGCTCCTCTGTAGTTATCTTAATGTGCTTTCTTAACCTTAAAAATAGCCTGAGCATCTCAAAGTATCAAATGGAGGTTTAACGTGTCAAATTTTCGCTCTTAGGATTCTCCGAGAGCCAATCGGTTTACATGAGAGCCATATGAAGTTAGCCCAGTAGTCTTCTGTAAAATGTGGTTGCTTGCTTACTGGAACTATCGTCTTTTAAGGATTCCTTTTGTAGCTGCTTGGAGATTAATTTCGGTAGATCGAGACCTGAAAATATATTAGAGCGTTCAAAACTACAAATATGACGTCGCAGGTAGTGCAACTGATCAGTAAATGCCAGATTAAAACAGCTCACGGTTAAATATAAAAGTATATCAGCAACTTTTATACGAGTTGAGGTCACTTCTGATCGCATACTCTCTGATATGGTGTTGCACAGCTGATTACGAAGTTTTAATGTGCAGTAGAAAGAGATATCAGAAATAGGCAGCTAGTTAGCGGGCCAGGTCATGCACGTCGATGAGTTCAATCAGCACCTGTCTCACTGAGAATATTATTGTTACTACTCAATTTTGTTCGCTGATGTCATTCCATGCTTTCGATAAGCGTCAATCCAAGCTGGCACATTGAGCGTCCCTTTTGGCACTCTGTCTTCTTTGGCCTAGAACGTTTAACAGAAGTTTGAAAGATCAACACGTCTCGTAATTATTACGCACTCTGTCGATCAAGTTGTTCCCATGACTTTAAAACAAGCCCAGACCCATCATGGAACCTTCCATTCCCCCTGAAGTATGACATATCGATCTAGGAACTTCGGTGCTGTCTAAGGGAAAAAAAAGGTGTATGTGTTGTTTTTAAGGTTTGCGCCGTTGTTTGCAGCAACCAGATTAGGTTAAGACTTTAAACTTTAAAAAAAACCGTTGTTTCCCCTGAAAACGTTAAACTTCGCCTATCTACCGCATGCTCTCGTTGATTCTGCTTCTGCGGAAATGTCAAAGACCACGGTCCTAATGTTTGAATTGAGTAACAAAACTTTCTGAAAGTGGTCACCAATCTCTTAATGATGGTTCCAAACGTATGGTTGTCAGGAGAACGTTGAAGTTTGAAACTGGTAGATAATCATGGAAACCCAGGCTTGAGAGAAGTGAACAGGGGCTCACCTTTTTGAGGTTTAGGGAAAAGAAAAGAGATAAGTCGATTTGTTGTTAATTCGTGACTCAAGATCAGGACTTCACGTACATCATTTGCAATTTCTCTTGCAGGCAGGAAAGTAATTTGTCACTTGTACATCTGTTTTAAGTCCACTAATGTTTCAAGGGTAAAATTTAGTGTCGGTGATTTCGTTTCTTTTTGAAATAGCAGCTAGTGCATCACAAGTACTACCAACTGAAGAGTCCGCCATATCGCAATATGGATAAGGGTGTTTCACCATCGGACATATCTTAGCTTCTAGATACATATGACCCCCTGAAATTGGGTTCTTAGAAAAGATAGTGAGTAGATTCAGTTGGATAACTATTAGCTTAGAGGTTCAAGTAGCGTAATAAGTTCATGTATTCAGTATAGGATTAATTGCAAGATATTATTTTATGGTACTATTAACCTTGTTCTTTATGGTCACAGCAGCTAGCCGATATCAAGTTATGGACGTTTGAACTTCGCCCATGAAAGTCTCTAGTTATGAATCATTAGAACTAGTTATGAATAATAAGTCGTAGGTACTGAAACGCCCGAGATAAATCGATTAATACAACTTGAGTTTCATCCAATGTTATCTGCTGATCATTTTGAAGTGGGGGTAGTAGATGGGACCCCCAGTTATGATGATAGTATCTCTAGCTGTGCCTTTCTCATGTGGATACTGAACATGCAACTAAGTTGAAACGTTATGATTTCTTTTGCGTCAAATTAGACTACAAAAGCAAAACTGCTAAATGAATGCATCAAGCTGAGCTAACTATTCACGGGGAGGGTTCCTTGCATGGAAGTCTGACATGAAATTATCGGGCTTGAGTCCAAGTTCCATCATGGATTCGGGCGCTCAAGCTTACATATTTTGTAGTAGAAGTAATGAGCTTCTCATAAGGTTTAGTCAACAGTTAATTCGCTATGTAACTATATACATTTATGGTATTTGATCGTAATGTTTGAGAATCTTACGTCATTCCCTCTGATGTTGTCAAGAAATTCTCTTTAATCGCAGATAATATTTAGATGCATATAATTATTATGGAACGAGATATAGTCTATCACATCTGAAAACAGTACTATGCAATATTTACTAATTTCATAAGCCCAGTCATACTGTTGAGAAAAAGTAAATCACCCAATGATGAACAAGAAATACGAGTGTTCAACGAAAACATACTGAGCTCATACTGCTTATGTATAACGTCGCCGTCTTGCTCTTAAATTAATCTCTATATATGAGTTGTATTGATTAGCGAATACTAGAGTGACGTAAACGTTTGCGGACCAACAGTTTCCAAATATAAACATGCGGAGCAACGATGAGAAGTCAAATTGTGGTGGTCCGCTTCAGAGCTCAATTCAAACATCAAAACGTCAAACAAAACGGGCACTTGGTGGGCTCGAAGAGTTCGAAGATAGGGGTAAAAAGATACGTAAACAACGCATGTGCTCAATTCTAGTGGAGAGACACTGATAAGAACGAGGACCGAGTGATTGTTTAAGTAAATTTTTGAGTCCATAACCTGCAGAAGTGGAAAGCGGATCTGCTGATCAACTCACACTTAAGCAGGACCTATCGGCATTTGTCCAGCACAGCATAATGCAGAGATCTGTAGCCATGTACGGGAACCTCCGCTCGTCGATGTTCTAGGCTCAACCTCCGCAAATAAATGGACTTGAATTCACCAGTTAGCCTAGGCCAAGTCTGGGGGACGCCTACATAAGTTATGAGCCGTCTCTCTGGGTCTACCTAGGTCTGCCTGGACTTTAACGGTCGAAGCCGTTGAGCTGGACCCCCTTTTTTTTCTCTTTGAACAAAGCCCTTTCAATTAGCTCTTTCCATCATGCAACAACAACAATCACAGGAACAGTTTCAGAAGATTTAGCTCACTGATCTCGCTAAAACAGAGATAAGTTCTAGTCGTTATTTCTTTTGTTTTAGCTGTTGCCTCGGTCCTCCTCCTCCTATTTACTTTTTTCTTACTCCTCCCTCCTAAACTGTGGTTGACCTTTTGATCTGCAGGAATATGTGGGTCTCTTCATTACAGTGCATTTTTTGCAACCGTTTTCAGTCATTTTACCCTTTTCAGCAGATTGTTGCATACATTTCCTGTGTTGTTATGTAAGTGTTGCGTCTAAGCCTTTTGACGGTTAGATTGACTTTTGGGCTCTTCGAGGTTTCTGTGAAAAATTTCCAAACTTCAGATAAAAACTTCAACTTCTGCCCTTCATCCCCATCTTTTGAGCCCCCTGTGCAGTAACGACCGTTCATCACTCATATACAACATATATTACTGACCACTGTTGCTCTGTTCACGTCCTTAATTCAGATCCTTCAATTGCACTAATCATTGTGTGTTTTTTTGCGTGTTTTTTCCCACTTATTCATTCCGATTTTGAAAGAAAAGTAAACAACTAGAGCTAAAATGGATAACCAGTCAACCAAACAACGCTCTCAGAGCTCTACTCTATCGGGAAACACTGGCCTTTGTCTGACGACGTCCAATAACTCGTCTTTGGCTTCATATAACTCCTCAATCGCCGATTCCACCGGTACTAAAAACTCAACACAATCATCCTTCACTGAGAAAGTGAAAAATCTAATATCGAGAAAAAGGTCACAAAGTTTAAACTTTGGTCCATTAAATACCAATTTAACTCAAGAGGAAAGTGCCGCTTCATCCACATCTTCTAATTCCTCTAAGTTTAGACTTCTGAGGAACAAATCTGTGACTTCAATCTTTCCAACTTCACTACCTTCTCTAATCCCATCATATTCTACCTCTACCACTCGTGATAACTCCATTTCAAGTCTTAGTGACTTTGAATTTGAACTACCATTGTCATCTCCACTGTCACCATTAGGTAGAATTGAAGAGAACGCCGTTGATAGAACAGGTAGATTTCCAACAGAGAGAAAGAAGTCCATCAACAAACCGTTAACCGAGAATGATATCAAAGATTACGATAACATTGCCGATAATATCCTGGATAAAGTTGTCAATGAAGACTCTGTTGTTGAATGGAACATCTAATACCTAATTTACAGTCATAATTTGTTGCCAGTCATATCGTCATTTATGCTCAAGATTATAGAGAGCAAAATAATTTTTATTACAGATCACATTCCCACATACGAGGACAATACAACAGCAACAACAACCAAAAAAATCAGCAACTTGTCATAATGTGACAGATAACCGGACTGGCTCCTTCACTTGTCATCTACGCCATTTCTTTGCTAATCACTTTACGAACCCCCACTTTCAATTCTGCAATTTTTTTGTCGCTACCCTTTATCGCTTCACACAAACTTGTGTCTACTTGAATATCATGACCATAGAAATTTAGTAAAGTTGTAGCTACAGTATTGTCTTTTATGTTTTTTTGTTTCTTTTTTATTATCTTTAAAATCGATTGTCCTCATTAAAACATTAACTACTCTTCCTTCATTGTTTTGACAGTATTCACGCAAACTTTTGCCAATCCTGTGGCACCAGAAGCTGCCCCACTCAGAAGATAAACAACAGGATGCAATTTCAAGCCCCAGACATCGATAGAATCTTGAACAAAATCACACATCAATCTGAAGATGTCCGTCTTTAAGATTTTCTCCTCGTGTTTCAACTCTTTCAATTCCTTCTCTAGTAATGACTGGGCCGATGCTTCACCTAGTGGAGATTTATTATTGAACTCTTTCAAGATTTGACTTCTCAATGGTGAACTACTAATGTTTTCCATAAACCTCTTTGATAGTTGTGAAGCCTTTTGTCTAACTTGGAACTGAATATCTATTTGCATTTGTTTGTTCTTGTTAGCACTCAATGCTACCCAGTTTTGTTTTAAACCTAACAAAATATCATAATACCAAGCCAAATCAATATGTCTCCCCACAAACTTTCTAAGCTTTGGGTGTGACAACACATTGATTTTGTATAGTAAAAATAACTCATCGGTAACACCATAGTAAAAATTAATGAAATCCGCAAGTGAAGCTTCATTTAAAAAGATTCTTTGGAAATTCTCCACATTTGGAGCTTTGAACAATGCTTGAAATTTGGATAGAATAGTCTTCACGCGGTGTGGTGTACCACCGAAACGTAACATGAATCTAAAAATACTGATGTTCTTAGTGATCTCTGTGATTTTTTTTTCAAACATGGTGGAATTTAAGAACAATAGCAACTTCAAATACTTGATTGGGGTTTTATAATGCTCTAATGGACTCAATGACAAATTATCAAACTTTTCATCAACGATGAACCTTCTTGTGGATGTCAAGTAGAATTTTATTAAACTGAATAAATATTGTAATGTCTTTGCAATTTTATCTTTACCTGCAGTTTGGGACAAAAGTCTCTTATAGATATCCATCTTCGCTATAGTTCGACTATGTTGTGTTTGGATCTGTTGTGACAGTTCCTGCACCGATACTTCTAAACCGTCTTTCAATTCTTTGGACTGTGTTGGTGAGGTTGGCTCATCCTGTATCTTATAATTATGGTCTTTGTTATTGAATCCATTCTCTTTGAATGGCGACGGGGAGGGTGATTTGTATTTCAAATCAATGTAATGTGACTCCGTGAAGACATTGGAGTCGTTCAGATTTGTAAAATCCATCGTGATCCGTAAAGAGAAAGGATGATTCTAGCAGATGATGAGTTTGATGTTCAATGTTGGAGATATGACTGATTTTTTAGAGATGCGAAGTTTGGGACGTGTCGTGCTCGTGCTGAAAGATACGCCGAGGTTAATGTATGGAGGAGCTATCAACAGTGAGGAGGAAATTTTTGAAAGTTGCGGACCTGGACTTGTCTCTGAAAAGGGAGAGGGGGGGAACCCGGCGTACATTTGATACTGGTCTGCTTTAACCCAGGTGAAGCAATAGGCGATGGTTGATAAAGCTTTAAGAACTACAATCAGTGCATAATTACAATAACATTGGCATTCATCAACTAGTTCTTGGGTTTCTTGTTTTGCTCTTTCGATGGTTTGGCTTTTCTTTTTTTAACAATGGAGGTCAAGTCATTAATTGGAGCGTTGGAAGCTTGAGTTAGTTTTGCATCACTAGTAACTTCACCTAGGATACCTTTCAAGATTTCCTTCTTTTGTAGATCGAACTGTTCATTTGGATCCTTTTTCAACTCCTGTAGTTTAGCTTCTAGTTCTTTGATTAATTCTTCATCTTTTTCGTCTCTTTGTTTGATCGATTCAATAGCTTTTGTCAAGTGTTCAATGGCACCTTTCTTAAACGCGTCTTGTTCAGTAGCATTTTCTGAAATGTTAAACTCTAGTGCCAGTGATAATTTGTAGTGAGCTTCACTGACCAGGTTGGATTTGAATTCGTAGATCGATTCTCTTAGTTTTAGTAATTGTTCGAAATCCTCCGTGGCTTGCTTGAAGTTCTCAGTCTCTAGTGAAATTTCACCTAGCAAGTCATGTATATCGGATAGTTTCTCTTTCAAATCCTTGATTTCTGATTCTTCAGTAGTTGAAGATAGTTTTGTGTCGTAAAGGGAACGTGATAGATCTAAGATCTCCCAAGCGATTTCAAAATCTGATTGTTGTTCTCCTTGAGCGCCTTCGTCATTATTTTCTTCGTCATCCTTTTCATTAGTCTGGTCTTCTCCCTCTTCCTCTCCTTCTTCTTCCACGCCCTCCTCTTCTTCATTCTGTTCTTTATCGGCTTCTTCTTCGTCCTCTTCTTCTGCTAGTGGGACATCCTCACTAAACTGGAACAAACCATCACCATCTTTTTTCTCTTCTGGATCTTCTTCCTCTTTTTCTTGTTCTTGTTCATCAGCACCACCGAATAACCCATTATTATTCACAGCAATTTGATATAGAGCCTTACCGTATAAATATAACAACTCTGGGTCTTCTTCGCCATTGTTCATTTCTGAATATGCACCACAAGCTTCGCCGTAGGATTCCACAGAATCTTCATACTTCTTAGCTGCATATGATTTGGCACCAGCTTCTAGAAGCTTCACAATCTCAGTTGGGTATGTCATTTTGAGCTTTTCACCAGATTGTTCTCAAACCTTTAACTGTGCTCTTTCATCATCGCTTTCTCTTCTCTGTTAGACGCGTCTTGAATGTCATAAAACTCATTCGCGAATCCTCTTTCGCGTTTCCCGGAAGTGTCCTGATCTGGTGTAGTCGGAAATGGTCGGAACTTACCTGATTTGCTTTGGTGTTTTTGTGTTTCAAACGCGTATTTTGAAATTGGACAAAAAAAACTTTCCATACTTTAAGGTACTAAAAGTCCCCCAGAGTAGCTCAGTAAGCCCAATTCCATCACAATGTCAGCCAATAGCATGTTGGACGTTGAGCCATTGAAAACCAACAGTCACAGTGGCGCCTCTGTTAAGGAAGAGTACGCTGTTAACAGTGTTAGCGGATCAATTAAGACCAACGAAGGGAATGTTGGTACCAATGGTCTATTAAAGGAAGACACCAATCACGCCACGGGTTTGGGTCTAGATTTCACCAAAAAGGAGCTTGATGAACAGCCTCTAATTAAGACCGAAGACTCCTCTGCCAACATCAAGTCTGAGAATGGTTCTGTTGCCACTTCTAGTGTCAATGGCCACGAATCAAGTATCAAATCAAATTTGCCCACTCCTGATATCAAAGTTATCAGAAGAAAGTTGAACGGTTATGTTGGGTTCGCTAATCTACCAAAGCAATGGCATAGAAAGTCCATCAGAAAAGGTTTCAACTTGAACTTGTTAGTTGTTGGTGAACCAGGTCTGGGTAAATCTACTTTAATAAATACTTTGTTCAACAAGGAAATTCTATCTCCAAAGGAGCCAAGAGATCCAGCTATGGAGAAGCCATCACAAGTTACAATTGAAACTGTTGAATCTGACATTGAAGAAAACGGTGTTAAGTTACATCTAAGTGTGGTTAACACCCCGGGTTTTGGTGAACAAGTCAACAACTCTGATGCTTGGGTCCCAATCATTGAGGAGGTCGATTCAAGATTCAACTCATACCTAGAATACGAAAACAAGATAAACAGAACCAGCTATTCTGATGCAAGAATCCACGCTCTATTATACTTCATTGAACCAACTGGTCATTCATTAAAACCGCTGGACATTGAATTTTTACTAAAGATTCATAAAAAGGTTAATGTCATTCCAGTCATTGCTAAGAGTGATACCCTAACTGAAGAAGAGATAGTAGAATTCAAGCAAAGAATCATGGATGACATCAAATTTCAAATGATCGACATCTTTGAGCCAATGATTTATGACAATGATGATGAAGAAACTACTCAAGCCACAAAAGATATCATTTCTAAAATTCCATTTGCCATCGTTGGTTCCACAAAAGAAATTAAAACACCAGATGGCCGTTCAGTGAGAGGTCGTCAATACCCATGGGGTATCATTGAAGTTGATAACGAAGATCATAATGATTTTGTTAAATTACGTCAATTATTGGTCAGAAACCACCTAGAAGAACTACGTGAAAAGACTTCCAATGTACTATATGAATCTTACAGAACTGAAAAACTTCTGAAATTGGGTATCCAACAAGACGATACTGTCTTCAGAGAATTTGACCCAGCCACCAAACAGCAAGAAGAGAAGGTTCTACACGAAGCTAAGTTAGCCAAATTAGAAGCTGAAATGAAACAAATCTTCCAACAAAAAGTTTCAGAAAAGGAGAAGAAGTTACAAAAATCTGAAGCTGAACTATTCTCCAGACATAAAGAAGTTAAGGAGAAACTATTAAAACAAGTCAAAGCATTGGAAGAGAAAAAGAGACAATTGGAAAATGCTCGTTTGAACCCAACTGTCGACTCCCAACCAACTCCACCAACAAAGACCAGAAAAGGTTTCCTACGTTGATGTTTCTTTTTGAGCTTCTCCCTTCACGTTTCGTCCATAAGCTTCTCTTTGCTTACTGATTTATTAGAATTTATGTGTTTATTAATGATTTGAACTTGTAAAGATTGTAAACTGGCGGCTAATTTGTGTATAAAAAGAGAAGAAGTGCCATTTTTCTCCATTTTCGAATAAGGTGGCCCCGAACTCAGCAAATGATCTACAATGGACACATTTGGAGTTTCATGGCTGCCCAACCCATAGTAAATCTGCTGATACTCCTTTCTCCTTATCAGCGCAGCGAAACAGCCGCATAGGTGGCGTATTTCAAGTTCTACAAATTATCACCAATTTTTTTTTAGCGTGCATATCGCTGACATGAAAAAAAAACTTCTTTATCTGCGCGTTTAGTGCTGACAAGATGGGTGGACAGTCCAAAATTAACTATAAAAGAAGGTGAAAGTCCACATTCTCTACCTTTTTAGAAGTCATCTGTTCACAAGAACTAAATGATGGAAGTGCTGAAGATTGATATCGAGAACATCCATTGCGAAGATTGCCATTCTGCCATTCAATCGGCCTTATCTCAGATTTTCAACTTGGAGGGACAGAATGATGACTTGCCAAAAGCTCAAATCAAAATCATTGACGACTACGAAGTTAACATTGTCTCCAAGAGAGAGGCTCTGAGAAGCTCAAGAGTCCAACGCCAGATTGTTAATAAGCTAGAGAAGAAGGGCTTTATTGTTAAGGATCATACCTTGCATGATATTGATGAAGAGGCTAATGATTTGGGCACTCATCCTGAGAAAGGTAACATCTTTTCCAAATGGTACTATGGTTTGGTCACTAGAAAGGTCAAGAACTCAAGAGTCCTGCATTTACAGAGTTGCAAAGAGTGTCGTGAAAAGGAAGATTCGAAAGCGAGCAGTGATAGCGATGTTGAATTGAGAGAAATTGTTGCCCATAGCCCATTAGAGTACCGTGCTGTGTTTACCATTGGTGGTATGACATGCTCTGCCTGTGCTGGGACTGTGTCGACCGCTATCAAAGAAGTCCTACGGACCTCAAAGATGGATGATCTAGACTCCAAGCTCTCAGTTGATGTTATTTCAAACACAGCTGTTGTCATCCTTCCTAACAAACAGATAGCCAACAATATAGTCAGCGAAGTTAGAGAGTCGGGCTACACCGCAACATTGGTCGAAATTCTTCCTGTTACGAAAGAATTGAAGTATAGAGTTCACGCTGCTATTGGTGGTATTTCATGTGCTGCTTGTGCTAGTTCTATCACATCTGCTGTTGGTGACCTTCCATTCTTGGTTGAACATGCTATTTCCATTGTCTCAAAGTCTGGAATCTTCATAATTGATAACAAAGAACAGAAAACTCTTGATGAATTAAAGGAAACCATTGAAGACTGTGGGTTTGATTTTGAAATTGTTGATATTGAAGAAGTGGACCATGCTGTCAAGAAGAAAATCTCAAGAACTGTCAACTTAAAAGTTGATGGTATGTTCTGTGAACATTGTCCTGAAACCATCATGGAAATTTTAAGAAAGCATGGTGATGCCATCGTCATCGAAGAGCCTATCACCCTGTCTCATCCACTAGTGAAATTCACTTATCTCCCTTCACCTCCTGGCTTGACCATCAGATCTATTCTGGATGAAATCAAAGCCAATTCTCAGTTCAATGTTGAGATTATCAAGGACGTCTCCTTAGAGGAACACTTGAGGAGAATTGCTAAGAAAGAAACTTTGAAGATCCTTTACAGATTGGTGCTGACTGTAATCATCGCCATCCCATCATTCATCTTTGGTATTGTTGGTATGTCTTTGTTGCCTAAAGGTAGTTCATTCAAGATGTGGTTAGACGAGCCGATGTGGGTGGGTAACGTTTCAAGAATGACATGGATCATGTTCTTTCTTGCCACCCCAGTCTACTTCTTTGCTGCTGATATCTTCCATACTAAGGCCCTGAAGGAGATTCGAACCCTATGGAAGAGAAATGTTCCGTGGACTAGAAGATTGTTTAGATTTGGAAGTATGAACTTGTTAATGAGTTTAGGTACTTCTGTTTCTTATTTTGCTAGTATCTTACTTCTAGGTTTAGCCGCTCATACTAAATCAAATGGTCATGGTGGTGCTTTCACAACTAACTACTTCGACTCGGTTGTCTTCTTGACATTTTTCTTGCTGATTGGTAGATTGTTAGAATCATATTCTAAATCCAAGACGGCTGAGGCCATTACTAGTCTGGGGTCATTGAAATCATCTGTTGCAACACTTGTCGAAGATGATGAAGAGACCAAGTTACCTCTGAATCTACTAGAAATTGGCGACTTTATCAGAATTGTCCCAGGTGAATCTCCTCCTTTAGATTGTATTATCACTCAAGGCCGAACCAAATTTGATGAAAGTGCATTAACTGGTGAATCCATTCCAATTGAGCATGATGCTGGTGAACAAATCTTTGCCGGTACTATCAACAAGGGTCCATCTTCAGTCATTGCTAAGATTTCAGCCCTTGACGGTACTTCTTTGATTGATCAAATCGTTGCTACTGTTAGAGATGGTCAAATGAGAAGAGCCCCAATTGAAAGAAGTGCTGATATACTAACAGGTATTTTTGTTCCTATTATAACTGCCATTGCTATCGTCACTTGGGTTATTTGGATCTCATTAGGTTATTCGGGTAAGCTACCACACCACTATATGACCAATGATATCGGTGGATGGGCAGTTTGGTCTTTGGAATTTGCTATTGCTGTGTTTGTCATTGCCTGCCCTTGTGGTATCGGTTTAGCTGCTCCAACTGCTCTATTTGTCGGTGCAGGTTTGGCTGCTAAGAACGGTATCTTAGCTAGAGGTGGTGGTGCTGCCTTCCAAGAGGGTTCTAAGGTTAACATCGTCTGTTTCGATAAGACTGGTACTTTAACTATGGGCGGGGATTTGAGAATCACCAACTTTGCTCTACATAGTGACGACGTTATCAAGAAGTTTGCTCTTCAAATTACTAAAGATCTAGAGACTAGTTCAAGTCACCCACTAGCTGTCGCCGTTAAGACATTCATCAATGAATTGACATCAAAGAAGAACATCAAATTGTCCAATATTAAGGTTCCTGAAGCTCAGGAAATTCCTGGTAAGGGTCTGAAAGGTCAAATTGTTTTAGATGACGATGAAGCTGATCAAGATTGGATCGATTTCAAACCAACTGAAGCCATCTTAGGTAATGAAACTTTGATGACAGAACACAACGTTAACTTCACCTCTGATCAACTAAGATTGTTGAATGATTGGAAAGTTCAAGGTAAGAGTATTATCATAGTAAGTATCAAGTGTCCAGCTAAGTTCCAAAATGATAAATATCACCCAGTTTTCTTGCTAAGTTCGCGTGATGAGATCAGACCAGAAGCTAAAGAAGTTATCAAGCAACTAAATGATTTGAACATTGAAACTTGGATGATCTCAGGTGATAACTACTTAACTGCCAATTCCATTGCTAAAGAAATAAACATTAAGAATGTAATTGCTGAGGTCTTACCTGAAGAGAAAGCTGAAAAGATCAAGTGGATCCGTGCTACACATGCTAAGTCTACTGTTGCGATGGTTGGTGATGGTATTAATGATGCTCCTGCTCTAGCTGTTGCCGATGTTGGGGTTGCCCTGGCTTCCGGTTCAGAATTGGCCCTGACATCTTCAGATTTCGTGTTATTATCCCCATCATTCCCATTAATCACCTTATTGACTTTATTGAAACTATCTAAAAAGGTTTTCCAAAGGGTGAGATTCAATTTTGGCTGGGCTTTGGTTTATAACATGATTGGTGTCCCTATCGCTGCTGGTGTTATCTATCCTTACAAGAACTCAAAATTATCGCCAGTATGGGCCAGTGCTGCTATGGCCTTGAGTTCTATCAGTGTTGTGTTGAGTTCTTTAGCCTTGAGATTCTTCAGAAAGCCAAAGATTGTCGTTGAAAGTGCAAAGAAATTGAAAGATTTCGAAGCTGTTGAGGAAAGGCTATAGGAAAACGAGAATTTACGATGATTATTTTCATTATTGAGCGTAGAATTGAATAAGGTTACGTAGCTAAATAATAGAATCAATCTCTCTAGCGTAACCCAAAGTGTTTTTGATCAACTTTTCACTAACCGAGAGCTCGACTTCCTCCTCTTCTTCTTCATCATTAAAGATCAATTCATTCTTTTCTAATTTCCAACCGAACTCTTCAATGAATTCTTGAAGTTTTTCATTATCGTTATCTTTTAGGTATAGTAAGTTTTTGGCGTTTTTCAAGTCCAAAGATTTATAACTCTTACTCAAAGTCTTTGAGATTTCAAGTCTTGTGATTTGGATCAAGATTTCGTCAAAGATTTGGAATTCTTTCAATTTGGATTTGGACTCCACCAATTCTGTATCACTGTTTAGTAGCACGCTTAAGACTTTATCATAGTAACCTTCTAGTAACCAGTTGGCCAACTTAATTGGATATTTCAGGTATAAGTCAGATTCCAAAGTTGGTAACTTATGGTTGTAATATTCTAACTCTGTGTAAAATTTGACGAAATCACCCGAGCTTAACAAGAAAAGCAAGTATAAACTCAATAGTTTCGTCTTTTTGGTACTCTTGACTAGTTCTTTGGAGGCTTCATTAAAGTAATAGACTTTTAGAGAGTCCAAAATTTGTTGGAATTTGTCAAATTTGGACAAGTTGATGTAACTGAAGGCAGCAATTTCAAGAATTGATCTTGAAATGATCAGATCGTTGATGTATTCAGCACTAGATAGCTTCGAAAAGTTTGGTAATAACAAGTCGTTGGAGATTAACAAAATCTTGATAGGTGTCATTAGTTCTTCGACCTTTTCATAACTTTTGGATTCAAAAGCTGTTTTAAGCTCGTTTGTGAGTTGTTCTAGAGATGGCATTATGAATTGAG
This sequence comes from Taiozyma odintsovae, assembly GCA_030557705.1. Classification (NCBI taxonomy): domain Eukaryota; kingdom Fungi; phylum Ascomycota; class Saccharomycetes; order Phaffomycetales; family Wickerhamomycetaceae; genus Taiozyma; species Taiozyma odintsovae. The sequence goes on along the minus strand of JANIVH010000007.1, from coordinate 229,982 downwards.
TATGTGTGAAGGGGGTTAGGTGACTTTTGAAGTGAGTTTCAACGGTGATTTTACACGGAGTTGCGTTGTTAAATCGCCACTTTTAATTTCGATCAGAGTGCCAAAAAATCGGAATTGAAAGCGATCACGTGAAAACTTAAATAAGCCTCGGAACTGATACCTGAATAGTCGCTGGCTCACGAATCAGAGCTGTGGTGAGCTATTGGTGTCTTACTTTGTACTCTCGTGGTTCTTTCTACATTTTTCATTACCTCTTTGTGAACTTCTATAGAATTTTTGATGTTCTGTATCTTCTAAAATTGAACATCACCAAAATCTCACTCGTATAAACACAAGCCGAAGTGACACGAAAAAGCTTCAAATTTACAATCTCCCTAACGAGCATGAGTCTCCCACTACCTACTGCTGATCAGCTGGAGCAACTTCACCACAAGAACGCCACCATAATTACTCATAAACACTCAACGGGACAGCTCATCAATGGTTGTGGAGATCTCAAACAAATCACAATTGAGCAGGCTAGGGCATTGACGAAGACCACCAAGGCCCTGATAGCGACCTCTTTAGAAGTGGACCCAAGTTTACAATTCATAAAGACTCAATTCAACGGGTCACAGCTGGTGGTTTATATCGATCTAGAGAAAGATTTGGTCATCACTGTGTTCTATCGTGATCTGTGAAGGGACTGGTTGATATTATGACTTTTCCAAATCGAATATGGAAGCTACAAAATCTAACCTGGGGCCTGCCATTCAATCTAAACTGGGAAGGAAGAAGGCATTTAACAATACCGTTGATCGGCCATCTTACTACATCCAAGATTGTATCGTCATACAAGCGTTCATTCTAAGGACTTATAGAATTCATTATAAGAATCCTCCAAGTCGAACAACATCTGTTTCAGCTCCTCATCGCTCAGTTCATCCGTCAGTTTCATCTTGTTCAATCTGATTAACCAATCCACCAATTTCTGTCTTTGGTCACCACGTAGTGTACCGACCCTGTTCAAGTTTGTCATGATATCGGATAACAAAGGGTATAATTGATCCTTAGACTTGAAGTTCAACCGTAGTGCATCCATCAATGTAATGAAATTGGAAGTGACCTCTGCCACAAGTTTATGATTGGTGTTGCTTGATTCTTTGGTCACTGGTGGGGCTGAATGGTGTTCAATGGTAGCTGGGATACCCGTTTGTAGTCTGTTGATTGCGTTTTCAACATTGGTGAGCCAATATTTCTTGACAAAGGCATCGATATCAAACCCATCTAGCGAAGGGGCTCGAAGAAGAGTGTTGTACTGTGTAAGGAACTTAGAGCAGGTGGCACTGTATTCCTCAGTGGTTATCAGGTCTTTGATAAAAGAACGTTCGACTAGTTCCAATGTTTGGATTATACTGTAGATCTCACTCAGATTGTCGTTTTGAGAGGACTCAGTAGATGTGAAGTGGACCTCCTGTTGGTATGATGCTGGATGTTGTGATGCTGTGAGTTTTGGAGCAAAAGACATTGTGCTTTATCGTGGTTATTTGAGGTACTAATGGACTCTCTTAGATAGGTTTAACCCCGGCCAACTTTTTCAATATTTTCAAAAATAGAATCTGTTTACCACCTTTAATGTAAACAAAGCATCAAATCACCGCTCGAATGACCACGATTGCCTTGAAACCGACCAACAAGCCACTTGTAACGGGGTGTCCTGGTGTCCCCAAGACGTTCCCTCATGTATCCGGGACTCTGGAGATCAGAAACAACGGAGAACAGATGTATTTGTCCCATATCGTTATCAAATTCGTTACGGTCGATGCTCTCAAGTTCAGTAAACAGGGGATCCCAGCACAGCTGAACAAGCTGAACTACGAGGTCTCGAAGAAAGTTGGACAGAGTCTTCTGGGGCTCGATTTACCCTTTGAAATCCCAATTGGCACAAACGTCGGTCCCACTGTGGAGACTTCTAATTACAACAGTAGTCATTTCTTAAAAGTTGAAGTGCATTACCAGTCTGGTGGGAGACAGCAGACCAGACTAGCTGATTTCCCAGTTTTGATCACCAAGTATGACAACTTGCCTATTTACAGACAGTTCAACGAACCTCTGAACAAGATTGTGGACTCTAAGGACACATTGTTCATGTGCGACTATTCACTCCCTTGTTCTTCAATTGGTCCCGATGAAGAACTCCAATTAAACTTGAAAATTAGCAAGACGTACAAGGACAAGAAACTAAGGTTAAAGAAAGTCATTGTGGATATCATAGAGACGTTTGATTGTCGCTCAGAGACCCCGTTCATTAAAGAATTCACCATCTCATCACAGCATTTTGACATCAATCAAGATATTCAATCTGAGTTTACCAAGCAGTTGCAGTTGAAGCTACAGTCTATGGCAAACCCTTACAAACTCTTCCACAAGCACCAAGACGTCAAGTTACTAAACAAGCCATTCACTACTACGCATAAGCCAGATTTGAAACCAATTATCATCGATCATAACTCTTACCAGCCGATTCCATTCATCCAACACAACACCCAACAGACGTTCAAGTCACACTACTTCCAAGTTTATTATCAACTGAGGATAACAATTAAATACAACAAGTTCAACAAGGAACTTGTCATTTTGCAACCATTTACGATATCCAACTTTAACAGAATTGAGAGCATCAAGTTGATCAAATGGATCTTGGCTCAGAATAATAAGATATCAGAGAACGATTACGAGTACGATTCGAGGTTTGATGTGTTTAAGAAGAAACAATGGCAAGACATGAAGGTTATGAGAACTAGAGAGGATAAGGATAGATTTGTTTAATGGGTTAATGATTTAATGAAAAACTTTAGCAGGGGCTACATAACCTTGAAAAGCATTGTAGACAATGCCAGCAAATTACTTAACTAAATTGCTAATAAGACGTAAATTTTGTTTTAATGTTACTGTGGCAACTAATTAAATTAGCAAGCGCTAACCGTCGCCTGGTTACATAATGACACTAATGCCGCTGACATAATCATTACACAATTTCGCTGAAATTTGAAAAAAACTAAATAGAATTTTCTAGAATGAAAAATTTGCGCGAAATTTCGTTGTCGACGATGGCGGCGAATTGTTATAAAAGAAGACCTTTTCCCGGTTTCCAAGTTGCCTTCTTAATTCAATTGATTAACATTAACTAACTCAATTGAAAATGTCAAAAGCCGTTGGTATTGATTTAGGTACTACCTACTCCTGTGTTGCTCACTTCGCCAACGATCGTGTTGAAATTATTGCCAATGATCAAGGTAACAGAACCACTCCTTCTTTCGTTGGTTTCACTGATACTGAAAGATTGATCGGTGATGCCGCTAAGAATCAAGCCGCTATGAACCCATCTAACACTGTCTTTGACGCTAAGCGTTTGATCGGTAGAAAGTTCGATGACGCTGAAGTTCAAAATGATATTAAGCATTTCCCATTCACAGTTATCAACGATGCTACTAAACCAAAGATCCAAGTTGAATTCAAAGGTGAAACCAAAGTCTTCACCCCAGAAGAAATCTCCTCAATGATCTTAACCAAAATGAAAGAAACCGCTGAATCTTTCTTGGGTACTACCGTCAACGATGCCGTTGTCACCGTCCCAGCTTACTTCAACGATTCTCAACGTCAAGCTACCAAAGATGCTGGTTTAATTGCTGGTTTAAACGTTTTACGTATCATTAACGAACCAACCGCCGCTGCTATTGCTTACGGTCTAGACAAGAAAGATGAAGGTGAAAAGAACGTCTTGATCTTCGATTTAGGTGGTGGTACTTTCGATGTCTCCTTATTAGCCATTGAAGATGGTATCTTTGAAGTTAAAGCTACTGCTGGTGATACTCACTTGGGTGGTGAAGATTTCGATAACAAATTAGTTGACCACTTGGCTGCTGAATTCAAACGTAAGAACAAAAAAGATTTGACTTCTAACCAAAGATCATTAAGAAGATTAAGAACCGCTGCTGAAAGAGCCAAGAGAACTCTATCTTCTTCTGCTCAAACCTCAATTGAAATCGACTCCTTATTCGAAGGTATTGACTTCTACACCTCAATTACCAGAGCCAGATTCGAAGAATTATGTGCCTCATTATTCAGATCTACCATTGACCCAGTTGAAAAAGTGTTGAGAGATGCCTCATTAGACAAATCTCAAGTTCACGAAATCGTCCTAGTTGGTGGTTCCACCAGAATTCCAAAGGTTCAAAAATTAGTCTCAGAATTTTTCAACGGTAAAGAACCAAACAGATCTATTAACCCAGATGAAGCCGTTGCTTACGGTGCTGCTGTCCAAGCTGCTATCTTAACTGGTGACACTTCATCAAAGACCCAAGATTTGTTACTATTGGATGTTGCTCCATTATCATTAGGTATTGAAACTGCTGGTGGTGTCATGACCAAATTGATTCCAAGAAACTCTACTATCCCAACCAAGAAATCTGAAACTTTCTCCACTTACGCTGATAACCAACCAGGTGTCTTGATTCAAGTCTTTGAAGGTGAAAGAGCTAGAACTAAAGATAACAACCTATTAGGTAAATTCGAATTGTCTGGTATTCCACCAGCTCCAAGAGGTGTTCCACAAATCGAAGTTACTTTCGATGTTGATGCCAATGGTATTCTAAACGTCTCCGCTGTTGAAAAGGGTACTGGTAAATCCAACAAGATTACCATCACCAACGACAAGGGTAGATTATCCAAGGAAGATATTGAACGTATGGTTTCTGAAGCTGAAAAATACAAGGAAGAAGATGAAAAGGAAGCTTCAAGAATCGGTGCTAAGAACGGTCTAGAATCATATGCTTTCTCTTTGAAGAACACCACTTCTGAAGAATCTTTCACTTCCAAGGTTGCTGAAGATGACAAAGAAAAATTGACCAAGGCCATTGATGAAACCATCTCATGGTTAGATGAAAACCAAGCCGCCACCACTGAAGAATATGGTGACAAACAAAAAGAATTGGAAGGTGTTGCCAACCCAATCTTGACCAAATTCTACCAAGAAAACGGTGGTGCTCCAGGTGCTGCTGGTGCCGCCCCAGGTGGTTTCCCAGGTGCCGGTGCTCCAGCTCCAGAAAACGATGGTCCAACTGTTGAAGAAGTTGATTAGATTATTAACTTTAGAAATTAGACTGCATTTTTGGTTTTAAATGTATATTATGAATCCTGTTTATAGAAGTACTATAGACATACTTAATTTTGATGTTTTGAAATTGTAGAAATATCTTATGGAAGTCACTAAATTGTAAATGGTTTATCTCGATTTCCATTCATCTCTTTCTATGTCGCACGAGTGAAATTTCAGTTTTTATGCCAGAACTCATAACCACGGCAATTTAAATTAGCAGTGAAATTTCAAGCAAACAAAATCAATCTCCTTTCTTTTAACAAAATCTATCTTGAAAAGCCATTGGATTCGAAAATGCCTGGTAAAGTTGATATTGATGTTAATGGCTCCACTGCCAACAAGTCAGTTAGTGACTCTGCTAAAGGCACTGTCCCTGTCAAGAAATCTGTTGTGGAAAATGTTCGCCAATTGATTGATGAATCTTATTTGAGATTTGCCTGGTTCCTAGGTAATCTAGGTGTGGTGTTCTCATCATTATGGTACGTTTTAAAATTCCGTTCAGATGGCTGGTTGAAGTACACATTATACAGATCAATCTTTGTGAATGCATTGACTGCCTTTGGTATCGTGTTGTACCAAAATAGAGCTGCCTTTTATTCCAACAAGGGTTCTTTCCAAGTCCGTTCCGTTTTACAAGATGACAATACCCATTACTTTTACAATGCCTTGATCTGGTTATTACTACCAAAGCAATCCTCATTGTCAATTGTGTCATACGTCTCATTCTCCACTTTCCATGTCTTGACCTTCTTGGGTAACCAATTATTCCCAGCTTTGAACTTGCCAGATACTGTCGGTGCCCCAATTATCAAATTTACTAAAGAACATCACGAATTATCAAGATTGGTCGCTGCCAACAGTGAATTATTACTACTGATCGTCTTGATCTTTAGATCATTGTTCTTCAAGAAGTACTCCTGGTTAAGTTTGGCCCTATTTGCTGTCTTCATCAAGGTCAAGAGTGAGGGTTCCATTTTCACAAAATCCATCTTAAAGAACTGGGAAGTCCGTGTTGACGGTCTGGTCAGCTCTCCAAACGTCCCACCAGCTGTTAAGTCCACTTGGGTCTCATTCAAGAGAGGTTTGAAGAGTTTCAACAAGGTTTCAATCATTAAGCAAGTCGAAGCAAAGGTTGAGAAATGAGCAACATTCGCTTGTTTTATTACTTTATTCCATGTCAATCTAGTATTGTATATTATTTATGTATCTGATAGTCTTTGAGCGTCATGTAGTGTACATCATTGGGCCTGTTCATTGTTCTCTCCACCCTTAAGATAGCACATCGAACGAGTTCGCGCATATTTTAAATCAAAACAGAAGCTGACCTTATAGATTGAGACTTGGGAACTGGGACTAGGCCCTAAAAGGACCATTGGCGGCTAATGAAATACTATAAAAGGCAATATATTGCCACCATAAGCAACATTCTGGTACTAACAACAAAATTAACGTCAACAAAACTCAGATGAACGTTGTTGTGCTTCTCTCGTTGGCGGTAAGCTGCCTTTCTGTTGAACTCTCTAACTACGAGATCTTTCAGTCGATTCTCCCCATCAGGCTCGCTGAGGTTTCTATTGCTGGTCCTAGATTGTACGCTCAAAGGTACCAAACTGTCGAAGAGCTAGTTGAGGAACTAATTGGTGATGTCAAGTATATCCAAGAGTTCAACACGACTAAACCATTTGATCTCAACTATGAGGATTATGAAGTTTCAAGAGATGCACCAAACGAGACTTTAAGTTATCAGTTGACTGCAGAGCTCTACTTGAAGTTGTGGAGGATCTACCAGGAATTTTCCAAGGTGTTTGAGATAATTGAACTTATGGATGAAAATGACTATTTGGCCATATATTCTCATATATATGGTGACAACGACACGGATATCAAGATGGAGGGTCTTGATGATTGGGGGACAGAATTGGAAGGGTTGGACTGGGATGATATAATTGACAAAGATAGTAAGATGAGTGCTTTCATTCCCTTTGTCTATGATGATGATCCAATCCAAGTGTCTCCAAGTAATGATGGCGAAGAAGTACAGGCTCAGATCTTCTTCAAGACCATAATAAAGATCATTTTGTTCATCCCAAAACTTATTGCAAAGATCTTTTGGAACTTGATAGAAATCAAGAAGTTGATTGAATTGACTGAAACCAAGACAATATTGACCATCATCAAACTCATCCAGTTGATCTGTAAGATCATCACTAACTTGAAGAAAAGGATCTCCTACAAGATTAGATTGTTCCTCTACCTCATCAAATCGGGCGCTCTATTGAAAAGAATTATTGCTGTCCTCATGCTAATTATCAAAAAGTTAAAAGTCTTGAGTTGGATCTTGAAAGATTTGTTATACAGATATAAGTGGAAGTTGGTTTTTTTATTGAAGAAAGTTGAAAAGACCTCGTTGTTAATTGGGATCTATTTACAAGAGTTGGTCTATGCTAAGTTGGGCTTCAAAACCAAAGAGGAGAAAAGTTTAATCGGATTTGTCAGTTATGACGACGATGCCTATGATTGGGACGATTATAACTATTTCGAAGAGTTTTCCCATTATTACTATTCCAAACCGGGTACTTACAAGAGTGAGGACGAACACGTTGCAAAGATCATCGAACGTGGTATTAGAGAGATAGAGAAAGAGGAACGCGAAAGAGAAAGAGAAATCAAAGGTGATATGTGGTTTGATTTAGATGAGGAGTTTGGGTTTGACTCTATTTCTTTGACACCGAATGCGTTGAAAGAGAAGAGGAAACGTATTCATAAGGAAGAAGAACTCAAGAAGAAGAAGAAATACAAATGAATGGAGAAACAAGATGACTACATTCGTAACCAGGGGAAGAAATTGGAAGATGAAAATCAGTAATTTGCTGTGAAACGCTCTCTATAGATGATGAACCAGATTTTTGAATCTATTTTGTTATATTAACTGGTAATTAAAACCTCACCGATTGGATCCTTCTATTTAGCAGAAACATCACAATGAGGCCTACCAAGGATAGTGATAAAGCAGGATAGAATGAGAACACCAATCCACTTTTATAAATTTTCAATACCTCAACGAAGAATTCAGAAGGAAGACCGTTTCTGATGAAGTTCGAGTCCAAAGTCAGAGTCTTTATGTATTGTTTCGTAGACTCTTCAGTGAAATAAGCCTTCAATCCACTGAAAACTTCCTTAGAGTATGAAGACAATGACAAAGAAACACCAAAGACGTTACCCAGCGATCTCACCAGTGAGACCACGGTATTAGCACCCGCTTGCTCCTTCTTCCCAACTTTGCCAATGATATAAATGACGATACCGACCCCGTAGCCACCATTACCCAAACCGGCAATAATTTGACCAAAGACAATGATGACCTTCCATAGGAAGTTACGAGACTCTGGTGGAGTCAACAGAACATTCAAGAACAAAATGAGAAAGCCTGTAGCTTGTATGATGAAGAAGTAGTAGGACGTTCTAATTCCTGCCTTCATTGTATCCATTTCTGAAGCATCATGTTTTCGAATCATATGCCCTGAAATCAAAGATCCAACGGAGTTTGAGATAACGTAGAAAAGGGTATAATATCCAACGGTTGCCACAGGGATACCTTGAACAATTTGCAAGTACAATGGCGTAACGAACAAGATCATGTATAACCCAAGAGAAGTGATACCATTAGTGACACCGAGTAGACCGATTTCACCTTTCAAGAGATTTGGATCAATTATTTTCTCCACAGCAATGTACTTCTCCACATAGATATAGGCAAGGGTAGATGCAACGAACAAGAAGCCGAAGAATCCCTTGTACAAAGTAGTTGAGTCTTGCGTTGCTGACAATAGGAAGATGATACTTGAAACGGACAAGTTCAGCGTGATAATCCCACCGTAGTCAACTCTTTGTAAGTTTTCCTTGGAGAAAATGGTACTCTCATCAGGGATATGATCAACTTTGATCTCTAAATTCCAAAGCATAAACATTATCAATATTACAAATGGCACTTGTAAAGTGAACATTAATCTCCACCCAATGGTTTCAATACAAATACCACCAACTGGACCACCCAACATCTGTGCAACACCACCCACGATGTAACCATACCCAACATATATGCTCCTTTGGCTCAAAGGAACCATATCTGTGATGATGATACTCGTTAGTGCGTTCATACCAGCACCACCTGCACCTGCGATGGCTCTTGATATCGATAACGTCTCAACATTGATAGCGATACCTGACAGCAAGATTCCCAATGAAAAAACCAACTGGCCCACTAAAAGAAGGGTCTTACGACCTAGGATATCACTAGTCTTACCATACAAGGGCTGAAATGCAGTACTAGTCAACAAGTAGGAAGTAGCGATCCATGTAACAAGATGAGATTGGTGGAAATCTGCAGCGATATTGGACATCGTAGTGGAGACGATCGTACCATCGATTGATGTTAGGAAGTTACCAAACCAGCAGACAAACAGTACCTTTCTCATATCCATTGTCAATTTAAATGGTCCTTCTTTAATCGCTGCATGTTCAAGTAGTTTAGCCTCTTCTTCCTCATCAGTGCCTTGATCGTAAAGTGTGTCAATCTCTTCCTCCTGTGTCATCTCGAATGAATCCTTCGGTAACGAATCTAAGGGTATATCCTTCAGCATCTTTCTCGATTATCTCTATATGGATACTCTATATGGATACTTTTTGAGGTCGCTCTGACTTCGTAATATTAACTGTGTTTCTTTTAATCCAACCTGTAAAGTGAAAAGATTTAATGATACTTTCGGCAATGTGACCAAATGAGGAAATCTCCGAAATCATAGAGATCGGCAGCCGAGAAGAGCGAGCGTTAGATAGTAGACATAGCTGAGAGCTGGAGTACGAATCTCGGAGTGAAAGAGATTTCAAGGGGCATTGTGTAGTACTGTGGTCCCTAAGTCTTCCTAACGCTGCTGAAATGTGGATCAAAATCCAAGCAAGCACTTAACTCCACAGGTGAGAGATCAGTCTAAAGTTTCAAGTACGTCTGTTAAACTAGCCAATAGCTGTACTACAGGCAGTTCTCTTAGAGCCCAAGACTCTGCTTCTTGCCTTGCCTCTCAAATGCCTCGTTAGCTCTATAACTTGGTCACTAAACAGATTATGATCGATTCAACCATGCTATAGTATAGAGTTGTAGCGCTGGTCATTATCGAGCTTGTAAGCTTGAATGAAATATGTCAACGCCTGTCAATACAAAAATATTGGATCACGAATGTAATAATCATAGTTTGAACTTGCTCATGATCATAATCCGATATCTTTTCTTGTAATTAACTCATGCATCATGAAACTTATATATCTTAAAAGAAAATTGATCAGCCTAAATATAAAAATTAAACATCAGTTTTCAAATAACCGTAGACAATGAAATCTAAATGCCGTAGGTGAAAATTTATTATGGGAAACCGAAGGGATTACATAAGCGCGCACACACAAGCTATGTAAATGTTACGTAATACAAATTTTTGACACATTAAGTCAATAGCACATAACATTGAACATGGGAAGAAAGCACAGTGGAGGCCAGAATGAAGGCAGCAAGGGTCAGCTGCTACAGTGCTGAGAGTCATCGATAGGCCTATAGACTAACCAAGGCGTGAGCGGTAGGGGAAGTGGAGGGATTACTCTATGAGAGCTATCAAACTCAAGCAGTTGGTGCCCCAAAAACAGACAACAGTGGCACCAAACTAGAATCCTGATGGATGGATACTCTTAGAGTGCGCGTGTATGTGTATGTCTATGATATACGACTGCTTGTGGGTCTGAAACTGCAACCAGGAGATCTTTTGTCGTTCGAAAAGATCAACACTGACTACGACCATGTTAACCGCCTAAACATAAGTACTTTATGAGGCAGGGCAATAGCAAAATCTACAAACAGACATCGTGAATGTATGGCTACTACCGAGAAGTAATTCTAGGCATACATCTGTACCAACTCGCTAAAGAGCAGAGTTTTTGAGGTTGAGGTTAACGAATTCTTGTTAATCTACTTTTTTTCCTAATCGGGATGTGACAATGGATGGAGTGCATTGTTGACGGAGATACATGGTGAGCTATCTTAACTAGTACGAGGCCCGAAAACGTGGGTTAAAGCTCAAATAGTACACTTTACCATAGTATCTGGTGGCATACAAAGTCTGAAGATCTCAACTCCGAGAACTGGCTTACCAAAGCTCAATATCGAGCAAAGAGAAATTCTGACTGTTAGTTTTACTCTTCGGGTATGCATAAAAATCTAGAAATGACCATGAACTAAACCGTTTTGAATGTTCCCGTGCAGAAATCTCAGGCTTAGCGCTCATTGTGTTGATTTTCATACGCAGGCGATTATGAGCCTCATTACTTGGAGCCAGAACTGGTATAAAGCATTTGGAATGCCCCAAATTGACAGCTTGTTGACGGTCAACTTGAAAGTTACGTTATATCTACGATCTCACTAAATGCGCTATCTTGACACTTTTGTGTCCCTCTCCACTCTGTTACTAGCTGTTTCTCAGAGTGGTGCTCACAAATTGGGAAGTGACAAAGTTATCTCCAAGCTCGTACAGCCTATGGATGATGCTTTCGTTGCAACTATTCAAATTGGGCATCCTCCACAACAAGTCCAAGTCGGCTTCGATACTGGTTCCGCCAACTTGATCATCATTTCTGACTATGCTACTTGCTCAGAAGGGAAAGCTTCTTGTGCAGGCTCGTTTCCTACCACTGACTCCACTGCTTTCACCCAGAGAACTTTTGAAACGATATACTTAGATGGTGATTCAGTTAAAGGCGATGTTATTCAAGACATTGTCTCTATTGGCGGTGTTGATATTCCGAACTTCGACATCGGTTACTCTTATATACCTACTAGAGATGGTGTCGGTATATTTGGTTTAGCCGATTTTGGTGGCACTTCTACCTGGGACCACATCCTTTGCTCTGGTATCATTGAAAGAAAAGTCTTTTCAAGTTACACCACATCTTCGGGTACTGGTGCCTTAGTTCTCGGTGGTGTTGATACTGCCAAGTATACTTCATTAGGTACAGTTCCATTCACTATTGAGGATGGCTTACCATTTCTTATTGAAGTTTCGTCGGTATCCACTGTCACTAGACCCTTGACTTCTAGAAAGTTCAATGCTACGTTAGACACTGGTTCAGATGGCAACTTTGTTCCAACCGACATATTTCATGAAATTCACCAAGCTTTTAACAGTAAAGTCTCCAGTAAGCCACTGAGTGACTTACCAAACCGTGAAAGCTATGTCTTCAAATGTAAGGATGCTCAACCACTTCAGCTAGACTTCTCAGGTGTCACTATTGAGGTACCAGAGCAGAACTTCTTATTGCCATTGATTTCAAATGGTAGTCCATTATTGGACGAGGAAAAAGATGAATTGTGTTCCACTTTGTTCTTTGACTCTGCTGACTCTGGTAACTTGATATTAGGTTCTCATATCTTGAAAGGTCTCTACATTGTTTGGGATTTGGAGGGCAAGACCATTTCATTTGGTAATACTGTTGATACAGAGGAAGAAAACTTTGTCTTATTAGCTGATGACTTCATTCCAAGTGCTTCCGTTGCTTCTGGTTTCTCTGGTGAGCTGGGCGCTTCTACTACTGTTGCTGAGACTACATCACTCTCTGCTACTTCCATCGGTCACAAATTCTTGGACACTTCAACTCCAAAAGCTGATGAAGAAGTGGCTCTCAAGACTACAGAACCACCATCCCTCCTAGAATCATTCCTATCATATGGGTTTGGCTCAAGAATGAAAAAAAGAGACCATTCATTTGCTGCTAAACTTGTTGTTACCACTGATACTGATGGTATAATCAGTAGAATACAGTCAACAACTGTGACTTCAACATCTTCCGTTTGTTTAAAGTGTTATATATTCACTTCAAGTTCTTCAACTACCACATCAGACACTGTTACTACAGTTGCACGGACTGTTTTGGTCACTACGACTGCTACTACTTGTCTGTCCTGTACAACTAGTTACGCACCAACTTCAAGTTCCACTTCAGAAATTTTACCAAGCTCAATTGCCAGTTCTAGCCCAACTCTGAGTTTAAGTTCAAGCTCAACTCCAAGCTCCAGCTCAATCGCAAGCTCCAGCTCCAGCATTAGCTCAAGCTTATCTACCACCGCTGATACCATAGCATCACCAGTGACCACTATCTCGAGAACAGATTTCCTCACTATTACTAGAGCTACTTGTCTGTCTTGTACAACTAGCTATTCATCAGCGTCTAGCTCCAGCTTCAGCACCAGCTTAGATTCCTCATCAGGTTCAATCGAAAGTTCCAGCTCTACTGCAGTCACTGGTAACTCATCAACTAGCTCAAGCGCCTTTAGCTCTTCAATGTCAAGTACTTCCGGTCCTGTTACCACCATCAACAGATCTTCTGCCTTAACTACAACAGTACCCACTTGCTTGTCTTGTACAACTAGCTACCCATTTTCTAGTAGCTCCAGTCTTGCTCCAAGCTCCAGCTTCAGCTCTTCTTCTATTAATTTTACGATAACGTCATCGTCCGTGATCTCATTTGAAGTGAGCTCTTACACAGGAGAGTCATCATCTTCAAGCTCATTCTTAGCTTCTGAAGGATTGCTTGACTCAAGTTCAAGCTCAAGCACATCAAATGGTGCTTTATCTACAGAGACACCCTTTGAGTCTTTGAGTTTGAGTTCATCATCAATTGCTTATACAGACTTTTCTTCATTGTCTGATGTTTCGTCATCGGGAGAGACTCCAACTTCAGTTTCATCTTCTGAATTTTCAAACCTAACATCCGAGTCTTCGTACTCTCCTACTGGGTCTTCATCTTTGGTAAAATCCTTATCTAAATCAACACCGTCAAGTCTTTCACATTCTGAAAGTCTGAGCTCCCGTGAGTCGTCTTTTAGTGATGCATCATCGATCCAATCAGGCCCACTCTCAAGCTCACCAACCTTTAGCTCACATATCTCAAGCTCATCTTCATCAGCTTCAAAACCGGAGGTTTCAAGTTTGGCGACATCTGATTCAACCACCACCTCGTCTCCTGGAAGCTCTGTTCTATCCTCAGCTGAGATCTCATCATTACCCCTAGGTACAGGTAGCTCCACAGGGCAGTCTTCAACAATATCATCAATTACCAGATCTGTCACTATTATAACAACCTCCTTCACGTACTTGAGCTGCTCAACTAGATTTAGTTCAGCATCTCCATCATCAGTTGAAGAGCCACTATCAACACCATCTATCTTAAGCTCCATCGACTCCACGCTCTCATGGTCCACATCATTTGGCTCTGGGCAATCATCAAAAGCAAGAAGCTCAGATAGCTCTTCATTCTCAGAAGACATATCTAGCTCAATTGAGTCTTTGCCTACAAGCTCAAACTTCAGTAGTGAAACATCTGCCTCTACATCACAATCCGAAACAGCCTCAAGCTCTTCACCATATGAAACATCGTCACTGGTTCCTTGTTCCAGCACAGATTTTGTTCCAAGCTCATCATCAGTCGAGTCAATGTCAAATGAGACGCTATCAGAGTCTTCTGCTATTTTCACCTCAAGCTTATCGAGCGATCATAGCTCTTTAGAACACTCCACCTCATCATCTGCTAATTCTACAAGTAAATACACATGGAGTTCATCTGTGGAAACCTCTAGTTTCTGGCATGAGTCAATCTCAGTTGCTTCATCTACCTCAGGGTCATCTAGCTCACTGGCTTCTGAGACTTCTTCAGCGACGATTGCGACACCTGAAAGTTCATTTAGCACTTTGTCATCAGGGCCTTCGGTTGAGACATCCAGTTCATTGACTTCCTCCCCTGTTCTGTCTTCATCAACTATCACCACTATTTCCAGATCACAAGTTGTCACTACCACTTCATTTACTTGTTTGAGTTGCTCTACAAACTTTGAGTCCAGCTCTCATTCCTCTGTCGAGACATCGTCTTCCGGTAGCTCAGGTTCGTCTTTGTTCACTAAAAGTTGGCAATCAAGCTCAAGCTCCTTAGAACCAAGCTCACCATCCTCACTCCTTGCCGCTCTCTCATTATCATCAGCTGCATCAAGTCTCAGAGCGTTTACAGAGGAGGTGTTCTCCAGCTCTGAATTGGTGTCTATTGAAACTTCCAGCTCGTCTTCAGCTCAATCATCCGCCACTTTGTCACCAGTTGAGTCTTCAACTCTGTCCAATAAATCTTCATTATCTTCAAGATCATCTGTGAACTTGTCTTCTATTGGATCATCGAGGTCGACGACGATCTCATCTGAGACTTCAAGATCATCCAATACCTTTGCTAAATCATCTATTCCTTCTTATACTGGTCTACCTTCAAGTTCCGCCACATTGTCCACATCAAAAGAAGGCACTTCAAGCTCAAGTCTAATCTCAATTCCAGTCTCAGTTTCCAGTTCCAGTTCAGGCTTAGACTCATCATCAGCTGAAGAATCAACATCTTATTCATCATCATCACCATCATCATCCGAGGTTCTAACAAGCTCAAGTCCTTCAAGCTGGATTCTAAGCTCATCCGAAGCTTCTTCATATGAATCGTCCTTGCAATTGTCATCTTTATCCTGGTCTAAGTCTTCCACATCTTTCGAGCAATCAACTTCCTATGAAAATTCATTCTCATCAGCTACAATAAGTTCCGATTTGTCTTCGCAGACCTTGCGATCGTCGATACAATTGATATCAAGCTTTGAATATAGTTCGACTTTTGTCGTTCCATCTAGCCATTCGGACCAAAGCTCTTCAGATTCATCCTTAAGCGCCATCTCATCAACCGCTGATACTAGTTTCCCATCTAGTTTGGTCTCATCATCCTCTGAGATCTTGGAAACTACTGAACCATCGCTCTCAACTGTTGCTTCTATTTCCTCATCTGTCTCAGAATTTTCAACTACCATTGCACCTGGTAGCTCTGCTAGTACTTTGTTTTCTTCCAGTTGGTCCTCGTATGAGTCTTCTTCAATAGTCTCAAGATCCGCTACCATCACTACTGCAACTACCTCTTTCACTTGTTTATATTGTTCAACTAGTGATTCCTCTACTGAATTGTCATCATTTGCGGTATTAGAAAGTTCTGCAATTCCAAGCTTCACTGATACATCTAGTTCATCTTTTTCCAGCTCTTTAGTTGTGGTATTATCATCAGAGACAATCGCTTCAAGCTCTTCAACTTCCATATCATTGACTTCTCCAAGTACATCGGATGGAAGCTCCTCCTCATTCTCCTCATTCTCCTCACTCTCATTCTCATCATCAACATCATCGATAATTGACTCTTTAGGCTCATCATTTCATTTTTCAAACCCATCTCCAACACCAACACCTTCTCCAGTTGAATCATCAAGCTTATTCTCATCACTAATGGAAGTCTCAAGCTCTGAAGCCTTGTCTTCAGCTGGTACATCAATCTTTTCCACTATTGCTTCAGCCTCTACACCATTGGGCTCCAAATCATCTTTAATCTCCAGCTCTGTAATATCATATGATTCTATCTCATCTAGTTCAGTGATATCTTCAAACTCACCATCAAGTTCTGTTGCTTCAGCTTCTTCAATGCCAAACAGTTCAAGCTCTGAAGCCACTCTAACCATATCTGAAACCGTCACATCGTCATCAGGGTCGTCATCAGGGTCAATCGATTCATCAGATTACTCGATACCATCTTTAACTCAAGAGACCCCAAGTATTTCCTCTTTAAATTCATTACAAACTACTACGATTGGACCATTGGCTTCTACTACTAGCTCAGAAATATTCACTGACCAGGTCTCTACAGGTTTAGAATCTTCATCAATTTCAAGCTTATTGAGCGAAGTCTCACAATCTTCAATTATAAGCTTATCGATTGAATCGAGCGCTTCTGAGTCAACAGACTTGCTAAGCATATTAGGATCATCAGCTATCACGAGCTCTTTGATCACTCCAGGCTCTGTGATCTCTTCAAGTTCTTTAAATGGTCCAAGCTCTTCTACTACCTATTACTCATCAGATTCTTCCAAATACACTCCTACTATAGGAAGTACAGGTCCATCAAGCTCACGTATGTCAACTTTCGGTATATCATCGGATTTGAGCTTATCATACTCATCTTTATCATCAACTGCCTCATCACCACCAGCATCAACTACCATCACGATTGACTCAGTCGATTCGACTTCAATTGACCACTGGATAACTACGTCAGTTCCAATCATATCTTCACCATCTCAAAGTATCAATGTGTCATCAACTTCAACGTCAGATCTTTCATCAATTACTCCCACTAAACCAGTCAGTAGAGTAATTGAGTCCTCCAACAACTCATTATCCACTTCAGATCTAGCTGCTACTTCTACTTCTACTCCAACTCTATCATTACTTTCATCCACCAATTACATCTTTTCAAAGGCAACTAGTGATATAGATCTGTCAACTACTGATTCAAATTACCTCAATACAAACCCAAGTTTGGCCACTATTGAATCCAAAACAACAGAGTCTACTTTATCACTAAGCTCACCTCAAACTACAGAAACAATCTCCAGTGGCATGTCCAGTGAGACCTCCAGTGGTACCTCTAGTGGGAATCTTACAATCTCAGTTACATCTTTCGAAGGTTCTGCTAATTCGTTAAAGATTAGTTTCTTCCTAATTGCACCTTTCTTACTCAATTACTTCTAGTTGTCCTAGTCATTTTAATTTAGATAACCCATATACATTGATAATTTTATTATGATCTTATTGTAGCAACAATATGATTCAAACGCATTGCTAATTGTTACATTTAGGAATGTACAATGGCTTAATTATAAGGAGATCAAAAAATGCACCCTTTGGTGATTTTACTTATTTTCCCTTATAAGGCGAAATTAACGGGTTATTTAAGGATAAGTACAGACTAAAACCATAGAGAGTGATCAATATAAGTTAATTGACCAAATTTCTCTTAGATTCCTTACAAAAATTTCAATTATTTACTGCTTTAATTGAGTTAAAAATCTCCACAACTGACGCGTATTTTTAGAAAAATTCTTATTTCTTTTTCCTTTGTTTTGATTTCGTTGCGTACCTTTTTTTTTGTCGAGAAAAGAAGAAAAAAAAACTTCAACGTTTTAAAGTCATAAAAGAAACTCTACTCATTTCCACTTTGATAAAACGTATAAACAAACGTTGAAATGGTCCATAACGTCCCTCTGAGTATCCTGGTACTCACTTGCTCACTTTCTGTGATCAATGCTGCGTCTTTCGCTTCAAAGGGCTGCTATGCCCTTTCAGATTTACAAAGCCTGTTGACATCTAAGGGTGAATACACTTATCAAACAAATTCATATTGTGAAGACCAATGTGCTGGTTTCTCTATAGCTGCTACGCTGCGAGGGTCCACTTGCTATTGTGGTAACTCTTTACCTTCTAACATTGAGGCCGTTGATAGTTCCAATTGTGATTCATCTTGTCAAGGTTTCGGTTCTGAAACCTGTGGTGGTGATACATTTTTAAGTGTCTTTACAAACGGTGAAGAAGATACAAATGCATCATCTGGATCTAGCAGTGATAACGATACAGCTTCATCTTCAAAGACTTCAACGAGTACAAGTTCCACAAAAGTCTCTTCAACTTCTGATGCATCTACAACATCTACAAAGACAAGTTCATCACAAACATTACAATCTACAACAAAATCTACTTCTACTAGATCCACAGAATCTTCGAAGACATCTGATACCGAGAGTACCACTACAAATGATTCAACTTCTAGATCACAAAGTCCAACTACTCAAATCATTACAAGTGTTATATCTGCATCAAATACAGTGTTAACTGTGACAACAAGTTCTGAACCAACATCTTCTGCATCAAGCTCATCTTCAAGCTCATCGGGTTCAAGCTCATCTTCATCTTTGAGTAAAGGTGCCATTGCTGGTATCGCCGTGGGTGCTGTTGCCGGTGTTGGTGCTTTAATTGCATTAATTGTATTTTTAATAATAAGAGCACGTTCATCAGATGATGATGAAGAAGATCATCAAGATTCTGAAAAGAATAGACCTCCAATTCATAATGATTTCAATTCTTTTTACGGATTTGAAGAACCACCAGTACCTGCAAGTGTTTATATGGAAAATGGTCATAAAAGATTAAGTAATGGTTCATTACCTGATGCAAGACATCAAAAGACTTTAAGAGTTGTTAATCCAGATGAAACTTTGAACGATACGACGTTAAGACAAGAAGCTGATAGTGATGATGACGATTGGAAGTTTTCAAGATAGGTTTAAAGTTGGGAGGTTTATTTTTGGGGTTATGTTATTTATGGATACCATCATGATTGTGCTTTTATGAGAGTTTTTTTTTTTTTATCTTGTTAGTTTTAGTATAAAACAAGAGACAGATTAGAATGAATTGTTTATTATTTCTTATAATGAGCTTGTAGTGATAACATCGGGTTGTTTAGTCAAGTTTTCAGTTGGGCACGGTTGGTAAGCGTTATAGCATTGATCAGTCTTATCTTAAATTTCAAACTTGATCTTTAAACTTGAGCAAACTTGGAAAAACAAGAGTTTAATTCTTACACACTCTTAGATTAAGTCGATGATCTACAAAACAATTCAACGTACTAAATATTTCATAAATCAAAAGCCCAATTAAAATAACGCCATTCCTTGTTCAAAACATGACAATATCACCAACCTCTTAAACCCCATCTGTTGATCTTGCAATTGTTCACTAGATAAAACATCCCTAAGTTAATTCTTACCATCACTATTTTCCTTTGTCTTCTTGACACGACCTCTTAATTCATCAACCCTTTTCAATAACCTTTCAGTCTTTAAATGACGTTCCTCTTCAGGTGAAAGTCCCGTTATTTCCTTCTCTGGGGTATTTGTAGAGTTCTTAATATCTATAGCACTTGTCAATTTGGCCATTTTCGTTATTGTATTATTGACTTAATAAATTCAAATCTTATCCTTGTTATTTAAATTATCCTATAATCTTTATCCATATTAATTCGTTATCATTATTCCCCACATATAAAACGCAATCGCGAACTTCCTAAAAAGGCTAACGTAGTAATTAGTGTGATAGTCACAGTACTTTTCTTATTATAAATTCGGGCGTGTGGCGTAGTTGGTAGCGCGTTCGCTTAGCATGCGAAAGGTCTCCGGTTCGACTCCGGACTCGTCCAAATTTTTTATTTCCACTTTGTTTTTGCCTTGAAATTGTATTGAACAAGGTATATACCAAGTATTAAGCAACAGCAGATATAAGTACAATAGAATGAACTAAACACGTACAGTTCAATTTTTTGTAGCACAAATTATATGACTTTGAGTATAGATACGCGATTGATTCTCTGATCTGGAAAGATGAAAAAAAACACTTAGTGGTACAGTCAATATTATCGTTTATAATTGATTAAATTGAATTATTTAATATATAATTCTAAGGATGCAGTTAGAGATGCTACAGGTGAAAGATCTACTGAAATTTGAGTCATAATTGAACCTTGCTTTAGTTTGTGTAGCAAGTTAACACTGACATATGACACAAAAGAACCAGGGTAATCTCTCTAGAGTCACGTGAGAATAATGTTAATAGAAGGAGAAGCTAGAAGAAGATTACTTTCAAGCTTTAATGGGTGCTTCACAGTATAGTAATTGTTGTCATAGAGAGCTCCACAGATGAAGAGTGGATATTGTTTTACTGTGTTCAGATGACCGATTTATTATTGTGCTGATACGATATTATCAAATTTGGAAATCTGAACTTGAAGACTACATTATTAAAATCTGATCATATATAAACAAGTTTTCATAAGACACATGATGAAGATTGTATTGAGACCAGGAAGTGGATGATGTAATGTTATCAGATTTACGTTGGGTTATGATGATTGCAAAGTAATCTATCAACTATATTGAAATACGTATATAACATAAGTAATCTTATGAACGTTCAAGGTAAGCCACTGGAGGACATAGAGGTTCAATTAAGACCAGCTTCAATGAAATATTCTACTAATCCTCTATCTAATCGTTCAACACCTTCTTTTAAGATCTTCAAATTATCAACATTTGCTAATGTCAATCTAACAAAGCTAGCTTTAGAGCTTATATCATCGTCGAATGCCATAAGATTCCCCAAGATCACTAATACACCTTCTTTTAAAAACTTATATCTTAATTTTTCTAAATCTTGAATATGAGATGATGATTTTGGGAAGTTGACTTTAATTACAAAGAACATACCACCATCTGGTACGACTAAAGTGATATAACCTCTTTGTAATGATTTAGAATTTTTTAATATATTATAAACAAGTGACCAACGTTTAAAATATTCTTGAGAAACTTTATAATCCCAATTTAAATAACCTTTAACTAAATCACCTTGAAAATCTTGTCCCCATAATTTTAAAGTATTGTACAAGACGATTTGTGAAATACCACTAGGGGCCTTTGTAGCAATTTTTGAAACTTCAACCAGTTTATCAATAATAGGTTTTAATGCTACAATGAAACCTAGTCTTATCCCAGGGGAATATAATTTAGAAAAAGTTTCAAAATGAACAACACGACCATCAATATCTAAATTTAAATATGATCCACCATTTAATGATTCTCTATATGTTTCAAAACTGTTTAAATTGTTTAAACGAATATAACTATCTGGATCATCTTCAAAAATTATAAGATCATGTCTTTGTGCAATTGAATATAATTTTTGACGAGTTGATAATGGTTGAGTGATACCAGAAGGATTTTGAGTTGTGACAGTATAGATAATTTTTGGCTTTGGTAAATTAGGTTTTAAATTATTCCAGTTATCTAATAAATTGGATAAATAATTCAAATCAATAACACTACCACCAGTTTCAAATTTCACTTTATATGGAACCATTATACCACCTAAAGCTCTAATTGGGCCAAATATTGGTGTATAAGTGAATTCTTCAACTAAGATAGTTTCACTTGGGTTTAAAAATACCTCTAATAATCTAAATAAAGAATCACCTGACCCAGTGGTTAACAAGTAGTCAATTTCTTGAGAATGTGGTTGTGGATTCACTTGTTCAATAAGATCTTTAATAAATCCTATTAATTCAGGATGACCATTTGGAGGACCATATTGAAATCCTGTAGCCACGTCTAAACTCTTATCATCCTGTTGTTTCACTAGGATCTTTGTAGTATTTTCAGAATCAAATGGTTTATGCTTAACAGTCAATTCAATTGATTCAATTGGGTAAAAACCTGCATTCGGACGACCACCACTAAAATTTATAGGTTCATTATGAACATTTATATCTGATGGTGGTGTAGGGGAATAAAAATCTGAGGAGATGAAGTTGAGTTTATTAAAATGAGTATTTAGATCAAATGTCATAATGAAACTTAACTTAGCTAATTCAATGTAATCAATTGAATCTTTGCCGAAGGTTAGACCTGTAGGATTAGCTGAAGACTAAGAAAATTTCTAAGTAAACACAGAATAGTTCAATCAATATTGATTCATAAAAGGTTTTTTGTTATGGTCATTAAAGTGAAGAGAGTACTTTGTTTCTTATCTCTAATTTCACTGTGGCCGCATCATTATTGACTTTATACTGCATTGTGTGATTAAAGCCGTTTTAAGGGATATTAGCGCTTTATTTACTTTTTTAATGGATATAAACAATGTTCCACTGTAAATTTTAACCACCAATATGATGGTATTGATACACAGTTACTTATTATCAAAGAAGTACATAACACTTTTACTTAACAAGTTCAATAACCTTTCCTATAAAAACCTTTTAGTTATATACGCTCGCCCAATGAGGCAATATTCGCGAGAAAAAGACAAAAGACGCGTCAAGACGCGTTTTAATTAAACGCGTCTGGAGATTCCAAATTGGGCAAATAAATTACAGAAGGAGACAAAAAGAAAGAAAAAAAAAAAAACCTTGCAAAATGAGTTTCATAAAATTTTGGAAACCCTGAGAAACATCACTGACTTTTTACCATTTTTGCTAGATTACTCTGAGACAAGATCATTTCATTCTTATAAGATGACTACTCAGGAAGACCTTGCTGCTGAAAATATTTTGAAAAGAGCAGAACTAGCTCGTATTTCAAGACAGTTGAAATCAAGATTATCAAAGACTAATTTAAAGATTAAAAACTCCCCTGTTAAGAAATCCCCTACAAAGCAAAATCCTCATACTATTGTTCCTTCCATTTCCGTCTCTGAATTGAAACCACCACAACCTCAACCACAACAACAAGCCAGTCAACATCAACTACGTCAACATCAACCAAGTTTATTGAAGAGAAAATCTGTTGAGTCAATAGATTTAAACAAGACAGAAGATGAATTTGAAGAAGATTCTTCACCTGTAAAGCGTCATGGTCATAGACAACCTATGCCACCTTCATCACCTATTTATGAAGAATTTGCTATCCCATTAAATCCACCATCTACACCTCCACAACAAAAGATTCAATTAAATACAGATATTTATAATACAAATTCAACGAATAAGACTTTTATTCAATCTTCATCCCCTGCACAACAACAATCAGCACAAAAAATACCATCTACACCAAAAAATTCTCATGATGAAGGTGCAGATTTATTAATGTTCTTAGCCACATCACCATCCCCTGTCCAGTATAAAAATGTTCCATCAACTCCATCAAATCGTTCTTTAAATCCAAAATTCCAATCTAGATTAAATCCAGGTTCTGCTATGGCTCAAGTAAGTGCTACACCTGGTACACCAATGAGAAATTTAATGAAAACTCCAGGTTTTAATATGAATGATTACGTTAATTTATTTACACCTTCACCTGGAAGAATTTCAAAGACACCAGATTTGAGTAAAGATGTTAGTGGTAAATTAATTAGATTTTGATTTATTTTATCATCATAATTTCAATTCTTTATTCATTTTTAAATAATCATGTTTCTATTTACTCAATGTCCTTTCAATTCATTCATTTCATTCATTTCATTCATTTCAATTCATAAGCATATCTTAATGATGGCATTTCAGTTTTCTTTCTTTCTTTATAAATCTTGCTTTGGTTATTACGTTCTCATGGTTTACTCTATTTTGGTTTACGGTTTTTATATACACTTTATTTAATAGATTTATGATACACTTATAAAAATCTAGTAGTTCAATAATAACCCATATTTGGATTTTTCTCTTACTGACTCCTTAATATTGACTAACTTCTTCATATGTTCTTCCAAAACCGACACAGTCACATGATATTGCTTCATAAATCTTGATTAATAGACCAATACCATTAAGGTCCACCGGATATATTCCTTTTTATATGAAGAGACCAAATTATAACGCCAAGTCTCAATTTCTAGGCTTATAATAATTATGGTGGACCTTATATCGGAGATCGGATCTAATTCAGATCATCGATTTGAACAAATCTAGATATTCATTAACTATCTTTAGGGGTTTCTGCAGTGTTACGAAAGTTTTTAAATGCCCTCATAGACTAACTCTCGAATCATTGAGAGATTATAACTTCTTTTCTCTAGCTCAATGGAAATATCCTTGATTGAAGGTTTAAAAACGGAATTATTTTTAGTATAGTATCAACTATCGAAACGGAGGTAGTTGAACGTTATCACTAATAGTGTATAGCCGTCTATATCTTTCTCAACCTGATCTGTTAGACATTAAGTTTAACAAATAGACACTTTAAAGCTTGGTGTTAAACAAGCTCTCTATTCAATTCCGAAGGCTCTACCACTGACCACTTATGACTCAGCTTGAAAGCTTTCCAGTCATATATAAACATTGCTTTTGATCAAATTGAACATTTAATTGACCAGTTCTGTCTTATCAAATTTACCTAAACATGAATCCATTATATTCTCCCCATGGAAAACAATCAGTACAAACCTCAAGAAAAGTATTTTGAGACCATCGATCATAGAATATATAAACAGTACACAGATTCAACTAAATCGTCAATTAAATCGTCAATTAAACGTAACATATTCAATGAAAACACACTTATAACTTCTAAATTGTTAAGAAATAAACATTACTCAAATACCAACTGACGCATCGGGACGCAGCTCAGAGCATAAACCGGCATATAATCGCATCACCGGCTGTAAATTTATTTTATATTGTAGAAACCAAATACCGCCAATTCTTTCCATTTTCAAAGGAGATTTCGGTTTATCATTGTGGGTGTTTTCCCATATTGGATTGATTATTATTGAACTGGTAATTATGAGCTTACAATCAAGAATTATATAGAACGATCTTAGTTTTAGTGTTGCATAAACTTTATACTCTGCAGTTGATTTGCGGTTTAAAGATTTGGTTAAAAAATTTCGCGCGTTTTTCAAAAGTTAAAAAACGACATTGATTCAATCTTTTTTTTTTTTTTATTTGGTCAAATTGAGAATTTTATTATCAGTTTGTATTCAAGGGAAAATTTAACTTCTTAGAATTGGTAATTTAACTCATTCAGTGACTTAATTGATTGGGATCCATCTTATTCTTCATTGAAATTTCATCTTGAATTAGTGCTTTTGTTCATCACAGTTTTAATTTACCTTTGAATTCGTTGTTTTTCTTTTCGTCGTTGTTCAATTCACTCAATTGTCTCCCATATCATCAAAACATTTATCAAGATAATGAGTCTAATTTGGTTTAAAACAAAGAGGTTACTCAAGAAGCGAGGTTCTTTGATCCTTATAATATTTATCACTACTTTTTTTGTATTTCAATATACTTCACTATCGGAATATACTTCAGATCAAATTGCTAATTTAAGAGCTACTATCAATGATAATAATAAAAAATTATATAGTGATGAAAGAATAGAATTTAATGACCCTTCAAAATCTGGTTCAAGGGATAAAGATGGAGAAACTGTACCATTTTATAAATCAAGAGCTGCACAAAAGAGTAAACAAAAGAATAAAGATCCAAATGAATTACGTTTAGAAAAAGTAAAACAAATTTCAATGGCAATGGAAAATGATAAATCAGGTTCAAGATTTGCACTTGGTCATGAATTATTTAATGACGTTTTTGAAATTTTAAAGAAAGGTGAACCAAAAATTCCAAAATTAGAACGTTATAAAACAGAAGATCGTATTTATCATGCAGGTTATGATGCTGGATCAGATAGAATTTTTACAGAAGAATACCTTGGTGGATTTTTAGATTTAACAAAACAAGAAGTTGAAAGTTTAAAAGCTTCACATGAATTTGTTGTTAGTCATTTACCTGATAAAGTACCTAAACGTTTATATAATGGTAATGGAATTGTCTATGTCGGTGGTGGTAAATTTAATTGGTTAGCTTTATTATCAATTAAATCATTAAGAAGTTTGGATTGTAAATTACCAGTGGAAGTCCTAATTCCAACTATTGATGAATATGAAATTGATTTATGTCAAAGGGTATTCCCAGCAATAAATGCAAAATGTATCTTATTACCACATGTGTTGGGTGATAAAGCTGTTGAAAAATTTAAATTTAAAGGGTATCAATATAAGGCCCTTGCATTGATCGTTTCAAGTTTTGAAAATGTTTTACTATTAGATTCAGATAACGTTCCTGTCCATGCACCAGATTATTTATTTGAAAATGAACCATTTAAATCTTCAGGTTTAATTACATGGCCAGATTTTTGGAGAAGAGCAACATCTCCACATTATTATACAATTGCAGGAATTGAAATCACTGAAGAAAGAGTAAGATTTGGATTTGATGATCGTGAAAAGGATTCCGTTGAAGTTCCATTACATGATAGAAAAGGTACTATACCTGATCCAACTTCAGAATCTGGTCAATTAATGATCTCAAAAAATTCACATACTAAAGAATTATTCCTTGCATTATATTATAATTTATATGGTCCAGATTATTATTATCCATTATTTTCTCAAGGTTCCGATGGTGAAGGTGATAAAGAAACTTTCTTAGCAGCTACAGTGGCTTTAAATTCTTCTTATTATCAAGTTAATAAATTTTTAAACGCTTTTGGTCATTTTAATATGGATCATGAATTTATAGGTACAGGGATGGGTCAATTTGATCCAGTGGAAGATTATCAAGTGGTATTGGCTAAGAAGAACGGACAGGATCTTTCTAAAGTTAAAGATCCAAGAATATTGTTTGTCCATGCAAATTTCCCCAAATTAAATCCAGTAACGTTAAAAGAAGAGAACAAGGTATTTGATAAAAATGGTGAAAGAATTAGACTGTACGGTACAGGGATGGCAAAGAGAATCGGTTATGATTTTGAATTAGTACAATGGAGATCAATGTATTTCTTAGTATGTGATTTACATATCGATGTTACAGCATTTAATAATCAAGATAATGCTAGTGTATGTCGTGAAATTAAAGAACAATTAACACATTTGGAAAATACTGTGAAGGATAATGAGAGAGATTAGATGTGCTCTTTCCTTAACTAATTTAAATCTCAATTTGTATTCTTGTAGAGTCCTTATTGATAATTATGTAGAGAATCCTTATATAATTTTAATTAATTTCCCTATCGCGGCTAATTTTAGTATATAAAGCCGATGTAATCCATTTTTAGAATTGTATGGGAAATACACCTTTAAATTAATTTGTATTCATAGAAATCCGGATTAACTGGAAATTACAATGGTTTTAAGAGCATGAGAAAGACTTTATCATCTTATTCATTAACACTTTCTCACTTATAATCTAAATACGTTTTTCAAATTCTTCCAAGATATTGCTTATAGCCTAAGCCCAATACCCATGGACCCAAAAAAAAAACCTGAATTGTGCCAAATTTGTAAAGTATTATGCATCAAGGCTATGTCTTAACGAAAATTAGCCCATTATTGGACTTGTATCCAGATCCCTTGATTTCCATTTGTCAATCACCATCAGGTGAAGAGGTATCCCTGAATAAGAGTCTTTAAATGGACTAATTTTCAAACCCTATTGTTCTCATCATATTGTTTCATCTTGAAACTAAAAGTTCATTGCATATTTGTTCCCCTTTTTCTTCTAAAGGATATTGTCTTACCATCATTTAATCATTGAGAACTTATAAATAGTTGGGGGATCTTCATCCTAACAATCCAATACACACTAATTGCAATCATCATCTTTCAAAGTTTTAAAATGCCTTGGAAGACTCCAGCATTGAAAAGGATCAATAGATTTCTCATATTCAGAATCATCAAATGGTCTATCCTCCCCATATCCCTTGTCCCTATCATTTTAAATATCCTTGTCCTTGCGTCATCCGCTAATAATAGAAATGATTATGAAGCTAATGCATATTTTATACGATTTGATTTACAAGATGCAGATTTATCAAAAGTGATTAAAGGTATCAATTCTACGGTTTTAGTAAATATCAAGGCTAATTATGGAGTTAAAGAATCCTTTTCATTTGGACTATTGAATGATTGTTCAGGTCTTTACATTGATGATGATTATAAGATTCAAAATTGTTCAAAGATTAGACCAGATAATGGTGTCCCTTTCGCTGAAAGATTTGAACAAGAATTTCAATGGAGTATTAAGGATTCATACCCACAAGCATATTTGAATTTCCCCGAGAGGTTTGTAACTAATTTAAGAAGGGCCAATAAGAATTATAAAGCAATCACTGGACTTTCCATCCTGAGTTTAACACTTTCATTGGCTTCATCTGTAACATATTTCATTAGTCTATTCATAGTATCTGATTTATTCATCATTGGTGTCACTACGAGTGTTATATCCTCCGTTTCATTGTTAGTGGTTGCAATAATTGCAGTCTCTACAAATGTTAAACTTCTTAGATCATTTAGAGACATTGATGATAGTTTTAATGCTACTTTGGGTAGTGGATCCATTTATGTTTGTAATTGGCTAGCTGCGGCATTCCAATGTCTAATTGTGGCAATGTTATTCACGTTATACTCAATTAGAACTGTGACTTTCAAAATGGGTGTGAAATTTAAGTTTAAAGATGTATTAAATAATCCAAATGAAGAAGGAGAAGTATCTTATTATGATACTGGGGAAGTTGGAAAATCGATGTAATAACCATTATGAGAAGATTAATGAATAAAAGCAAACATTAACAAAACATATAAACAACATATTAATTACCTAGTACATTTAAACATGGGAAATATATATACGTCATATTTATATTATCTATACCGGTAAATGTATGGGGAAATTAAATCCGAAATCCGAAAGTTTAAACTAAAACTGATCGCTAATGTTAAGTCGGAGAGAGCCATTGTCAGCTTATGTTAACTGACAGAGAGATCCTGAGCCAATAGAAATAGAGAGTTTTAGGATAAAAAGAAAGGTAAAGATAAACAATAAAGGGAGGTGCAGTATCTGTTATCAATTCTAAGACACATTAAGCTTTTAGACCAATAATAGTTCGGAACTTATTGCTTATATTGGATGTATTCTTATCAATTGAAAAAAACACATACAAATTGTTAAAAGCTTTTGAATCTGTCACTTGATTTATTTTCAACCATAGTCAATTACACAATTAAACAGGGATCATAGCAATCAATAGATATGGGATTGATTCAATGCCTTCTGTGCACTATACAACAACATCCCTATGAATTCATTTTCACAGTGATAACGGGTTTAATAACTTATCATTTCTTAATATATCCATTTATTATCAATCCTCTTCATAAGATCCCAGGTCCATTACAATATAAAATAACTTCGTTATTCATCCTTAATGATCAAAGAACAGAACAGAGAAATGTTAAAGTGGATCAATGGCATTCCAAGTATGGATCTGTGATACAGATAGGTCCAAATGAAATTTCCTTATCATCATTAGACGATTTAAAAAAAATCTATATTCAAAAAAATTTACCAAAGACTAATTTCTATGCACAATTTATGAACTTTAATGAAAAGAATGCATTTTCAATATTAGATACTCAAGATCATTTAAAGAGAAAGAAATTAATGACAAAGAGATATACAAAGACATCAATTTTTACAAAGACATCTCAATGTCATTTAAATTTAAAGACTAATAACGTGATTCAATTTATTCAATCAAATGAATTAAAACCAATCGATGTTTATGAACTGTTTAATTCATTAGCTATGGATGTGGTCACTTTTTATGAATTTGGTCCAAAATGGGCTTCAAATTTAATATTGGATCTTTTAGATCGTGAAATTATTAAAGCATTTAGAGCAAGTTCCTCTATGTGGTTCTACACAACATTATTACCAAGTATGTGGTCCTGGGTTGCTTCAAAGACAGTGGCAGAACTAAGTGATAAGAGTCGTGATTGGACTGAAGAGAATTTTTTAAAAGCGTATAACGATTTAGAAGCAAATGGTCCACAACCTGATGATCAATCATTATGTCGTACACTTTATGATCTTGGATTACCTAAATATGCAATTGGAAGTGAAATGTTTGATCATGTCGCTGCAGGTCATGAAACCACGGGGACAAGTCTTGCTTATTTGACTTGGGAATTATCAAGACCAAGTTATCAATATATTCAAGATAAACTGTATAATGAATTAGATTCTATTGGTGGTGTCACTGAATCAATGGATTTAGAAGTTATTGATAAATTGGAATATTTGAATGCTATCATCTTAGAGACAGAAAGATTACATGCAGCTATCCCCGGTGCTGAACCAAGAGAGATCACCACATATAATTATGAAGTTCAATTATCAAACGGTCAAACAGTGACATTACCAAAAGGTACAATTGTCTCTGTGCAACCATACACTGTCCATAGAAACTCAATTTTTGCTCATGCTGATCAATTCATTCCAGAGAGATGGTTACAACAAGAAGATGAATCATTAGATGAATTTAAGAAAAGATTCCAATTAATGACAAAACATATTTTCACTTTTGGTCAGGGAAATCGTATGTGTTTAGGTATGAACCTTGCAGTCATTGAAATGAAATTAGTTGTGGCTAAATTATATTGGCAATTTAAATCAAAGATTAGTGATTCTTGGTGTCAACATATTAGTGATTCAAAGACCACAATAACTGGTTATTCAACGTTTAAAGGTAAAAATAAAAATCAATTGACCGATGTCGAATTGATGAGTATGGCAGATAGTTATACTAGTAGACCTATCCATGATGAATGTTGGTTAGTGTGGGAGAGAAGATGAAGAGTGTGATGTGAAACGAATGCATGTTTATTTTAATTAATAATTTCATAGATTAAGTGTAAATTCATAATTAGATGACTCGTAATTTTGGTCACTACGACCGAGATATCATTTCCTCCCCTCCAAAAAGCTGTTACCAGGTCCAGCCATGAAAGTATCGGTACCACAAATAACAAATCTTGGCCGCAATTGATCGACATAACAGTCGCTTACTTTTAGAGATAATTTGCGCCCACTCACTATACATAAATTTTTATAGTAAACGGCACTGATAATTGTAGTGGTAAGATGATTTTTTTAATTTCTCCTATTTCGCAAAGACTGGAGTGCATATCGAGTCTTTTGACCAGATTTAGTGGGGGATCAACCATGATTTTACAGATTGATTAACGTAATTAGTTATGATGTTTTTCCGTATACGAAGTTAACGGGAACAACAGCCATGCATGGTCAATACACTTCCAATGGTTTACCCCACATGGAAAATATTGATTTCCCTTCAATGATTGGGTTTAAATAATAAATCTTCTACCCCAGAACCCAACATTACCATTTCTAGAGTATTTTCTTAACACTTCCAAACAAGACTTGTCCCCTGACCATAGCAAAAAATTGTGCATAGAGGCAGGGTGCACCCAAAAGAGATGGCCACTCACAGCTCACAGACACAGAAACACACCACAAACACACAGACACACTCCGCCACCACTGCCGCTGCTTTGGCCAAGGAAGAAGCTACCAGCTGCAGTTACCAACAGCGCATGTCCCCAGTCTCCAGAACGCCACTTGATTGGTTCTAATTATTGCGATAGTTCCCGCATTTTTTGACGATCATTGGCGAGTCGGAGAAACTGCCCCATATTCTCCTGCAGATGGCCCTAAAAAATATCTCCGACGTCATTCGGCGTTCTGGGCAGGGGGTTTTTGCGCTTCGAGAAGAGCAGAGTTATACAATTTAAGGTCCAGAGAGCTTATAAGTGGATCATACTTTGTTAGTACATTTTGAGTCTTATAGTTCCATTTTTCGATGGTTTACCACTTCTTTATTGACTTCGGAATTTCTCTTTTTCCACTTTTCCCCTGTTAAAGTTTTCCCGCAATCGGCAAAACCTCGCAGCAACCTGCAGAAAACATGCAGCAAATGAGTAAACATGATCCGCACCCCGAGTCGAAAACTTCCCCATGAAAAAAAACACAAGAAAATAACAACTTCAAGCGAAATTATGTGACCCCAGGAAAAAAAAAAAGTCTCTATACATGAACCCTGAAATTAAACTATAAATTAACTTGATTCCCACTTCATGAAACAGTTTATGGATGGTTTGATCTTCAGCAAAAACAATTACATTAGAATGGTTCAAATCACTGCTCTATTGGCCCTTTCAATGGCCTTGTTGTTTCCAACAACTGTCCACTCTTCAGAGTCACCTCGTCCTTTAGCTCATTATACCCCTTCCCATGGTTGGATGAATGATCCAAATGGTATGTTCTACGATCGTTCTGCAGAACTATGGCATTTATATTACCAGTACAATCCAAATGATACTATTTGGGGTTTACCATTATATTGGGGTCATGCTACATCTAAGGATTTAATCAGATGGGATCATCATGATCCTGCTATCGGTCCAGAACGTGATGATGAAGGTATTTACTCTGGTGGTATTGTTGTTGATAGAAATAACACTTCTGGATTCTTTGCTGAAGACTCAAATCCAGAACAAAGAATTGTTGCCTTTTACACTTATAATGATAAAGATAATTATGAAACTCAAGATATTGCTTATTCAACTGATGGTGGTTATACTTTCACCAAATACGAAAATAACCCAGTTATTAACGTGAACTCACAACAACAAAGAGATCCAAAGGTCATCTGGCATGAGGAATCCCAAAAATGGATCATGGTTGTTGCAAAGACTCAAGAATATAAGATTCAATTCTATACTTCTGCAAACTTAAAAGAATGGGACCTTGTCTCAAACTTCACCGGTGGTTACTTTGGTTATCAATACGAATGTCCAGGTCTATTTAAATTACCAGTTTCTAATCCAAAAGAAGGTGAACCAGCTGAAAAATGGGTCTTATTATTAGCCATTAACCCAGGTGCTCCAATTGGTGGTTCTGTTAATCAATACTTCATTGGTGACTTTGATGGTGTTAACTTCAAAGCTGATGATACTGCTACTAGAATTATGGACTTTGGTAAAGATTTCTATGCTTTCCAAGCATTTGATAACACTAAGAGTGAAGATGGTCAAATTGGTTTAGCTTGGGCTTCAAATTGGCAATACGCTAACGTTGCCCCAACTGATGAATGGAGATCTTCAACAACTTTGGCTAGACGTTACACTTTGAGAAATGTTGATTACAACCCAGAATACAACGGTTTGATCTTGATCCAAGATCCAATTATTGATGCCTTAAAGACAGAAACTACTTACTGTGTTAAAAATATTTCATTAACTGAAGACAGCTATGTCAGCACTGGTTTCAACGATTCTGTTACCGGTGTCTTAGATTTCAACATGACTTTCTCCCCAAGTCGTGAACCTTTCGCTTGGGAAAACCATACCGATTTCAGTATTGACATTGTCTCTGAAGATCGTTCTGAAAAATTCACTGTTGGGTTTGATGTTAAAGTTGGTCAATATTTTGTTGATAGACACACTGAACATGCATTCCAAGCTGAAAACCCATTCTTCACTGAAAGATTCTCTCATTACATTGAACAAGATCACAAGACTGAAGAAGGTTCAAGTGTTTACCAAATCTATGGTATCTTTGACAGAAACATTGCCGAATTATACTTTAACAACGGTGCTTACGTTGCCACTTATACTTTCTTCTTCAGTGAAGGTAAGTTACCTGCCAACATTGAGATCAATACTTTAAGTGAAGTCCCTCTTGTCAACATTGAATCCTTTGTTGCCAACAGACTGAACATTTAAAGCTTGTATATAATAATACACCAATAACTATAATTGTTACGAGACCTACACCATTGTAATTCAAACGAACTCTATATTTTATTTTATCATAACTTCAAATGCTTAAGTTAATTCAAATGCCCATGATGTCTATAAATTTTGAGGTACAACTATAATCCATCAATGTAAAATCCCTGGTTTCATCACAGGTACATTTCTTTTCAAGCCTTGTTTGAGCATTCATGGGACATTGAAGGTATGGAGGATGCAAATAACCAAAATCCTGGATCCAATGGATTTCATCTTTTTCAAGGAATAAACTGTTAAATATTGATCTTACTGGTCCATCACCGTATCTTTCATAGAAAAATCCACCTCTCTTGTCCAAAAATTTAAAATATTCTTGATATAATTGACTTCTATAGATATCTAAATTTGCAATTTCGAAATTTGTCCAGAAATGACAAAGATTGTAATCACCAGACACGGGATCTATAATGAAATCTTGTAAATTATTCTGAGGGAACTGATCTCTTATAAGTTGTTCAGTTTCTGGATTTTGGAAAAAATCAAGAACATCTTTAAATAGATCAGAAATAGTAACTTTATATTCATATATGGAAATGATGAATGCATATTTCTTATTGTTTATTCTCATATACTTGAAAATATCATAATCAATATCACAAAAGAATTTGATCTCCGGTTCCACTCTCCAATAATATTGATAGTCTAATAATAGTTCATGCCATTGAAAGAATCCAGAATACCACCGACACATATGTCTATATGACTCTGAATCACCATAAACAACTTTCCCCTTCATGTCATGCAACGATTGATCGAACTTTTCACGATCTATAAAAGATGGTAATGACCAATGTTCCTCATTGATTTGACCAAATTTAACTTTGCCTGATACCAATGATGATACTCTTTGTTTAAACTCATCAGTAAACTTATCATCGTTTAAAAACACCCAATCATAATGGAACTGATGGTTGAACCGGTCCTCAACGTTCCTTATCGTCTCCAACATATCATACATGTCACTGTTCCGACACAAAGTGAGTAAAGTGGCATTCTCCTTCTCGTACCTAGTGGACCAAGGACCAATGATGTCATTTTGGATCCAGTTGGAATCTTTCTTCACTATAACGATCAGCGAAGCATATAAGACAGAGACAAATCCCACGATCAAAGTCCATGGGATCATTGTATCATCCCGAATGCTTAAACACACTGTGAAACAGGGCAGTTCTCCTTTGATCAATTTGCAAAATTTAAGACGCCGCTTCAAGACATTTTTTTTTTGTGCCTGAAGAAATCTTTCATAACTATAGCAACGAACCGATGATGAAACAGTAAGAAGTCTTGGTCTTTGGGTCTAGGCCCTTTCTTAAGTCCTTTGTAAGTGGAACATAGAGGGACTGAGAGTGACAAAATGAGAGAAATGCCAGTTCAAAGATGGAGAATGAACTAGATAAGATCTACATCATATCCTTTTTTGCAAGATTAGACCTTACATCTTCGCCGTCTCGATGTACATAGGATTAATTTCTTACAGTTGTTATTTGTCGCATATTAATATATGTAATAGTAGGGTACCCTGGCTCCTAACCCTACTAGTTATAGTAGAACTAGCGCTACTATTCGACTGGGTCATGCCCTAGTCAAGAGCCAGTCATTCATTAGAATTTACTATAAAAGGACCTAAGACCTCAGGCTTGGGATCTTTTCTTCTATATTTTAAATCAACGTTTATTAAGCTACAGAGCCTTACCAATAAGTTCTCTTAGATCGTTAATACTCGCATTTCAACTACGTTACATAACCAAACGTAATACAATATAATTAATATAATAATCATGCTGAAAGATTTGGGCACAGCCAAATAGTTGATTCATGAAATTCACGGTATATACAAATGCTTAGTAACCTAACTGTTCCTCTTTGATCTCTTCAACTCTTTCACTAGTAACAACATCCATACCTTTAACCTCCATGTGGAAAGTAGATCTCCCCTGGGTTAATGATCTCAATTTTGGTAGATAACCGATCATCTCTTTCAATGGGACATCAGCATGGATGATTTGCATACCGTTGAAAGACTCTTTTTTATTTAATAGTTCCAAAGTATCATCAACTGGTAAGTATTGAGTTTCTGCAATATCGTTGAATTTCACCATTTCTTCATTAGACGAACCGTCATCGTCATCAATGGATAAAATGATACCTTTCCTTTGAGAAGTTAAATCTTGAATTACATTACCCATATCTTCTGAATTCACATCGATGGTTACACGCATGATAGGTTCCATAACGTTAAAGTTAAATTCATCACTAGCGAT
The DNA here is from genome assembly GCA_030557705.1 of Taiozyma odintsovae. NCBI lineage: Eukaryota > Fungi > Ascomycota > Saccharomycetes > Phaffomycetales > Wickerhamomycetaceae > Taiozyma > Taiozyma odintsovae. The sequence continues at coordinate 193,404 of JANIVH010000007.1, read as the reverse complement.
TTCCAAGATGGATTGACGTATTAAATGAATAATTTGAGCGGTGTTGGTGAAATCATCTGGAATCTCAATTGATTCAACTTGGATCACCGTCGAGTGGAATGGGACTTTTAAAATAGGGCCACGCTGGATCGAAGAAACAGCACCAGACATTAATCCATTAATCAAATTAACATATGGTAGGGCTTTAAACTCCCAAGACTCAGGTTCATAATCATTAATGAAATAATTCTTATCACCCAAGTCAGTGTATTGTTTACCTTTTGGTAATGATCGGACATCTTGAGGATTCGGTGATACAGAGACAGTGATATTAACACCATCTGGACTTTCTTTTGTCACTGTTCTTTTATCAATGATAGTTTCCCTGTATGAAACCATGATTTTACCAGTTTCAATCTTTGCCTTCAAATCTAACAATCTATCTCTAGCAATTTCTAAATGTAATTCTCCCATACCTGAAAGTAAAGTCTGACCGGTCTCTTCATCAACAGCAACTTTTAAACTTGGATCTTCTCTTAATAACACCTCAAGGGCATCATCCATTGATCTTTTATCACCTGAAGTTCTTGGTTCTAAAGAAATTGAAAACACTGGAGGTGGAACCAAAATTGGATTTACAATAACTTTTTGATCCTTTGGTTGAATCTTCTTCTTTTGAACATGTGATAAAATGGTATCACCAGTTTTCAGTTTATCACTAACAATAACACCAATATTACCTGAAGTCAATTCTGATACTTCTTCAGGGACATTTGCATGCATAACTAATAATTTCCCAATTCTAATGACTTCACCATTGACAGTAATAGAGGAATTAGATTGTAATTTACCAGAATAGACACGGACAAAGTTCATGATACCACGTATTGGATCAGTAATAACTTTAAACACCAATCCCACAGTTAATTTATCATTGTCATTGATCACATATTCATTTTTAATAAGTTTCACAGGGAAATTAACCTCCGGTTCAATTTCTAATGGAGTTGGTAAAAATGAAGTAACAGCATCTAATAAAGGTTGGACACCTATATTCTTAAAAGAGGCACCACATAACACAGGAACGGCAAATTTCTCTAAAGTTGATTTCCTTATAGCGGCATTAATGATATTAACTGGGACTTTCATATAATCTTCAACTTCCAAGAATGAATCTATAACAGATTCATCAATTTCACCTAAAGTTTCCAATAATGATTCTCTACAACTGGACACTTCTTCATATTGCTCCTCAGTCAAATCAGTAACAGAGATTTTATCATTAGAATCCCATTTTAATGCCTTCATGTTAACAACGTCTAAAACACCAACAAATTTTTTCTCTCTATTTGGTAAATGCTCCCATAGTGGAACATTCAAAAGTAAGACCCTTGTTCTCAACGTAGAAATAATTTCTTTAACTGTACGACTGAAACCTGCACCTTCTCTATCCATCTTATTAACAAAGATCAATTTTGGGATCTTTGAACTCTGTTTCCAAACTTTTTCAGTTTGTGCCTCTACACCAGCAACTGCATCTAGGATAGTGACAGCACCATCAAGAACCTTCAATGATCTAATAACTTCAAATCCAAAATCCGCGTGCCCCGGAGTATCAATTAAATTAATCTTATGTTTATTCCATGGTATAGTGATAGCAGCACTTTGAATAGTGATCCCACGTTCCCTTTCAGCTGGAAGGTAATCTGTAACGGTATCACCTTGATCAACATTACCAATTCTTGAAGTAATACCACTATAGTATAACATTCGTTCGGTGGTTGTGGTCTTACCTGCGTCAATATGAGCGATAATACCTATGTTTCTGATCTTACTTAAAGCATTTGGCGATTGATGATATATAGTGGTGGAAAAGTTTCGTGTGTGCACTGTGGGTATTCTCATTGTTGTTGTAATACGGGGTATATATGAGTAGCTAAAATTGGATATGTACAGGAAGCTTCTCAATAAGTTTAAGTCTTACTCTATTAGTACGAACAGTTATAGTGATGAGTTTTCGAGACACTTTAGAAGTCTGCCATTTCCATACGGGCAAACATGTGTTACCCTGCAACTCCGGCAACCAAAGTGTAATTAGATGATTAACTGAACTTATCTATTTCTCTTGTTATTAATTAGATTCAATCTCTCTGTACTTAGGTTTCACCTGAACAATTCATGAAGTGGCAAAGTTCAAAAACCGAGAGGTTCTGAAGTTATACAATTTGATTCTAGAAGGTTAGTATTTGTAGAAACGTCCTAATTTGAAGTCTACAATTGACTCAGTAATCATTCGACTGTAAACATGAGGTTAACAGATATCTTAAGTGATAAAACTCAATTGTTCAGTTTGACAAGACAAAGAATTTAAGCCCTCGAGTTTGAGAATTCGCTAAAGTACTTAAATGCAGTCTTACTTGAATCGGAGATAAATCACAGTCCCATAATAAGTATACTAACGTCTTAAAAATCATAATGAAATATATAGAGTGCACGATATTTGTGAATTACGGATACCTTACTGATCTATTCATATTTGACGTTATCATATTCAAAAATTGATCGTTCTGACCTTTGAACTACTAATATTTCTTCAAAACTCTCTTGCATACACTTGCGTCATCAGGGATCAACAAGAGACTTAAACTGATTGGATATGAAAGAGATATTAGTTCATGGGAAGGCATATCCCCTGAAGCGAACAAGTACTAATACCTACTTTACCACTCTATCCTATCCTTAAACAAATAAAGATTGGAATAATTCTATTACTTTAATAGCCTCTTCAAGTCACGTGACCCAGTTCCCACTAAGGATTTTATACTATTTATCTATTCAACGAAGTCTCAAATAATTGAAAACAGAGTTCTATATGAACAAGGAATCATCTCTTTAAACATTTTAACCTTTAGTTCATCATTTAAATTGTATTTAACGATTGCTTCTCAAATTTCACACTTTCTTCAAAGAAATTTCATGTTGACAGTTCTCTTTAGTACAAAAAGCAAGGAAAAAAATATAAAAATAAAAACATAACATTACATAACATTAAACACTAAACTCTTCCCTGTTTACCCACAAAATAAGAGTATTTAAAATGGGTTTATTTGAAAAAGTATGTTTATTAACATTATCTAAATCATTCATGTTTAATTTTTACTAATCTTTATCATTTTAGAAACGAGAACGCAAGGTTCCTGACTTATCACGTTACTCTTCATACTACGAAAACCAAAATTCTAGATCAAATAGTTTATCAAGTTCAGCTGCTGCAACTGCTCTTAGAACTCAATCAATGACTGCAGATTCACAATATTATAAATTCAATCAATCAAATCGTTCAAATTCTTTGAGATCTTTTAACCCTCAGGGATTAAATTCAATGAATTCTAGATCAAATTCATTAAACTCTAGATCAAATTCTCTTAGAGGTAATAATCCAATTATAATCCATACAACAAGAACCACTGATGAATATGGTCGTACAAAATCAATTACCACTGAAACTATTGAAAGATTTGGTTCTTTTGAATTAGTTAAAAAAGAGACACAAGAATTACATCCACCAAGAGCTCCACATTATGCAAGTAGTTTAATGAGTAATGAATTAGCTTCAATTCAAGAAGAAGGACCACAAAGACCAATAAGGAAGACAATATCGAAACCTAAAGGTATCCTGAAGATCCCAGTTAAAGAAGAATTTGATAGTGATGATGAAAGTATGTATTCAGATGCTCATGATATAGCTCCATGGGAGAAAAAAATTGGATTTAAATCTACATCACAAAATATAGAACCATCATCTTCAAGAGTGCCGAAGAAAAAAGTATCTATATCATCAATAAATTCACAAGGTATCCCAAAGAGACAAATGAGTGAAGCTGAAATGTTTGCAAAAGCTATGGAAATTGCAAAAGAAAGAGTCTATGGTACAGAACAACATAAAGCTTCTGAACCTGTACCAACTTCTTTTAAAAGATATTCAATGAGAAATCAAAAACCACAGTCACAAGTTCCACAAGTTCCACAATTTGAACAACCAAAGATCAATAGACGCCCATCAATTGGTTCATTAGATTCTGAAGTATCACAACAGAGTAGTGGCTTAAGATCATCAAGATCGTTTATGAATTTTAGACCATTTAGAAAGAATAAAAAACCAATTGAGAATCAAATGAGTCCTGTGACAAATCATACAATGAATTCATCACAATCTATTGTGTCACCAGAATCTATAAAAGATAATACTAATGTTAATTCATCGTCACCATTAGCAGCACCATCAGATCCAATTGTATTACAAAAACAAGATATTGAAGTTACAAATGTCCCTGAGATAACAAGTTATAGATCTAGTATCCCTACAAAGAAAGATTCCTCTAAGGATCAAAGAAGAAACCATACCAATTATGAAGACACAAGAGAGTTATCAAAAATTGAAGAATCAAATAATGATGTTCCAGAATTATCATCAGAAACTGAGGAAGGATTTCAAACTCCTGCAGAAGTTGAATCAAATATTGAAGAATTTCCAACACCTATAGTTAAAGCAGTTGAATCATTAGAATTTGAAGAACCAAATACACCAAAATTAGAACCTGAACCCATTATTTTAGATGTTAATACACCACAAACTATTACAAAATTTAATAATGATGAAATTCCAACAAATTTAACAATAATTGAAAAACCTCAAGACATATTAATTTCAAAAGATGATTCAAGTTTTGTACATCATGATTCTCCATCACAATCTTCACAAATTCCACCAACTAAACAGAAGAAAATCGGTAAAAAATTTAAAATTGGTAAAGTTTTTGCCCTGTTGTTTAAAAAAGAGATTGATTAAGTGTTTTGTTAACCCAGTAATTTATACTTATGTTTCACTATAAGATAAGCGGAAATCAACGGAGAAATAAAAAAAAAATTAAAAAAAGAAAAAAAAAGCACCCGAAAGAGCGAACTACCCGATTAGGCAAGAGCGGAGAAACCTCCTCTTCTTCCCCTCATTAATAAATTTGGCTTAGTTAAAATTTCTTGTTACTCCACTTGTACTCCACCTTGGTAACAATGTTATAAAAGTTAAATGAAATCACCTTAAAATGATGAGTATTAAAGATACATAAACATTAGATTATCATTAATATGAAGCCAACAAAGAAGTATATTTGTTCATTTTGTGCAAGACCTTTTTCAAGATCTGAACATAAATTAAGACATGAAAGATCTCATACCAATACAAAACCTTTCAGTTGTACACATTGTAATACATCATTTGTTAGAAGAGATTTACTTCAACGTCATTTAAGAAATGTTCATAAGATTGAAAATAATGATATTAAAAATGTTAAGATTTCTGAAACAGATGTTGAAACTATTCAAGATACTCCTATTGATAGATCCCCATCAGTTATATCACCACCTGAATCACCAATTTCAAATTGTGGTAATGTTCAATTTAGTAATAATGATTTTACCCAGTTATTAACTATATCAAAATCATATGAACATATTCCTCTTGGTATAGATTCACATATACCAACATTATTTTTCATTTATGGTACATCTGAAATCCCTATTGAAATTGATGAATCAACTATAATTGCAGCTCTTTGTTATGGAGCTAGTGAAATTAATATGGATGATTGTGTTAAATTATTTAATAAATCATTATCTTCATCGATAAAGAGTTTAACAATATTAGCAACAATTTATTTAAATCATTATGATGAATTAAAAAATCAGTTGATACCAATTGATGTGATTTTTAATCAATTAGATTCCCTTTTATGTTCAATATCAAAGAAAAATATTGGATTTGATTATTGGTATATTTATAATATTCAATCAAGATATTGTTTAAATTTTAATAAGCAACCACCATTAAGTCATTTTAAATTTTTTTTAAATGAATCAATTGATAATAAACCTTTAAAAGATTGGCTAACAATTTTATCAAAATCATGCAATTTTTTACCATCAAATAATTTAAATATCCTATTGAATTGTCTTATAATGGAATTACAAAATTTAAAATTTAATTTTGATAATAATACAATTTCCAAAATTGAATTACATAATTGTATTATTATGTTTAATAAATTTTATATATCAAAATTAATTCAATTTGGTTCAAATTCTGATTTAAATTTACAATTTAATAAAATTTTTCAAATTTCCAAAAGACATTATTTATTGAATGTTCCACAATCATTCCAAGATTTAATAATTGATTATGTATTAATTCCATATAATAATAATCATTTAAATTTATTAAAATTAACATTATCAGAATTTGAATATTTAAATTCAATTCAACCATTGAAAACTTATTCAATTGGATTTAAAAATTGGTTTAATGATTTACAAATTAATATTATAAATAATAATTTAGGTTTGGTTTCATATCCAATTTTAAGTATGGGTTTATTACCATTAAAATTATCAAATTTTGAAATTGATTATAAGGATATTATATTAGAGATTATCCTAATAATGATTAAAATTTTTCAAAAAAATGATTGTTGGTATGATAATGTTGTATTAAGAGGTGCAGTCTATCTATTATTTGAATCTGAGGAACATTTTGATTCACATATAATAATTGAAAAATTATTTATAATATTAAAAAATTGGTTAAATTATTATAAAATTGAATTAGATATTGATTCATTTGAACAAGATTTAAAATCACCAATATCAACTCCATTAAATTCAATGTCACCAAAGATTCAGAAATTAACTAATGATTTAAATCATTATTCATATTCAAATGAAAAGATAATGTTACCACCATTATCAGTACCTTATAGAGAACAAATTTATGATCAAAGATTAAGATTACCATCAGTTACATCAATTGATTCATATAAATTTTAATAAATAATGATTATGATTATGATTATGTATTAATTTATAGACCGATTCTAACGGAGAATCCATTAATATACCACTAATTGATAATACAATCTCTTGTTAAGGTGGGGCTGAAACATTTTTCCGATGGGGTTAAAAAGAATTTATTGATAAATTGGTTACTATAGAAACAGCTCCCCTCTTATAAGTGTTCTTATAGCTGAGTAATTATATGATTATGTTTATACGATTATGTTCTTATGACTGTATTCAAGGCTTATGTTTATTATTCTATGTTTATATATGTTATAATAACCACGGTTAAGTATTGCGGTTATTTAAAGATAAGTGGAGAATTAATATCGGACAACTATAATTTTTTTTAAGAAAGGAGGGGCAATTACTTTAATTAGTCTAGTCTTGTCTTGGTCTTTGTCATTGTGTAGTCTAGTCTAGTCTTAGTCTAGTCTAATTATTCAAGTCTTAGTCTTAGTCTTAGTCTTAGTCTTAGTCAAGTCTTATCCTTGTATTAGTCTTATTCATAGTCTAAGTTTAAGTCTTAACTTGAAGTATAGCACAAATACAGGACTCTTATTGTCTATCTGTTAAAGTCTGTACAATTCACTCTTTATACATTTCTCTTAACTATGAGTATCTTATGAGTATTCTCAACAGTTTATTCTTATTATACTATGTTTACTATGTTAAACTCAACATTTATAAATTATGACGTAATCATGAAAATAAAACATAAAAATTGACCAATTTATTCAGTTTCTATTATAAACCAAAACATATATATACCAATAAAATGTCATTTGTCAAAGAATATTCAGATAAGAAAGCAATTATTTTCACAGATTTTGATGGAACTGTTACATTACAAGATTCAAATGATTTTTTAACTGATAATATTGGATTTGGTTATCCAAAGCGTAAACAATTAAATATTGATATATTAAATGGTAAAGCATCATTTAGAAAAGGTTTTGAAGAAATGATTGAATCAATTACAAAACCATTTGATGAATGTATTGAATACTTATTAAAGAATATTCAATTAGATCCAGGTTTTAAAGAAACTTTCCATTGGGCTCAAGAGAATGATATACCAATTATTGTTGTTTCAAGTGGTATGAAACCAATTATCAAAGCATTAATTCAAGATTTAATTGGTGAAGATGCAATTGATAAAATTGAAATTGTTTCAAATGATGTTAAAATTAATGATGATAAAACTTGGGAAATTGTTTATAGAGATGAATCTGATTTTGGTCATGATAAATCAAGAGCAATTAGACCATATAGAGAAGCAAGATCACCTGGTTCAAATCAAAAATTATTTTATTGTGGTGATGGTGTATCTGATTTATCTGCTGCAAAGGAAACTGATCTTTTATTTGCTAAAAGGGGTAAAGATTTAGTTACTTATTGTCAAAGAGAAAATGTTCCATTTACTCAATTTGATTCATTTAAAGATATCTTAGGTGATATTAAATCAATTTTAAATAATGAAAAGACAATTGATGAATTAAATGAAAATAAGAAATAATCCACCGGTTGGTATTATGTATATACATTATTATATCATTGATTATGGATTATAGATTATTATATACATTAAATCTTTATAGAATTGGTATAAACTTAAATATTTGTAATTAATCATACCACATTTTAATTAATTCTTCAGATACTGCACTTGGAGTTAATACACCCAGATCTGTAATCAATGCCGTGATAAAATCATGAGGAGTAAAATCAATAATTGGTGAAGAATTATTATCATTATTATCATTCAGGGTAAAATTCCATGGATTTGATTCAGTTGGTATATCATCTGGAGCTAATGGGAACATTCTAACAAATTTATGAGATTCTGAAACGACATAAAATGGTTTATTTGAAGATTTTGCAAGTACACCAATTTGATAAGTACCAACATGATTAATAATACCACCAGATTCTGCAACACCTTCTGCACCAACAAGAATTTTATCAACTTTATGTATTATAAATCCTACAGCAGAATCAACAATTAATGAAACTGGTACACCTTTTCCACGTAATAAATTTGTCATAATTTTACCTTGAAATGTTGGTCTTGCCTCTGTTACAATAACTCTAAATCTAATTTTTTTATCAATTGCATGACTTAATAAAGTGAAAACTGTTCTTGAAAATGAATGAACAAGGATAATATCATCATCAGTTATAAATTTACAACCAATTTCTGCAATCTTGTCTCTTGATGCCTTTGATCTTTGTAAAAATAATTGACCATTTTCAACTAAATGACGTTTACAACTTTCATAATCATGATATAAATGTGTGTTTCTTAATACAAATCTCATAAATAGATCACAACCTGCAGATAATGAAATTGCATTGGGGATAGAATTTTTTAATGTCTCTGTTGCATCTTGTAATAATTTAATTAATTCAGTTGAAGTTGATGGTTGTTTAACTTTTAATAAAGTGACAAGAGATTCAATTGCTGCAATTGGCATTGTCATCTCATTATCATCTTTTAAAAATTGTAAATAAGTTTTCTTAATATCAAATTCTGTCATTATAGAATTAATATTGGATTTTATGATGAATTTGTACGTTGATGAGTAGTTTTTTAAAGAAAAAAAAAATATACATGAAAAATTTACTTTATCAAACAAGTATTAAACAAGTTTACTGGTATTAAAGAAGTTTGAAAGTTTACAAGTAATAAAATGAGCCATAACTTGTTTGTTGATGATGATGAAGAAGACAGAGTAGATGTTCCATTTACTATCCCTGAAGATTTAATAAATGAATCAAATGAAGAAGATGATGATCCAATTATTACTGAAATTCCAATAGTTTTAAAACAAAATTTATCTCTAGAGCATGAAACTGTATTATTACAATATCCATCACGTCCACAGACAAGACCTTTTACAAATTTAAATCGTATTATTGAATCAAGAATAAAACCAAATTCAAATTTTATTGAAGTTGATATTCCAATTGATACAACAAGATTTTATGATCAAAATAAGAGTGAAGAATGGGGGAATGTTAATAAACAATCTTTAAATGGTGTTATGATTCCTCTTGATGGTTATTATGTTGCAAATGTTTCAAAAGGTGAAATTATAATGGTACCTTTAAAAAAAATTACTCAATTAAGACCAAATTTAAAACATATTGATAAAGAAATTGCTGATAAAAAAGAATTGAATAGATTAGATTCACAAAATAATAATCATTATAATCAAGGTATTCAAGTTGTACATATGACAGTTAAAAATTCAAATGATAATACACCAAGATTAAATGGTGCATTGTTAGCAAGAAAAATTGTTGATGAAGAAGAATTTCAAATTTATAAATGGAATGATTTAAATGATGAAATTACAAAAGAATTAAGACAGAATTTAATTAATGAAGGTATTATGATGAATAAAGAATTAATTCCTGTTACAAGTAAAGAAGATTATGTTGATCTTTTAGTTCAAGAGACTATTGTTAAATAAATGTAATGAATGAATTGTATTGTAGTTATTTATGGTCTACAATATTCACTTATTCATAGTCTACTTCACTTATTATAGTCTACAATAATTCATTATTCATCTACAATATTCACTATTCATAGTCTACCATATTCACTATTCATAGTCTACAATATTCATTATTCATAGTCTACCATATTCATTATTCATAGTCTACATTATTCACTTATTATAGTCTACATTATTCATTAATCTTTAACATAACTTTAACATAACTAGAACATAACTAGAACATTGAACAATCTCTCATGCTAATACACTATCTAATTGATCCATATTTTCAAATTGATCTTGTTGTCCAACCATTTTTAAAACATTACTCTTTGAACTATCACTAATCTCACCAGCTATTATTAATTCATCTAAAATATGATAAGCTTTTTGAAAATTAAATATAATATCTAATTCAGAAACGTTACCATATGATTTATCCATTTGTTCAACAAATCTATGAATAATTTCTAATGTTAAAAGTTCATTTTCATCATTATCAATACCTGCAATGAAAAATAATGATGCATATCTTCTATAAACAATTTTTGAATCTTTATATTCTGAAACGTTACACATCTTAGCTCTACGTGCTAATACTAATGCAGTAAGTTCTCTTGTTATTTTTGATTTATCCTTTTGTGACATTGGTATATACCATTTTGAAAGTCTAACTTTTCCTTGTCTTGATAACAAGATTAAAAAATTGATGGCCATTGTGTGTGTGTGTGTATATGTCTTTATGTATATATGTCTTTATGTATGTGTATGTGAGCAAAGTAGAGATGTTCAATTCAATTATAAACATTAAATGTTAATCATATACCAAATTTCAATAAAGCATAATGCTGCGCCTACCAACGTCACGTGACATCTTCCAAAAAAAAGGAGTATGAAAATTCCAAAAAAATTATGGACGAGTCCGGAGTCGAACCGGAGACCTTTCGCATGCTAAGCGAACGCGCTACCAACTACGCCACACGCCCGAATTTATATTTAAAGAAAGTGTGTGAAATTCTTGCTTTTATTCCTTTGTTCTCTAATGGGAACCCTGGCAATACAATATAGTCTAATAGAGAAGAGTTTTGATTAATATGGTTTAAATGGGACAATGAATTTGTTATTAGTCTAAAGGTTAGTCTTAGTCTAAAGGTTAGTCTTAGTCTAAAGGTTAGTCTTAGTCTAAAGGTTAGTCTTAGTCTAAAGGTTAGTCTTAGTATGAGGATTCTAATTTGGTTTGTTTTATTATAATTATATGTTGTTCTCGTTATGTAACTAGCTAAATACAAATGTTCAATAGTGTAAATACATCTTAAAACAAATGAGTACTTTACCATTCAAGTATCTAAATGCTTAAGATGGAGATATTATCATATTAATAAGTATTACAATAGTTTTGTAATTCTTTTATTTAATTTATAATTACGCGTTTCCCCAGTTATTAATGACAGGTAACTTGCATAATCTTGTTTAAGAATCTTTATAGTTTATTGTTAGTAAAATTTCATCTTCTCTCTTATAAAAGTCCAATTCAATAAGACTTTTTAATAATAACAAAGTTTACAAGTTATTTGATAACATTAAAAGTTTTAATATAATTTGCTTATAGTTCCCACATTAAAAAGAAAAGAGAAAAAAGTATATAGAAATTGAAAAAATGAACACTTTTTAGAACAATAACAATTAATTGAAAAGTTTGTGAAATTGTAATAATCTACCAAAAATAGTAAGAGTTATTCCCATAGTTTTAAAGGAAATATTACATTGTTTGCATCGAGTTTATTTAGTTTATCATATAATAGTGCCCATCATGGACAATAATCCGCAACCCCATTTAGACCAGAACATGTCTGATAATTATGATCACACGCTAGAAAATTTACTATCAGGTACAAATATAGAAAATATTACCCAATCACAACCACAATCACAACAACCACAATCACAACAGCCACATCAACCACCACATCAACCACCACAACATCAACAACCACCACAACATCAACAACCACCACAACATCAACAACCACAACAGCTATTCCAACAACACCAACAACACCAACACCAACAAGAGCCAATATGGAATCCTAGTTACCAGATGAACCAACTTCCAATTGCCCTTAATGCCGGACCAACGCCGCCAAACACCGGTGGGAATCATTTTATATACGGATTAAACCAACAACCACAACCACAACAACCACAGCAACAGCAACAACAGCAGCAACAGCAACAACAAGCGTTCTTCCCAATTACAGAACCTCAATTATACCCAAATAGAACTCCAACTTTTGCTGGTGCTCCTCCCGGTATACCAATTCAAAATGTTCAATTACCTAAAAAAAGATTAAGAAGAAATAGAAATGGTCCAACAACAAGAAGAAGAACTTTAACAGCTTGTGAATCTTGTCGTTTAAAAAAGATTAAATGTGATTTAACAAAACCTATTTGTGGATCATGTACAAAAAATGGTGCAAGATGTTTATATCGTACAATTAATCAACCAAATTCAGAAATTATAAATCCAGGTAATACTATTAAAGATTTAGCAGGTTTAGATAAAATTGCAAATCCACCAAAATGGTCAAGTTGTAATTGGTATTCAACTTTTGAAAGTATATTATCATGGCCAATTTTAGAAGATAAATATCAAATTAGATCTTTAACCACGGTATTAAGTGAAACTGGTACTAATAATCTTCCAAATTTTGGAATTTTTACATCTGATATACTTGATCAATTAAGTGTTTATTTTCAAACTAATTTATCAAATTGTGTTGAAAATTTTATAACAAATATTCAAAATAAGAATCCATTTATGAATTTTAAAACTGTTTTAAAAACTGTTGATTTTTTCAATAAACATTCATATGAATCAATTTATGATATTATAATTCCAGAAAATTTATTACCATTACCAATATTATTATTAATTGTGGCTAATAGTTTAATGGCAAAACCTTTAACATTTAAAAATTTATATCAATTTAAATCTTCATTTGATGAAAAATCAAATAATTTAGAACTTGCTCATAGATTTTATGCATTAGCTTCATATCTTCATTCAATTCCAAAATATCATATTCCAGATTTTGATCTATACATTGTGAATTTTCAATTATTAAAAGGTACTTATTGGATGTATAATATGAAACCTTTAAAAGCTTGGGATTGCATATATAAGAGTTCAACATTGGTGATGACAATATTAGAATCTTTGAAAAGTTCTGATAAAAGTTTTAATGAAAATGATCATAATATGTTAGCAAGATTATTTCATACTTCATTAAAATATGAATCTGAATTAAGAGTTGAACTTTCACCTTTTGTACCATCTAGTGGTATTGCTAATTATGAGTTTCAAGAATTATATCCATCACCTCCATTAGATGGTTCAATTTTAGAATTAACTGAAGAATTAAGTTGGTTTTATTATTTAACTGAAATTGTATTAAGAAAATTAGAAAATAGAATTTTGGATAAATATTATATTCCAGAATCAAGAGCAAGTGATGAAATTTCTAAAAAGGAAAAAAGAGGCTTCAAGAAAGATCAACACGTTTTAAAATGGGAATTATTAAAATTAGATGAAACTGTGGTTGAAGTTAGTGAATTTTTAGATGAATTAACAATGATTGAAGAAAATATTCAAAGACATATTAAATCTGTCTTTGAAGAAGATGAAGATTTAACAGAAGGTATTTTACAACCTCATGGTTTCCATTTAAAACCTGTTAATTCAGATTCATTAAAAATTGATGGACCTTATATTAATGAAGAAGGAATTTTAACTCCACCATCAGATACTTCATCAGCAATCTCTCAAAAATTAGAAACTTTAACAAATACAAACACAAGATTACCAGAAGTTTTAAATTTTATTCAAACGAGGATGATTTCATTAAAATTTTTATTATTTCGTCCAATTTGTTATATCGTTTTACATCATGATACACCTGGTAATGCAAATTATTCTAAAAAAATTGATATTTGGACTCATCCTTTTATTTCTCCATTTTTAAAACAATGTAATGAAACAATGGATCTTTTAAATATGCCATTAGCTTCACATAGACATTTTGGTTCTTGGTTTTATTTAAGAAATGTATTAATTGGTGGATTTTTAGCATTTGCTATTTATAAAAAATTTAAAGAAAATTTTTGTTCAAGGGATAAAATTGAAGAATCATTGAAAAATACTGTTACAATTGTTGAATATTGGAGAGTTGAAAGTGATGATTTAGGAGAAGGTTTAAAATGTATTAAACAAGCCTTAAACGAAGTTGCAGAATTATAAATTAATGAATAAATCTGTACTATGCATGGTAAATCGTAACTGATAGTATAATAATTTAGGCAAAGAATAGTCTGTTCTATGTTCTCTATGCATCCATGTACAGAATTCAACTCGTCATCCATTTTCTCACAAACGTCCATTATACGAACTGAGACATTTTTGATAATTAGAAAATAAAATAGAGATTATGCAAGTTAACGGTTTGACAGTTTTTTCGGATAAATAGAAATAAGCTTTGTCGGGGATATAAAAAAGCAATAAAAAAACACCGCTTGGTGCCGCTTCTTTAAATAGACATTGAATATTGAGGGGCTTTTTGTATAAAATTGAATTAAAATTAGACTCTCAAGTGGACCAAATTTAATTGATACGGTTTAAAAGGAGAATCCGGATATTTTTCCCACTTGAAGGCGGTCCCAAATTAAAGCCGATCCGATTGATTCAATTTTTGACATGATAATTGATCTTCATTCACGTGGTGCACGTTTATATTGTTTCTATAGAAAGCTTGTCCTTTTTTTCTATCAATCAATAAAGCTTATTTATCCCATGTGGGGATCTACGAGATTACTGAACTCATCATGTGAAATTCCTCTTCGTTTTAATTACTACAGTTGCTTACAACTTTATACACCAGATATAGTAAAAAGCCCGATTTAAAGCGGTACAAATATGTATTTAACTCGTAAGAAAGTAACCCTTTGTGCTGATAATTAAGCGAAATTAATCAGCATAGTGACGTGTGACACTTTAAACTGAAATTGAAACCCGAACTGATTTCATTCCCCTCTATAAAATAAACTTAATCATCTACTTCTTGGAATCAAAAATTCAGGTACCCACATGGGGGAAGATCAACCGTATAAGAATTATTATCAAGAAAAAAAGGAACCACAATTACAACATAATATCAATTAACACCAAACTCCCAAAAGCTTCGCTTACCGTTCAAGCGTCCCTGCGTCACATCTGCGACAATTCATGCACGTGTTAAAAGGTAAATGAGGAGATGGTTATACTTTCAGGGGACTTTGGTCCATTGATTGGCTAAATGGCTATATTTTATTGCCTCACGTGTGTGGTATTAAACATTGATGATGAAGGACTTTGTATCAGTACTTAGTCTTATAGAATCGTGTATTTATATAAATACAGTGATATTACCACCTTTCATCGAGA
Source organism: Taiozyma odintsovae (assembly GCA_030557705.1). NCBI lineage: Eukaryota > Fungi > Ascomycota > Saccharomycetes > Phaffomycetales > Wickerhamomycetaceae > Taiozyma > Taiozyma odintsovae. The sequence goes on along the minus strand of JANIVH010000007.1, from coordinate 177,552 downwards.
TGTTGGTATAAGGTTTTAAGTATAATTAGAAATAAGTATACTTTTGACTTTCTATAAAACAATGAAATTCTCCATCACCATATTAGCTGCTATTGTTACAACTGCGTTAGCTGAAAACTTAAGGTTACAACATTGGAATTTAAGATTTGATTCCAAAAAAGATGGTGTTAATGTCAATTCCACTATTGCATCTTTAGAATCAACAACTTTCCCAGATGAATCAAATTATAATTATTATTCTGACACTGGTGAAGAAAGTTGGTCCAAGAGAAGATTTGGTTTAGTTAATGACGTTATTTTCAATAGAGCAGAAATTTTTGCTATTAATGAAGGTTTACAAAATCAAGTTGAAGATATCTTATATCTATTACATTATTTAGGTGATGGTGATTCTTGGAATTATATTGGTGTCGGTAGAGATGATGGTAAGACTAAAGGTGAATATCAAGCTATTTTTTATAACACCAATAAGATTCAAGTTGAAGATTGGACCACTGTTTGGTTATCACAGACACCTTTTACTCCATCTTCTTACCCAGGTGCCGGTTCTTATAGATCTGCTACAATTGGTCATTTCCAAAAAAATGGTAAACCTTTTACATTGATCAATACTCATCTTGATGATAAATCAAATGATCAACGTAAATATGGTGCTTCAATGTTAAGACAAGTTGGTGCTAGTGAAGCTGAGAAAGGTAATGGTCCTGTTTTCATCACCTCTGATTTCAATTCTATGGCTAATGGTGATACTTCAGGTGCTTATGATATTGCCCTTGGTAAACAAGATCCAGTTTCTATTAGTGATGAATTTAAAAAGAAATATAATGCTAATAATGTTAATAGCTTTAAATTTAACGACTTGGTTAAAGAAGTTGAAAATAAGAATAGATTAGGTAATTTAGCTACATTTACAGGTTTTATTCCATATGCTCAACTTCCATCAAAATTAAATGGTAGAATTGATTTTATACTTGGTGGTAATAATAATGGTAATACCGGCTATTCAGTTCAAAGAATTAAAACTGGTGAAAATTTATATGATGATACTTGTTGGTTATCAGATCATCGTCCAACAATTGCTGATCTTTCTTTTTAATTGTCTGAATAAATGGCTCGTATTTTTATGATATAATGATTAGTAGATCTTTAGCCTTTGAGCATTCGTAATAGAATACCAGATAAAGTTCGTTATATCAATGATTGGGGATTTCGTTGTTCTTGGTAAGGTCTTCCCACACAGTTATAAGCCATTTTATAATTTTAGCGGCACCGAAAGTTTTAAAACTATACATAAAAAGTAAACATTAACCAAGTTTATAGTTGTAATTGATCGATTATAACTAATGCTTTAAATGTTTCTGGGACCCTCAGAGAGGCTGCAAGTCACTTGAAGTCTCAATTGTAGATTAGTGCCAATGAACGTTAGTTGATTCCTTCACCGCGGCATTTTAGGTCGGCTTTATATGAGAAAGATTTGAACATAATCAATAGATATCACTAAAGAATTTAAAATACTTCATTATAATCTGTCATTAAAATTGGCGCATTATGAGGCGCAGATATAGGATGAAAGTATCAATAATTCTATTGATTGATGTACATTTATATTAATGAATTTATGTAATTAACTTCTGAATCTCTAGTTAACTATCGATAATTCTACGACTTTGACGCTTCTTTGGTGATATGGATATCGTTGATGTATTCTCTTGATTCATTTAAAATGATATTCAACGTCGAAGTCCAAGATCTATACTACTGATCACCAAGTTAAATAATACTTACTGCTAAACCGATGTAGGAGGAGACCAGTGCTATAACTATAAATGAATCAACCATAGGTAATAGCGCCGAAAACTATATTCAACTACAACATGTATCTAAAGAGAACGCTCGGTCCTAACTTGAATAATTGGAGTACTCTGAATCAACTTCACTTCCAATTTCATCGCTATAAGTAATAACTCTTTCCAAGTTATTAGATATATTTTGAACGTCTTCAATTGGAGTTGGTGAACCTTCAGGTAAATTATAATGGATACTCTTAAGATTTGAAAGATTAGCAGCTTGAATCCTCGAAAGGTTCGTTGAATCAATGAATTCAATAGTTGATCCCATGTTATTATCAATGATAACTTCTTTAAACCCTCTCAAGGAAAGATTTTTCAATACTGTTAGATTCTTTAATGTTATAGATTTAGAAGGTTCCTCACCGAAAAAGATAGTGACTGATAGTGACTCTAGCTTTGGAGTAAGCTGTAAATCAATTATTAAATTATCAATATCTGTTGGATTAAAATGGAAAATTAACTCAAATGATTCCAAATTTGGAAAATCCCAAACAGGTGAATTAAGTTCCAATGATTTAACATCATATGATAAACCTCTAATTTTCAATGTTTTTAAATTTTGGAATCTAATGTTTGGTTCATAAAACTGATTAGAAAGATTATTTTGTATAGAAAGCTCATGTTTTATGATATTAAGATAGTTTGATAATGTAGGGATTGTAAGGTTTTCACCTAAAACTATTGATAATTCTTCTAAATTAAGAACTTCTTTCAAGGGACAATTACTTGTATTTGGAAAAGAATTGAATAAAAATTCTTTGATATTTGGATATTCTTCAACTATTAAATTCAATACATCAATGTCCTGTTGACAAACTTCAATACTAAGTTTTGGAAATCTTTGAATAAATGAATTTGATTTAAATGTAGTGGCTAATTTTTTCAATGACAAATGTTCAGCAGAGACAGACCAATGATCCAGACCTTTAATTTCAACGGTCTCTTCAGAGGTATTCAATAATGTTAAGACTCTTAAAGGCTTATTTAACAAAATGTTCTTGATTTCAAAATCACAATTCGTACTGATAACAAAGATATTCAAATTATGAGTTTTAATATCTTTCAAATAGACACCATTTTCATCATTCATTAAGAATATACCTAGGTATTCCAATTTTGGAAATTTTAAATTTTCCACTTGAGAAACTGATGATAATAAACAACTTTGCAAGTTTGTAAATTCAATATTTTTAATCTTCAGGATATGAGGAGCATGTATACCATCTCTACCATTTAAATTGAAAAATTTTAAGCTTTTAAAGACATTGGGACTTATAGAGTCTATAAGTTGTTGATCACCACCATTGATATTTAATTTAGTAATCTCTTGATTCAATTCACCAATTGGGATAACGTCATTCAATGTTAAAGTTTCAAATTGGAGATACTTTAGTCTATTAAAATTGATTTCGCCTTCAAGGATAACGTTTACTGGAGATTCAGAACCGATAATTAATAAATCTTTAGATGAAACTATTAATCCCATAATTGAATTAGGTCCAAAGTATGACTTTATATCAATTAGATAAATAAATCCATTTAAATTTAACAATTTTTCACAATCTTCAAAACTAACTGAATTAGGAGAACTAATCTCTATAAGATATGTCTTATCTTTACATGGTTCAATTGTTGATAATTGAAATCTATCCAAATTTTTTGACCAATATGTTAAATCATTATTATGATTTGTTATAACAATAAAATTTTCTTTAATTACCCCGGAAACTTTATCTTTTAATAAAGGAAGTAAAATATCAATATCAGTTTCTCTTAAAATTTTAGATATTAATTCAATTGGTAAGTCCATTTTATCAATTAAGAGAGTTTTACTTTAATTGAGACAGGATTAATTGGTAAATAATTAATTTAATTAAAGATTATGTCATCAACGGATTTAACGGTATTATCGTGTTTATATTAATATAGATCCTGTGAATTACTATGGTAAAAAGATGGTACTTTTTAATACAAAGGACTCTCTTGATTATTTATCAGTTAATCAAATTCTAAGAGCTGTAAATTCTTAATTGACTCAGCTATTGTCTTACTTAAAGTTCAAGTAATTTGTAATGTCATTTAATCACTAAAGTGATAAAGACAACGGGTAATTTAATTTTAGATCAAATATGATATTACACCTGTTATTGCATTGATTATTGAATTACAACTACAAAATTAATTAAAAGCAGTCATCAATTATAATGAATACAAGTGAAAATTAACACTTTGGTCATAAAATTCATCATCATATAGTAATAACAAAATCATAAAGTCATTTAAGAACATTAGATTCTATTAGCAGTTTCAATACCTAAATTATCCACTGGTGGTAATCTTTTATTACGATCACTATTGTTTAATAAACTTTCAATTCTTACCCTATTACCATTGCTATTAATTGCAGGAGATTGTTGATGTTCAGGTATTGATTCAGGTGAATTATTTGAATTTTGAGAAGAGTTTGAGTTTAGTACATTATTTAACCAAGATTTCCTACTTGCAGAAGTTTGAATATTTTGACCACCATTTTGTACAGTATTAATTGGGAATTGTGTACTTGTTGGTGTTTTTAAACCTGAATCAAAAGATGAATTCACTGGGGTATTTGAATTAGAATAAGAAGTGAATGAAGAATTATATGGTGATACTAATGAATCATGATTTGAATGATTTGAACTAATAGAATGACTTGAATAAGTAGAATCTCTTAATGAAGAATGATTAGAATATGTTGAATCTCTTGAAAGATTAGAATAAAGTGAATCTCTTGGATTTGAATAAGTTGAATCTCTATCCCTAGGGTTAGAATAAGTTGAATCCCTTGGATTAGAATAAGTTGAATCCCTAGGGTTAGAATAAGTTGAATCCCTTGGGTTAGAATACGTTGAGTCTCTAATAGAAGAATGATTAGAATAAGTTGAATCTCTAATTGATTGAGTAGTCAAAAATTGAAACGAAGGTAAATTTCCTGTTGATAAATGTTGACTTTGATGACCTGGTGAAACGGGGCTTAAAGCAAAATGTTGTGAACTTGAAGATCTTGGAGTTGGGGCAGTATATGGAGCATCATTATAAATTGGACCTCCAGGTAATGCTAATGGACTTGGACGATGTTTTGATCTAAATTGAGTTGGTTTTAATAAATCTGTTGAACCTTGTGGTAATTCATCATTTTCAATTTGAACAATCTCTTGATGATTTATTTCATTTTCTTTATTTTGTTCTTGAGCTTCATGAGGTAAAGCAGGTAAAGGTTTACCATAATTAATAAAAATTTGTTCATGAGCATGAACAGTTTGTTTATGTTGCCTTAGATTATCTAATCTTGAAAATTTTCTTGCACAATGTACACATTCAAATGGACGTTCACCTGTATGTTTTCTAATATGTCTTGCTAAATGTTCAGATCTTGTAAAAGTCATATTACAATCTGGGTATCCTGAACATTGGAAAGTTCTACCTTTAGATTTTCTTCTTGTTGAAGAAACTGTAGTTTTAACAGAACTCATTCTTGTGAGGGTGTGGCAATATAAATATTTATGAATATAAGGGTATATGTGTAAATGGTTGTAAGTGTAAGATTTTTTGGTTTTGTTAAGAATGTAAGGGGCGTTTTTGAATCAATGAAACAATGAGTGTAAAATGAAGGTTTATAATGATAAATGAAGTGAAATGTTGAATAATAGTCGAATAACAAGGGAGTTTCTTTATCTTTGATTTGTGTTAAAGGGGATAAATTGACAAAGATCCACGTAAGATTACGGAACGTGATCTAAAATGTGGAGCAGTTTTAAATAGTTTTAATAAAAAGGGTGTAAGAAGATAAAGCTTTGTTCTTTAAATTGAAATGAGCTAAAACCTGGGGAAAGTTTAAGGGAAAAAGATGATGAAATTTCTTTTGTTGTTGATAAGTTAAGATTTAGTTGGAAGAGTTTTGTTTTGTACCTTTTTTTTTGTTTTTTTAACTGTTGAAATCCAATTAATTTTATAAGTTTTTTGTCGAAAGTCCAAATTTTGTTGTAAAAATAATTTAAATTTCTTTTCTTATTTAAAGTTGGACAATTTTTGGTAAAATCTGCCAGGGGAAATCCAATTTAAGAAATAAGTTTAGGCGGGAAAACTTAAAATCTCTGCCTAAAGTTAGAAGGGGGTAGGGGGAACAGGAACAGAAACAGGGGGAAACACGAGTACAAGGGGATACAGGGGCAGGTACCGTTAAAGGGGCAAGACACGGCGTGGCAGGTTACTTGTTCCTGGCTGAGTTTTTTTCAAAAGGGTGTAAGAATGGGATTAAAATTAGTACACTTTGAATATACACGGTATATATTAGATCCCTTCAGACCTTTAGAACTCCCTTACACTTTACACGGGTTGTAAACTTTCCAGGTAAAACTTCTTTTAATCTTCGGGTTTTTCGCACATCCTTGGAAGATTTGTAATTAGACCGTAGAGCATCATCTTTGTATGCATCTTTATGTATATCCTTATGCAAAGATTGTACTTTATATGCACCTTAACTGCACAATATTTTATGTGCAGTTAACGAAGAAGCATCAGGGAATTCAAACAGTGATACCATAAACGAGGAACAGAGAAAAGAATTATTTGAATTGCAATGAAGAATTGTCTAGAATTTCTTTTCTTCTATTTCTTCTCTTGATGGTAGATATAAACGCGTTGTGTACTGCTTAAAAGTTATAAAATTATTTTCAAAGGTGTTTTTTGTTTTTCCCATTTATCAACTGGTGATCTCACTTTTCCGTTGTCACCGTTATGGCTTACAAAGATGAAGATCTTTATCGGTTGTTGCTGATAGAGCAAGTTATGGTACTAATCAATCAAAATGATCTTCATATAATTTTAAACTTTAAATCAGCTTAATTAAGATAATTAAAATGCTGTTTATGGATTTCGCCAATTTCTAAGTTTAAGAAATTACTTTATAAAGCTGGTTTCTTTTTATCGTTAGGCCCAGCCAGGTACCAAACCAAGATCCTTTGTTAATGTCAGATCAGCAAGATTTGTTAAATTAATCAATAAGATCTTGTCACTTAGGATGGTAAATTAAGGGGCTTATCCCTTTTCAAGTTAAAGAAATGTGTACCACTATAACTATATACAACTACAAAAGCTGGTAACTGCAATATGAATCTGCAAACTTCCCGTATTTGTAAGCGCTACAATCTGAATTAACTATGAAATTCAACTCGTAAATTACTATAAATTCACTTTACAAGCAACCCCCTCTCCCAAATGGCAACAAGACAAACAAAGAAGAACCTCAAAAAGTCTTGTCAGATTTGAATAGAAGTTATATAATTACCGATATATTACAAACATAATTGTTCATTTCTACAGAAGGTTTTTAAGTCCACATATCCATTTCCCGAATTAAAACGTTTAAGGTACAATAATTCTTTATTTTGAAACAATTTAATAAAATTTACCTCCCTTGCAGCAAGATAAACAAAAGTTATAACATAGATACTAACCAATCATATGCAATAAACAAGAAACAAGAATTTTAATTAAAAATTTATTTTTATTAATAACTTCCATTAAACTTCCATGAATCTTAATTAAAAAGTATCTTTTGTAACCAATTTTATAAGTCATCGTTAACTATTAGATGGTGTCATATTATGCAACCTTCAGCAAGGATCTTCCGGGAAACGCCTGAAGTCCGATCTGCAAAAAACTTTAATTCAATTATTAGATCGAAACAAGAAAAATTTAAAGCATTATAGTGCAACCAAACTTGAAGAACCGTTTTTCTTTTCTTTTTTATCGTTTATTGGGAACACCATTGGTTATTTGGTTATAACTTGAGTATCAATAACGTTATTCTTTTGCACTAATCATAGAATGTTCGAACTAATAACACTAAAATTATGATCAGCTAGGAAAACTTAGCACGGGGTTTAAAATACAGATACGAACAATGCTTGTATATGTGATCTTCTCTTTTAGTTTCGGCTTCTAAAAGATACATCACACTAAATTGCGATGTAACATGGGTTGTAAATTTACGTAATTTCACATGTTAAAGATTAAACAAGGTATGAAAATTATTAATCCGTTTGTGAGGTACCTTAATTAATTTATTTGCATACAAGTATCGGAATGAGATGAGGACACAAACACGTTCATATTATTTTTACAAGGTTCACTAATATTTAAAAAACCCAAAACATACAAATATAGGTATTATAGAGACAGGTATAACTGAGGATATATATGAAGTTGACAATTTAAAGTTAGTGTAGTTGTACTCTTGAGACTTTGATAATTAGCGAATGGTAGGTTTCTATACAAAAATAGCTCATACTTTGAAATTAAACATCAGCATTATAAGGTATTATAAAAGTAACTGCACAACAAATTAATGATCTTTGTTGTTATTACGGTGTTGAGAACTGAAGGTGAGTGAGTTTTGATTAGTTCTTTATATTATATGTCTCACAACTATAGGCTCTTAATGCTGATTTAATAGATATAGCTCACCAAAATTTTGGAACGATTTATTGAGACACTAAAAGTACTCAAAACCACCCATTCCAAATGTGATTAACAAACAAGAACCTCGAACTCTTGCAACTTATAATTTCCTACGCTTTTCAAATATTACATAGCCTCTATCTTTCCCTCCTTATGACTTCCTAATTAGGAAGTCAAGGATACCCTGGTTACGTCAGCCCGCGAAAACCAAACAACATTTCTTTTTTATAAGTTTACTGATAAAGTATGAAATTTGATTAAGTTGTACCAGCCTTTCCTCTTTAAAACTAAACAAAGAAACACTTGTTGCTAATAACTTGAATTAATCAATTTTGATATTATACCCAGAGACATTTTTGTTAACTTGCAACCTTTTATAACAAGCTATCATATTTTACTTTGCTTTCTTTAAGATATAAACATTAAATAGCTCAGGGGGGTTTAACCTTTGACACAATATAAATAAAATAAAGTTGATTAATTTATTATGAGCTATTACAGAAACGGACAAAATCCAAATATGGGTCCTTCATCTTTTGATTATAGTACTTTTACCAATAGTCCATTGTCACAAAATGCAATGTTGAATTCAAATTATAATAATTTAAATTTATCAACAAGAACTAATCCAACATCAAATTCAAATTCTTCAAGTTCAAATAACGGTTTAAATGGATTTTATCCAACTCCAAGAGCAACTAATTTATCTCCGAGTTTAAATTTTGCATCTTTATATTCAAATCGTGCTAGATTTAACGCTTCTAAAGGTTTTGACGCTGAAGATGATTTAGAGTTTTGTCCAGAGATTAATGAATCTTATTCCCAGTTACATTCATCACAAAATTTTACACATCATAAATTTAATCCATATACTTGTGCCACTTTCTCCCCTCAAGTATCACCAACTTCTGCAAATGCATTAACAACTTCCCCTGTACCAAAGAATACAAATAATGTTACAACTCCAACAACTTCAAGTTTAGGTGAACGTTCTCCAAGAGTTATCACTCCAAGGGCTAAGAAAGTTTTAGAAATTGTTAACCCAATTACAGGGTTGAGAGTCTCTAGCCCAGCTCCTTATAAGTGAATTTCAACTTGGGTTTGATGATGATGAAAGATTTGATATGATTTGATGATTTTTATTTAGTTTAGATTGAGTCTACTAGAGTACATGGTTTATTAACAAATTTTATTTATGAAACGTAGTTCATATAAGATCCAATTGGTTACACTTATCAGTGTCACCTAGGAAACTTATGTACCTGAGATTATTTGTATTAATGGTTACTATAGCTTCTATTTAAGATAATTGCTGATTATGTAATCTTTCCAATATAGTCCGCGAATTTGGTTTCCATTTTTTTTTTTTTTTAATTTGTCCTTGACTAAATAAACATAAAGTTATAAGAACGTTTTAAAGAATTGTCAATTGACATAATTATATCACTTATTAAGAAATGGATTTAACAAAACTTCTTGGACCAACGTCCAATGAAGCCAAAGAGAAACCGGAATCTCCAGAGTCTCGTCCTGATTTAAAGAAACATCATTCATCTATTAACGATCTTGTAAATAGAGAAGATGGTAATCAAAGTTCAAGTCCAGTTCCACCACATATTCGTTCCCCTGTGTTATCAAAGACCCCGACTTCTAATAGTATCAAAGGCTCGGGGACACCGCATCAAGTGGATACCATAAGAGCTAGAAGTAGCATATCTTCTTTAACTAATGATAACGATGTTAGTGTTGATGGTAAAGAAACTCCAAGTATCGCAAGAAGATTGAGTTATGAAATGAGTGCTAGTGAGTCAAATTCACCTGTATTAGAGAAAAAAACTATTCAAAGACAAAAATCTTTACAAGATATGATTAATGTGGATAAAGCTCTTGAATTTGAAGAACCAACTTATGATGACGATGATGATTATGTTAATGATGAAACCACTACAAATAAGAAAATTAAAGAAGAGAAATCTCTTAGTAATACAACCACTAGGAAATCAACACCAAAGAAATCAACACCAAAGAAAACTACACCAAAGAAAGAAGCTAGCAATGGGCCTAAAGATATTTCTTTTAAACCACAAGAACAAATTCAAAAATCTGAAAATGAATATACTCCTCAAAACACAGGTCCACGGAAACCAAAACGTTATACAAAACCACCTATTTGGGCCACGAAATGGATATCACCAAAGAATAGACATAGATCTCAAAAAAATGAAAAAGCTGAAAACCCACATTTAGTATCAATCACCGGTGTTAAACCATACAATGATTTTACAAGGAGAGTTTCAAGTTGGATCTATTCACAAATTGAGTCTGTTCCAAAAGAGCAACGTCATTTTTTGGAATTAGAAGTTAAATTTGGGAAAATTTGGGATAAGAACACCGATAGAAGGATCAATCTTCCTGTGACTAATGAAGTGATCATTGATAAAGATGTTGCTTCTCATGATTGTTATTTTAAATCCGGATTAGAAAAAAATTATTACGAACAGATTAAAAAAAACTTGGTAGACATGACCAAGAGACAATCAAACTCTTTCAAACAATTGAGAACTGATCAAATTGATAGACAATATAGAGAGGCAATTCGTGGTGAAATTCCAAAATTTTATAGAATAACTTTCGACTCAAAGACGAATAGAATCGTTGATAACATTGAAAAGAGAAGAATTGGAAGTTTATTCATTCATACTAGAGATTTAAAATTTGATTATAGAGTTTCTATAAGTATTGAATTGCCAAGTAAAGAAAATCCAGAAAGATTTGCTAATCAAACACCAGAAAGTGAAAGACAAAAAAAAAGAATATCAATTATTCATGATTCAACGGCAACAAGATTCGATTTAACATCAGTTGTACAAAAATCAAAGAAACAAACTCCTCAAGATGGTGAAAATTTGGAAGTTGAGTTGGAAATTGATATGAATAAATTACTTGATGCATTCAATAGATTGGACGTTGATAGTTATACTTTTGAAGATATGTCTGAAGTATTATTGGATAATGCTAGAATCTTGAATAGAAAGTTAGAGTCATGATTATTTCAATAAAACACGGGTTCCTAATATTATTGTTACTATTGTAAATGTCTTTCTACTAGTGATGGCTGTTCAATGTGACGGAGGTCAGTTGCTTGACTTCAGAATGGAACCCAAAATACATAATTCAACAGACGAACTAATAACCATGTAGTTATATTAATGAAATCGTATCATTAAAGGCTTAACCAGCTCTAGGATGACGTTACCTGTAAGCAACTATAATGAAGATATGAATTCAATTCACAAATCGAGCACTAACTAGTACTTTGAGTGATTCTACAGAAATTGATAACTAGTCACTGGTACGATTGTTTTAATGATGTGCTGTCCTATTAGTTGTCTTTGTAAATACCTAGAATATAAGCCAATCTAGTCACTACCAAATCGATAGCCATGTTAATACTATCTCTAGCCAAATCAACTTTAGAGCCATCAACTTCATGCCATGAGATTGGAATTTCTTTAATTGGAATCTTCTTTCTAATAGCAATTATCAAGATTTCAACGTCAAAGATCCAACCTTCTGTATGTAAATATGGGAAAATCTCTTTGATAGCCTTTTTGTTAAACAATTTGAACCCACATTGAGTATCTTTAATTTCCCTAATCCCAAAAATGAACACTAAAGTATGTAAGCTGTACATCAAAAAGTTTCTAATAAATGATCTCTTTACAACAGCATCAGTATCAACCATATGAGCTCTTGAACCAATAGCTAAAGCTGGTTTATCTTTAAAGTCTTGAATACTTTTGATCAACTTATCCACGTCACTAAATTTGGAGGCACCATCAGCATCGGCAAAGATACCGAATTCACCTCTGATAAACTGTATCCCATGAGCAACAGCACCACCTTTACCTCTATTCTTGTATAATTTGACAACTCTCAATTGACCAGGCTTTAAGTGTGCCTTGTTGGCTAAATCTAATGCAAATTCGGAAGTACCGTCACTTGAACCGTCATCAACGATAACAATCTCCCAATCATGACCGTATTTGGCATTTAGATGTTCAATTGCCTCATCAAACATCACTTTCAACCTCTTTGTCTCATTGTAACATGGAATCACGACACTTAACTTGACACCTTCAACCGGTTCTAATGTGTTTCTTGCTGGTAATGGGTATGATTTCGGATCTATCCCACTATTGTCAGGAAGTGTGGTGATGAAATGAAGTTCTGATTCCACTGCTTGACGTGGTGTATGTGAGAAAAAGAGTATGACTGAATATATCTGAATTATAGCGTTAGTATAGGTTTAAGGTCGATTTCGGGATGGAAATGTGAACATACCAGACCAACCAGCGTCGCTAGTGAGGCTATGATGTAGTACTGTAGGTTATCCACCATGGTGAATCTGCTGGTGTGAATATCTAAGCGCTAAACTGGTGTGAAGATGGTGTTCCTGACACTTGATTCTCTTGTTTTAAATTTGGACTAATTTGTACACAAACACGGTTTTTTCCTCGACGAAAAATCAATGGGAATTTTTCGCGATGGGATTTTAAATTGAGTTTCTGTAGTAACACAAATGAGGTTTCTCCGATTTTTCAATACTAAAGTCTTAGTTTGTGGCGATAAATGGCACAGTTCAATGAAATGGACCTATGGCTTTACATCTATCGTTGCTATTTCAGAGGGGATACTTCCCCGTTTTGATATCTTGTAAATTAACCTACTAAGACCAATGATACCGCTTTCCAAAGATCAACATCGAGGGATCAACACAATTACATCATTATTTCTTTAGCTACTTAAAGTCACAAGGATAAACACATTTTAAGAACTTTCTATACAATAGAATCAAATTAATAAAAAAGAGAAAATCAACTGTCTTAAGCGATACCGTTCAAAACGATTTCTGCAAATTCATCATCATCAGATTTGACAACAGCTTTTAAAGTGACACCACTCTTGGAACTCTTGACCAATTTGACCAGAGCACCAACTCTTGCACCTTGTAAGGATTTACCAAATAGTTTCAATGTATGGGCAGATTCATTGGCGACTAGTTTACCTTCAATTGGCTGTAGTGATAAAGTGTCAATCAAGTAATCAACAGTTTCTTGAATGGAGTTAGAGCTCAAATTGAAAGTACTAACAGATTCTGAAGTCAATTCATCAAATGCAACTTCAAAGTTACCAATGAATGATGGAATGATGTAATCACCTGGAGTTAGGTCTAGATCTTCGATTTGGTACTCATCTTCGAAACCTTCTTCTTCGAATGGTTCATAAGTGGTTGCATCACATTCTTTACTGGTGTATGATAAAGTGTTGGTGAAGTTGGTGGTAACAATTGCACCAGCTGGTCTGGAAAATGACACATAGACGGTACCTTTACCATTTGGAGTCAATTTATCAACTGATAGGATGAATTCTTCTTCAATTTCTTCAGAATCTGGTTGAGAGACAACAGACACTACTTCTAGTAAGTTTTCTTCCAGTGTGTTTTCAATGTTGAATTGTAAGACGATATGTTCGTCAAAGATGTGTTTAACAGCATCGACAACAAATTCAGTTTCTCTTTCAGTTAAGGCAACAATATTAGAAGAATGTAAGATGTTACCGTAATTGCTGAGTTCAGGTATTTGTGATAAATCTTGAATGTATTGTTGTCTCGATAGTTCAGAGTTTTGACCTTCTTCCAAGCCTGATTCCTGTTTAGCTTCATAGTCATTGTCCTTAGATACAGTTTCAACTTCAGCCTTTCTTGTCTTGTTTCTCAATTCAATGGCTCTTAGCTCATCTTCAGAGATCTTTGGAATTGATGAAATATCAAATGGAGTGACGAAGCTTGAGGCATCACCCGAGATATATGTTTGTAATCTTGATTCTAATAGACTTAAATCATAAGTATGTGATGGTTTGGTTAGTTCTTTAACCAATTCATTTGAAGCCTTTGATGCGTCCAAGTTTTCTAAGAATTTCAATGAGATAATAGCACGATCTCTAACTTCATCATCAACATCAGTAACGATTCTCTTTAGTAAGATCTTGATGGATTTGTTAATGTTGGCATCAATTAAAGCAAATTTGGATAGAGCAATAACAGCAGCTGATCTAATGATTGAATTTTCAAGAACAACTCTGTTATAGATGTGTCTAATGTAAAGGGTTGGGTTAGTGGATTTTGGACCTTCGTTACCTAACAAGTTCAAGATTCTAATTGTAATTTCAGTAAATTCACAATCTTCGATGAATTCACACAAATTCTCTAAAGCCAAATCTCTTGACTCAGGAACGAAATGGACCAAATCGAATAGAGCTTCCACAACAGCGTTTTTAAATTCAAAACCACCTTCATCATTTAAAATGTCAACTAAGAAGTTCAACATGATATGATAATTTTGTGGGAATTTTAAAGACAAAGTCTTAATGGCGTCAATGATAATAATTTTAAACTCATCTGAAATTTCATTGATGAATTTGGTAATAACCTTGATCAATCTTTCAATATTGTCAGAAGAACCAGTCTTTAACAAAGTAGTGATTGCATAAGTGGCGATTGATCTATTTGAGTCGGTGATCAAGGATTCTAATTCGTTATTAACGCTAACGATCTTTTCTGGATTTTTCAGTGAGATTCTATTCAAGACTCTAACAGCAGCAAATCTGGACACGGCCTTTGGTGAAGTTAATAAGAATTGTAATCTTAAAACAGCAGCACCGAATTGTTCATTGGTAACCGGTAAGGAAACAACTGATTTGATAGCTTCTAGGTTAACAGAATGATTTCTGTCATTCAACCAATCTTGTAACAATGGGAAGAAAGTTGGTATCAATGAGTTATCATCTTTCAAAATATCATTAACATAACGAATCAATTGACAAACAGCTAATGGATTTCTCAAGTTTTTAGAGTATTGTTGAATAATCTTCTTCAATGCCATTTTATCATGATTTCTCAAGGCATAAAGTAGACCTAGAGCATGGTATTGTGGGATCAAAGAATCGTTGATATAACCGGTTTCACCAGATTGTGGAAATGACTTGTTAGCTAAGACAGCTTCCTGGGTTTCGTTGGCCCATCTTTTCACAGTTTCTTTAGCAACAGGTAATAAATGGTAAGCACTGACTAAAGCAGCAGATGAAACAGATGGATGTTTATCAACAATGGCATTCTTCATCAGTCTATCAGCACTGTGGATAGTAGAACCGTCCAAGACTCTTGATAGAGTTCTAATGGCATTTGGTTTAACAAGAACTTCACCACCTTGAATATCTTTCATAATTGAGGAAGTTACCATAAGGATATCATCTGAAATGGCAGAAAGTTCTTTGATAGCCAAATAAACAATTTGTCTTAATGAGACATCCTTATGTTGAAACAGTTTAGAGATGGAGAAGAACAAAGTGGTAGCTTCTTGCTTTGGGAAAGTTTCACCATTGTATAACAATCTCAACAATCTAGCAATCAAATTACGAGATTTTCTAGCGTCAACAGGTGATTCATTGAATGCACGAAGACAGTCCTGGAACACTGTCATTTTGTCAGGAAGCTGACCAGACTCAATGTCTTCAAACTTCTTATAAGTGTGAGTTGACATCTTTTTGATCTGTGATTCAATAGGGATGTTGTTTTTGATAGAAATTTAATGGAAATTCAATGGTTTTCGAAACAGATTTCTCTCAATTGGAGAAGAAAATAGTCACAAGATCCAGCAAAACACTTAAATACCAAATGAGTTATGGCCTAAAACACAGAAATTGACAATTATTGATCAAATTTATTGTTTTGTTGATGAATCGCGTTGGCCTTTTTTTTCAAGGGCCGAAATTTGGGATCTTCCAAAGAAAAAAAGTCGGAAATCGGAGGGTTTTTGAATTCCGGGATTTTCCTCGAAAAACTGGAAAAATTCAAAGGGCGACGAAAACATTTTTTGATGTTAAAGGCACAAAAGACATATTAAACCAATAAAAGAAGCTTTTAAACTGTCTCAATTACCAATTTAACGCTTAGAGGGGTATTGAATCTTACTATTTATTAACTTGTCATCATATTTTAAAGATTCATTTTACTTGTTTTGTGCTATATCAGTTGCCCCCAAACGACTGTCCCATTAACAACACAATTGACATCACCACGTTATACAGAACTACTCAAAGAGGGATAATAATCACGTGGTTTGCATAATATTAGCATCATGTATACACAACAGCAACAGCGTCCCGGGTTTTTAGATCCAAATAACAGAAGAAACACTGGAACTCCAAATTCTCAAATCAATCCCTTGATGAACAATCCTTCTGGTTTAAACCAACAACAGTTCCCTGCATTTAACTCACAGATGAATCCTTTGCAATCTCAGAACAATCAACAACAGCAACAGCAACAACAACAACAACAACAACAACAAATGCCACCATTATCAAGTTCATCACAATTATTTAACCCTCAATTACCACAACAACAGCAACAATCCCAGCAATCTTTACAACAATTTCCTCCACAATCCATTGATCAACCACAATCTCAAGGTACTAATAGCACTGTCCTTCCAGGTTCAAGAGCTTTAGATGATGAGAACGTTTATCAATGGATTATTGAACTTTCGTATGGACCAAATCGTGAACAAGCTTTATTAGAATTAGGTAAAAAAAGAGAACAATATGATGATTTACCATTAGTATTATGGAATTCTTTTGGTGTTATGACATCTTTATTAGATGAAATAATTTCAGTTTATCCATTGTTATCACCTCCAAATTTAAGTTCTTCTGCTTCAAATAGAGTTTGTAATGCACTTGCATTATTACAATGTGTTGCTGCTCATCCAGAGACTAGAAATTTATTTTTAAATGCTCATATTCCATTGTTTCTATATCCTTTTTTAAATACTAATTCAAAACAACGTCCATTTGAATATTTAAGATTAACAAGTTTAGGTGTTGTTGGTGCTTTAGTTAAAAATGATACACCTGAAGTTATTTCATTTTTATTAACCACCGAAATTATTCCATTATGTTTAAGAATTATGGAATCTTCATCAGAATTATCAAAGACTGTTGCTATTTTCATTGTTCAAAAAATTTTAGTTGATGATGCTGGGTTAGCCTATGTTTGTCAAACTTATGAAAGATTTTCTGCTGTTGCATCAGTTTTAAAATCAATGGTTGAACAATTAATTAATCAAGAAACTTCAAGATTACTTAAACATGTTGTTAGATGTTATTTAAGATTAAGTGATAATCCAGATGCAAGAAAAGCTTTAAGACAATGTTTACCAGAATCATTAAAAGATGGTACTTTCCATAAAATTTTAAAAGATGATTCTGGTTCAAAAAAATGTTTAGCTCAATTATTATTAAATTTAGGTGATTATGAAAGTCAACAACAAGCTCAACAACAACCTCAACAATCACAGCCACAACAACCTCCTAATTTACATCAACAACAAAGGATTTAAAAAGGGATATATATAGAGAGATGAGGTGAAAAAACGAGATTAATAACTCGTACTACTGTGTTATATAATAATTGAAGAATTACGTTTAGATGATGTGAAATGATATAAACAAAGAAAAAAGAATTAAAATCAAAAAAAGAACAAACGAATCATGAATTGTTTTTGCATATTATTAAACTTGCATGAAATGAAATAATGGGGTTAGAATTGTTAAAAAGGAGTTGCAAGAAAAAAAGTTATGAACTTGGGAGAATCCTAAGAAAAGAGAATTAAAAAAGGATAGAATCTGTTTTAATATAAATAAAGGTATAAGGTTGATATATTACATGTAAGTTAGTTATTAGTCAACCTATTGATTCGCTTTATCAGTTATATATTGACTTCCTTTCACATCTATATATGATCTCTGTTAAATAAACTTGTTCACTTAATCATTCTTAACTTGTTTAATCAATTGTAACTCTGGTAAAAAACCAAAATGTTGAACAAAGATATATTCTTTCTCCTTTCCAATTAAGAATAATCTTAAGTATTCCAAATAAACCAAATAATAATAAACACCTGTCCCTGTCAATACGTGCCACCAACCATGTAATTCAAAGAAAAATCCATAAGGCATACCAATTGAACGTCTTAAACTTATCCAAGAATTACAAAAATGTACATCCATATTCCATAAGAAATAACCTGTAAGGAAAGTTGAGATCCCAAGGATCATTGTCTTAAATAAATTAGACTTTGCAGTCTTATCTTTAACTTTTTCAATAGTTAATAACACTGATTTATAAACAATGAGAACATTTAATAAAGCATATGCCACTTGATGAATAGTTGGATCTTTAAAATAAAGATAAATAGCTGTTAATAATTGAGCTCCAGCCAAGACACCAAATCCAATTGATACAGAGGTCTTTGTAGATTGACCTTCAGACATTATACTCCAAACGGGTATACAAGTTGCATAGATCATTGGTAATTCATCTAATAATTGAAATTCATATTTTAAAGTCATATGAAATAACCAACTACCAACACCTACTAAACCAAATCCAAGAGCAATTAAAACAAATCTTGTTTCTAATTTATTTTTTATAGCAGAGTAAATAGCAAATGAAGCTAATAATATAAACACTGAATTTGATAAAGTATTAACCAATTCAGCTATAAAGGGCGTAACAACATAATTTTCTTCACACCAATCAATAGTAGAAGTTACTTGATCCCAGTAACCGGTTTCAGGAGCTTTCGGGTAAGGAACTGCAAAAGGTAAACCCATTTATAATGTGTTTTATTTATGATTATTTAAGAAAGAAATAACAAATTGATATTGATATTAAAATTGTCACAGTGGTAAAACAGGGATAAATAAAAGGCCTTTTAAACCGGTAGAAATCATTTTAATTGTTTAATTGTTTAATTGTTTAATTAATATTCTTATCCTTTGTCTATAGTGACACGTATAGAAATGACAGACTATGAGATTAAACTTTCGGAATTCTCGGAATTCTCGGAATGCGGCCCTGACCAATTTCTTTATTTTATCTGCCATTTTAATTACGGGTTAATAAAGTTTATTGTAAATCGCGTTTATAAAGAAATTTTAATACGCGATGAGATGAGTTCAAAATGTTAAAATTGAAAGGAATTCTGATCTGTTGGTAATAAGTTTTTTTCCTTATTGGTTTTATTGGTCATGTCAAGTCCCAGTCCCTTTATTCACCAACTTGAGTCTGATCGTGAAGAATCTCCATCATTTTCATCATCACAATTCCCATTACAATCAACACAAGAAGTTAAAAATCTTCCCCGTGCCACATTAGAACAAAAGATAAAAGTTCTTGATTGGCATTCTAAGAATGGTACTAAATCACAACGATACACTGTTTCATATTTTCAAAGTTTGGGAGAATTTGCTATAACAAAATCAAGTTTTAATAGATGGTGTAAAGATGAAAAAGATTTAAGAAATGCATATTCAAATTTAAATCAATTTGAGAAAGGTACATTTAAGAGGAAATTACAATATAATATTGTTGATTATTGTTTAATTAAATTTTTTGAACAAAGTTTATTTAATGATTTAAATTTATCACAAAAGGAATTAATTTTTAAATGGCATGAATTTAATAGATTGATAAATGTTAATACAAATGACGAAGTAAAATCAAATGGTTGGGTCCATTATTTTAAACAAAAGAATCAATTGAAAAAAAAATTAATTAATGAATTTAATAAATTTAATCATTCTCAAGAATTGAATAGTGAAATTGAAAGATTAAAAAAAACAATTGCGATGTATAATCGTTCAGATATTTTCCAATTTGATGAAATTTGTTTAACATCAAGAATTTTACCAATTGATCATATTTCAAATAAATTTATTGTTGGTATAGGTATGAATTCTGATATTACTGAATTTTTACCATTATTAATTATATCAAAGAATGATAAACTTATAATAAAAGAAGATTATTATCAATCAAATACTTCATTACTGACATCAGAAATTTTTTATAATTATCTAATAAAACTTGATAAACAAATTCATGATGAAACACCAAATAGAAAAATCCTGATATTACTTGATAGACTTCATGAACATGTTATAAATACAGAGACTTTGAAACATATTGATATTTGTTGGTTTGATAATAAATATCAAACTTTATTTACTCGTATCGATGATGGATATATTTATTCAAATTATGAAATTCAACCTTTAAGTATGGGTATAATAAAATCTTTTAAATTAATGTTTAAAAATGATCTTTTAAAACATTATTTATTTACTTTAAAAGATGGTCGTTCAGGTCAAATTTCAAGTGAATTAATGTATGAATTAATTCAAGATACATGGAATTCAATAAAACAATCAAAATATCATAGATATTTATTAAAATGTTGGGAAACAAGTGATATTTTACCATGGTGTAATAACAAGAAGAGAGATAATGGATTAGTTGAAAATAATTTAGAAAAAATGTTTTGGCAATTATTATCATTAATTGAACAAAATAATGGATTATCAAAGACTTTATCAAGTATTACATTATCATTAAATGAAATTTTGTTCCCCAAGGATGAATTATTATTAAATAAATCATTAACAGATCATGAAATTTTAGCATTGGTTCAATTAGAACAAATTTCTGAAAGGGAACAAACTCCAGAAATTCCAAAATTAAGACAAATGACTATAGAAGAGATGAATTCTTCATTAAAATTAATTAATCCAATGATTTTCAATCAATTAAACATTTTTTTCAAAAAAAATGAAGAAACGTTCCCTGAAAGTAATTCAGCTTTTCAAAAATTATTACATTGTTACATTAAAGAGAGTATTGATTCTCAAATATCTAAATGAAGTATCGTATATAATGATCATGTAATTAGCATTAATCAATGATTCAAAAAGAAGCTACAAGTTGATTATAATCATTATAAATTCGTACTAATTCCAAAATTCTCTTTTAATTTAATTTTTAATTCTTCATTATTAAAATCAACATTATTTAAACCATTTAATAATTTTGTTATCTTTGGTTTATCATTAACTAAATTTAATATTTTTAATAATTTTATAGTTTCAACATTTAAATAATCATCACGAATCTTATCAAAATTTGATAATTTATTAGAATTTTCATTCAAGAAAGTATCAATATCATCTAATTCTTTAAATAATTCTAATGATTGTGTAACTAAATAATAAAAAGTTTCATTTAATGGCTGAATTGAATTTAAAATTAATTGTGACTCTTTAGATAATGATAAATTTGGTTCATTGGATAAAAATTGTAAAGAATCCTTGTAGACATTTAATAATCTAACTAATTTTTTCGATTTCTTAATTTGAAACAATAATGTCTTTTTTAAATATATTTGATTCGTGATATCTTTAAATAATTGATTAATCCTTAGATCTAATTTTATAGATTTAGATTCTGATTCTTTATCTAATAGAATCCCCTCGTTATGTTTTAATTTTAAGAATCCATTTGTTAATTCATTAGGTATTGTTAAGATATTTCTTAATGCATAAAGTTCAAATTTATCAAAATTTTTATCAACACTATTTTCTAATAATGTCTCTAATTTAGCAACTCCAATATCGATATCTTCATGGTTAAACCCCATTTCACTTTGAGTTAATAAAATTGAATCATCATTATTTTGTGATTTGTTTTTTAAGTAAATTTCAATAGCTTGAGTACATTTATACATTACTCCATTAACTGCATTAATTATATCATCAATAAGTGCAATTGGAGGGAAACCTAAATGTTCAGTAAGGATTTCAGTGGCTCTTGCATCAGGTGGGGACATTATTTGTCATGGTTGTTATAATGAATAAGTCTTTGTATTGTTTATTAAATTTCTATTTTTTTTAGTGATCTTGTTGCTATGGTGATAAGATATAATTCGCGGAATCATAATGAACTTATAAACTTATGAACTTATAATGAACTTATAATGAATTAATAAACTAAAGGTTAAAGTTTATTAGAGATGTTAAGTTGTCGATGTTATAGATGTTAGATGTTATAGATGTTAGATGCTATAAATGCTATAAATGTTGCCAAAGAATAAGATCAGTTGATAACACAATCTATATCTCTGTGTTGTATCATATATTGGCTACTATTCACACTTACAATTACAATTATTGATCTATAAAATCATTAAGTTAATTAATACTTACTCTCTGAATGTCATTAATTTATTGATTTATTAATATACATAAATTATACTAAGTCTATTGACTTCTTTAGGAAGCATTTAAATTGCCTTATGCATAAGCGTGTTTTAAAGCCATTCTCTTTACACTGTTCCTTGCTTACATAATTCCCATCTAATTTTTCTTTTTAAAAATCCAAATTTTACACGTGACAAATATAATTTTTTAAAATTTATCCTTGTTAAAACACGTTAAATTAGCCGCTAAACTTAAAAAAAAAGATTTCACGGAAAACGCGAAAACGCGAATATTTTAATATTAAATTTTTTAGTACGCGTTTTTCTCAAGACGCGAAAGTTGCCCCTTTCGCTCAAATCAAAACAAATCGCGGTAGGGCCACCGCGCTCTTTTTTAAAAAGGTCAATGGCTTTTTCTTAGTTTAAGTCTTTAGTCTTTTTCACAATTCTTATATTCATCGCGTTAAACTTTTTTAATTCCACTTGTTCTTTTCTACAGCTGAGACCGCTGAGACCACTGAGACTATCACATTCATTACTCTAAGAGTACACAAAGTTTCATTAAGTTTCAGTTTTTAATTCATTTCTTTCATATTATAATGCGCGCTTATCATATGCCTTCATTACCTGAAATGCCAATAGATCATTATAATGACGGTATTGGAGAATATAAACAAATGAAATGTAAGTATCTTTTGTTGATTTAAGTTGATTTGTTATTAACAATTTAGTGAAAATTCTTTATGCCCTTGATGATAATACAAATTTTTTAACAAGGTCACCTACAAATATTAATGTTAAAACTGCAAGAATTCCAATTCCTGGTCAACAAAATATAATAACTTTGGGTATTGTTTCAATAAAAGATGCTTTAAATCCTATATATAATTCAAGTCCTGAATTATTTAGTGATTCAATTTGGGATTATTCTATTTATGTTAAAGATGTTAGTGAAGAAGATGAACCTTTTGTTGGTCATGGTTTAATTTCAAAAATTATGAATAATGAAATTAATGATGAAATTATGATTCCAGGTAGAGTTTGTTCAAATTTTACTTCATTATTATCAAGTAAATCAACTTTAGAGACATTAGAAATTAGATTAAAATTTGTTAAAGTTAAAAAAAATGATCAATTACAACAATTTCAATTTCAAAAAGATATTCAAACATTATCAAAAAATTCATCTCCACAACAATTTTCAAAATCACAACAATCATCAATATCAAAACCTCAATCACAATCACAACAATCACCACAACCACATCCACAACAGCGATCCAATGATACCGATGATGAAGATGAAAAAAATGATGTTGTTAATAATTTTATTCAACCAAAATTAATGAATTCTTCAAATTTACCAAAAATGAATAGATTTATTAATAATAATCCTGCTCCAAAAGCTTCAAGAACTCAATCATTACCAGTTTTTGAAAATATGATAAAACAATCAAATGGTAAATCAATTCAAAAATTTCCAACTGATTCAATTGCAAGAAGAATTTATATGGCTGATAAATTAAATAATAATCAAAATGAAAAATCAATTGATATTGAAAATAGTATAACAAAAAGATTTGCATCAGATTTTATTAAAGACAAAAAGATAATTGAACCAAAGAAAAAATTAAGAAAAACATCAACAACAATTTCAGTAAAGACAAAAACTCCTAAATCAATACCTGAAGAACATCAATTATATCAATCATGTTTTAATTGTAAAACAATGGAAGCTAAAGGTTGGAAATGGAATGAATCTGATGATTTATCAAAAAGAGGTTTATTATGTTCATTATGTTATACGTATTTGAAAGAAAGAGGTATTATGAGACCAAGAAAATTATATAAAAATACTGCTCGTATTTATAAAGATAAAACTCCAAAGATTACATCATCATCACCAAGTAGTGGATTAGGTAGTGATTTAAATACACCAATTTTTCAAAATATTAAAAATTCAACATCATCAACATATGATAATTCATCTGATCCATTAAATGGGTTTGAAGAAATGGTTAATGATTTAGAATTACAATTTGGTCCATTAACTGATATTGATCCATTACCACAAGAAGATGATAAAGAAAATATTCCACCAAAAACTATATCAATTGCACGTCAATTACAAGAATATCATGAACAAAAACAAAATAATTCAAATTCAAATTCTCCATTAAATTTAATTCAAAAATCAAAAAATCAATCAGCTTTTGAAAAAATGTTAACAAAATCATTTAGTGGTTCAATACAAACAAATTCAAATTCACCACAAGATTGGATGTCAACATTATTTGAAAATGTTGAACCAACTCCAAAAGATTCAACTCCAAAAGATTCTCCAAAGGATTCACCAAAGGATATTACAACATGTAATACATTACCATGTAATGAAGAATCACCTGAAACAAAAATTGAAGAAGAAGAAATTGAATCAAAGAAAATTTCAACAACAACTATGCCAAGTTCACCTTTTTTATCAAATGATCAAATTGATACTTCAAGTCCAAATAATGGTGAAGAATGGTTAATGAGTGATAGTACTAAGTTAAATTCAACAAATGATTTACCTTCAAAAGAATTACAAACTAATGATCAATTTGATAATTTTAATTTAGTTAAATAATGGTTATGAATTGAATGGTTTTTACCAACTGGTTTGGTATATGATGTTTTAATGATATATGATGTATTTATATAGAGTTTCAAATTTGCATAATATTTGTATTATATAACAATTAGTGTAGTGTCGTTCACATTTTAATCGATCATATTAACTATTTGAGTAATCCAAAGATATCATGTCAATAACCGTATATAAACTTTAAATCAATCCACTAAAGGTCGTATAGAGTGAAAACAAGAGTCATACCACTTGACACAAAAAAAGAAACGCAGGGTTTCTTCATAGCCGAAAGGATTCATCAATCTTGATTCGCTCTTTGTTTCCATTATTTTTGTGTCATTCCCCTAATTCATGCAGTAATCTCATAGTTTGCAGTAAAGCGATACCGGAGCGCAATTTTTTACTTTTGTATGTGACTGCTATTGCCCAGCTTCTCTGGGGACTGGTTTTTTGATTTTTAGCGTGTCGAGGTTATACTAAAAGGGGAAATCACTAAACACAATAGAATTACGTTAACATTTGTGTCAGTTCAGATTTTAAGAGTATTGAATTGTGTATAAAAATCTATGTAAGTGATCTCTTTCTCTTATGAGTTATTTAAACATTTCTTTTGTTGTTATTTAAGTGTCACTGATCGAATTGATAAAATTGACAAACAACACAAAAATGTCCCGAATTTGATGGAACAAAAGCAAAAAAAAATTATCATTTCCATCAGTGCGGGACATTCGGGACAAATAAAATTAAATTTACACCGAAATTACAAAGAGAAGTGTTGATCTGTTTGAAGAAGTTGGGTATGACTTCTTATTGTAGTGTTCCATTTAGAGTCAGAGTTTGAACTCTTTATCTCAATTTAAAATCCCAAAACTAACAAAATCCAATTTAAACGATTTGTCCCAAGTGATCGATTTTAATTGGCTATTGATGGTTTCGATAAAAAATTTTCATTCATGCAGGACATTTCAACCGTTATTGGTTGAATTCCCCCAAATTATTAAACTTACAGATAAATAAGTTATCAATTCCATCAATTTACAAATTTCTTTCGAGAAACTTTAACAACAATATTAAAAAGTTTTTTTCTACACCTTTGATTAAAAGTTGGTTTTCATAAGCTTGATTGAATGTTTAAAATGTCCAATCAAGGTAAAATAACCTCTAATGAGGAAATAATGGAAGCCTTAACTCCTATTCCAAAATTTAATACTAGAGAAGCTATAAAACCATGGATTCATGATAAATTAGAACATAGAGGTATTAATTTAGTTATTGAAAGATCTGATGCTTCAAAAGTTGTATTTAAATGTAAAAATAATCAAAGAAAATCTGTTACAAATCCAAGAAAGGCAAGTTTACAATCAAATGGTTCTTCATCATCAAAAAATGGTAAAAGAATTAGAAGTGTCCCTGAAGATTCATGCCCTTTTAGATTAAGAGTTAGTTATTCTGTTAAACATAAAATTTGGGCAGTAAATATTATTAAACATGAACATAATCCACAATTATGTTGTAATTTTGGTGAATCAACTCCATATTCATATTCACCTTCTTCAACTACTCCTGGTGCAATTGGATCAGGAATTGTTAAAAGAAGTCTTTCATCATCGGTTTATACTCCAGCTTCCACCGTGTCACCAGCATTTTCAGCTATGAGTGATGCTTCATTTACACCTGCAAGTGAATTAGATTCTTATGAACATATGACTGGTGATTTTAAATTCTTAAAAAGACAAAAGACAAATTCAACTTATGTTGAATCTCCATTATATCAAGAAATTGATCCATTAGATAAAATTGGTAATTTATTACCCGAGGATCTAAGTGATATCAATCATTTTTATGAATCAACACAAGATATGAATTTAATGAATTCTTTACCATTAACAAATTTTGATGGATTTGATAATTTGGATTTCTCAAATGATTTAACTAATTTTGAATCTGAATTAATGAAACAAAAAAATTCAATTTCAAAACCAACTTTTAAACTTCCTATTCAACCAAAGCAAAGACCAATCAATTCAAGAAAATCAAGTAAAAAAATCATTGCTAAAAAGCAAGAAATTGCTTCACCAATTGAACCAATCACAACATCATCAATCCTTTCAGAACCTTTAATCATGCAACAATCTCAACAATCATTAGATAATACAATCAACCCAATGAACTTTGACCTTTCAGGTTTAGTAAATGATAGCTCTGTTAAAGGAGACGTTAATGGTGAAGATGATCCATTAATGTATTTATTAAATACCGGTTCTGGAGCTCAAAACTCTAATTATACTATTGAAGAATTAGAAAATTTGGATAAGGCTATGGGGTTTGATGATAATGATAAATTTTTGATGAATATGTTCCAAGGTATGTGATTAATACTCTTTAATGTGCTTGTGATGATAATTTTTTTGTTTTTAATGATAATTTGTTCTTTCTTTTTTTTATATAATGGTTTTTTTCATGTGTTTTTTTGTATAATGTGTTATGAACGTCGATGTTGAATGTAATAACTTCTGATCATTTTGAAGTTGTAGTGTGATCTAATTTGTTTCTACTTTGTGTGTATTGTATACTTTGTATATTTTTATTGATCATTCATTATAAATTAAGCCCAATTGTTAAAACCTAATGGTTCACCTTCTTTAAAAGTAATGAATCTCTTTGGATTTTCTTCACCAAATTTGGTCAGAGAAGTTAATTCTTCAAATGTTAATTCAACTAACACAGCAGCATCTCTTATTCTTTGTTCCACAATAGACTTTGGTATAACAATTCTACCTTCTTTGATATGATATGAGGACAAAATAGCATTACGTGTAACACCATATTTTTCAGCTAATTCTTTGACAAGTGGGATTTCTAAATTTGGAGCACCATTGGCACCTAATGGAGAATAAGCTGTTATTAATATCTCATTATCTTCACAGAATTTGACAAGATCCTTTTGAGGTAAATGAGGATGCAATTCGATTTGATTAACCACTGGTTTAACACTGGCTTTCTTTAATAAGTTTGTCAAATACTTGATGGAGTAATTAGAAACACCAATGGACTTGATCTTATCTGGATTCTCTTGATAAAGTTTCTCGATTCTCTTATAGTTGTCAACATAGTCATCGTATATGATTGGATTCTCCGATGAGGCAGTCTCGTTGACAGTGCCATCTTCATTAAAGACGGTGTCCCTAGCCATTGGCCAGTGCTGTAAGAACAAGTCGACATAGTTCAATTGTAATTTCTTAAGCGATTCCTTTAATGATATCTCAGGATAATGAGCCAAAGAGGGATCAACTTTCGTTGTAACAAACAACTCATCCCTTTTAACTAAACCCTCGTCAATTGCTTGCTTAATACCCTCACCAACTTCTTTTTCAGTTTTATAAACCCAAGCAGCATCAATATGTCTATAACCGGCCTTAATGGCAACATAGACTGCGTCTTTTGTTGGTTTAATCTTCTCTCTATAATTAGCAGTACCGAGCCCAAGGGCAGGAATGATCTTACCGTTGTTTAACGTGAATGTCACTTTTGTGGCATCTGAAATTGACATGTTCGGTCTGATGATTTAAACTAACTCTTAACTGAACAATTGCTATATTAATTGAATAGCAAAACTTGATAGGAAATACCCCAGTATTTATAATCATAAGCTGCTCGGGGTTAACAGTTTTTACCGGAGCCACACCTTTCAATATGACACGCTCCAAGGTGCAACTGAAGTAACTTAGACATTAAAGATACAGGTCAAGGCCGGTAGAGCATTGAAAATTGAAGACTACTGTGAATGACTTTATATAGGCCAATAATGGACTTTAAAACCTAGAGCAAGATCATGGCCAATTGTAAAATCCGGCTTCCCCGAAAGCAGGTGTGATAAATCGGATTGTCTTGACCAAGCTTAGTGAAAGTAGCTCATTTATACAAGGTTGAGCTCAACTGACTCTGTTGCATCTTGGATTCTCAGTTCCTTCTTTGATTTAGAAACGACGATAGTTTACGTCTCGATACCTTATGAGGTTGAGATTGCATTACCTATGACACCCTATTTCTTTAGGCAGCTCTCTTTAGGGAAGTATTCAGGTTTGGGAAGCCTCTAGAAAGAGCAGAGCCTAATGGAGAATAAGCAAGATGATATATCTTCAGTATCCCCTGAGGGATAACCCTCCTTGGGAAAAGAGTGAGAGTGTTAGTATCTAAATTGGAATATGTCGTCAAAATGTCATATATTTATCAAGATCTCCCATGCAGCATTTCTCATTCTGTAGCATGCTTCAAGATTAAAGTTATATAGTTTGCTAGCGTTGCAAGGCATGACTTTCACAAACGCATAAATGTCACTTTTCATAATGACAAGACTTCCTGTATGTATTTGCTCTTTTCAACTTCATCTTTGTATTGAACTTTTACCAACGTTTGTAATTTCTGAACAATTTCATCACTGTCCATGTTATCGAGATCACATTGTTCTTTCCATTCTTTCAAGATCTTCTTCAACAATGCGGAACCTTGTACTATTTCCTCATTAGAGCACTTCGTTCTCTTATCAGACACATATGGATCATCTTTGTTGTCATTGTACTCTTCCAACTCAGCAGCTTTTCTCTTAGCCATGGATATGATCTTTTGTGGGAATCTAACAACTTCTGCAACGTGAATACCAAATGATTGATCAGAAATACCTGGTTCAACCTTGTATAGCAATGTAATGTCTTGTGAGGTGTTGGAGTTACTTTCAACGTGGGCAACAACATGTAGATTCTTGACCGTTGGAGTCTTTTCTGATAGTTTGGTCAACTCGTGGAAATGAGTAGCAAAAACGGTAAAACAATGTAGTTTACTGGAAATGTGATCACTAATTGCCCACGCTAAACCAAACCCATCATAGGTGGATGTACCTCTCCCTAATTCATCAATAATGATCAAAGAATTAGAAGTTGCAGTCTTTAAAATGGAAGCAGTTTCCAGCATCTCAACCATAAAAGTGGAAACACCTTTCAATTGTGAATCACCAGCACCGACACGAGCTAAGATAGCATCAAACACGGTCAACTCTGCTTCTTCACATGGAACGTAACAACCAATCTGGGCCATTAGGGCAATCAACCCCAATTGACGGATATAGGTGGACTTACCACCCATATTTGGCCCGGTAATGATAAGAAACTCAGTATCTTGCTTCTTTAGATGAACGTCATTAGCAATGAAAGAAACATCGTCTTGCATCTCAACACATGGATGTCTTGCCTCTTTTAAAATGGTGGCACCGTCTTGGGAGTTTAATGGATGCATCTTTGGTTTGATGTATGGGATTGGGGAATATGTGGAGACATGAGCAAATGAAGTGATGACATCCAAATTGGCAAGGACTAATGAAAGCTTCTCTAACACTGGTGCATATGTAGCGGTGATAGAGACGATCTCTTTCACTAGTGATGATTGTTGCCTGTTGTACTTTTGTTGGATTTGGAAACTTTCAGAACTAATCTCTCTTAATTCTTCAGTGGTGAAGAAGACACCGGCTTTTACAGTTTGCAACTCAATAAACTTTTTCCGACCTCTAATTGATTTCTCCTCTGTACGTGTGACCCTCATACACCAGCCATGATTTGTATGTAGCTCCAATTTCAACTTCTTCTCAGCGTCAAGCCCTAAATCATCAGCGACATCTTGATGAATTGTTCTAATCTGAGATTCAATTTGATCCAATCTAGATCTGTATTCTAACAACTGTTCATCATAATCTGGTTTAATAACGAATTCATGACGATCTAAACTGTCTAAATCAACAGTGGTCTCCACTAATTCTTGTAATTTCATCAATGGTTGGAAGTATTCCTTGATTGGCTTTAGCCACGTTGTTTGAATCAATGTTTTCAGTTCTTCCTCCTCCACTTGTGCTTCTTTTTCCTCTAAAGCAAGGATAATGTCTGGAACTTTCAACAGAAATTGATAAATTCTGACAACATCTTCCAAACCGGCATAGTTGGATTTAGTCAACTTCTTATTCAGTTTTCTAACATCTGGAATAGAGACTAACAGGTCTTCAATTAATGTGGATCTCAGTTGTGTATCATCAATCAACATCCCAACTAGGCTATGACGAGCCTCAATCTCTGCCAGGTCGATCAGTGGTTGTTTGATCCATTGGTGTAATAATCTGACACCACCAACACTCTTACAATGGTTCAGTAGGTCAAATAAGTTGGAGTTCTTAGCACCGTTGGTTAATCTTGAAGATGGGAATAAATTTAGAGATTTCAAAGCTGATGAATCCAACTTCATGAATTGATTTAAACCATGATTTTTCAACTTGTATGAGCCGAAATTAGAATCATCGGTCAACAAGCCCAAATAGTTCAAGGACGCAGAAGCAGCGCTTAAGCCAGAAACGTTTATGGAGATATCACCAACGGCAAGTGCTAAGTCATCACCTAATAATCTGATCAAATCCTGTTCGATGTCCTTATTATTAAAATCTGACGCCTTCAATTCACTGACAACTGCACCACAACGGTCAATGACACCCACTAATTTGACATAATCCGGGTCTTCTGAGTTAGTTGGTGATTGGATTAACACTTCCTTAGCACCCAACTGAATCAATAAACTTTCTAAATTGGAGTATAGGTCATTATCGATAAATTCAGAAACACCAATCTCCTTACCATTCGTATCAATGAAACAGAACCCAATGGTCTTCCCCTCAGTCTTGTTGACAACTTTCAAAGACACAACAACTAAATTGTCTTCAACGTCACTACTGTTCATCAACTCTTCAACGTTCTCTATGTTACCAGGAGATGCAAACTTGATCAATTCCCAGGTCTTATCATAAATCTCAATTTTTAAACCCTTATCAAATAGCGCTTGGTTCAACAAGTTGGACAACACCTGTGAGGACAAAGTGACGTATTCAACACCATTATTAGTGGTTTTGATCACAGACGTGGTTCTATAGATCAAATCAGCGACAAATCTAGCATCATCAGTGAAGCAACTATAGTATTCACCTTTATCCACTATACGAAGAGTCTTTTCTGGTCTTGTAGGCAAGTTTTGAAACTTTCTGTAGAACGAGCGTTCGTCAGTGGTATCACTGAACTTCAACTCAGGTCTAGTACTGCTCATGATGGGGCCAAATTAATAGTTTTGTCTGGTATGGCACTGAAATCAAAGCTTCGCGTACGCGTAATTTAGTAAAAAAACAGAAGTGGTGTCTGGATGTTACCAAGTGAGCGTGTCATCCGAGGGATGAGGAAAAAACATCACGTGACCGTGTATAGAATGGAGTGCATTTCCGGCTCAAATGTGCTTAAAAGCGACATTGCTTCAACGCAATCACTAGTCGTTAAGAAAACTACTTAAAGTGAAATCTATCGTGACATATTTTGTTTATTCATTAATCTGTGAGTTCTTCGTAACCATCTTGATCATTGCTATAGACAAAGAATTGGATGAAAATGATAAAATCCATGACTAAAGTCCCTATAGAACCTGTTAGCCATGAAGATTGAATAAATAGATAATATGGGTCTAAACTAATAGATAAAATTGAGATAACGTATGTCAAATTACCCAAACATGCACAAAGGAAAAATAGGAATGAGATACCATCACAAGATTTTCTTTTGAAGTTCAATAGAATTTGTGGCATACGAGAACCCAAGTACAAAAATGCAGACAACCATCCAAAGAATTGAGCTAGTGCATCAAATGTAAGATCTGGTTGTGATGGTTCCTCATCTGGGTTATATGAAATGTACCAGCCTATTATACCTGCGATGACGATTGTGAAGATCAAGGCAAATTCAATGAATCTTTTCAAGTTTGATCTTTTGAGCTTTTTAGTAGGTAACCCAGTTTCACGGTCTGATGATTGAGTAGCGGTTTCTGAACCTGACTCACCAAGAACATCATGTGCAATCTCTTGGAAGATGTTTTCCGATAGTGGATTAGATGGATTCAAATGCACTGGGTCTGGAGTGGTACCATCACCGTATAGGAAGAACTGACCAAGTAGTACAAGATCAGCTAAGGTATAATAGATGGCCAAGATAATCATGGTTGGTAAAACATGCTGCAAAATAGCACCTAAAACGTTGAAAACATCACCAGCTAACCATAATGCAATAAATAGGAAACTCAAGCCTTCTGAAGACTTTCTATACCAGTTTTCATAGATTTGTGGAACAAAGACAATAATCCAAAATGAAATTGAGATTGAACTATGTAGAAAGGTTAGTCACATACATCTTCGAAACTATCGGAAACCTCTGCCTTTATAAGCAGACTAGAAAAAAAACATACCCAGTGATACCACTGATGGCTCTATTATCCAGGGCTATATGTGAGAACTTAGGGGCCACTGCTGCCAATAGGTCGCTCATCTCTTCTGTCAAAAATGTACTAATTCTTACGTCTACGTCTCGAAGAGAAAAAAATGACCGATAAAATTGAAACTTGCGTGCGGTCGCGAAAGGATTCGCGGGAGAAATTCGCGGTAGAAAAGAGTATAAATTGAACATGCTTACATAAGATCTTATCTTATCATTGACACCTGTTACCCGCTTTACGGTTTCATATGAATGAACGTGCCTAAACGGGATTTCCATAAAGAAGTCGACTTTCCCGTGAAAGTTTTATCTCTTCTTGTAAGGTTTAGCTGTGTAAAGAGACGATTCATAGTTGTTAAGCATGTCACGCCCTTTGGTAGCTGGTCATAGAGGGTGAGTTGACGGGGTTAAGCGTTGTTCCGATAGGACGTTTTTGCTAACAGATTTCATAGTTATAAAGCCAAGTACGCTGAGAATACACTAGCCGCATTCAACGGTGCAGTGGAAGCTGGTGTGGATATTATCGAGACAGGTGAGTTTGAAGTTATTATGATCTATATGGATCGATACTAATAGGGAACAGACGTCCAGGTTACAAGTGATGGGATCGTTGTCATCAGTCATGTAAGTGTGGATATAGCGGATGAGAGTGGCACTCTTTAACTAACTCTTGTTCAGGATCCGTTTACTGGTAGAAGTTATAATAGAAATCTGATCATTGCAGAGACTGAATTAAAGGAATTAAAGATGCTGACCAACAAGGCTGATCCGGAGCAAAAGATGATCACTCTTGAAGAGCTATTACAATGGTCCTTGGAACAGAAAAAACCTGTGCAGTTAATGTTAGACATCAAAATGTCTAACAATGTGACAGTTTTAGCCAAGATAGTGAGAGATTTACTGAATGTCAACAGTGATTTGTCCTTCTGGTATGATAGAATCATTTTTGGTCTTTGGAACTTGCAATTCTACAAATTTGCAGTAGAGACAAGTTTGTTAGCCAATTTTAGAATCATTAACATTACAGTCTCACCAACT
Source organism: Taiozyma odintsovae (assembly GCA_030557705.1). Taxonomy (NCBI): domain Eukaryota; kingdom Fungi; phylum Ascomycota; class Saccharomycetes; order Phaffomycetales; family Wickerhamomycetaceae; genus Taiozyma; species Taiozyma odintsovae. Next base: position 143,048 of record JANIVH010000007.1, on the reverse strand, counting down.
ATAGCCAAACAATTTTCAGAGTTCTCCTCCACTTTACCAAAGAAGTTTCAATTACATGCCGTTTCACTTTTAAATCTGCCCTTGATTGCCCCAGAATTCAAAAGTATCCATGAAGATCTCATCAAACCACAAGGTATCAAGATGTTCTTATGGACCTCAAACAATGTAGAACATTTCCAACAGGCTCTAGACTGGGGTGCACATGGTGTGATTACAGACTATCCAGAAGATGCTATCAAATTCTTCGAAAACGCACATACTTCACCTGAGTCAGAGACAACAAGTTTGATAAAGAAGCGTTACCAAGTACCTTCCATATTCAGTGTAAAAGGGTTGAAATTAAACATGAGATTTATGCTGTTTAGAGTCTTTGAGTTCCTAATGTTGAACGGTTTTCTGGTTTATAGACCTATGCAACTGCTAATGTTCAAGTTCGTTAGATTGATAGTTGCTGACCAGTGAGACCTAACGACAATTAAATAAATATATATTCATAGATTTTTCTTCGGTTTTAACACATGAAATGTAATCAGAATAGCTAACTATGTAGAATTGAGCTCTATAGTTACATGCTGTTGATTATTGCAATGATGTGACTCGGTTGTATCATACAACCGAACTGTTAATCAAGTGATAGCCATCCATCACACTTATGGATATTAAAATAGAGAGTATTTCGGTGCCAATCTTTAGGCTCCTACAAGATCATCTAGCATTGGGCTGATCTAGCGTTAGACCACACTAATTAGTCCGCTGCACATGGTACGGTAAGCTTGAAGGATGATGGGCACCGTACGTGATTGATTCCTGACCACCTTTAGTCCACTTAACATGCATATCTAGGGATTACTTGAATAGTATAATTTTCAGCTACCGTACTATACAGAATTTTACATTTAAGTACTAAGCTGCAATAATTCATGTTTAATCATTAATAGTTAGTCACCGGAAGGAGAAGCAGGCCACACTCAACTACAGTGCCAGACTACAACTTCATTCTTCGGTAAAACGAGATGAGGTTATTCCAGACTTTTATTTTTCATATTTAAAGGGTCCGTGCTGAAATGTACACTGGGATCGTTTTTCATCTTGCCTAAGTCTCGTCTAAATATAGCGTCGCTGATCAGTAAACATCAGCACTAACAAAATTTTATTTGTCCCTCATTAAAAAAGTTAAAATCTTGAAATTTCAGTGTTTCATAGAATAAACAAGAACAATAGTCCATAAAAGCATAATGATTAAAGTGAGTTTAGCAGATGTTTTGTAGTATTAATACTGCATTGATGTTAAGGAATAATTTTTACTAACGGTGTTTTTCTCAACAGGGTCTTAGAAAGTCTTTAAAGGACAAAAAATCAACACACTCCTCAATATCTTCTCCATTAAATGATAAAACAGGTTCCATCTCATCCCTAAATGACATTCAAATCTCCAACCATAATATCCTACAGTCCCCTAAGCGTGTTATAAAGGCGTTATATGACTATAAGCCTCAAGGTCCCGGTGAATTAGAGTTCAGCAAGGGTGATTTCTTTCATGTTATTGGTAATGAAGACGATCCAGAATGGTACGAAGCTTGTAATCCTTCCAAAAACATTCGTGGTATGGTCCCTGTACCATATTTTGAAGTATTTGGTAAATCCAGACCAAACACCACTGGTACCACATCGTCGAGTCAGTTGAATACTCCTCCAAGTGTCAAGAAACTCTCTAGTGATTCATATTCAAATTCCGTTACATCGAGATCCTCACAGAATGGCGGTGGTGCCAATACACTATACGCTGTTGTTCTTTATGACTTTAAAGCTGAAAGATCTGATGAGTTAGATATTCATACTGGTGAAAGTATCATTCTATGTGCGCATCATAATTATGAGTGGTTTATCGCTAAACCTATTGATAGACTAGGTGGTCCAGGTTTGGTTCCAGTAAGTTATGTTGGTGTAATTAATATCCTGACGGGGAACTCCACAGGCAATGACGTTGCTGATGATATCAATAGTGCTGGTTTGCCAACTGTGGAGGAATGGAAGGGAAAGAATGCCAAATACAAAGCTAGTTCAATCCCACTTGGTAACGTTGATGAGAATGAAACCAAACAAGACTTTAGAAGCTCTAGAATCACAAGTAATTCTACAACACGTCACCATTCTGGGTCTAACTTGAACTATGGTCATTTGTCAAATGGCTACAACAATTTACAATTTGAAACTACCGTTGATGATTCTACTCCAGCTATAATAGAAGCCGTTGTCGATTCATTCCATGTTGACAATGGGAGATACTGGTTCCATGTCAAAGCACACTTAAATAACGGTGAAGTGCGCTCGTTATGCCGTTATTACGAAGATTTCTATGAATTCCAAATTAGACTATTGGAATTATATCCTAATGAAGCAGGTAGATCCTCAGAACAAAAGAGAATCCTACCATTCATCCCTGGTCCATTGACATATATCACAGATAAGATCACTAAAAAGAGACAGATTGATTTGAATGATTATGTTCAAGAGCTAGTGGCGTTGCCTATCTACATTTCACATTCCAGATTTGTTAAGAATTTGTTTGAAGTCAAACATGAGCTTGATCACATCTTGGATAATATCCCAACAAATGCCCGTGAACAAGGCGGTGACGATACACTAATCAAAGAAGAGTCTATGAAGACAATAAATCAACACAATCAACTGCCACAACAACAACCATCATCAAGTTCTGCATCTTCAATTAAATTGAAATTTTTCTACAAAGATGATATCTTTGCCCTACTAATCCCTTCAAACATCGAACTGGAAGAATTGAAAGAAAAAATCAGACAAAGAATTTATGATGATGATAACTACGATACCGATTTCAGTTTGTATATAAAGGATAGCTCTCATACACCAATTTTAAACAGTGATGATATTGCTCATGTCTTTGAAAACAAACTGAAGATCCTAATTGATGACGAATGATGCCAAAAAATAAAAACAAACCCCTCCAATCTAACATAGACTCTAAGACTACCACTAATCTACTCTTTCCCCCCTCACTCTTCCAATCAGTCCTACTTACTTTATTTTGCTGCTTTCCTCCAATGCTACTACGTTTTGATTTGCTAATGTATTATTAAGTGTCCTTCTAGTCTAATGTTATAATTCAGAAAAGAAATAGTTTGTAGTACTAAAATATAACCACAGTAACAAAAAGCAGAAGTCAAATCTGTCAAATTCTTATTTATGCCAGGGCCCAATTCTATTTCAAGTAATATTCCGAGTCAGATCAAAGTAATTAAAAAATGACTCCGTTCTCTCCCGGGAAGGAGCAAAAAAATAAAATTTGACCCGGGTCTTATCACATGCATAATATTTTCATTGACTCTGGAGCGATGCGATAACAAGAGTCAAAAACTTTCTGTGTTAAATAACTTTTAATCAGAAGCATCAAAGGGGAAATTTTTTTTCTGGATCTTGTGCAGTTTCTTTCTTCTTCTGTTTGTTTTATAGTGAAAGTCTTTCTTGGTCTTAAAAGCCGTTGTTTAGTTCGCTGTTCACCATTGCCTCTGCCAATTGAACTCAATACAATGCTATCAGCCATTAGATACTCCGGTTTAAGGGCCTCATCCCGTGCTGCTCGCGTCGTTGGCTGCTCCACTGCTAATGGTGTCCTACTAAAGAGATTCAACTCCACTAAGAGTGATATCTCATCTGCTCAATTTGGGAAGATCTATGACCCTTCCACTGTTCAAACCACTGAATCACGTTTGAAACCACTTGATTCCTTCCATAGACGCCATTTGGGTCCAAATACAACAGATGTTCAAACAATGTTAGAAACTTTGGGATACTCAGATCTACAAGATTTCATTAAGGACGTTGTTCCAGAATCAGTGCTGGTGAAGAGAAAGTTGAAAGTGGAACCTGCTCAAGGTTTCACTGAATCAGAGATGATTGCCCATCTAAAGACTATTGCTAAGAAGAACAGTGTCTTTAGAACATTCATTGGTAAAGGTTATTACAATACGATCTTACCACCAGTCATTCAAAGAAACATTTTAGAATCACCAGAATGGTACACTTCATACACTCCATATCAACCAGAAATCTCACAAGGTCGTTTAGAATCATTGCTAAATTTCCAAACAATCATCAGTGATCTAACAGGTCTACCAATCGCCAATGCTTCCTTATTAGATGAAGGTACTGCTGCCGCTGAAGCTTTAAGTTTGTCATACAACAATGCTAGAAAGAAGAAAAGTAAATATGTTGTTGATGAAGACTTGCATCCACAGACTTACTCTGTCATTGAATCTAGATCGATTCCATTAGGTATCGAGATAGTCAAACTAGATCTATCATCTGCCGAAGGCTTAAAACAATTAGAAGAAATCAAAGGTGAGATCTCAGGTGCCCTATTGCAATACCCAAGCTCAAGTGGTGATATCTTTGACTTGGAGCACTTGGCCAAAATTTCAGAAGTTGTTCACTCTGCTAAAGGTTTAGTCGCCGTTGCCTCTGATTTATTGGCACTAACATTATTGAAAGCCCCATCTACTTTCGGTGCTGATATTGTCTTAGGTTCCTCCCAAAGATTTGGTGTTCCAGTTGGTTATGGTGGTCCTCATGCTGGTTTCTTTGCCGTCACTGAAGGTCTAAGCAGAAAAATCCCAGGTAGAATCGTTGGTGTTTCCAAAGATAGATTAGGTGGTCCAGCATTGAGATTGGCCTTACAAACTAGAGAACAACATATCAAGAGAGATAGAGCCGTCTCCAATATTTGTACCGCTCAAGCCTTGCTAGCCAACATTGCCGCTAACTATGCTGTTTACCATGGTCCAAAACGTTTAAAACAAATTGCTGAAAGGGTCCATGGTTTCACTTCGATCTTGGCCTCCCAGATCTCTACTAAACATGAAGTTACCAACAAGCAATGGTTCGATACATTGACTGTTAGATTGAACGGTGTTACTGCCGAAGAATTATTAGAAAAGGCTAGAAGCACTTATGAGATCAATTTGTTCAAAGTTGACGAACAAACAGTCTCACTATCATTAGATGAAACTGTCACCACAAAGGATTTATCTGATTTAGTTGATATCTTTAATGGTGAAGCTGTTGCCCTTGAATCAATCACTGAATTTCCAGCTTTCCCAACCGCATTAACCAGAACTGATGAATACTTAACAAACTCAGTTTTCAATCTACACCATTCTGAAACTGCCATGTTAAGATATTTACACCATTTACAAACCAAAGATATTTCTTTAGCCAACTCTATGATCCCATTAGGCTCTTGTACCATGAAATTGAACGGTACTGTTGAAATGATTCCATTAACGTGGCCAGAATTTGGCTCCATTCATCCATTTGTTCCAAAGGAGCAAGCACAAGGTTATGCTGAATTAGTCACCGGTTTAGAGGCCGATTTGAATGATATTACCGGTTTCAGTGCAACAACTTTACAACCAAATTCTGGTGCTCAAGGTGAATTCACTGGTTTGAAAGTCATCAAGGCTTATTTGGAATCCAAAGGTGAAGCTCATAGAAACATCTGTTTAATTCCAGTTTCTGCCCATGGTACTAACCCTGCCTCTGCTGCTATGAGTAATTTCAAAGTCGTCCCTGTTAACTGTTTATCCAATGGTTCTTTAGATTTAGTTGATTTGGAAGCTAAAGCCTTGAAACATAAGGACAACTTAGCTGCTGTTATGATCACATACCCATCCACTTACGGTTTATTCGAACCAACTATTAGAAAAGCTGTTGAAATTGTCCATTCAAATGGTGGTCAAGTCTATTTAGACGGTGCTAATATGAATGCTCAAGTTGGTTTAACTTCACCAGGTGATTTAGGTGCCGATGTTTGTCATTTGAATTTACACAAGACTTTTGCTATCCCACATGGTGGTGGTGGTCCAGGTGTTGGTCCAATCTGTGTTGCTGAACATCTTGCCCCATTTTTACCAAAACATTCTTTAGTGGAAACTAATGGTGCCAATGACAAATCCGTAGGAGCTGTTTCATCTGCTCCATTCGGTTCTGCTTCTATTTTACCAATCTCATATTCATACATCAAACTATTGGGTGCAGAGGGACTACCATTTAGTACCTCTATTGCTATCTTAAACTCCAACTATATGGTTAATAGATTAAAACCATATTATGACATTGCCTTCATCGGTCAAGATGGTATCAAATTTGGTGGTCATGAATTCATCTTGGATTTAAGAAAATATAAGGCCAAGGGTTTAGAAGCCATTGATGTTGCCAAGAGATTACAAGATTATGGGTTCCATCCTCCAACTTTAGCCTTCCCAATTCCAGGTACTTTGATGATTGAACCAACTGAATCTGAAAACAAACAAGAATTGGACAGATTTGTTGATTCATTGATTCAAATCAAGACAGAAATTGATGCTTTGATAGCAGGTGAAGCATTAGGTCAAGTATTGAAGAATGCTCCACATTCTTTAAACGATGTCGTTCTATCACAAGATTGGGAAACTAGAGGCTATACTAGAGAACAAGCTACATATCCATTACCATTTTTGAAACATCAAAAGTTTTGGCCAAGTGTTTCAAGATTGGATGACACTTATGGTGATTTGAACTTGATTTGTACTTGTCCTGACGTTGAAACCATTGCTAATGAATCATAAATATACTACATAATCTAATTAATGACTTATTTAAAAACTCCATGGCGTAGTCTCTAATTCATGCAAAAACTCCAAAACATTCTATAAATTTAAAACACCAAAAACAACCCAATAACCATGACCGTTAATAATTTGTAATTGACACTGAGAACTTGTCCACCGTTGACAGCTGTAGAGTTCCCAAACAGATTACACGTAGTGTAATTATAATTTTCATAGTACTGATAACTCTCAATGACAGAGTTATTATGAACAGGACAAGTAAAACTAAAATCTGCAGGACAATTTTGCACAATGAACCAACACATATCGATACAAGGAGGGATTTCATAGTACTCGAATGGTGGTTGTACGACGTCGTTCAAATAGTCATTTCTGGATTTTCCAGCTTCTCGAAGTTTATACTCATCCCTCCTTCTGTTACCACACCTTGGGATAGTAACTGCACAGAGCCAATTCTTATAAGAATCCCGACAGTCATCACAAGTGGCAATAGGTGAGTAAAGAGCATCTTCAACGGAGAAACAGTTGATTTGTTGCATGGCCTTAGAGAAGTTCTGATAGATCAACTCAGGATATGAATCATATAATGTCTTTAATGCAGTAACATTTTGATCCAATTGGTAAGCTGCTGATTGAGGAACAGAATATGTCACTTTATCACAGAAATCAAGGCCATATATCAACTTACAAGTACCATCTTCTCCGGTTTCAAAAAGGATTCTTGAGTAAGCTATACCACCATTGTTCGTACCGTTAAACCCCTTGGTAATGTATGCCACATAACTCGAGGAAGCGTTCAAATTGTTGACAACGAATTGCTTTCTAAAATCAAAATCACTTGAGGAATATAGTGTAGTTATATCCTCTTCTGGGATAAGACCTGCTTGACTGTTCAAAGCACAAAAACTTTTACTTAGCCCTTCGAAGTAATTAGCAGTCTCGTCTTTGAAAACATTGATCTTATAATCAACCGTGCTATTCATAGCAGCTTCCTTTGTGGTACCACTCAAGTTAAACCTTTCGGTTTGGAAAAAAGCAGATTCACCATCGGCATCAACTAATGATGCAAATGTATCAGTATCCCATTGAAACACGAGATCATTCGTAGAGATGGCAAATTGAAGTTGAAAATAGTCTTCATTATCAATTTCTGTAGTATTCTGAACCTCAATATAGATTAACGTGGTCAAAGTTGTATTCGAACCAAACTTCAAGTCTTGTGTTTGATAGTGACCTTCATCAAAAATTGCCTTTTCTATACCTGAATCTGTTGAAACGTAAAAATTCAAATATTCTAACGCCTCTATCGATTTCAAACTATCTGGATACTGACAAATGTTAGCAGTAACAAAAGATAGAACTGGGCCATCAATATCACCTTCAGTGGAGAAATTGTAACCATAGACAGAACCTGGGTATAGCCGTATATTTTGAACTTCCCATTCACCTAGTTGAATATAATTATGATAAGATCCAACAGTCTCTGTAACCAAATGATCCTGAGAATCTTCTTTCAACTGGGTAGAGGTGTCCTTAGATATTTCAGGATCATTGAACCTAATACCAAACATTCTTTTAAATTTTGTCCTTAGATCAACTTCACCAATTTGTGAACCATCAATAGAACCGTAATTCTCATAGATATCAATAGATCCAAGTTGATTTGATTCTTCTCCAGAGTCAAGAGACTCTGAGTAGACACCAAATTTACATAGAAAAACAAAGATCCACAGCAGTAGCCGTAGATGGTCTTTATACGTCATACAGTAAAGGTCTCGTTAGAAATATAGATCAATAATCAAAGAAGAACCTGTAAGATACACGCTAAACTTTAATTCCTTAACAAGTTATCAACCGAGGGTTAAAAAAAGCACGTGACTTACTGATAAGTGTAATTTTAGCAATTCTCCATTATGTAGGGCTATGATGGAGCTGATAAACCGAGGGTAACGTAAGATCGCGAATGTTTAATTTCTTATACGAGGAAACTCAGCTTAATGAGATCGAAAATGGGGTGAGAAACCATGTGACAAAAGATGTCATAAGACTTATACTGATAGTGTATTAAAGATTCCATTGTATTTAATCTATTGTCGTTGCCTTTTATTCGGGTTCAATATATTCTGTCAAAAATTTACGTGTAAATTACTTCAAAAAGTTATAAAGAAAAAACCGAGATAATGACTAAGAAATCCACATACATTAAAATTAATTTAGTCCTTCCTGTAACCAGGTACTCCACATTAGTCTAATAAGATGACTGTCAAGGCTGTGTTCATTGAACAAGCTGTAAGTATTTTTTCTAAGGCTACGTACTTTATATCGGTATACTAACATTTTTAGTGTGATTCATGTCGCAAAAGGAAACTAAAATGTTCTAAAGATCTGCCCAAATGTACAAAGTGTATCCATCATGGTTGGGAATGTAATTATAGTCCAAGAGTTGTGAGGTCACCATTGACCAGAGTTCATTTAACTAAAGTTGAAAACAGAGTTCGTGATTTAGAGGCTTTAATTCATGATCTATTACCGGATGCCGATGTTGATAAGTTATTGGCCAAACAAGTACCTCGTTCAGTGACACCAAAGACTCATTCAGGTGATGTTTCCCCTGCTATGGAATCCCCCTATGCATCGACTTCAATGAATCAAACAGCTAATTACTCAGAACATACAGAGAATTCCAATGATTTTCAACCTGAGATTCCAGAAGATGATGTACCAGAAGATGCTATCTATGGGTTTGATTGGGTTGAAGAAGATACGGATATTTCCTTGAATGACGGTATGGCCGCCTTGAGTGTAAATCCTTCTAACAAAGGTTATTTTGGTGTTGCTTCAAGTGCCGTTGTATTGAGAGCTTTAAAAGTACCCAAACAATCAACGGATGAAGAACATAGTCCTTCTTCTCAAGGTCCAGATTCAAGAAGTAACTCCAGAGTACTCGATATGGATTCTACATTATCCCTGACTGCAAAGCATTTAACCAATGAATTTATTGAATCTTATTTTAATAATTATCATACATCATATCCATTTATTCATAAAGAAACATTTTTAGCACAATATCGTGATGAAATTCCAACTCCAACAAATGAAATTTGGCAAATCTTATTAAATACAGTTTTAGCATTAGGTGCTTGGTGTTTACATGGTGAATCTTCAAATTTAGACCTTTATTATTATCAAAATGCTAAATCATATTTATCTTCATATGTTTTTGAATCTGGAAGTATTCCATTATTACAAGCTTTAACTTTATTAAGTAACTATGCTCAAAAGAGGAATAAACCAAATACAGGTTGGAATTATTTAGGTCTTGCTGTTAGAATGGCTATGGGATTAGGTTTATATAAAGAATTTTCTAATTGGACAAGTTCAAAAAATCAATTAAAATTAGAAATGAGAAGAAGATTATGGTGGGGGTTATACATCTTTGATGGCGGTGCTGCAATTACATTTGGTAGACCTGTTAATTTACCTGTTGATCAAATGATGGATATTAATGAAGTTAGTAATATTAATGATGATGATTATTTAAAGAATAATGATTTAAAGAAAGAATTATTACCCGTTGATTATCCAACTATTTATTCTGGTTTAATTTGGCAATCAAAGTTTACTATTATCTCTACAGAGATTTATAATAGATTAATTTCAAAACCTGCACCAACTGCTTCTGAATGTTTACAATTAAATAATAAGATTACTGAATTTATTCAACAATTACCATCATATTTTTCAGAAAATTCATTATTAGCAGAAAATTCAACAAAGATTCCAAATTGTCCAAAGACACCAGAATGGTTAGCATTTGCTAGATATAGATTAATTTGGAGATATAAAAATTTACAAATAATTTTATTTAGAGCATTTATTTGGCAAAGAGTTATTGGAGTTAAAAATCCTGAAATTTTAGAACTTGCAAAATCTCCAGAAGGTAAACAAGCAAGAAATATTTGTTTAACTGGTACTCATGAAACTATATTATCAATATCAAATTTTATTTATAATCATGAAATGAGTGTTATTTCAAGTTGGTATGCAACTTTTTTTTTATTTCATGCTTCATTAATTTCATGTGTTTGTCTATGTTCTGAACCAAATTCAAATCATGCCACTGGTTGGAAAAATGATATAATTTTAGCAAAAAGGGTCTTAACTAAATTATCAGAAGTTAATTCATTAGCAAATAAATTTATAACAGTTATTGATAATTTATGTGGTAAATATTTAGATGGTACAAGTTTACAAAATATTTTTGAAAAATTTAAAAAAGAACCTCAAGATGATATTATTTTTGATTCAAATTCAAATTCAAATATAAATTCTAATCAATTTGAACAACAACAACCAAGAGTTGATGATTTTCTTCCAGATTTTGATTTTAATGATATAAGTGCAAATAATAATATGTCTGAATTATTAAATTTATTACCAGCTGATATTGCAAATATTGAAGTTCATAATAATAATAATCAATATCCAGTTAAAATTGAAGAAGAAGAATTTCAAGGTTTTAATTTAAATTATAATAATGATTCAATGTTAAAAAATGAAGCAGATATGGCAAATAGATTAAATTCACAAAAATCACAAAATCAACAAGGAAAGAGTGATTTTTATGATTTAGTATTTAATGAAGATCAAATTGATTGGAATTTAAAATGATTTTTTTTTTTTTATAGATTGGTTTTGGAGTGGTTTATGGATCTTATTTATGGTGTTAATTGACGATTTGAACGATTTTAATCCCCTTGTAGAATACTATATAACTATAAGTGTTAAATGCTACTCATGAGATTCACCTAATAATCATTATCAATAACTAGATCTCAATTCTTCTAATCCTGATAGCCAAAGCGAATCTGTAAATCCAATTTTTAAAGATCTTCGTTGTAAATCAAAACATATGATTAAGGTACGAATTAAACCTTAAGATCCTTAGAGAATTTGATTGGGAGTAGTTGGGTTTATCAACTAATATCAATAGAGATGAATCCTTGTTCAATCATGGAATGGTATTTATAAAAGTCTCCAGTGATCCTTTTGTATGATCTGTTTTTAAAGAAATAAGATTCTTGTCATGAATAGATCATCAAATTTCACCAAATTGCTGATCAATATCATAAGATTTAAAGGTACAAAAATATAAATTGGACTCTACGATTTAGAAACCTTGTAAACTATGTGATAAAGTAAATTGTCATATAAGTATAAAATTATTACTATAAGTATAAAATCTTTATATAAATCATTTACCACTCAATGACTTTTCTATGTGTTTGTATTTTGTTACAAACTAATATTCTATGTACTAATTTTTTGCCAATTTTTGCGTAAGATAGATGCAATTGCCTAATTAGGAAGCATTGGCGTAAACTTTTCATGCGGTTTAACGCGTCAGCACCTGCAATATAATGCGCGTTACTCACCCGCGATGTTTTGACAGTCAGAAAAAAATGTCACAAGAGAATCTCAAAGAAATTTTTAACAATATTTTAAAACGTACAGAAAAAAATAATTATAAATAGATGTAAATTCCCCGTTTTTATGACACCATTTTTAAAAAACTTTTAAATATTTATCAATAATTAAATTAATTTAAAAATGTCTACTGAAGTCGTTGAAAACAAAGTTGAAGAACAAGTTACTCCACAAGTTGAAGCTGTTGAAGCTAAGAAAGAAGAAGTTACTAAAGATACTGCTGAAACTAAAGATGAAACTTCAAAAACTGCTACTGAAGCTAAAGATGAAGTTATTAAAGAAGCTGGTAAAGTGAAAGATGAAGTTGTTAAAGCTGAAACTACTACTGAAAAGAAAAATATCTTGAAAAGATTTATTACAAAAGTTAAATCTATTGTTTCAAGTATCAACTAAATTATCAATATTTAATTTATCAAGTTATTTTTCTTTAATTTTAGTTTTAATTCATTGGCGCTAATGTTTTTAACTCATTGAAATTTAAATTCAATGTGCTTTTGTCTTATTCCAATTTTAATTGTTTTTTTAATCTATTTGGTTGATAGTGTTTTTTCAATCAATTCTATCTTTTTAATATTTAATCTTAAACCTATGAAAGCGGTAAAGTTTTCAAATTCATAATAATTAATACAAGATGTTATTCTTATACAATTACTATGTAGCTTCGTATGATTGAATTGAATTGAATTATAATTATATCTAATTTTTAAATAACTAATGGCTATTGTTTATAATGTATGACACTAACGCCATTGATGTTAATTATATCTCTTCAATAGTTCAATGGTAAATATCAATATTAATCCCAGTGGCAGTGTAATCAAACAATCACAGCCATGTTTACTCAATGCCTTTAAATTTTTATTTAAAGGCGCACAACGCCGTATGTTTATTAGCCTTATTTTGGTGCATAAGCATTGCAGAAATGAATATTAATTCAATGGTAATGATACAAAGATATAACCATACAACCATACAACCATACAACCATACAACCATACAATAATACAACGATACAACGATAATACAGAGAAACTAATCTTTAACACAGCCTTTCTATTTTTAAAAATTTTAAAATTTATTTCTCAACAATACACAGCCAATATTTTATGCAATTGAATGTACGCCACTTTAAAAAATGGCTGGGCGAGAATTAAAATTGAGAATTTAGATGTTAAGCAAAAAAGTTAAGAATTTAAAAAATTTAGAAGAAACTTTGTCACAAAAAAAATTGGCAGGAACGAAATTATCAGAATTTCCTAACAAGGTAATTTCCGTATGTATTGACGGACTTTAAATTAAGACATAAATAAATAAAAATATAAGTAAATAGAAATATAAATAAATAGAAATATATCATTCTTTGTATAATCACTAGTTATTATACATTACTTTAATTTACTTATTTATTGTTTATTTAATTAATAATTAATTTTATTGATCTATTCCGACTATACATTCATCACGTGACTATTACCACTATTATATATAAAATTCTCTATAATAAAACAATCAATTCCGACTTACTTATAACTAAAATTAACGTCCATTTTTATCATTGAAATTTCTCAGATTTTTTTAAAACAAAAAAAAAAAAATCAATAAAACTCTCCTTCACCCCTTTAAACATTTAATTAATTAAATAAAAAGGTAAATTAACTTGATTTAACTTGAATAAATTTAACAATATTTATCAAATAGTTTTGTTTATTGTTTAAATTTGTTTATTTATATTTTAAAATATTGATTATTTGGGTTTAAATTATTTGGTTTAAATTATTGTTGATTCATAACAATAATTGGAAATTTATTGAAATTTTGGATTTATTAAAGATTCAATTATCTAATTTGCTATTTGATTTCTTGGTTTAAAGTTTATTATCAATTTTGTGGTTATTTATTCCCACTTTTTAATCACATAAAAATCTTTGTGGTTCATTTAAAAATTATAAAGTTAATTCAATATTTTACTTTGATCTTCATTACAAATTTTTAAAATTTTATTGATATAATGTCTGACTCAAATACCAACATGGATTTAAGAGTTGGTAGAAAATTTCGTATTGGTCGTAAAATTGGTAGTGGTTCATTTGGTGATATTTATTTAGGTACAAATATTATTAGTGGTGAATTAGTTGCAATTAAATTAGAAAGTATAACTGCAAGACATCCTCAATTAGAATATGAAGCAAGAGTTTATAAATCTTTAAGTGGTGGTGTTGGTATTCCATTTGTTAGATGGTATGGTACAGAATGTGATTATCATGCAATGGTTATTGATTTATTAGGTCCATCATTAGAAGATTTATTTAATTATTGTAACAGAAAATTTAGTTATAAAACAGTTTTATTATTAGCTGATCAATTATTATGTCGTATTGAATATATTCATGCAAGATGTTTTATTCATAGAGATATTAAACCTGATAATTTTTTAATGGGTATTGGTAAAAGAGGTTCACAAGTTAATGTTATTGATTTTGGTTTAGCAAAAAAATATAGAGATCCAAGAACTCATTTACATATACCATATAGAGAAAATAAAAATTTAACAGGTACAGCAAGATATGCAAGTATTAATACTCATTTAGGTATTGAACAATCAAGAAGAGATGATTTAGAAAGTTTAGGTTATGTATTAATTTATTTTTGCAGAGGTTCATTACCATGGCAAGGTTTAAAAGCTGGTACAAAAAGACAAAAATATGATCGAATTATGGAAAAAAAAATGTCAACACCAGCTGAAATCTTGGGTAGAGGTTTACCAATTGAATTTGTTCATTATTTAAATTATACAAGATCATTAAGATTTGATGATAAACCTGATTATGCATATTTAAGAAGATTATTTAGAGATTTATTTTTAAGAGAAAATTATAGATATGATTATATATTTGATTGGGCTTTACAAAAACAACAATTAGCTCAAAAAAAATTGGAAGAAAATAAAGATTCACAAGATCAAGATCAAATTAAACAAAATCAACAACAATCAATTCAACAAGATCAACAGCAGCAGCAGCAGCAATTACAACAACAACAACAACAACAACAGCAACAACAGCAACAACAACAACAACAACAGCAGCAACAACTTCAACAACAACAACTTCAACAATCTTCTCAACAAACACCAACCTTACAACAATATCAACAACTTCAACAACAACAATTACAACAACCACAATTAGCTGATAAGACTAGACTTTTAGCTCAAGGTCAATCTCAATCACCAAATCCTCAATTAAATGAACTTAATAGAGTTCAAAATGGTGCTCAAGTATCACCTTCACCTATTACTCAAAATAGACCATCACCATCATCACCATCACCATCACAACCACAACAACAAAAACTTCAAGGTGAAGATGGTATACCATTAGCATCATATAATCTTAAGAGAATTCAACCAAGAGTTGGAGGTGATAGTAAAGGTCGTATAAATGATTGGAGATCTGAAGTTGTTTCAATTCATGATCAACAAGGTTCAAAATTTCAACCTGTTACAAAGAGATCATCTGAAACTACAGGTCAACCTCAAGTTAATCAAGTTCAAACTCAAAATCAAAATCAACCTCAAACATCACAAGGAACACCTCATTGGTTATAAATTTAATTAGTTTTTATTTTTGTGGTTTCATCTTTAATTCTGGATTAAGAGATTTGGAGTTCTTATTCTATTGGTTTTATAGCATTGTCATTTTCAATAAAGAAATAAATAATATCAAATTTTGTAGTTTGTTTAATATTAGTTTCATGATAAAGGCAACCACAATGAAGTTTTCCTTGATTTCAAGTTGTGTCGCAGTGGTCAATGTTGCTCTTAGATTTGATCAATTCCCAAGTTGGTGTCAAGGATAAGAATACCTTAGATAATGCCCTATACATGAGCTGATCCCACATTTTGAGAAATTGATCTGAAAGGATATAAAAGCTAGTTGGTCCATTAAACAAAGTTGACTATTCTGATACATTGGTACTTTATAGTTTTCAATTATCTATATTTTATAATATACAGTAGTGGATTAATAATAGTTTTAATACATTGAAACTTTCTAATTTAATTTCGATATTTTAATACACTGAGACTTTCTAAATTAACTATTAAACTATCCAGTAGTTGTTTAATAGCAGTTCTAATACATTGAAACTTTCTAAATTATCTATTAAACTATCCAGTTAAAGATTATTTAATTCATCATATTTTTCACAAACATATTCTAATAAATGATAAGCAATTGCAGTCTTTGGAGGTATAGTATAATCATAAATTTTATTTGTTTTTTTATAAATTAAATCTTTTAATTCTTCAATATCAATCCATTTTGCATCAATTAATTCAGGATCATGACCTAAATTAATTTTTTCATTAATACCATTAAATTCAACAAATGCACAACAACCAATCATTAAATTTGCAGGATATGGCCATGGTTGAGATTTTATAATATTACATTTATAACCTTTAACACCAGTTTCTTCCCATAATTCTCTTAATGAAGCAATTTCAATTGATTCTGATGGTTCAACAAATCCTGCAATTGTTGAATACATTTTACCTGGGAACCTTTTACCACGACCAAGTAAAATTTTTGAATAATCATTATTTACAACTGCAGTAATTATAACTGGATCAGTTCTTGGAAATGAAATATTTGAAACTTTTGCAGATTTAACTGAACAATTTTTTGAATTTGATGATGAACATAATAATTTTGTACCTGAATTTATTGCAATTGTTAATGAACCACAACCTGCACAAAATTTATTACGTCTTAACCAATCTAAATACATCTTCGAATGACTAAAAATTCCACTATCAAATGATGATAATTTAAAAATATCATTTCTATTTGTTATCTTTTTAATACCTTCAATTTTTTCAATTTTATTAATTAATGATTCATTTGTTGAAATATCAATAGCAAAATATGATTGACCTTTATAATGCTTATAAATAATACCATCTAAACGTTCATTTAAACCAAGAAATGTTATTCTTAATTCATTAACTTTTAAATCATTTGTAGAATTATATAAAATCCATTCTTCAATTTGATCTTTTAATTCGATATAATTTGAATAGAATAATCTAGTGGAATTATCATTAATAAATCCATATGCAATATCTTCATTGAAAACAACAATCTTAGTACTTGGATCCCTTATTGCAATATTAATAAAATTTGAATCTTCCCTTAAAAATGAAACTCTATTAACTGTATCATGACCGAAAAATATATATTCATCAAGAAAATCTCCAGGTGTTGAATTTGAAGTTGAATTTGACATTATATGTTTTTGAACTTGTAAAATTCTATCAATTGGGTTCATGTAGTTTTATAGTAAATTAACATAAAAAATGTTGCTGTTTCCTTCATTTTTATGGTGGAGTTTTTATTGGAGTTTTTCGATGACAAATTTCCTGTCGGTTAAATAAAACCCTTGTTTATCCGGTTAAATAAATAGTTACATCTACGTTTAATTTATATTATAACATTATTATGCATTAAAATGGCATTGCAGATTGTCCAGATGCCCTTTTATTTGACTGTGATGACGATTTAGATCTTTTTGATTGTGAATTAGAATAATTTCTTTTCCTCTTTGTACCACCATTTTTTTTATAATTTCTATTTTGTGATGAACCTATTAAAGATCTCTTCGGTTGTGACATCGATTGTGCTTGAGACGCAGCTTCTTGTGATGCCTTCATTTGATTTATCAATGCTAAATTTTGTTCTCTTTCATCTCTAGTGAAAAAATGTGATTTTGTTGCACTTGCTGAACTTATAGTTGCATTTTTTTCAATTTGTAATTTATACAATGCATCTTTAAAATATTTAAAATAACCTCTTTGATAAAGGTTTAAACCTTTTAATGCTTTAAAACTTTCCTCGTCTTGAGGTAAAACCATCGCCATCTCTCTCAAAGGTCCATCTGCCATCACTGAAGAACTTTGTTGAAGTCTTAACGAGGCCATGACTTGATTTCTAACATCTGATAACGTTCTAATAGCTTTAACATAATTATCACGTTCAATATTACTATTGAATCTAATTTCACTTAATTGAATAGGTTTTGGAGCTAATTTACCTCTTGGAGCTGACATTTGACCTGATAAACCACTCCCTTGAGCTAAATTTGAGGATGTTCTTTCAAGATGTACTTTAGCACTGATAATTGGTGGAGGATCTTCAAAACTTGGTGCACGATTTATTATATTGTCATCATTTTTATCATTAGTTGAATTTTTTTTCTTCTTTGTCTCTGTGGAAAATGTCATAATGATCTTCTTACGACCTGTAGTTAATAAAGTAGCATTTGGTCCAGGTTTAATATAACTTGTTGCAAAACCGGCACCATTCATAACAGAATATTCTTGTAAAATTTTTTCTGTAATTAAATGAAATGCAATTCTTTCTAAATCTCTTCTATCTAATGAACTACCAGCACCATGATATTCATTCATATCATGACCAGCTTGTTGAATCTTTTGACTACGTGAACCTCTAAAGACATCTTGACAATGAATCAGTGTAACTTTATCATGATGAATAGAATTGACCAATTTAGTAAGTTTGATAGCATATTGTGTAACATCTTTTTCAATTAATGTAGTTGATGTACCATTACGACAATTATCACAATTTTTACCACATAATCTTTTATCAAATTCTTCGTTGAAGTATTGTAACACCTGTTTACGACGACAATCTGTCTTGTTTTCACAATATTGAATAACTTGAGTTAATTTGTTCATATGTTTCTCTTTACCTGAAGCATCAAGTTCTGAATCCTTTTGAATCATAGTTTGAATTGATTTCCCATCTCTAAAATTGTAAAACATGATACAATAAGAGTATTTCCCATCTCTACCAGCTCTACCAGTTTCCTGGTAATAACCTTCAAGAGTTCTTGGAATTGTCAAATGATACACAAAACGGACATCAGCTTTATCAATACCCATACCAAAGGCAATAGTAGCACAAATCACTTTAATTGTACCTTGTTGCCATTGTTTTTGAATATTTAGTCGATCTTCAGCGGTCATACCAGCATGATAAAAGGCAGTTTTAACACCAACTCCATTCAATTTATCAGAAGTTTGTTCACATGATTTTTTAGAATGACAATAGATGATACCAGTCTGATTATTGAAACGACCTTTAATAGATTCTTCAATATTTTTCATATGATTCTTATCTTTTGCCAACACCTCATAGAATAAGTTTGTTCTGTTAAATGATTGTTTTAATGACACTGGGTTAATCAATTTTAGATTATGAACAATATCCATCTTGACATGGTCATTTGCTGTGGCTGTTAAAGCCATCATAGGTACATCAGGATAAGTCTCTTTAAAATAACTTAACGACTTATAATCTGGTCTAAAATCATGACCCCAACTACTAACACAATGAGCTTCATCAACCACGATTCTTGCTAATTCTCCCTCTCTGTATAATTTAGCAATAGCATTCTTGGCTTGAGTAGATGCACTAATCATTTCAGGAGATAAATAAATCAATTTCAATTGGCCAGTGACAAATAGATGAAACATATTCTTTCTCTCTTCCAATGGAGATTTTGAACTGATCATACCTGCAGGGATATCTTTAGCCCATAAATGATCAACTTGATCTTGCATCAATGAAATCAATGGAGAAACGACAATGGTGGTACCTTTAGTCTTACCAGAATTGACGATAGCTGGTAATTGATAACATAATGATTTACCACCACCAGTGGGCATCAAAACAAAACAATCTCTACCTGATAAAGTGGCATCAACTGCATCTTGTTGGTTAGGTCTAAATGATTGTAGTTTGAAAACTTCTCTTAATCTACCAAACACCTCATCAGTCCAAGGATACTTAGGACCTTGATAAGGTAACGGAATATCACGCAAGATTTCGTCCAAATCATCGTTATAAACCGGAGCTGGGGAACTTGGTAACAGTGGTTCAATGTGAGCAACATCTTCATTTTCCGAGAGAATTGTTTCATGAATCGGTTCCAAACGTCTTTGAAGTGGGAGATCATCTAGATCTAAGTCACTGTCTAGGTCAATAACAACAGCTTGGGAATTGATTTCTCTTTCTTCATCAAAGTTTTCAGTTTCTTCAATTTCAGCTTCCTCATCGTCATAGTATGGGTTATCTTGAGATCTGATCATAGTTCTGTACTCTTCTGTGTCTTGAATTTCTTCAGCTTCACTGGAACTATCAAGATTTTCTTCTCTGACTTCTTCTTCGACCTCTTCTTCATCAACCAATGACATCTTCAGATTCTCCAACTCAGACTGGGAGACACGAAGTGGATTTCTCGATCTTTCATTATCAGAATAATCACTATCTGGTCGTACAGCTTCAGAAGCACTTTTATATTCTTCATAGTCATCATCTGCAGACGAATCGTTCCCATTATTGATAATGAAACTCTCCAAGTCAGACCCATTGTCGTTCTCATCAATTTGACTTGTCACCAGACCCTCCATGGTACCATTACCAAAATCGTCGTCATCTTCTGCTTGGTCATCTAGATTCCGGTTTTGTAATGGTGGCGGGAGAGAAGCGGGGACTCTAATTGGTTGTCTTCTTATGACTAGCTCTTCATCTTCAAGTTCTTGTTCAATTTGATTGTCAAAATCTTGGTCATCAACGGTTATCTCTTGTGACTCAATAACTCTGTTGTTTGATTTTGAAGTTGCACTAACTCTGTCAGATTCTCTAGAGGTATCAGCCACTTGAACATTGCCCGTAGCGTTGAAGCTCGTTCTCAAATCATATGTGGTTTGCCTAGTGACAGGTAACGGTTGTACATTGGTTTCCATAGCCTCAGCGACAAATTGAGGGGCTGCAATGACACCTGTGCTTGGATTTACAGATTCTTGTGAAGCTTTTGTGGTCTCTAGTTTAATCAGTTGAGTCTTCATAGTGTCTTGCTTCAGTTCAACCTGTGATATCTGTTTATTCAATTCACCTCTTTTAACCCTCTTATCATTCTCAGATAAAGCTGTGGATTCCTCAATTGAAAGTCTCTTGACCAACAATGATATTCTCTTTTCACAAATATTAATGTATGAGCTCTGAAGTGCAAGAATACGAGTTTTAAGTTTTTCATCTCTGGGTATCTCTGTAGCTGAAGTGAAAGACATGGTCGTGTTGTCTGTTGATTGTCGTTGTATAACTCCTAAACTTAATACAGGTTGTACAACATTTTGAGGTGCCCTAACGGAAGGATGGTGTATCACTTCCGGTTCAGCAGTGTCTAAAGGTCTATTGAAATCGTAGTTATCAAGAGCTGTTAGATCGGATTCATTAGGGTCATTAATATCATTATCATCATTACCTGGCGTTCTTAAACGTGTCGATGGTGTAGTTTTATGTTTCTTATTGGAGCTATTTTCAAGTGTATTCGTGGTGTCCATTCTCTTTGTGGACATGGTTGGTGTGGAATCAATATCATCATCGAACGTTAGATCAATAACAGCAGTAGTTGTTGTGGTAGACCTCTTAGTTGTGGGTAGATTTGGTTGTTGGAAAGTTGGTTGTGGTGATGACTTATCACTTGAAGTGGAACCAGATCTCCCCATTGAATTTTCACGTCTAATTGATCTAAGACCAGGGGTACGTACTGACTTCTCAACGTTTGTCAGTACAGACCCGATCTCATGGTTCGTGGGAGATCGCAGTTGAGGTCTGGGTATTGGGGCGGCAATATTTGTGGTTTCTTTATTTCGTTGAGCATTTGCCGTATTAGTGATTTCATGAAGGAATGTTGGCTTTGGAACGTTGGCCTTAGATTGCTCTAGCCACGTTAAGTGAGACTTTAGGTTATTCCTAACCATGGTCTCCTAGATCAAATCAACTCCACTAGCGAGTTAGAAAAGGTAATTGTCAAGGAAAAGTTAAGAGCGATAAGCAACTGAAACCTCTGCAGGCAGGAAATAGAAAGCAGAAACAAGCACAAGGAGGGAAAGAGTGCTTCAAATGATTACGTTGGCAGTGAGCGGCTTAGTTCTTAAGGCCCTTTAAATGTATTAAAGATCATATATATTTGCCTTTGTTTACGTTCCAATTTTTTTAGAGAAGCGCGAAATGGAGCTGAGCGTGGCCTTACCCGAAATGGAGAACTTCACTAATTTTCCCTATAAAGATAACGGTTTCTCTTCTGTAGAGTACTAGATCAGATCATATCGTGTGATGCAGAAGGGATTCGTAGTTTTCTATTTGAAGAGCAGTTTAGAATGTCTTTCCACTGAAATTATTCTCTTTCTTTATCTTAAATTTCGCGTGTGTTTTTTTTTAATTAAGAGACGCGTTGGGGCGAAAAAAAAAGTTAATAGTGAACAGGTTTGAGGTTAAGTTAATAAGCACAATTCATCAAATATGGCTAAAGAGAGAACCGTAGAGAATCTTCCTTGGTACGTTTCTTTCATCTATGGCTCTTTTATTATGTTCTATAACTAACGCAAATCAGGGTTGAAAAATACCGTCCAGATACATTAGATGACGTTTATGGTCAACCAGAAGTTGTTGATACAGGTAAGTTTTCCATTGTATCTATTCATAAAGTCCAATTACTAATTATTAGTGCGTCGTTTTGTTCAAGATGGTCGTTTACCACATTTATTATTTTATGGTCCTCCTGGTACAGGTAAAACTTCTACAATCTCTGCTTTAGCTAAAGAAATTTATGGTTCAAATTATAAAAACATGGTACTTGAATTGAACGCTTCAGATGATCGTGGTATCGACGTGGTACGGAATCAAATTAAGAATTTTGCTAGTACGATGCAAATTTTTAGTAAAGGTTTTAAATTAATCATTTTAGATGAAGCAGATGCAATGACAAACGTTGCTCAAAATGCACTAAGAAGAATCATTGAAAAATATACCAAGAATACTAGATTCTGTATATTGGCCAACTATGCTCATAAATTGAATCCGGCATTATTATCTCGTTGTACAAGATTCAGATTTAGCCCTTTAAGTGAATCATCAATTCAAGAAAATATTCAAAAAGTTATCATTAAAGAACATTTGAATATAGGTAAAGAAGCCGAAGCTGCATTATTAAAATTATCAAAAGGTGATATGAGAAAAGCATTGAATGTCCTACAAGCTTGTAAAGCTGCCACTGATAATGATGATGAAATTACTATAGATATGATCTATGAAAGTGTTGGTGCTCCACATCCAAAGGATATTGAAACTATTTTAGATTCAATTTTAAAAGATGATTGGAGTACTACTATTGCCACATTGACAAAGATTAAACAAATGAAAGGTTTAGCATTGATTGATTTACTACAGGGATTTGTTGAAATTTTGGACCAATTTGAATTGAAAGTGAATACTAGAGCTGCTATATTAAGAGGATTAGGTGATATCGAATATGCTATTTCAAGAGGTGGTAATGAAAAGATTCAATCAAGTGCTAGTATTGGGGTGATCAAACAGGCATTGGAGTTTGAAGCATGAAATGATATAGACATACGATATACAAATTGTAGAACATTTTTACATATCTCTATGTCTCGTTGGAGAATTTTATTTATATAACTATGCCCTTCTCAATGACGACATTGTTTGGGTACTTTCTCACTAGTTGGCTCTACATGCTTTGAAGCATTTGCTATCTGTTTACTGATGTTGTAAGTAAATGGCCACTAGTCCCAGCTTCGGGACCTACCTTAAGATTTCCCCTAATAACGTCGCTAACAAAAGAAAAGCTCTCCCGGAAATAAGCGGGCATATCCTTTAACGGTCATGATCTTGACCTTAGCCTAGAATCGATCTCTTTAGTAAACACTAATCGCGATGATGACGATCCAACAGTGCATTGAAAAAAAACGTATAGTTAGGTCCCTGACGAATTACGAAGGTTTATGCGGTTAGTTACGACATCTCACATTGCTTTATCCTCTTTTGTTTGTCGTACGAATCGAGCCAAAGCGGCCCGATAATCATGTTTAAGATTCGGTTGCTAATTAACAAATATCATGATATCACAGCGCACTTTGAGGTACATCATGCATAAAAAACGGCAAAAAACATCGAGCTTAAAGATCGAGGATTGTCTCGAGGGACATTGAAGCCCAGCAAGCAACCAATAAGAATCTTGCTTTGTTTGCCTGAGAGTTACGACGTTACTATAGTATTACTTTTTTAATCGGTATAAATTTGTGATGCCATATGGCATAAAGCGATGCAATGCTTCAAAATGTTAAAGGTCCGTTACATTTAACGTTGATCTTAAGAGGGGTGAGGTCCCAAAAGTTTTCCCCTTTCGATCTTATAAATACTACGAGGATCCCGTTTTTCTATAACTACCTTCATCCTCTAATTATTCCTTCCTTTTATTCATATTCAAGTTCGTTTGTTGTCTGAACAAGAGAAAATATTTGAAAAAAAGAAAAATCGCTATTAAAAAGATGTCAGAACTTAAAGTCAACTCATCACTTCCTGCTTTCCAACTCCCAACTTTTGTTCAAAACCCATTTGGGTCTATTCAGAAATCCCTTAAGAACATGTCATATAGATCTCGTATCCTGAAAGAGACAAAAGCACTCCAAACGAATGAGATCCCAGGCATATTTCCAATCCCAACTGACAACCTCCATGTCATTTACATTGACATCAAAGTTAAAGATAACTCCTTATACCCAGATACATACCGTGTGAAGATCATGCTCCCTGAAGAATATCCATTCGTCCCACCTGTATGCCTCTTTGTCGTTGATACGGAGGAAAATATCACAAGTATTCCAATGCATCCACATATTTATTCCAATGGTCATATCTGCCTCGATTTATTAGGACCTGGATGGACACCGATCCACTCCATTTCAAGTTTGGCCATCTCACTACAGAGCTTCCTTGCAAGTAATAGCACTAATGAAAGACCTCCGGATGATGATAGATATGTTAGAAAAGGTTCTAAGGATCCATCAAAGACACAGTTTGTTTACCATGATGATAACGTTTAAGACTGGCTGGTTCAATAAGAGTCTACAATGTGCTATGTTTATGACTAAAGAATAAAACTGGTTTTTGTTCGATTGATAATGTAGTTGTACTTTTTCTTTTATTAATATCGCAAGCGTTTTAATATGGATCTAGAATTATAAGTGATATTGATCTATTACATTGGTGTTAATGCAATCTATGATTAAAGAGAAATCATAATCGCCGTTTCGCCTTCGCTTTCAATCTGAAGATCAGCTTATGCGTCCTTTTCCATCTGAGAGAAAGATCGTACCTACGATCTGAGTCCAAGATCTTCTTTAAAGCAAGATATATGACGTCATATTGAGGCATCTGTGATTATTTTTCACTTTTCCTATAAGCGGCGAGTTCAAGATTACAAACAAAGATACAACCTGGAGCATAGATTAGAATGTCTTCAAGAACGGCAACAATGTGTTCTTTGATATTGGGAAAGCTGGAATCACCGTAGTGGCAGCACGGATATAGCCCGGATCAGGTATTTTCTTTTGAGATTTTACCAGATTTAATGACCGTCTCGATGTCAGATCTCAAGACTTCACCATGCGAGGATAGACCAGTCAGCTTCTTTTGCTTCTTGTAATTGGTACTCTAGACCAGACAGCAAGTCTTTGTCTTCAATATAGTCACTACAATGTCTCAAGAAATTGGATCTTTGGGTTTACTACATTACTAAAAACCACCATCACTTCCAGCGTCTAGTTTGACAAAAACCTAAGGAGATGACAAGATAACAGCTGCTAGTGTGTCAGATTTGAGCAACATCAACATGCTCAGCAGGGAATTCGTTTTCTTAAGTGTCAATGGCCATCAGAAGAATCACCACCCATGGTTGTCATGACTCGGTTAATTTGTTGTAGATCTCTCAGTAATAGAATGATGATTTATGCTCCTTAATGATGGCAGCGTTTGCAGCCAACAATTAAAACTAAGGACTACTACCAACATTTACATACTTCGAACCGAACCTGTGAGGTATGAGTTACAGTTCATTTTCAGTTGCGTAGTGTTTAGATATCACCATGTTAACCGATAATTGGGTCTTCCTGTTAATAGTCTTCCGACTCCATTTAATCAATAATCACTTTTGTCTCTGGCTTTGTCCTTCACTGGAGAGTTGGCTTTGAAGTTGGTCAAGTCCTGAAGTAAAGTACAACGAATCTATATCTGCGCCCAAGTCTATCACTGGGATCGACGGAGCAATGACTTGGTGTTGGATAGTTTTGATAGATATCACTAGTTGGACTTCCTCGTAGTGACCTATGTATGAATTCTTTAACATCAATTTTTAAGTCGTCCAGCAGAATGTTAACACCTTAATTTGAGTCGTATTTCCGTTTCTTTGCTCATACATAGGCGTTATCACATATTTGGCGCTACAGAAAAACCAATTTAGAGGTGATATAAATTTAACCGAGAACTCAGAAAATTTGAAAATTGGGCAAATACTGTATATACATGTCGTTTTACTAGTAGATATTACAACTATACAGGTCATTTACGGAGTGTTTAAGCAAGAGTGGAGAAGTTTCTAAGATCGGTGACATCATTTGTAGAAAAGTTCAGCATGTGTTTCATTCATGTTCTTGTTTCTGTTCCTGATCAGTCGCCACAAAAAAGTTTAAAAGAGCTCAAGATTCACATTGTGAGCTATTGTCTCCCTTCTTAGTGACTTTTTTCTTTGACAGCACGCCAAGCTCGAAGATCTACAGAAATTACAACACGAACAAAGAACATCACGCCATTACATGTCTTTGAAGATTACACTGGAGCGCCATATGTTTTAAGCAATGGACCTTTTCAATCATCTGAGTAAGCTCTCTGAATTTATCCACCACTTGATGACTTTTGTTGAAGTGAGGGGTCTGAGACAGGGGTCCTTTTAGTTTATGCAAAGTATGCTATTTCTCGTTAATATATTGGCTATTCGGGTCGTATATGTATAATTAGCGGGAAAAAGATTCCTCTGTCGGTTGCGGTTGCGTTCTCGAGATTATATTGTAAAAAACCTAGTGCGATTTCCTGGCTCATGGCTAACTCAACTATGCAACTGGAGGGAGGGTTGATATTAATGAAGTGCTCTCTTGTCCCTATTATACCACATTGACCTGTCAAATATCAGCTTACCTCTTCAGGGACTGTAATCTGAAATAAAACAACGTAATAAGCTAGAAAACCATATGAGCCACTCGAACCACATTCATCGCTCGCTTAAGAGTAATATAAGCATTGCTGCGAAATCTACGTCTGCGCTGGATACAGAGCTCATACTTGCCATCGATTCTTTTATAGTGGAAGTTCTGTCAAAGGATCCTTTCCAAGAATTTCACGATCTGAGGCCATATATCGTTGAGCTCAGGTGTAAGAATAGCTGCATCATGAACACCATCCGCATCCAGATACGTTTGCTCCTCAGGTAATTCAGCGATTTTTGTCCATTTCTCTATATCTGTTCTCAGGACTTCATTCTCACCTCTAACAACAAAGACATTGGAAGCATTTGGTAATAGATTTGGCCAATCGGCTTCTATGTCTTCATGTAAACGGTATTCCGGTTTCGGTAGCATATCTTCATCTTCAATTATAAAGGCTCCACATTTCTTTAAATATGGAGCTGATAAGATATCTTTCCGCTTGCTAGAGACCCAAGATCCACCATCCCTTTCGGCATCTGGTGACAAGTTTACCCATGGAGACAGTAAGATCTCCGCGATTGGTTTTTGTTTCACACTATCAACATCTGTCACAGGATGCTTTATATGTCTCGTTAGATGTAAAGCCAGATGCCCACCCGCTGAGTCACCAACAAGTATGATATTATCTGATGTACCAGTTAGGTTATTGTAAACTTTTACTGTCTCCTTCAACTGATGAGTGTATTTGTATTTGTCTTTAACAGCAACAGTGTAATCAACAAGCAAAATTGATAGCCGATCATTTTGAAGCTCATTGTAAATCTTCGACCATAGTAATGGGAAGGCTGGCAATGACCCTAATATGTAAGCACCACCATGCAGGAACAAGAGTACTGGATCTTCTGGTTGACGGTCTTCAGCTTCGACTAACCAGTGAGCGATATCCCTCTTTGTTCCCTCAACGATATACTCGGTCTTGTAGTTGTTAAGACCTGGTATCAGCGAACGGACTAAATTTAAGTTGGTCTCAAGTGATATCTGAGGAGTTAGCGGAGCAATTTGTGAAATAGGGATATCATCATTAACAAGACTAATGAATGCCATCATGTATTGTTCGGTGAACTTGACAAGGTTAACGCTCCCTGACAAGGTTGGGAATTGGCCCAGTGGGAGGGAAGATGATAATGTGATAACTAATAACAGAGCTAAGCAGAACTTGTGGACTAGCATCTCTCATTTCGTAAGGCAAACTTTTAAGTGATCATTATTTCACAATGGGTTTTCTTCGTTTTTATATGGTGACTGTTTTATGATTTTCATTATTGCTGATATCGTAGAAGGAATCCTAGCAATTCATCATTAATTGCCCATTCAGGAAATTGATCTCTCCACATTTTGGCAAGCACGAAGTGGATTTTTGGTGTGCAACTTTCTAACTCTTTTCAGCTCACGCTGATGTGGCTGGATAGTTCCCGAGTGCCAATATCCAATTAGTGTTTACATTAAAATGTGATTAATTAACCGGGATATACCCGAATGCTGGATGTGTCGATGTCACACAAAGAACAAACTACATGAAGGTGTAAATATAGGTGCAACTCTATATAGTTTACCCAACATTTCGCCTGGAGTTATGCTGTTCATATCAATATACACATCTTTTTCTTTTCTTCATTGCAAACTCTTAACCAAACTTTGGTAATCATTGAACAAATCTTGCAACTCAGCGATAGTCAATTCTTGAAATTGCCTTCCTTGGTATTTGGTTAAGTCAACAGGATATCCATTTTGTGGTATGCTTTGTAAAACCGGTTGAGCTTGGGACTTCAGTGATGAAGATCTTGAACGGGAGGGTAGTGAGGGCAAAAAATCTCGAGAAGAGTTTCTTGAATGAGCAGGTTTGGTCCATTTCATGACATCACCCATGAAGTTCTTTAGCGGATTGGATTCACTGAGTGTCCCTGAGTCTGGTAATATCCCTGGTGAAGTATGTTCCGGGGTTCTCAGTCTATTCATGACGGTTTTCAACGAAGTATCAAATGCAGAGCTTAGGAAATTACCAGATGTCGTCAAGATACCATTAGGAGTTGTCAAATTTTTTTGATTTTTAATCATAACTTCTTCTTTGGATAGTGGTTCATAATCATAAATGGAAATGTCCAAAGTTTGAGTGTACATCAATGAAGCTTCCAAATTCGTTAAGCAATAAAGTTGATCACTTTGTAATAATTCGCCATTTCTTAGGTTCTTAATAAACTGGAAGTTTAAATAGAAATCGCATGGGCCATATTCCATTTGGTCATAGATGATGATTAAGTAAATCAGTAATGGTAGGATATAATCTCCACTAATTTGTTCATTTTGCAAATGCTCTTTGAGGAATGTGTTCAATTGAGAATGAATCTCCATGATCTTTGTTATCTTCTGTAGTGGTGTGATCAGATTGTTTAAATGTGCAAACTCAGATGAAATCTTGTGAAAGATGGGTAGTTGTAAGTCAACATCGTAAACGTCTATCAACTTAGTGTAATCTAAATTCTTAACCTTCTTAAGGATCTCCAACTTGGCCAGCAAGTACCTGTTGATGGAATTGAATTGTTCGTTCTTCTTTATCAGTTTGTCATGCAATGCATTGGTTAATTTGTACTCTGCCATCTCAACGTACTTCTTAACCTTGTCCTCATCCTTATCTTCGGCTTTTGTTTCATCTAAAGAATTTAGCTCCTTCATCTCAACGCGAGAGGTATTAACCGTTCCCTTAACGAAAACCTCTACCTTCATATGGAAATCATGGTAAAACTGTTGAAATAGCATCACAATCTCGTCGTAACTCAATGGTTTAGCATATTTTGGCCTAGTTAACTCCCTTAGAAACTCATTAACGTGATTGTTCAACTTGGGTGGCAATTCTCCCTGGACAATATCGAGTTGGGAGATCAGCTGTTCTAACTCATCGTTGCGCTTTAGCGTCTCCACTGATGCCCCCAGTGGATCAGAGTCCATTATGTGTGGGTTTTTTATAGATGCTTGATCTGTATAAATATTACAATGAAGGTTCTAGAATTTTGTGCCATTTTCTCACTTTAAAGGATAAATTTAGCACCGAACAAAACAATTAAACAAAATAGTTAAAATAACCAAATTTATTCACTCTGAGCCACTAAGACATGTCCAGAGTACACAAGAGAAGTTACTCACCCACGATAGACGATATTAGACAGTACAATATCAAGCGTGTACGGCTGCTCCACGATTTAGGCTCGTTTTCTCTCGATGATTCCTGGGAAAGCAATAACAAAGCTACCACAACATCAGACCCTCATCACGAGTACATCCCAGATATAGAGGAGTTTCTCCTTCAAAACCAGGATGACGACGACATCATCCAGTCCTCAAAGCACATTACCGACTTACAAACGGTGGATCCAGACCACATAGTTATCCCTTCTAGAGTCGTTAACAGACCCATCTCCACATCTGAAACCAAATCTATTCTTGACACATTGAAATCCAAGAAACGGATATTGAGAGACTACCATGGTATAGACAGTGCAATCACTAATGATGACATGATCAATGAGCTCGAGATCAAGCAGTATTGGAGTCTTGTGCCTTACGAAGATCCCAATATAACCGTTTATAAGAGTTGGGAAAAGTGGTACTTCAATGTATTTAGATTGCAAGAGTTTGACACAGCTATGGATGATGACTTAATGATTGATGATGATAGACAACCTCCAGCTATACCAATGCCTAAGGTTAGAAACACGTACGGTGGATACTATGACAATGTGTCATCAGATGTTAGTTTCGATGATAGTCGGATGGATATAGATTAAGAGCTAGGTCACAAGAACTGTCTCTGGATATTTTAATGAATAATGAAGATACACTAATCTCATGTACGATATTCATCATACTCTTGTAATCGTAAATACTGTGCTGGAGCATTGATAGTTAACCTTACCCGAAGATATAGACGTTATAGTCAAACTCATCATGTTTCTTCAAGACCTCTTCTGTATCCTCCCATGGAACTTGAAAGATTCCAGCATTGATTTGTGGCATATCGATTGTCCTTTTCTCGCTACTATTTAATTGTCTATGAAGATCACACAATGCCCTATCAGTATTCTCAACAATCTCACGGGGGGAATCCTTTCTTCTACCAACGTCGCGACTTGTGAATAGACAGGCAATAATATGACCTTCTTTACCTTCATTCCCAGGTTCCGAAGGATCAGTATTGATAAGTAAAGTCGTCCCTATAAGTTGATATGGTGTAGAATTACGACAATGCTGTTCGTAGACCAACTTCGCTTTAGGAAATTTTCTGGCAAATTGGGCTGCGATTCCGGCACCCCAGCGACCAAAAGTATTACAGGAGTGAGCCAGAATGGCAGGCTGCTCAGCCAGCTCGAATAGATCGCCTTTCAAATACCTGATAGACATAAATATGTACACCTTTTGGTCATAAAAGTTGAACTCTTCTCCAGATTTTTCTTTATCAAAGTTAGTTCAATGCTGAGACTTACGCTGGCGCTGTCTATCTGAGTTGGTGTCATAGTGTACATTTCAGCATCTTTTTGACACAAATCGTTCTTCACCGCTTAGATTCATCGATAAGTATCTATAACACAGGAAATAATAAACGCTACAACTCTACTATCTAGTTGCAGGAAGCTTAACTATTTGCTAAGCACAGGTAGCACCATGTCCTGGTGATGGGTAGGGACTCGCAGACTCCGGAAATGAACCCCATGGAGATTCACAATTGATCTTGATATATTCCTCTTAAGAACCCTCATCTCGAAAACCAATAATTCAAATAATCATTACGGTTGATTATTTCCTTCCCTGGACGACTCACATTGATAATCGTCTTTACTCCTTGAGCTTATTGACCCTTTGCGGTTTCTTAATCGCTTACTAAGTGAACACATATGGTGAAGACTATGGAGCAAGGTGGAGAACCCACTTGCTGCCTTTTCAAAGAACGGCAAGTTAACCAGATTGTTGGAGATTCATACTAGGCTTGTAATCAAAGTCAGTAGAACCTAAAGCATCGAAACCAGCTGAAAAGTTCCGTGTTGTTGAAGAGAACCATAGTGTTTTTTAGCGGCTGAAAATTCAAGAGATTCCAGGTGTAGTATCAATGTGGCATAGCGGTCATTAACAAAAACTTTTGATTCATGAAGAGCCTACGCTGACTTAAGTAAGCTTTGATTAGTGTAAATGAAGTGAGCTCTGTCTACAAATACACGTATTCTATATCATTAGTTGGTTCACCTTATGAGTAAATATTGCGAAATTACATTAAATCCCGATGGCTAGCTTCACGCAAAATTTGGCATAAATATATTTCAACAACTCGACTTTTATAGGCAGTATTGAAGCTTATCACTAGTCTCGAAGAATAGTGCTTTCATTTGGTTACGTTTCCTTGTGTTTTCTCAATTAAAGCGTCAAAATATATGATGATCAAATTTTGCAATTTATCATGTTGTACATATTTGAAGTTCAGAAAGAAAATTGAAGTGAGCATTCGAAATCATTTATATTATTGATATATATACCTAATTATATAAATTAATAGCTAAGTTCATTTTGAGGGGTTGAGAGATATACGAAGCAATTAATAGCAGATACTAGACTAACTATATGAAGCCATTATCAGAGGTATATTTAAGAGCCGTCAGTTTATACAACCACTTTCTTACGAAGTTGAAGACCTCTACAGCATCATCAAATTAAAAATATCTCATTATTTTATCGCTGAGTCATTTGGGCAGAAATCATTATCAACTTCCTTTGAATCTTTGCTTTATCCAGCACTTGACATTGATTTCCTCAACTTCCCTCGAAGTCAAATCTCAAGGTATCAATCTTTTACCTCTAGCCGAAATCGAACTAGCGCGCGTTTTTTAATCAGAAAGCAGCACCAATGGCCCAATTTTAATTGCCAAATAGGTATGAAGTGACCTTCTTGTATCTTATTGCAGTAGACTGATGTCGCCACCAGTGACACACTTCATACTTCCGAAGTTTTGCAAAAAAAAATAGTAAATCTCTTTGTAAAACGGTTCATCCTTATGCAGGGGAACTGCTGATCATCTCTGTATTATTTCTAATTGACCAAATGTCCACAAGGGACACCAATATTTCCGAGCAGAAAAACTAGTAGGCTAATCTTTACGTAATACACACTCGTTTGCTTATATAATCAAATATTTATCTGCGGTATCAACCAGTTGCCATTTGAAGCCATTGTGACTTGTGCCATTTGGGTAAGGCCTAGGGTATAGTTTTCCCAAAACTAGCTTTTGAAGACCTTGTTGTCGCCGTATGTTCCAAACCAGATTTATCACAAATGTGGTCTCGAAGAAAGTCACACGCAGCATGGATTCTTTGAATTGCGAACAGTGTGGAAGTTTATGCTAACGGCATATCTTCTAATCTGCAGACTTGACTCTAAACCGGTCGCACGAGAATCGTCATAGAAGTAAAGTCTCAATCTCCGAGAGCTCGAGTTCTTAGACAATACTGTTGACCTTTATCCAGGAAAGATGTTTTCGGCCAACAAAAGGCTAGAGTAACAAATCGACACTCAAGAGTAGTGGAATATCTAGATACTGTAGTAGCAGTAGCTACGACCAGCAGTATTCTTTAACAAACCAATCTAAATTGAGCACATATAGAGTAACACATGCCTCATGGGCCTGGCCCCGATTCTGTCAGGGTCTAGTTTTGAAAAGTATATTTTGATTCAACAAATGGTTTCGTGGTCTAGTTGGTCATGGCATCTGCTTAACACGCAGAACGTCCCCAGTTCGATCCTGGGCGAAATCATTTTTTTGAATTTTTTTGCACTATCCAAGGCAATATCTTTTTATGAAGCACCTTCTTTACTTGGCTACTAGTTTAATTCGACTGTGTATAGTGACTTTCCTTGTTAATTTATTACTTACTTGTGGGCGCAACTTCACTATAAATTTGAGCGGACAATGGCAGTCATGACAACGAACGTCTTGAAATAGCGAAGAATGAAATTCACAAAGTTACCTCAAAGTTACCTCAAATGAAAAGCTTCTTGGCATTCTCGTCTAGTATCGTCCTACTTTGTGATGCTTGTCATGAATATTGGTCTCATGAGAGATAATTCATTATCAAACTGTTTTGCATCTAATCCCAGAAGCTACAGATAATTAACTACAGCTACCAGCAATACGTTAGCTATGAAGATAGCATTTCCTAATGTGGTGAAAGAAAAACGAGCAAGCTAGAAACAATTAAAATTTACCTGCCTCGTGTGCGTAAGCCTCAATAACCATTAGGGTATTCCTTTGTAAACTGCTCTTGCATAGACATGCGTCATCATTATCGACTTCTAATTCCGTCAACTTTAAACATACGAGTCTGCTACTAACTAGCTATCGGTTTCATAGAGGTTGGGAAGATGTAGATCTTATACAATAGGTATCAAGTAACACCTATGTGTCCCGTCTTATTTATCGCTCTCAAGTGCTTAACATTTTCTTGAAGGGATATACCTTTTGTTGAGTTGCTATTTGCATAGATTTAGTTTCCCCTTTGGCAATCGTAGCCTCGCCTCTTAGATGCCAGCTCATTGAGTACCCACTTCACGTCTGTCCTGATTGGTGAACTTTTGAAATTTCATTTGTTAACAATTGAATCTCACTTGAATCTGAACTCTGCTCTTTGAAGCCAGATTCTGTAGTTCGCCTAATTATGTGTCAAATTTAGCGGAATTGTCCCAATATGGACGACGGCTTCTAAAGTCCGCTGCAGATCGTTCCTAATAATCTCCTACCGCGAATTTTTTTTTTCCCCTGGGAAAATCTTGGATAGAAAGAAGTGAAATCTGAGATCCTCATAAAAAACACGGTTCTTTGAAGACGAATTGACAATTTCACCACATTACACACTAACTCCACATTAGAATTCCCTGCTACTCCCTGCTGATCCCTGTGCTGAGACAACCAACATCTTCCCTACCAGCTCTTCCCTTCCATACTACACATTCTGCCTCTAATTTATTTCCACATTCCACAACAGCTTTGACTACGTGGGTCTCCCTTGAACCAGTCATAAATCATCACACATTATGAGTTTCAATATTCCCAACGTGGCTCATGTCACAGAAGGCTCCCTCCAGCCTCCCGCGGGGATCTCCTCGCTTCATGGCTTCGTGGCGCGTGGTTTACCTAAGAATAGGTACGACGACCATAAACTGGGAACCCTGAGAATCTTGTCAATTTCGTCTTGTTCTGCCTCATTGACCGCTGGGTTTCTTTTTTTTTACTTCTATTATGCCATACATCCTCAGAGACTGAAATTCAGGCATAAATTAATCTTTATCCTTATGATCTTTGACTTTTTAAAAGCTCTGGCCATTCTCATCTTTCCAATTTTAACATTCACAAGAATCGAAGAACTTGGTCAAAAAACTATCAATTTCTTAGGATTCTTCACTGCATTATCTACAGAAGGCGGTGATCTGGCGATTTTGGCCTTTGCTGTCCACACTGCCTTGATCATCTTTTGCCCTAAACGTTCTGGTGGTCTATACAATTACAGATACTATTACTATGCTAGTACGGTATTGATTCCACTTCTATTGGCTAGTTTGGCCTTTATCAATGGTACTGGTTATAGTGCTTTAGATGTTTGGTGCTATTTGCCTGCTTCCCCTATCTGGTATCGCCTAGTTCTGAGTTTTGGTCCAAGATATTTCATCATGCTTACTATTTTAATCCTTTATTTCACAATCTATTTTTACATTCAAAAGCAATTGAAAAAAATGAACAACCAAAGAAAGACTTTCAACTATGAGAATTACGTCCCAAAGAAGGCCAAATGGTGGTCATTACGTCGTATCTTTGAGAGAAAAATCGATGATGATCATTCACAAGGACCACATGTCAATAATGAGAATTCTAATGCTATTACTGGGATGGATATCAACATTCAATTACAAATTGATAATTCTCAAAGGCTTAAGACCCGTTATAAAGTCATTTCACGTCAAATACGTGTGGTGTTTTTATATCCAACTACATATTTCTTTCTTTGGGTCTTTCCAGTGATTGCAAACTCCCTGAGGTTAGACAATAAAGCTATTTATGGTATTTCTGCTATTGTTGCATTCATCAATCCATTCAATTGTTTAATTGACGCAACTGTCTTCTTCATTCGTGAACGTCCTTGGAGATTGACATATTCAGAGACTATTCGTTCTCCATTTGCCAAGATGGAAAAAGTTCCATTTTGGCGTTATCATTTACGTTTCCTCCCACTTTATTCACTCCCTGAAGATACTATTCAATTTTATAGACATTGTCAAGGTAATAATCAAGACTATCCCCCAGATATGAAGTCTCCATTTTCACAAGAACAAGGAAAATTAAGTATTGATCAATCAAATGTCTTTGAAATGAATCCTGAAGAGTTTGTTAACATGGAAGTCAAGAGACTATCACCAAGCACCAAGCACTCCAATAGTTCCAGTTTGAACGAAGACGAAGGTAGTGAAGGTGGTATGGATCTGATGGATTTCCTGAAACAAGGACCCCCTGTTTGATGTACTTGTATGTGTGGTTTTGGTTATGATTTCAAATTATTCACTTTCTATGAGGTGCTAACACTGGTGTTAGTATTCCTTCATCTTTAATATTCCGTTTTCAATTAATGTTAGTTTTACTATACTTTATAAATGTATTCACTAGTTATTACAAATCATTTGAAGCTACTTTATCTTTATACTAGGATCTTACGGTTCATGGTGTCTAAAAGTATTTTCCACTTAACCCAGAAAATATTGAATAGTACTTGGCCACCCAATTTAAAAAGATAGTACTAGTACAAAAGTGTTAGGCTAATACAAACGGTTGGTATAAACTCATAGATATCATATTAGTTACTATCTAATAACGATGTCTTCATGGTCGTACGGTGGATTGGCTCCGAACACCGCTGTTTGATACCAACCCAATTCTTGAGAAGGACCTCTAATATGAAAGATTGCAATATCCAATATCCAAGCTTCGAATTCTTCAACCTTCAACAAGTCAAAATCTCTATTA
Organism: Taiozyma odintsovae; assembly: GCA_030557705.1. Lineage (NCBI taxonomy): Eukaryota > Fungi > Ascomycota > Saccharomycetes > Phaffomycetales > Wickerhamomycetaceae > Taiozyma > Taiozyma odintsovae. The sequence goes on along the minus strand of JANIVH010000007.1, from coordinate 105,666 downwards.
GTATTTCTCAACATCCTCTGTAATGGGAAGTTATGAAGCTTTACTAAGAGAACCTCTTTGATAGAACCATGAAACGTGTGAACTAACTTGCTTTTGAAGAATTGTAACGCGATCAACAAACACTTGTCCAACTTAGGACGCTTACCAGATGCAAACTCGTAGTAACTTTTCAAGATCTCTCTCTTCATGTTTGGGATATAAGCACCTGATTTCTTCTTTAAAGTTTTACGACTAGAGCGCATCTTTGTGTTCAACAATAAGTCAGAGGCAACTCTACCTTCTTTTAACTCATATAGTTGGACGATGATAACGACTTTGGGGTTCAATTCTGGAAAGCCCTGTGGTAAATGACCAGATAATTTACCATTGTGATAGATCTAATGGCGGATAGCACTCAAACTAAGTTCATCCAAGTCAAATTGATCAAGCTCTTCGGTTTCTTCATCGAGAACTGGATCTGGTTCTTGCTCTGTCTTCGTGGCTAGCTGTTTCTTAGCGGCAAAGTATGGCAACTGGGGCTCACCAGCTTCAACTTTAACAAGGTCTTTAGTGAAACGTTTTGTAACACGAGTTGGAACAGTGACTCGAGGTTTGTAAGTATCGCTCGTTGGAATTGGTTTCCCAATGGGATAATATTTCGTTGTTTCACGTCTAGCAGGTGCTCTATAACAATCCTTTGGATCTAAAACGGTCCCCCTTGGAGGCTTGTAGACCGTATAGTCCATAGGTTTCGGAGGATCGTTAATTCTTCTGCAAAGTGCATAAGGATCATATGAGCCTCTATAGTTGTAAGTCATTATGTTGATGTGATAATAATTCTCTCCAAATTGAGAACTGAATAAAGATCAAGATAAGTCAAGAGGAAATATAGATCGGAATCGGAACTGTTTAGGAATGTGTACTCCTTTTATAGACGTTATCAAATCTGAGATATTTTCCAATCGAAGACAGAATTTAAATTGAAGTGAGCTAATTATAGAGACAATTTAAACCCACGTAATAATTAGCTCTGTATTTTATTCTCGTTTCTCTTTTCATGAGACTTTAATAGGCTAACTGAAGGCTAAGCATATACAATATAGAGTCTCATTCAAGCGCTAATGGTTATTACTGTGTGTCCCCTTCACAATTTCCACTTTATGGAAAAAATTGAAAAATTATCGAACATAATGAATCGAAAGCTCGGTTAAAGAGAAGGTTAAGCCAAGCACTTCATCTTTCCGAATCATGTTCAAATTCTCAATACAGACGAGAGGTTTTAGCAGCTCGATTGCTTTACCAAAAGAATGGAAACACGTCGTAACCCGTCGCGTTGCACAAAGACCAACTTATGAAGTCGGTGATGAAAGACCAAAACATATTCCAAATAGACAACTTACCCCAGACTACAAATATGGTGAATCCAATTTCTTTAAAAGAAGTAACAAGGGTTTATTTGGTGGTTCTTTTATCAAATCAGGTCATAGAATCTCTGAAATGAGACAAAAATCTAATCGTTTTTGGAAACCAAATGCACATAAAAAATCACTTTGGAGTGAGACATTACAAAAATCATTAAAATTTGAAGTCACTGCTAAAGTATTGAAAACAATTGACAGAGAAGGTGGTCTGGATAATTATTTAATTAAGGATAAATCTGCAAGAATTAAAGATTTGGGTCCATTTGGTTGGAAACTACGTTATCAAATCTTAAAGAAGAAACAGGAATTAGCTAATCCTCCACATAAAGATGCAAAGTCATATTCACTTGCTGATGGTGAAACTGGTAAAATTTATTATGAAAATGTTCTAATAGAGGGTGTTGAACAGCCATTAAATGTTAAAATTGGTAGAAGAAAACTATTGAAAGAGTTATATAATACTGAAAAGAAGGAAAGAAAAGCTCTTGGTGAAGATCTAGATGGTAGAGAATTTCATGACAAGTTTAGAGAACTTCCAGCTACAGAAATTTTGAAAAGATTAGCTGGCTACGGTTATGATTTCAAAGCAATCACTGTTTAAATAAGGTATAGCATGTTGTAAATAGTCAAATGTTAATAGCACGAAGTATGAAACAAACGATAGTAGTGAGTTGTTATTAAATATTGAAAACGAGAGAATTGAAAGCTCTTCGGAGTATGTTTGTAACCGTTATTATAAATATTATCATTATCATAACTCCCCATTTATGATCCTCTTATCAAAATGTGTCATATTTAACTATATCAATAGGTATATTAGGGCTTACACAAGCTTTTCCACGTGACTCTCCTTCAATTTTCCCCAAAGCCCTAAAATGTCTCCAATTCCTTTTTTTTATCCTATATTCAAACATCCTTACACCACAAGGTTGTTCTTCAAAAGCAAAAATTTACAGGCAATTTTTCCAATTCTTACGTAATCTCCATACAAAATTACCCGCGAAAACGTTGTATTATCACTTAAATCGTCACCAAAAGAAATGAAAAACAAAAATAGCCGTCACAAAATCTCTTAAATTTTCACTTTCGCGAAATTTTCTGTGTAGTGTCAGTGTGAAGAAAAATCTTTAAAACTTGAACTCAACTTTTGGTATACAGAGATAGAACATCAACAAATTCATCAAACATGGCTACAAAATCAGGTATGTGGTGCTACAAGACACGGGAGAGACGTATATGAGAGCACTATGAACGAATGTTATTGTGATAATGTGGAATTTTTATATCGTTGAAGGCATATTAGAGGTTTTATATTCAAAGATTTATTTCAGTATCATTAAAGTGATTGAAAAGTGATGAAACAAGGGCATTATGAAGTAAAGAATCCACAGAGGTGATTATGAACAAGTCATTGTAAACGATGGAGAATGAAACCGTATGAATTTCAACAAGTCAACTACAAGTATTGAATCTGGATGGCCATTAAGTTAAATGAAATAATATTGTTAAATCTTTATGCTCCATTAAGCTGGACTGATGTTACACAGCATGATCCTTTCCATCTAATCAAATACTTTTAAATTCACCCATTCACACTCACATTTTCATCATAATCTATCTCAAATAATATATTCCCTATAAATTTATATGATCAAATTACTAACTTTATTACAGGTATTGCTGTTGGTATCAACAAAGGTAAGAAAGTTGAAGCTTTAGAAAAAGCCCCAAAAGTTTCATACAGAAAAGGTGCTTTATCCAAGAGAGCCACTTTTGTTCGTTCAATCGTTAAGGAAGTTTCAGGTTTAGCCCCATATGAAAGAAGATTAATCGAATTGATCAGAAACGCTGGTGAAAAGAGAGCTAGAAAAGTTGCTAAAAAGAGATTAGGTACTTTCGGTAGAGCTAAAGCTAAAGTTGAAGAATTAAACAATGTTATTGCTCAAGCTCGTCGTCATTAAACTATTTTGCTAAGTTAATGTTGTGTTATTTTTAGCTTTAATGTAAATTAATCTTTATGAAATAGAATCAATCCATTGTAGATATACTATTAAATAGGGAATTGACGATGTGTTTCTTTTATTTGGGTGATGAAAATGCTATATTGCAATTAATACCTTTATATAAGATGAGATATTATTCGAGAAAATCTTAGCAACTAGAAACACTTATTAATAATCTTATAAAATGGTTGATGCTTGTAAACCACAAGCTTGTGCTATTCAAGGTATGTAACCGTTGCTTGTGTGAAGCCATGCTTGAGGCTTGCTCATGTTAAATATTTTAACTAACCTTCTATTAGACTGTTTGAAGTCAAATAATTATAACGAATCAAAATGTACAAAGATAATAGATCAATTGTATGAATGTTGCACAAATTTTTATCAGGAACAAGGGATAGCTGCTAGATCACCATGCTGTCCAATCCCTTCTTTACTGGAATTGAAGAAGAAGCAAAGGTTACAAGAAAAGATTGATGCTAATTTGATTGAGAAAAGAAGATAACTATCATAATATATGTTAAAAGTATGATATTCCCCATACAGCCCAAAACAAACTTATCATATCGACGAAAACATATACTACAATCATTCATCAGTCATTATTCATTTCAAATACATAGATATGTTGATTTAGAACCGCGTAGTCAATCACAAAGGATAGACACGACAACAAGGGTTGGTCAAAACCTTTTCAATCTAAGGCTACCGCGAGCACGAAAAGATGGACGTAAGTACTCCCACCTTGCTAATCAGTGAGGTTTAAACTGAATAACCGTGACTCTGGGTGCCTGTAAAGACATTGTATAGTTTTTTAAACTTAAGAAGAGAAAGAGAATTGTTTAACGTGGAAAATTTTTATAGTGTTTGATGGTAGGGTAAAACTTAAACAAAAAGCTACCCTTTAGGGCTTGTAGATATGTCTATTTAAAAGCGTTTATAATATGGCAAATAATAGATACTTTCACACCTCTAAATAGGAGGAATTTTAAGTGTCTACACTGACCACAGGTTATGATGTCTATTTCTTTTTGGAATCGTAATCGTGAATGTTTGGAGCATATGCCTTCATAGCTATTAAAGTGTTAGTAAATATACCTTAAATGTAATTTTTGATACTTACGAGACTCGTCAACAACCCATAGTGCTGTCCCTGAGACATTACTAATCGATGTCTCCATCTTAACATTTTTTTCGAATTCACCAATGGCATCGTCAATCTCAGCTATTTGATGTTAGTAATGATATCAGTGGAATATATAAGGTACTTACTCGGTTTCAAACCGGCATCGATCAATTGTTTTCTCAACATTGAAATATGATAAATCATCTTCATTTCTCTTCTCTGTATAGCTTTTCTTTCATTAATTATTTGCATTTCCCTTTTCTTACGATGAGTATTATAAGTATTTTGAGCAATGGCAAGGGACTTCATATGTAAAACTTGCTGTTCTTGTACTTTAGATTCCAATTGTAACCTAGTACGATAGTTGTCAATGGTGATGTATGACAATGCGAGAACCGCCAGTATTAGTGATAAATCACGAGAAGGGTTAGCTCTAGGGGCTTGTGTAGAAATTTGTGATGCCATTGGTTGTGATGGAATATTTGGTTGAGATTCTGTAAATATAGGCTTTGGAGAATTTGGATCAATATGTTGGGAGAAATAAGAAGGTGGGGATGAATAACATCTCATCCGTATAGGTCCCACTGAACGTGGAATAAATCTAGAAAACATAGTTCAATGGGTTTGATCTAAAGAGATTTAAGTGTTTTCTTGCCTTTCTTAACTTGATTTTTTCGAATCGTTTTAAAATCTAAAGATATTAACCGAACAAGATTTGACACATAGAAATAAAACTACAACGAACAATTAAGTATTAAAAATGTAAATTGAAAACCGTATAAAATAAACTTCTCTTCCTTTATAACAATGTATTAAAGAAAGAAACATCATAAAAACCCAACATAATATCATAAAACGTACTCATAAATCTTTCATCTCAAATAACAGACACAGAATTGTAAGAAGTGGACTCATCAAAGATCATCACATGGGATTGCTCCCCATTATTGATCAGTTCATCGATGGATCCAGGTCTAATCATATTCTCAGAATTGGATGACAGCACAGGGAAGAAATCAAATGAAGATTCAGATGAACAATCATCATCAGAAAGTTCACTTGATGAGATCAAAGCTGGTGCTCTATCGTTTATGAAATCAGACAATGAAGCAGTCGAGGTAGCAGCACTTTCATGTGCCAAGATCTCTTCAATCTCTTCATTACAATACACCAAACCTTCGTCAATACTCAATTCAATCAACATCCTTTCCAATTCATTAACCTCAAGATTTGGGAAATGGATACGAACTGATCGCTCCCTTCGTTCAATGGGTAAAGAACCATAGGCATCAAAGATCTTAGCAATGTTATTAGAAGTTCTATCAATTTGAGCCTTAACGATTTCAAAATCTTCATCCATAGTGTCCAAGATTTCAGAGTTAATGAATGACATTGATGGAATAGATAATTCAAATGTTGGTAAAGAAAATTCAACGTAGGAACCCAACTTGTCAACTTCAGTAGATTCTGATTTAGCCATTTTGAAAACATCAGAAGCCTGATTTGTAGATGAACAACCGTGATAAGTCAAATGGTGACTTGGAACTTTAGTCATCTTTAAGCTTAGTAAAGTATCAGAACCGTTGTTGAACATACATCTCAAGCCACTAGTCAAATTGTTAACGGCTTCACGAGTAAATTGACTTGATCCATAAGAATGGAAATTTCTTGCATTGGTCTGAACAAAATTTCTGTATAACAGACTACCTGGGTATCTAGTACCATTTCTAAAAGAACTATATGCCCAAATATTGTTAGCCAACCCTCCAGTGACTCTTGGATTCTTATTTAATGCAAAGCGTTTGAATGTTGAAGTTGATGATGAATATGTGGATGCAGCTCTAACGGATCTTGCTGTACTAAAATGTCTTCTGTTAGCGCCACTGAATGGCGATCTCTTGACATTGTTTCTCACGGGGACCCTAACAAGTGCTGGTTGTGACTGCCTTTGAGCAGCATTAATTAACTCATCTAAAGTCTGACGAACATCTCTAACGGCCTCCTTGGTGAGAGACACCAAGTTCTTTAGTCTATTTGCCACCATTTGTGATTGTAACACAAAGTTGGACTTATTCTAAAGGACTAAGAGCTAAAGAGTTGTTGATATGACAGCTTTTATAATGTCCACTGATTATAATGAAACAGGAACAGGTGAAATTTGAGCTATTCGTTTATATCTGAGTTCAATAAGGAGAAAAAGGTGAATTTTTATGACACCTTTGTAATATCTTTACGCCAAAAAGGAATGAGAATTTCGCAAATATGAGCTCCGAAAGTCGGGGATTTAGCGTAATTAAATTGAAAAAGAAAAGAGATGCCATTTGTTTTCGCAAATTTCCCTAAACGGGGAAATTCGCTTTATACGTCACGTGTGTTTTTCGTTTTTATAAGCTAAGTAATTTTTAGTCTCAAAACATTTGGGACTAGGACTTGATTAAGACTAGCGATAGGGATTTGAGACTTTAGGGACTTACTTTAGGGACTAAGGTTTTTTTGTTGCCCTTCCTGTCAAAATTAGTCAAAATGGAAAACTATAACAATGTCAAAGGGCCCTTAAAAGAGGGTCAAGCAAATTTAAATTAAAGTGAAATGGACTACAGATCAAAGAGAAGTTCCTTCTCTGCTGGTTCTTTTAAACCAAGTGAGTTTTTCTTTCCCTTATTTTTTAGGATTCACAACTAACACCCAAATAGTTAATTTAAATGAGTATGAAAGGTACCCTAACAATATAACATCACCTTCTGCATCGTCTGTCATCCAACCATTACAAGCTCAACTACCTGCCAGGTCAGCATACTATGAATCGCATTATCCATTGTTTTTCTCTGATTGGAGCAGGTCTTCTACGTCACAAAGAGAATTGATTGCCGTTTCATCTTATAGAGAAGATGCAATAAATAAAGTTGAAGTATTAAACGTTAGTCCATCAACTGTGGAACATGCGAATGGATTAACTTCAGATGGATTAGATATAGTGAAACTTTCAGAGGCTAACGTTGAATTACCAATAACAAAATTACAATGGGATCCATCAAATTCTACTTCAGATAGGTTTATAACTACAAATGATAGATTAAAACTTTGGGAAGTTGATTATAATAATAGAATAGTTGAACGTGGTTCTTTAGCAAATGGTGCACAAACTTCATATAATAATGCTACAAGGCCACAATCATTACCACCATTGACATCTTTTGATTGGAACAAAGTGAATCCAAATTTGGTTATTACAAGTAGTATAGATACAACTTGTACTTTATGGGATTTAAATCAATATAGTGCCCCAAAGACACAATTAATTGCACATGATAGTGAAGTATTTGACGTTCAATTTATTAAAAATTCTACAGATGTCTTTGCTAGTGTTGGATGTGATGGATCAATGAGATTATTTGATTTAAGATCTTTAGATCATTCAACAATTATTTTTGAACCAAGTGCAGGTTCTGGTTTAAATGGTCCATCTAATCCAAATATGCAACGTGGTAATATTCCTTTATTAAGACTTGCTACTTCAAATACAGATATAAATATAATTGCAACTTTTAGTGCAAATTCTGATTCAATAAGTATAATGGATCTCAGGTACCCTGGTCAACCAACAATGAAATTAGCAGGTCATAGCTCAAAAGTTAATTCTATAAAATGGCATCCAACTTTACCAAAGTTATTATCTGGTGCAGATGATTGTCAAGCTCTAATATGGGATTTAACTGGTAAAGTTAGTCAACAAAGATTAAATACTAATCAAGTTGAATATCCAGATTTTGCATATAGTGATACATTGGAGATTAACAATGTCACATGGAATGGAGAAGGTGATTGGATCGGTTGTGTTAGTGGGAAAGGTATTCAAGGTGTAAAAGCCACTTAAATAATCAATCTTATGTGACATTTGTAGTATAAATGTTTGTAGCTTTGTAATTCATTCTTTTAGAGAATTGATGAAGTAGAGCAGACTTATAGTAAGTCAATGGTGTTATTATCTATAATTTACAACTTCTGATCACTTGAGAGGATTTCCTTGTATTTGTCTCTTATCGGACAAAGAGGGAAATTTCAAAAATGAAAAAAAACTCACTATGAACATCAACAATCATTAACAAATATCAACGTCTCAACTCATGCTCCGTTAATGATTTCATAATATTCCCCTTTTCAAAATGCCACTTTCAGACTTCTTAAGAGTCTCCGAGGATCGTACTCATTTTGAAGCTGTTGATTCTGAATCTGAAGATGAGTTTTTAAGTTATGATCAAGTGACACAATTATCACATTCATTAATTATTCCTCCATCACGTCGTCATTCTTCAATGGTACATCGACGCTCCTCGGTAAGGAGTAAGATCTCATTCAATGCTCCTGTTGACTCCACGGATGTGTTTCTTGATGAAGATTATTCCTCTGATCCAACAAGGAGATCAATTGATGATTTTGAAGAGATTAATGTACTAGGTATAGGTTCTTATGGTCGAGTCTATTTAGTAAAAGATCTTTATAATGGGAAACTATTTGCTAAAAAGACAATTAAGAAGGCAAAGATCTCAATTAATGAAAAAATTTTCAAGACTCATAAAAATGAAAGAGATATATTAGCTAAAATATCTCATCCAAATATTGTTAAATTATTTTATTCATTCCATGATGATGAAAAAATTGATTTTATATTAGAGTATATACCTGGTGGAGAAATCTTTTATCATTTATCCTCGAGATTAAGATTTAATGAAGATGAAACTGCTTTTTATTTAGCTGAAATTTCATTAGCTTTAAAACATTTACATGAATTAGGTGTAATTTATAGAGATTTAAAACCTGAAAATGTATTATTAAATTCAAAAGGTCATATAGTTTTAACTGATTTTGGTCTTTCATCACAAGAGGAAACTTGTAATTCAATTTTAGGTACACCAGAATTTACAGCTCCAGAAGTTTTAAAAGGTGAATCTTATTCATATCCTGCAGATTGGTGGTCATTTGGTATTATGATGTATGATATGTTAACAGGTGATACTCCATTTATTGGTAATAATAAGAAATCATTGTTTGATAAAATTACAAAAAAAAAAATTATAATACCATTTTATTTATCAAATGATGCTAAAGATTTATTATTAAAATTAACAAATAAGAATCCACAAAAGAGAATGAAAATTGATGATGAATTTAATAAATTTCAAAAACATAGATTCTTTAGAAAGATTAATTGGTTAAATATAAAAGAATTAAATCCACCAATTTTACCAATTATTAAAAATTTAGAAAAAGCTGAAAATTTTAATCATGATTATATAAAAGAGATATTAGATAAAACTGAACAATTAGATGATTCAAAATTTGATAATGGAATGTTTAAAGGTTTTAGCTTTATTGCTAATAATGATGCCTTTGAAAATTAATTGGGATAATTAATGAATTTTATGATGAACTGTATATTAGAAACTTGATGATATTATAATGTAATCAATGAACTAAACCTTTAAAGCAGTGTTAAATCACTACAATGATCAAAAAAAAAACCCTTTATTTATTTAAAAAATTTCCAACCATGAGTTTTTGAAGGTGAAATTGGTTTTGTAATATCAGAATCTTCATCTTTTGAAATTAATTGATTTTTTAATTCATCAATTTGTTGTAATAATGTACTAATTTGATCTTCTAATTCTTGATTTTTATTCATAACTTCTAAATTTCTTTCCATTGTTAATTTTAAATCATCTTCAAGATTTGATGGTACAGGTAATTCTTCATTTGATTTTTGTAATGATTTTATTCTTTCTTTTAAATTAAAATTTTGTTGAGTTAAATCTTTAATTTCATCTTCTAAAGTTCCAATTTTAACTCTACCTTGAATCATTTCATTTGCAATTTGAACATGTTCTCTATTTAAAATTGTATAACTTGATTCAATTTTTTTAATTTCTTTTCTTAATTGAGTATTTCTTAATTTTAATTGATCAACTTCTTCTTGTCTTTCTTTTTCTAATCTATGAATTTCTTCAAATTCAGTTTGATACCTCTTTAATGTAATTGGAATAATTTTAACATTTGTTGCATCTTCAATCAATTGATTAACGTTATAAGTTTCTAAAGTAATTGGTTTACTTTTAGGTTTAAAAAAATCACCAATTTTTAATTTATCATCTTGATCAATTGTTTCATCATCATTATCATCAATATATGCATTAAATAAACTTTCTTTTAAAAATTCTAATAATTGATCAAATTTTAAATTTAATAAAATATTTTCATTTTTTTTAACTAAAGCAATTGCAAATTTTAATAATGATTCATAACCTTCTGTTATAATAATATCATAAATTCTTAATACAAATTCTAATGGGAATTTATATGCAAAGAATGTTAAAAACCATTGAGTTGCATACATTGAAGATCTAACACCTTCTCTTAAAAAATGATTATATAAATTTGGTAATTGATCTTCAACTAATCTATCAAATTGATATAAAATTAATAAAAGTCCATTCATCTCTGGTAAATATAATGATCTAATATTATAACCAATCATTAATTTATGAAGTAAACTAAAAGTTTCTAATTCATTTAATTTTAATAACAATGGTACAGTAATAAAAGTCATCCCTTGAGTATAACCAACTTCTGTATCTAAATTAGAATATGCCTTGATGATACGATATAAAGAATTTTGATCAATACCATAATCTGAAGTGTATGAAGTTCTTGAAAGATCTTTTTGAATAGATTTTTCAAAAATTGAATCTTGATTTTTTAATTCATTATATTTATCCAAGAATTCAATTGAATTTGATCCTGTAACTAATTGCCAAACAATACCACGAATTGAATCAGGTATACCTTTTGAAATTTCTTTTGATAATTTTGATGGTTCAGTTTTAACAACTTGTGAATAATCATTAACAAATTTAGTCCAAAATGGCCAATCAATATCATCATTTTCATCAATTTTAGTTTGATCAATCGTTGAAGATTTTAATTTTTCATTAAATGATGAATGTAATGAATCAATCATTTTTTTTTTAGAAATTTGATCATTTGATTGAAATTCTTCATTATTAAAATTTAATTTATTTAATAAAAGATCATAATTTTCATCATAATCAATTAAATTTTCATTATCTTGAGAATTTATTGAATTTTTTGATGAAATTGAATTTCTTTGAAACCAAGAACCAATATTACTAAAACTTGTTGTTTGATGTTTTGCCTTTTGTGAAGCAGTTAATTGTGGTGGTAATGGTGGTGGTTGAAAATCATCTGGAGATAAAGAATTTTTTGATAAAGAACGATCAGGTAAAATTGGTGGTGATTTAGAGATTAATTTGGAATCACGAGGAGGTAATGGTGGTAATGGTGTTTGAATTTCATGATCAATGGAAGTTCTTGGTGGTAATGAAGTGTGAATTTCATCAATGGAAGTTCTTGGTGGTAATGAAGTGTGAATTTCATCAATGGAAGTTCTTGGTGGTAATGAAGGTGGTAAATTATTACGATCAGGTAAATCTGGAGCCTGTGCACGTTTTATATTTGAAGTTGAAAATTTTGAATTATTTTCAATTGAATTATCAATTGAATCAAGTAATTCTAATTGATTTAATTTATCTTTTAAAGATTGTTCATCTTTTTGTAATTCTTTATTAATTGATTCTGTTGATAATGTTGATTTTAAATTATCATTCTCAATCGAATTTGGTTCAATTTCTTTTGATTCAGGTTCTAGTTCTTTATTTATTGAATCCAGTGGTGATTCCAATTCTTTATCCACTGTTGATTCCAATTCTTTATCCGCTGTTGATTCAATCTTTGAATCCACTGGTGAATCTTTATCTATTGTTGATTCAATCTTTGAATCCACTGGTGAATCTTTATCTATTGTTGATTCCAATTCCTTTTCTTTCTTTGACTCCAGTGGTGATTCCAATTCCTTTTCTATCGTTGATTTTGATTCCAATTCTTTATTAATTTGATCATTGTCGCTATCATTATTAATTTGATCATTATCTTTATCAGTATCAATATTAAATTTCTCCTTAATATTATCTCCTTGTTCAAACATTGCAATCTTATTCTTTAATTTTGATGTTGAAGTAGTGATAGTAGTATTAGAAGCAGCAGTAGAAGTAGTAGAAGTAGTAGTATCAGCAGTGATTATATCAGCAGTATCAGTAGAAGTAGGCTCAACAACAGTATCAATACCAGTATCATCAGTAATAATTTTTATCTTATCATTTTCTTTATATTTATCCGTAACATCCTTTTCAGATAAATTAATATCCTTATTCTCCGATAAAACAGTTTCAATAACTTTCTTTTTCTTTTTTTTTTTATTTTTTTTTTTAATTGAATTATCAATTAAATCATTATTTAAATCTTTTGATGATTGATCAATTGCATCTTGAAATTCTTCTTCACTCATTATCTTATTTTATTTATATTCTTTGATTCTATAAGTTGATTTGATTTGATTTAAGTTGATTTAAGTTGATTTGAGTTGATTCAATTTAATCTAATTTAGTTTAACCTGATTCAATTTAACTTGATTCAATTAAATTTAATTTAAATCAATTTAAATGATTAATGATTAATTAACGTGATTTAATTAATTTGTTATTGTTTAATTTTGTGTTTTAAAAATTATCGCGACTTTTTTAATAATTAAAATGACGTAATTTATTATTCATAAAATTACGTAATTTAGTTTATTAGTTAATTAGTTTATTGTTTATTAATTACTATTAGTTTATTAGTTTGGTAGCTATTAGTTTATTAGTTTATTAATTACTATTTTTTGTTTAAATATCTTATTAGAATAATCTTAAGCTGTAAAGTATTCATTGTTTTATTAGAAAATAGTTTATACGTTTATACTTTATTTCAATTGTTATATACTAATATTAATACTAATACTAATACTAATACTAATACTAATACTAATACTAATACTAATACTAATACTAATTAAATATCTAATCTTTATATTATAAATTAACCTTTGTTTTAATATTCAGACACTCTAATATTAATATGATCTTTAAATTATTGTGTAATCAAATACAATAAATATCTGCCACCACCAATACCATAACACCACAATATTATATACTAATTACAAATACATTTTTAAAATTATGAATATCACTATTAATAATATAAATGCCACTATTAAAATTTGACAGGTGAAAAATTGTGGTGGCGTGTGTGTACCGGTTATGATTCGTCATTTATTAAACACCTTATTAGGTGTATTAGGTGTTTTACACCTGGGTGGTATACTACCAAGGTATGACTCTTATTAACTAATAACTAATGTAATAATTAGAATAACTAATGTCATTTACTAATGACTAATGACTAACCACTGATCTACTAACTAATCAACTAATTAACTAATTAACTAATTAACTAATCAACTAATTAACTTATCAAATTTCTTATCTGTGACTCAATTTAAAATTGCGCAATTTTTTAAAAAACTAAAAAATTGTGTCATTTTTATTTATAATAGAAAAGAGTCATTTTTAAATATAAAAGTAATTAAATTTCTTTATTTATTTATATTTGTATTCATTATTCATTATTATTCATTGCATCTTATAGTATTAGCTATTACTACTATTACTATTTCTATTACACTATTACACCATTACACTTCTAATAATATCACAACTATCACAACTATCACAACTATCACAACTACTACTACTACTACCACTACCACTAATACCATGGATTATCTAGATTTTGAATTTGAAATGGATGAATCAATAGAATCAATTTATTCATCATCAATTTCATCAAATGAATCAAATGAATCATTTATAGAACCTTTATCACCATTATTATATAATTCAATTTCAAGATCAAATTCAATTGATACAGATGAATCAATTATTGAATTAGATATTAGTCATAAAATTTTATCAATACCAAAAATTAAGAGTAATTATACAATTGAATTAAAACCAAATAATGATATTATAAATAAAGGTTCTTATACTTTAAAAAATAATTATAAATTATGGTTAAATAAAAATTTATAATTAATGAGTTTAATGAATTTAATGAATTTGGTGTTTGGGTTTAATTTAATAAATAATTGCATAATATATCAATGTACTTTATCTCTATGAAATATCTATATCTATGAATATCTTATATATCTATAAATATATTCTTATATCTAAATATCTATAAATATATTCTTATATCTATAAATATATTCCTATATCTCTAAATACCTATATATATCTTATTCTCATACAAGTACAATCTTATAGTATGGATCATCCCAAATATCTTACTCATACAAGTACAATCTTATAGTATGGATCATCCCAAATATCTTACTCATACAAGTACAATCTTATAGTATGGATCATCGCTCCTAACCTTACCGGTTTAGGAATACAATGATTTGTAAGGATTCTTATAACTAACTGATTCAAAACCTCTATATATTTAAGTTAAAGTCTTATAAAATCTTAATAGTATTATAGTTTATTTGAGTGTAATAAATTCAATTGATTTAATAATTAATCTTTCTTTAAAATTAGTTTCAAATTGGAATTGTTATGACTTTATGACTTTATGATAGCTAATGTCATCATGATAGCTCTATGACTTTATGATAACTTTATAATAGCTTTATAATAACTTCATATAACTCTATAATGGATCATAATCATAGATCTTTATATAATCCAATCAACTATACATATTGATTCATTAATTGTTATCTTTAACTTCGTTTCTATAGTTACTACCCCATAGAATTAAAAATAAATTACAAATTGTTAAAGATCAAAACAATTACAATAAAGATCAAACAATTAAAATAAACTTATACAAACTTATACAATAAACTTATACAATAAACTTATACCAGATCAATTCAAGGCTGTGCAATTCTCAAAGTCCTTTAAATGTACATTTATTAATTTTATAATAAGTTGTCGATCAATAATAATAATGCAGGAACGTCAGCAAAAATTCTAATTACAGCCTCTTGATATTAAAAATTATAAGAACCCCTTGAAAACCCCTTTTTCTCTGATTGCCCCTTACATCTTACATCTTTATTAAGAAATAATGTCAGAAATTGAAGAAAAAACTAATACTTTACCATTTACATATAAATTATATAAAGAAAAAAATGAATTAAGATCATTAAAACATTATTTATTAACTCAAAATGTTTTACCAAATCTTCCAGAGATTTTTATAACTGAACCTAATAGATTTCCAACTTTCCCATTAATTTCTGTTACTTTAGATGATTATATTGGTGCAGAAATTGAAAGTTTAATCTTAGATAGATTATCAGTTGGTTTTACTAATAAATTAAATGATTTATTAGACGAACGTTATCCAAGTATACCATTTTCTGAAATGATTGTATCAATGTGTCAAACTTTGGAAAATGGTGGTTTACCTTCAACTTCTGATCTTTTCATTGTTGGTCTTGGTTCAATGGCTTTAACTCCAATTTTAAGTTTAATTAGTTCCAAAACAATTATATTTGTACCACAATTTTATTTAAAAAATTATGAATTAGAAATGTTTGGTAAATATAATCTTGATGTTAAAATTATTGATCAATTATATTTATTAGTTCAAGATACAACTTTAGAACATTTAATTGATATTAATTTTAATGATGTAACAATTGAAAATTTAGATAATTTAATCTTTACTACTAGAAATTCAACAAGTTCAAAACAAATTGTTAGCCTGGAGATTAAATATGATAAACTTTCAAATCCATTTGGTAATTTCCATTCTCATATGTTAGCTGTATTATTAAATGGTCATGATGGTGTCATTATTAATGATATTGAAATTGATGGAACAAAGGGAAGATTTTGTAATTTTAGAGCTGTTGTTACTCTAGAGGAATATAAATCAATTGAATCAAAGACTTTTGAATGGGGGGAATTAAAAATTGTGGAAAATTTTATTCAATGTTCCCAGTGTTTTGGTGATCATTTTAATTGTTCAATTATTTGTAAAAAATGTCGTCAACAGGGTCATGTTGAAAATGTTTGTATTATGGATACACCTCCAGCTTATGAAAATCCTCCATCGATTAATGCACCTCATTTATCAATATCAGAAGATCAATCAAATTCCTTGGACCCTCAAATGACTGGTAAATTTAAAAATTTACTACATAAGTTTAAATAAAAATCTATGTATTATTCTATATTATTTGTATGAAATTAGTAAATTTGAATCATATAGATATTGATTATGGGAAAAGAAACTCACAATCAATACTAATCTTATGTAGTTGTATAGAATAGCTTTAGTGGTTTTTATATTGAATTTCTATACGTGTTAAATTGATGGATGATATCATTGACTAGCTATACTACAGTATGACAACCATTATATGCATTGAAAATGTTATATAGACAAAGTAGCCTTATAACGCCACAATACTTGAATATATATATCATCACATGACCGCGGCATTTCCGACGGTGTAAACTTCATTTTTTTAAAAATTTGGGAGCTTAAGTTAATATTTTGTAAAATGAAATTGAACACTTGAGTTATCGTATAGTTTATTAAAATATAATGTTATATACACTAATGATAATCAGATATAATTTAGTAGTGTTATTATATACATAAATTATCTACATGTCGTCAATGAACTATCATATATTTCTAGCACAACGGCTTCAAAAGATCTTGATTTCAAATTGATAGTTTGATTGATCTTATCGTCATCAATATTTCGTATCTCTTGATTGATGAATATATATGTTGCTCAGAGGTATAAACAAATAACCAAGGATGATCATGCAACTAAGAAAAGTTGTTTAATGTCAGTAATGTTTAAATACATAAGTGAGAAATGGTCTGTCAATCAGTCATTTTTAATATATCAATGAAATCCGATATAGTGTAACGGCTAGCACGGTTCGCTTTCACCGAGCAGACCGGGGTTCGACTCCCCGTATCGGAGTATACTTTTTTTCCATTTTTTTTTTTGTTTTCCTCTGACTCAATCTTGACTTATGAAGAGAAGCTTAAAGGATATACTCTAATGATTTCACCAAAGAATGATCAATGTGTTGTACTATCAATTTTTTTTCAATTCATATTTGATTTATTTCGCGCTCAAGTTTAGAAAAAAAGTGTCATATCGCTCATCAAGATAATCATTGAAAAGGTAACAAAATTAAATTTAACAAACTGGTCAATGTCATATCCAGAAATCAAACCTGATGGTTCACTTATACTTGCATGGCAAGTAAAGAGTATGTTTCAACGTTTCTTCCATTTCAAGACCCTGGTATTAACATCTATAGATCGTCATGTTCTTGTCGTTGGTGGTGGTGAAGTCGCTGCTAGTAGAATTTATCATTTATTAAATGCTAATGCAAAAATCACTGTTATATCACCTACATTGAATGATGAAGTTAAAGAAAGACAATCTAAAGGTTTACTTCACGCGGTTTATGAACGTTCTTTTATAGAATCAGATTTAGATCTTTATTCAAATACAATTACTAAACCTGAATTAAAAAATTATAACGATGAAGAATTTAAAGCAATGGATTCTTATATTGCTTCAACAAAATTTGAAATGGTTTTAGTTGCAATTGATGATCCAATTGAATCAAAAAAAATTTATTATCAAGCAAAATTAAGAAATCTTAATGTAAATATTGCAGATGTACCACCACTTTGTGATTTTTATTTTGGTGCAATTTTTCGTAAAGGTGCTTTACAAATTATGGTTAGTACAAATGGTCAAGGTCCAAGAATGGCAAAATTAATTAAAGATAAAATTGGTGAAATGTTTGATTATGAAATTGATAAAACTATTAAAAATATTGGTAATGTAAGGAAATCATTAAGAAAAAAATTACCTAATGGAGATAATGAAAGTATTAAATTAAGAATGGATTGGATGACAACTGTTACAGATAGTTATAGTTTTAAAGAATGGACAAAGATTAATAATCCTGATAAAATTGTTGAATTTTTCCCTGAATTTCCTCCAAAATTTGATAAATTATCTTTAAGTTAATCTTACGATGAGAAATTTTTATAATATTGTATATAAAAGGTCATGATTTGAATAACAAACAATTAAAAGCGAATGATAATAACCTGTAACATAAACATAAGATCAAAAAGACAAAACAACGAAACAAAAAATATATAAAGGCAATAAAAAAAAAGTACTTTTCATTCCTATTCTGTAGTAACTTGCAACTTCTGACACAAACCAGAGAAAATAAAAAATCAATCAGCAATCAATAGCAAAAATATTATAATAAACTTGAAACTCCCATTAATGAAAATTAATAAAGCAAAAGAACGACAACAGTAGCAATAGTAGTAACAATAATAAAACCAAATAAAAGTTGAAATTTAGTTCAATGAATCCAATTTACCAGCAATAGCAGCCCTGTACATCTCTTTCAATTTACTCCCATCTTTTTCATCACTTGATGCGGTACCTCCAGTACCAACGTCATCAGGGGTAACACTCTTTGAATCATCATGTTGAGAAGCAGGAGCTGATTGACTTTGTTGAGGGTCTTGTTGATATTGATCATATTCAAAGGCCTTTTCATTTGGTAAATAATACAAATTGTTGACATTTGGATCAGAATGAGCATAGTTATTATTTAATTGAAGATCTTGTTGTAGTCTGTATGGATCATCATTTAATGAAACTCCAGCTAATTGATTTTCTAATGACATACCTTGATTATATGTAACTTGTTGACCTAATGGTGGTTGAGAAATTGGTTGAACACCTGCAACAGCTAAGGCAGCCATTTGTAATCTTTGATTATTTTGTTGACGACCCCAACTTAAACGAACACGAGAACCACCAATTTGAAATCCTTGCATACCAGCAATTGCTGCTTCAGCATCTTCCCTTTTTTCAAATCTAATAAAACCACAACCTTTACCAGGTGGAATCTTGACATGTAAGATATTACCAAATGGTTGAAACAATGCAGATAAAGTGTGTTCAGCAACACCAGATGCTAAACCACCAACAAAGACAGTGGTATTATTTGGATCACTATAAGGAATTTGTTGTATTTGAGAACCAGTTGGTGGAGGCATTGAATTCATTCCTGAAGATGATGGAATTTGACCAGAATTTTGAGATTGAGCTTGAGAACCATCTGGATTAAAACCAGGTGGGAATTGTGATGGTGGTTGAGGTGGTTGTTGATCTGGGTGATAAAATTGTAATGGTGGTGGGATTTGTTGATATTGATACATCAACATATCATTATTTTGACCAACAGGTGGTTGTGGTTGTTGATATTGGTTGAATTGGCCAGGTGGAGGTGGTTGTTGGAACTGGTTAGACCCAGCACTTAAAGGAGTTGGTGGAACACCTGGATGAATTGGAGCACCTTGAGGTGGGTTTAATAAACCCAAATTGTTAACGTTGTTGTTACCAGCCATGTTTCTTGGGGTAGCAAGAGCAACTCTTAATGGTCTACCTGCACACCAGACACCAGACATCTCATTTAAAGCACGAGTTCTATCTTCTTCATCACTAAAACGAACAAAACCGAAACATCTTGAAGTACCAGTAATTGGATCAGTCATAACTCTAACAGTCTTAACAGACTTATAATGAGTTTGAAACAATGCTAATAAGTGGGCTTCAGTGGTAGATGGAGATAAATCACCAACGAATAAAGAGTATTCTGGTGATTGTGGAATTGGTGAGGACAAAGTTGCCCCAGATGCCCAATTTAATCTAAATAATCTATTGGTGTTTGGGATTTGAGAACCATTTAAACTTAAGGCATTCTTAGCATCATCATAACTTTCAAATTCAATAAAACAGTAACCAGCGTGGCCAGTGTTTAAAGTGGCAGCAGGGGTACCCTTTTTAGCCTTGATCAATTTCACCAAGACTCTTTTCCCTAAAGAGGACCACAAATTTATTATGGACTCCTCATCGGACCATGGATCTAAATCACCCATCCATAAAGTTCTTGGTGGGGAAGATGAAGTGGAACTAGTAGCATTTGGTGGATTTGGCACAGGCAATGGAGTTAAATAGTCTTGACCGGCTAATTGAACAACTTGTGGTTGAATTTGGTCAGATGAAGTTTGTTGTTGTTGTTGTTGCTGTTGCTGTTGTTGACCCTGATTGTCAGGAGAAGGGATCTTCTCTTGATTTAATTGAGGTTGATTTTCTTCAAAGTTAGACATGGTAGAAACAAATGTAAATGAAATGCAAATGGGATGAAGTTTAGGATATCAATTGGTTATACAAACTATAGCAAAAAGATGAATTGAATTTGACACAGAAACAGGAGAACACAAAACGGGAAACAATGAACAGAACGTAAAGATTAATAAACTTGAACTTTTCTCATATAACTAACAGGTTAAACTGAGTTATTTTCTTCAATGGCAAAAAACGGTCAAAAAAATGAAAGACACAAATCACAAATGAAAAAATGGTCAGGATAAATGAGAAAACCGAAACAAATATAGAGTACTAAAGGACAAAGCAGCTCAGGTGTCAGTTGAAACGTTTAAAGTGAACTTCTAAAGGGAAAATGAACAAAATTGGTGAGTTCCTTGTATAATTTTGTGGCAACAAAGTGGAAAACTTTCTGAACATGAAATTTTTTTGTTGGAAACTGAAGGCAAAAAAAAAAATCATGAAATAGGACAAAAGAGACAAAACTTTAAAAAAAAGTTAGACGTCAGAAGACAAAAACTTAAAAACCACCGAAAAAGGGCAACAAATTGAAAAATAATTAAAGGGTAATAAGAGAGCATACAAATCAAATGACATAAGAGGAGGCATATACTAGTCTCTAGCTATTGATATATATCGAATCCATCTTTCACGCAGCAATCTTTCTATTTTTAGTGTAATTGCGCTTTTTAGAGACAAATGCGTGAGTTTTGCCCGAATCTCCCACACTCGCGTCCAAGAGACGCGTAAATTCTATTTTTAAAGTTGGGGGTATCCATGCAAGTTTCGCGGCTTATTGTCTAGAACTAGATATAATCGCGAGACAAATCGTACTCCTGCATATTGTCGCATTAAGGAACGAGACAGGGCAAATTAACTAATTTATACAGAAAGCTTTATCAAGAAGAGAGGTACGTAAATATTAATTTTTACAGAGACTGAAGGGGTAAATGGCATGGTTGGCAATTAAGACTAGACTTTTATTCCTCAAGATTAATACTAACTAGTAATCATAGCCCACAAATTGCAGTGTGTGTATCATAACGCACGAGAAGCAGAACTTGGCTTTGACAGGTGATGCCTTAACCGCAAACTCCTCTTACAACTTACCTCTTGGGAACTTATAACTTGTGAACTTCGACATAGCCCTAATAGGGCACTATGGCTTAGTTTCCATAGTCACACAGATCTCCCCGCGCTACCACTAAAAAAGTGATTGATTTCATTTCGTGGATCTAAAATCTATCTCGGACTTAGATCAATTGCTTGTGATCCGGATAGCGTCACCGGCACTCTTTAAAAGCCTCCAGGGAATAGAAGCAGAAGACTGTACTGCAAAATTCTCCAAAGATGTCATACTTCTAGCAACTCACAGATGATTATTTCTAGAGAGATACGTGCTAATATAGCCTCATTTCATGGCAAAACTAAGCTCAAACCTCTCACAAGAAAGCTGCTAATATTCTTTAATATAGTATACACATTTTTTTTTTTCAGTTCGGCCACTAGAGCCTTAATGCCGTCAGGACAAAAAATAGGGCGGACTATATTAATTTTTGGGACAAATTAAACTAATACGTTTAAAGCACAACGTAAGTGGCGTCAATAGTCAGAATCAAATCGAAAGTACCCCAAGGTGACGCTAAAAGTAATAGCCTTATACAGAAAGCCAAAAAAAAATTTGAAAAAAAAGAATGGGAATTTGCTCCACGGCAGGTTCGAACTGTCGACCTTCAGATTATGAGACTGACGCTCTACCGACTGAGCTAGTGAAGCCAAATTCTTGTGGGTCTTGAGAAAGAATCAAACTCGATCTGCAAAGCTGGTAGAGGGCACACTCTCCTGGCTTATGGTCCTTCA
This sequence comes from Taiozyma odintsovae, assembly GCA_030557705.1. Classification (NCBI taxonomy): domain Eukaryota; kingdom Fungi; phylum Ascomycota; class Saccharomycetes; order Phaffomycetales; family Wickerhamomycetaceae; genus Taiozyma; species Taiozyma odintsovae. Next base: position 83,067 of record JANIVH010000007.1, on the reverse strand, counting down.
TAGCAAATTCAATCAATATCACAGTTATAATTAGTGGAAGTTGTTTAAAAATATCTTAAACATTCACACTGTGAGAGATTATCATCGAATAAAACCTGGTTCTTAACCAATAACTTAACGCCTAAAGTTGACTTGCTCTTGTCCAGGTACCTGTGATAAGTTTTCTGTTGAAAATCGTTTACGATTAAAATCCCGATAGCGTATCCATAGTTAGTTTATCGTTTATAAAACCCTAACAAACGTTGAGATTGAATTATGGGTAACTCAGCCTCCTCACCAAAGGTTACAGCACAAGATAGATCTATTCTACAGCTCAAAGTTCAAAAAGATAAGCTTACGAAATACCAAAAGAGTACAAATGTGCTAATCAAAAACGAAGAAGCGCAAATTAAGAAATACCTAAGACAAGGTGACAAAGTTAGTGCAAAGTTGCTTTTGAAGAGAAGCAAATACCAGAAGACCCTATTGGAAAATGTTGTTGATCAAATTATGAACCTGGAGAATATGATTTCGAACATTGAGTTTAAATTGGTTGAAAAGGAGTTCTTAAAAGGTCTAACTAATGGTAATGAAATTTTGAAGAAGTTGAACAATGAGATGAAAGTTGAAGATGTGGAGAAACTGGTGGATGAAGTGCAAGAGAATATTGCATACCAAGAAGAGATTGATCAAGTGCTGGCCAATTCGTTGATTGGGAAGGATATTGAGGATGAAATCGATGAAGAGTTGACTGCCTTGGAGGAAGAAGTTGTTGGAAAGAAGGAAACTGTGCCAGATCTACCTACAGTGCAAGGTCTACCTAAGATCAAAAACACAGCCGTCAAGCAAGAGGTCAAGAACGAAGAGGCAACTGAAGAGAAGAGAACAGCATTGTTAGCATGATTCATTTGTTAGTTTATATAAGTTATCATTTTAGTGTCGGCGTAGAATTTGGGCATTGGGAGAATTCAACGGAAGTCATATTTTGTGCTTGCTGATCAATCAATTGTTTTGTCACACATGTTGTGACTATTTCAGTTCCCGTCTTACTATTCCACCTTTTCTAACGTTCCTGAAAAACGCTCTATTACTGCTACTGGAAGAACACTCGATACTTTCCACAATTCTAATGTTGATTCGTATATACAATCAAAGCTATCAATAGCTTATAATATAGACCAATCCAGAGGAAGATTTCTTAGAATCATTAACTTAACCATTCCAAGAATTCTGGAGTAAAGTAACTGATGATCAGTCTAGCACCAGCTCTTAAGAAACCATTGTGGGATTCAAAAGCAATGGTTTTTAAGTCACAAATACCCTTCTCAGCAGCAGCGTGTAGCATGGCGTATTCACCACTAACATGATAAGCACAAACTGGATAATCTTTGCAAATTTCAGCAGCATCAGACATCACATCTAAGTAAAAAGTTGAAGGCTTAACAATGATACCATCGGTACCTTCTTCCAAATCTCTTCTCAAAGCACGACGAGCTAGACCTCTACCGACAGGTGGTAATTGATAACGACGTCTGTCACCTTCTCCTGGACTAGAACAAGCAGCATCTCTGAATGGACCGTATAAGTTACCACTAAATTTGGCAGAGTAAGACATGACGAAAGTCTTATGAGCCAAATCATTGTCAATTAGACCCTGTTTGATGGCACGGATACGACCGTCGATCATATCTGATGGAGCGACACAGTCGACACCAGCCTTAGCATAATTGATAGCAACAGCAGCGATCCTTCTAACAGATTCTCTTCTGTTGATGGTACCATCTTCGAACAACACACCACAATGACCATGGGAAGTGTATTCACATAGACAGACATCGGCAAGGATATATAAGTTTGGGAATTTGGCTTTTAAAGCCTTGGTGGCTTTGATAACTGGACCTTCTGGATCATCAGCATTAGTACCAATTGGATCTTTGGCACCTTCCTTCAAAGGAACACCGAATAGGATCACAGAGCGTAGACCCTTAGCAACTAAAGTTTCAACAAATGGAATCATTTTGTTGACACCCCATCTTTTAACGTTTGGTAAAGAGTCAATAGTGACTTCATCATCATCATTATCTGAGATGAATAATGGATAAATGAACATGTTTTTGGTCAACTGTCTCTCAGCCTGCCACTCTCTGCTTAGCTCATGGGCATAACTACCAGCAAGAATGCTGCTGATTTGTGTAGGATCTTCGTCAAGGTACTGAGCTTTGTGGGACATTTTAATGGTGGCGTGGAAAGTTGTAGTAGTGCTGAGCTTTTTCGAGAGTGATGATTTCTAAGCTAGCTGCGACAAAATTTAAAACAATACTCCAAACAAGGAAACTGTATCCTTCAATGACTCAATAAGGCCAAAATGTCCTGTGAAAGCGAACATAACTCACACTCACATACACATTCTCATGGGGATGATCATGGTCATGACCATTCTCCTCCAATTCCAACTAACTCAGCGCAATCTTTGAGGCAATATATCGATTTTGATAAATTGACAGCCTTAAACATCGAGCAACCAAACTCATCGCTCCGGAAAGTCTTCAAGGTCCAAGAGGATAAGTTTAAACTCACAGAATGTATCCAATCTGATGCCGATGCACAATTCATTCTCAATATACCATTCACGGGGAATGTCAAACTCCATTCAGTCATCTTAAGAACAGATGGGAACCCAGAACATTGCCCAAAGACAATCAAACTCTATAAAAACAACAAGAACATTGATTTTGACAATGAAACTAAACCTACGTATACCATTGAGCAGCCACAAGTGGGTCCATTGAGTGCCGATTCAGATGATTTATCTGATAACTTTGCTGAACATCACCTCCCAAGATCTTTATTCCAATCCACCACACAGCTGACCCTTTTTGTGACAGATAATTGGGAAGATGACGAGGACGAACAGACAAGAGTTTATTACATCGAGTTGAGAGGTCAATTTACTAGTCCATTATCTAAAGATCCTGTAATTACACTTTATGAAGCCGCTGCAAATCCAGCTGATCATAAGAATATACTAGAGAATACAGTCAAGCATAGTATTTGATTGAACTACCTTATCTATCGGGTACTTATAACCGATCTGTCAATGATTTTAGTTTTAGAGAGATGAGAGCTGATCTGAGGGTTTGCTTTGACCGCGATGAGGATGTGATAGGGATAATGGGATTCAGATCCAGAACGAGGTATCAAAAGCACGGCGACGCCCTAACAGATGAAGGTCACCTAAGTCTTACGTTTCATGGCACACTTTGTCAAGATCAAGAAACGCCTTGTGATTACGAAATAATTTGACACAAAATCAAATCAGCTTAAATTTTTTTGACTTCGGGTCTCATCACATGTAGCCATACAAATTTTTAAGGCGTTTCTGTATTTCTCCAAAATCTATGCCCCGCATGACCTCAACGGTTCTTTAACGGAGACGATAAGAACTTAGTCCAGTATCCCTAGTCCGAAGTCTCTAAATTCCAGATCTCGAATAATCACTGAAGTTTTAATCCAGTGACCTAGTCTCGAGTTCCAAAGTTGGGCAAAAAAACGTTTTTCATGGGAAGTTATAATCCCACAAAATTTCCAGCTAACGTTTTTGTGTCACAGTTTTATTAAGTTACAATATGTTAACACAGTACCAAAGTTCGAACAAACTTTTGGCAAACCTTACGTAGAGAAGTTAGCCCCAACGGTTGAGGCATGTCTACGAATATATCCAAGTTGAGTCTTCCTATTCCCTTGCAACTCTACCTTCACAACAGAACTCCATTAATTGTCCCTGACTTCTCTCTAAGCCAATTAATTATTTTCATGTGAAATTGTTTAACTCCTTCAACGGCTATTTTTTTCTTTCTTTTTTAGCCTGTGACGCTTGACTTCTTTTAATTAGTTAATTTTTGCAAAAAAAGTGGCCGGCAAAAAAACTTTATATAAAGTCATCGCCCATTCCAATTTCTTTTCCATTTGTGTAAATTCAATTCTTCATCAATCTAATTGAACACCAACAACAATGCCATACGCCTTACCAGAATCCCATAGAAACCTAGTCGAAGGTCACTTAAAAGACACCGATCCAGAAGTTGAATCAATCATCAAGGATGAAATTGACAGACAACGTCATTCTATCGTCTTAATTGCCTCTGAAAATTTCACTTCAACTGCCGTTTTCGATGCTTTAGGTACTCCAATGTCCAACAAGTACTCTGAAGGTTACCCAGGTGCCAGATACTACGGTGGTAACGAACACATTGACAGAATTGAAATCTTATGTCAACAACGTGCTCTAAAAGCTTTCAACTTGACCGAAGACAAATGGGGTGTTAACGTCCAAACTCTATCAGGTTCTCCAGCTAACTTACAAGTTTACCAAGCTATCATGAAACCACATGACAGATTGATGGGTCTAGATTTACCACACGGTGGTCATTTGTCCCATGGTTACCAAACCGATTCAAGAAAGATCTCTGCTGTTTCTACTTACTTTGAAACCATGCCATACAGAGTTGACTTAGAAACTGGTATCATTGATTACGACACTTTAGAAAAGAACGCTGTCTTATTCAGACCAAAGGTCTTGGTTGCCGGTACTTCTGCTTACTGTCGTTTAATTGACTACAAGAGAATGAGAGAAATCGCTGACAAAGTTGGTGCTTACTTAGTCGTTGACATGGCCCACATTTCAGGTTTAGTCGCTTCAGGTGTCATCCCATCCCCATTCGAATACGCTGATATTGTTACCACCACCACCCACAAGTCTTTAAGAGGTCCAAGAGGTGCTATGATCTTCTTCAGAAGAGGTGTTAGATCAGTTAACCCAAAGACTGGTAAGGAAATCATTTACGATTTGGAAAACCCAATCAATTTCTCAGTCTTCCCAGGTCATCAAGGTGGTCCACATAACCACACCATCACCGCTTTGGCCACTGCCTTGAAACAAGCTGCTACCCCAGACTTCAGAGCTTACCAAGAACAAGTTTTAAAGAATGCTAAAGCCTTAGAAGAAGAATTCCAAAAATTAGGTTACAAATTAGTCTCAGATGGTACTGACTCACACATGGTCTTAGTCTCTTTAAGAGACAAGGGTATTGATGGTGCTAGAATTGAAACCGTTTGTGAAAACATCAACATTGCTCTAAATAAGAACTCCATCCCAGGTGACAAATCTGCTTTGGTTCCAGGTGGTGTTAGAATTGGTGCTCCAGCCATGACCACCAGAGGTTTAGGTGAAGAAGACTTCAAGAAGGTTGTTAACTACATTGACTGGGCTGTTAAATACGCCATCAAGGTTCAACAATCTTTACCAAAGGAAGCCAACAGATTAAAAGATTTCAAAGCTGAAATTGCTAAAGGTTCTGAAGAAATTACCAAGACCAAGCAAGAAATCTACGAATGGGCTGGTGAATTCCCATTATCCACTTAGATATTTATCTGATATTGTTTTGGTTTTTGTTAATAGTTTTATCGGGTTCATTTAATTCAACAGGGTTAACCCAAGTTTAGTTCGAGTTTCAACAGTATTTGAGGTTTTTGTTACATTAGTTAATTTTTTACGATTATATATATAAAATATTGAAGTCTAATTGTATAAATTAATGATAATATATATATATTTTATATTCCAATATTGTATTGCAGCCCTAGGGATCAAAGTATTAATTACTGGACTCTCGTTAAATAGTCTGAGTTCGCTGGATAAAAGAACCTTAGTGAAACATTTATTAAAGTTCAAAGAAGTTCCTCAGTGAGGCAGCATGCAGAATCTTGCATCATGAATAGTATCCGAGATCAATCTAAGGGAAAATCAAAGAGTTTTGAAGCATAACTCTTGCGTGGTTGAAGTGGAAAAACACCATAGAATACCCTTAGAGCGCTACAATATCATGAAAGGGGCCCATATGAAAGACTGTGAGTGAGTTACTAACAAATTGAAGCACCAATTGCAGGATTTCGTGTTGAGATCAGTGGGAGAACCCCGAAGAGCATTATGTGCAATCGTCATCCTAAGGAGAAACTCAGGTGTAAGTGAACAGCTGTAGATACTTGGAGCCTTTATATCTGGAAAGTTTCAACTCTGGGTGCATGAGCTTGTGAATGGGCTAACGTCCTAGCAGCAGATAAAGAACAAACTGGAAGCGAGAATGCCTTTAAAAGCCTTGGACTAATATTCCATCGTCCACTAATGGAATTATTTTCGTAATGAGTACCAAAAATTATCTACCTTTTCAATACTGCGGCTAGTGACTCTTGAAGTTCTTGGGGGCTCCCTGTCAACTTCATGATCGATTCAGAGGGTTTGTCATTATTAGAGAAGTGTGTACCTAGTACAATTAAAGATTACATAATCACCGAAATATCTATTGCTCCACTTAAAAAAGAGCCAAAACTAATATGAAGCACTACTTTTCTCATGAGCGTCATAGAATGACCATAATGTCATCCTACAGAGACTCACAATTGCAGCAAATCCCACAAGAATGGACTTTGAAGTCAAAACCCACCAGCAAAAACATTCACTCCTTCCTTGAGCAGCAACTTTCAGCTGAGGAAATCCAAATCACGACGACGCCTACGACTCAACTATTATTGCAAATTCACAGTTCTAAATGGACCTCACTGCAGGTCGTCATGGCATTCGCTCATAGAGCCTTGATTGCACAGCAGATAACGAACCCTTTGACTGAGATCTTCTTGGAAAAAGGCGTGCAGAGGGCCAAAGAACTTGATGAGTACTTGGAAAAGCATGGTAAAGTTGTTGGCCCACTACATGGTCTTCCTGTGTCATTTAAAGATGAGTTTGATATAACAGGCATCCGAACTACATTAGGGGTGGAGAAACTTGTGAATTCAGAGCCATTGGCTCAATCGTCCCCAAATGTTCAGATCCTATACGATGCAGGTGCCGTTTTCTATGTCAAGACCAATGTCCCACTCGCTGCATTCAACATTGTGACACATAACTCAGTGTTTGGCGAGACTACAAACCCTTATAATACCAACTTCAACGCTGGTGGCTCAACTGGTGGTGAGGCTTCTTTGCTTGCGGTCCGTGGCTCTGCTTTAGGTGTTGGTTCAGATCTTGGTGGGTCGATTCGTCAACCATGCTCGTTCCAGGGCTTGTATGGGTTCAAACCTAGTAGTGGAAGAGTTCCACATAACAACTCCAAGGTCGTGGTTAGAGGCTTAGAATCATTGCCTGGGACAAATGGACCAATTGCCAATGATATTGACGCTCTAGAGTTATACATGAAGACAATTGTGAATAGCAAACCTTGGGAGAAGGACACTCGAGTTGTTCCATTGAGATGGAGAGAAAATGTAGAATTTGAGAAGAAACCAAAATTTGGGATCTTGTTGAACGACGGAATCATCACACCAACACCTCCTGTTAAGAGGGCACTGGGAGAATTGAAGACGAAATTAGAAGCAGAAGGTTTTGAAGTCGTTGAATGGAATGGTTTGGAGTTGGCTCCTATTGCAAGATACGCTGATGTATTCATGGGCTCTAATGGGTTGAAGACCTTGAATCAATATGCTGGTACTGATACTATCAAAGATTTACAAGTTTCCGAATTATGGGCTCTACATGATGAAAGAAGACAGCTTGTGAACAAGTTTTGGAATCATTGGCAAACACTGGAAATCGATGGACTAATATCACCAGTGACAGCATTCGCCGGTGTCAAAAAGGATGATTTTAAAGACGTGACGTATTCCCCGTTGGCTAATGTGGTGGATTTCCCAGCTGCTGTCCTTCCAGTTACCAAAGCCACGTTTGAGGATGTCGAGGAGTTTGAAGCCAGAAACTCCATTGAGGAAGAAGTCTGGAAGAGTTATAATCCAAAAGAGAGCAACGGTGTGCCTGTCGGTTTACAGATCATTGGTCCAAAGTTGCAAGAAGAGAGGACACTTGCTTTGCTGAGACTCATCGATCACGTCTTGAAAAAATAAGAGAAAGATGAATGTGTTGCTACTTGAATGGTGGATAATCAAGATTAGGCGTTACGCTGTAATGTATATAAACGATTTTCCAGTCTCCTCGAATCTAAGAGTTTCTCAAGAATTTGAAAGCATTTGTATTTTAGCTTCACATAATAACTTCTCGAAACGGCTAATCATTCCTCGGGAATAAATCTGGGGTACGATATGATAAACCAACTTGATCAAAAAACTTCCGAAGCTAATAAGTATGTGATCTGATTGTGCCATGATTAAAGGTAGCTGAGAGTCGTGGAATCTCACTCACACCCAGATCATCTGTCACTGATTCGTCACTTTAGCTATCAGTCCGCTACAACCTATAGTCCCAAATCACCAACTATTCAATCCACTTTACTAAGAGTTATTTAACCTCCATAGACACAGATCACGCTAAGATGTCCGCATATAGAGACTCTCAGTTTGCAAAAATTCCTAAGAAATGGCTATTGAAATCCAAACCAACCACTAAACACGTCCACTCCTTCATCGAAGAACAGCTCAGTACTAAAGAGATTGAGATTACAACTACCTCAACTCTCAGGTTACTATCAAACATCCACACAGCCAATTGGACCTCACTAGAAGTTTTACTAGCCTTTGCACATAGGGCCATGATTGCCCAACAGATTGTTAACCCATTGACCGAAATATTTCTGGATAGAGGTATTGAAAGAGCACAGGAGCTCGATGAATACCTAGCGAAGAATGGTAAAGTTGTTGGTCCACTACATGGCTTACCAGTGACTTTGAAAGATGAATTGGACCTAGAAGGTATCAGAACTACAATTGGCGTTGAGAAACTTGTTGATTCGGAACTATTAGAGGAATCTACCCCTAATGTTGAGATCTTGTACAAAGCTGGTGTCATATACTACGTCAAAACCAATGTCCCCGTGGCTGTCTCCAATTTTGACACAAACAATCCGGTCTTTGGTGAAACTACGAATACGTACAACGTAAATTTCAACGCTGGTGGATCTTCTGGTGGCGAAGCTTCTCTGGTTGCTGTTCGTGGCTCCGCTTTGGGTGTTGGAACAGATATCGCAGGCTCTATTCGTCAACCATCGTCATTTCAAGGACTGTATGGGTTCAAACCTAGTAGTGGGAGAGTCCCATTTCGCAACTCAAAAGATATATGTATGGGATTGGAATCTGTTTCTGCCACCAATGGACCGATTGCTAATGATATAGATGCACTGGAGCTCTACATGAAAGCCATCGTAAATGCTAAACCTTGGGAGATAGACACAAAAGTGGTTCCTATCCCATGGAAAGAACATTTTGAGCTACCAGAGAAGCCCAAATTCGCAATCCTTCAAGATGACGGTATCATTAGACCCACCCCTCCTGTCCAACGAGCCCTTAAGATCGTGAAGACAAAATTGGAGGCTCAAGGTTACGAAGTAGTCTTTTGGGATGGACCAGAATTGGCACCAATAGCAAGATATGCCCTCCAGTTCATGGATTCAGATGGGTTCAAGAACTTAAATAAGTACACCGGTGCAAAGATTGGCAAGGACTTCCACGTCTCTGAAATCTGGAAAATGCAAACAGAACGTACAAAACTAGTCAACCAAGCTTGGAGATACTGGAAATCTATCGGTATTGATGGTCTGATTATGCCAGTCACCGCATTTGCTGGCGTTGCTAAGGATAAATTCTTAGATGTAACTTATTGTCCTTTGGCCAATGTCCTTGACTTCCCTGCCGCGGTCTTCCCAGTGACAAAAGCTACAATTGAAGACGTTGGAGAGATTGAACCTAGAAATGAGACAGAAAGAGCTGTTTGGGATAACTATAACCCAGAGGAGAGCCAAGGTGTCCCAGTTGGTCTGCAAGTTGTTGGTTCAAAGCTTGAAGAGGAGAAAACTTTAGCTCTGCTGAGACTTATTGACAGTGCTTTGAAGAAGTGAACACCGGAGAAGGAAAGATGCTGAAAGTGTAGATATATATGTAGATAGAAGAGGACGGCATGGTTCAATATATAAATATACATGTGTATAAACACTTTCGGGCGCGTTTAATAGCGCGTATTGCCCAATCGGGACATATAGCCATATAAGCTTATCTTAAACCCAGGTTTTAAAAACACAATTGGAAATAACAGCCTTCTTCCCCTGAATTTGAAGAACCAACCAAAATGACCGTCTTCAAGTTTTTTGATACCCACATTCCATATGCTATCATCAAAGGTTCCACACCTTATGAAATCGGGTCGCAACATGGGCTTGTCGCCAGATCACAAATCGCCAAGGCCATCAAGATCTATGGTGATCTGTATCTGGAGACAAAGGGAGTTAGTTGGGATGTTGCCAAAGACAGAGCTTCAAAGTATTTGCCACTGCTAGAAGATAACAAGGATATATTGGATGAACTGCAAGGTATCGCAGATGGGTCCGGTTTCGAATTGTTGGACATATTAGCCTTGAATACCAGATCCGAGATCACTTTGGTCGACATTAGTGATGGTTGTACTTCAATTGCACAGAGAACTACGAAAGGCGATGTCTTTGTTGGTCAGAACTGGGATTGGTTGCCAGAAATTGACGATATAACTATTTTGTTGGAGATCCATCAAAAGGACAAACCAAAGCTGATTATTTTCGCTGAAGCTGGTATCATTGGGAAATACGGGTTCAATTCCAATGGTGTAGCGCTGATGCTGAATGCTATAAGCTCTGATGTTGTAAGATATGACAAGTTGCCTGTACATTTTGCAATCAGAAAGGCTTTGGAGCAGTCCACTGTCAAAGACTTGATGAAAATTGTGAAGAAGAATGGGATTGCCAGTGCTGCTAACGTCTTAGTGGGTGATAAAGAGGAATTCTATAGTCTAGAGATTACCACAGACGGAGTTGGTGTCATCCAGCAGGAAAATGGTGTTGTTACTCACACAAATCATCTACTTGATCCAGAGTTAGCCCAAAAGTTCCCCGCGAAGAACAAGATCTTAAGCACCACTTCTAGATTGAATCGTATTAAAGAGATCTCAAGAGGTACGACTGCTTCTTATGATTCATTTTTTGAGAGATTGAGCGATTTAGAAGGCGATCCTGATGGAATTTGCCGTCATTCTAAGAACGGTCAAGTCGGTTTGGAGAGGTGCGTCACTTTATACCAAATAGTTGTTGATACCGCTAACGTTGAAGGTCAATTAATTATCAGAAACCACAACGCCACTAAGCGCTATAAACTTGAGTTTCACGACTAATCCTATAAACCTACTGATACCCAGCTAAACAGGACTTGTAGAACAATATGATCAAACTGTCAACATTAGAGCATATAAAGATTTTGATAAATAATTGGCACTAGTTTATTTCTTGTAACCTAGTTCTTCCAAACTTTCTTTGATGACTTGGAAAGCTCTGTCTGTGTGACCTAGACCACCAATGGCAGAGATACCCATGTGCCCAACTCTGAAGTATTTTGGAGCGATGGCCTTGTGGATACCACCGGCAATGACAATACCTTTCTTGTAAACTTTACCAAGGAAATCTGGACCTGAGATACCTTCTGGGAAGTATACAGCAGATAGACCATTGGCTGAAACTTTTTCGTTAACAGAGACCAATTTCAAACCCAATTCGTTCTGTAATCTGGATTTAAACTCTGATGAGGTTTGGTGATGCTTAGCGAATCTTTCATCCAGGCCACCAGCTAAGATTTCTTCTAATGAGACCTTCAAGGCATTGACCAATTGGATGGCTGGAGTGGCAAAATATGATGGCTTACCAGCTTCGTAGTTTTGTAAGATTGGTAACCATTTCTTTAAGGAGGCAAAGAAAGTGGAGGTCACTTCTCTATTAAGAGCCTTTTCAATGGCTCTTTCAGAGATGAAACCGACAAATAGACCAGATGGGACACCGATGGCCTTTTGAGAAGCACTTAGAACGTAATCTAGACCCCATTTGGAGAATTCAATGTCTTCAACACCGACAGAGCAGACACCGTCAACCACGATCAAAGTTTCTGGGGATGTGGCCTTAACGATGGATGAGATGGAAGCAATGTCCTGAACAACGGCAGTGGAAGTGTCGACGTGAGTGACAACGATAGCAGCGTATTTCTCTTTCTTTAGAGCAGCTTCGATCTCGTCACCTGGGACAACATCACCAATTGGAGCAGTGATCACGGTGACATCGGCACCGTAGACCTTCAAACATTCGGCGAATGAGTCTGAGAAGAAACCGGTAGATAACAGTAGCACCTTTTCGCCTGGGTAGATAACGTTAGAAGCTGCAATATCCCAACCAAGGGTACCTGAACCAGAGATGACCAGACCTTGATCCTTATCGTTAGTGGACTTGAATAACTTTCTCAAGTTTTGTAGAGCCGGTTGGAAGATTTTGATAAACTCTGGAGATGTATGAGCCAAAGATTGGATAGATTGAGCTTCTCTGACTTTTTCAGAGACTAAGATAGGACCTGGAATCAGTAACAAGTTTTCTTCAGACATTTTGGGCGTGTGATGGAAATAGCTTGCTAATTTAAAAGAACCGTTTCTCAAAGTTGGGAAATTTCGCTGTTTAAGTATGAATGGCCTTAAAGGTTGGAAAACTCGCATTTGTCCGAGAATTAAAGACTTTTAAAATGTGGAGGAAACTTGAGGGTATTTATAATTTTCGCAATCGAGAAAGGCTGTATTAGGTAACAATAGGCTACTAAGGTAACTGATTTACAGAATATCAAGATCTCAAATACTCAATTGAATTTAAAGGACATGAAAAGAGAGTACCAACATACAAATTTGAATTGATCATTTCTTGAATAGCTTCTTCTGGAGCTTCTCAAACTCCGCATCGTCTAGCTCTGGGGCAACTGGGGCCTTCTTATTACTTTTTTTCTTCTTGCCATTGGAACCCTTATTGCTATACTTCTGCTCCAGTCTTCCAATCAGATCGTCTAGGGAACTTTTGTTCTTCTTCTGTATCAATTGCTTTAGATCTTCCTCGGTATCGACTTTATCAAGTTTATGCTTTTTGCTCAATTCCTTCTTCAATTCTTCAGCTTCCTTCTCTTCAGACTTCAATGACTTCTTGTACTTGTTGAACAGCTTCACTCTATCTTTCTTATAAGCTTCCCAATTATCGCTACCTTCGATCACTTTTGCCTGGATCAACTCTTGCACTTTATCAAAGATTCTCTTCTCTTCTGCCTTCAAGGGCTCTAGATGTGGTATAGCTTCAAAAAGACTTAAAAAGTCACCCTTGGTTTCAATCCAGGACTCAATGATATCTTCCTCTTCGTCTTCACTGCCCTGGTAGACCTTCTTGTCTTTGGAAATAGCCTCTTCATTGATCTCTACTTTAACCTGTGAAAAGTATTCAAACCAGTCAAAATCACCTTCAGTCTCCTCTAGAGACCCAGTCTTATCGAATCTCTTACGTTTCTTCTCGTCGGACAGAATTGAATGGGCAAATTGGATCTTTTCGAACTGTGTACGTGACCTTTGTTGTTCATCTGGGGTCGCGCTTGTTAGTTTATCAGGATGGTGTTTCAAACACAGCTTTCTGTACGATTTCTTGATCTCCTCAACAGTAGCATCTGTCTTGATCTGGAGGATCTCATATGGATCTATTTCGTAAGGAACTGGCATTTTATTTTGAGTGGCGAATGATGGTTTGTTCAGATTATGTATGAGTACGCGTATAAGGAATTTAAACGCGTGTGAAAAATTTAGGAAGAGCTCATCGAGAGACACAGAAACCGTTTTAAACTTTTAAGAGATCCGTCGTTATTTAGAAGATAATCTCACCTTTTATGATCGAATACTCGAGATGTTATCCGACGAGACCTCATGGATTGGGACCAGACCCTTTAAATTAATGATAGAATTTAAAACTTAGGCCACAGGACCTAGAGATTTCAATCTGGAGACTTGAACTAATTTTTTAAAAACATAAAAAAAAACTTGAAAGTCATCAAGTTAAATCATCGCCACTTTATTTGCCTTAAACTCCGCAGAAAGATGGTGTACTATTTCCAGTCAACAGGCTCAGACGGCTCCTATGAGGGCAACCCAAGATTCATCTACATGGGTAAAGACAAGTACGAGAATGAAGATCTGATAAAACTAGGTTTTGAAGAAGACGTTTGGTTTCATGCTGACAATTTATCATCTGCTCACGTTTATCTAAGGCTGCTGCCTGGTGAGAAATGGGACGAAATTCCAGAAGGTATCCTAATTGATTGTGCCCAGCTGACGAAGGCCAACTCCATTCAGGGGAATAAGAAGGATAATGTCACTATAATTTACACACCATGGGCAAACTTGAAGAAGACCAAAGGGATGGCCGATGGTCAAGTCTCTTTTAAGAACGATAAGAAGGTAAAGAAGATTCACATTCAGTTTAGAGATAACTCCATCATTAATAGACTTAAGAAGACAAAAGAAGAGATTATTGGCCGTGAACATTTGGTGATAGCGAGAAATGCTAGAGATAAAGATGCTGCTCAACGAATCCTCCATAAACAGAGGGAAGAAAGAATTGCTGCTGAAGAGGAGAAAAAGAGAATTGCAGAGGAGAAGAAAAGAAAGGAGACCATGTACGATGATTTGTGGGACGATGATGAAAAGGAAAAGAATAGTAATCAAAGAAGGATGTACGACCCTGAAGAGGATTTCATGTGATTAAAGAGTTTAGCGTTAAGCATTGCATATCTTGCGTTGTGCTTTTGAAAAACATGTAGATTATGGTAAAACAGATATCAATTTCAATTGATGTGCCAATCTCCGCAATTGCTTGACGTATATAATCGAAAGTAACCACCATCTAATATATCCTTCACACAACTCAAGGCACACATCTCCACGAGACATAACTTTTCAAATTGGGCAACAACATCAACTACAACTTCAATTATCTGTAGTATGCTTTTGTAATAAATATGTCTTTAACAATTTACGAATATAACAATTCATTCATAACACCATGCTCCTAAATTAAACTGTAACAATGAAAAAAACCAACGGACGTGTTCTGAAATCTCTCTAGTTCTTCAAGTCACCAGCGAATTTACCAGCTTCTCTTTGACCATCCCATCTTTCAACCCAGTCAACAGGACATAAAGCAGAGTAGGTCTTGAAGAAGACTTTGCATGGTTCGAATTCTTCACCTTTAACGTTGATACATTTGTGGTAATCAACGTATGATTGCCAGCAGTGTTTAGTTTGGTTTTGGTTTGGGAAACGGGCGTCGAAACCAACGGTTTTCAATTCTGGTAAATCGGACATTTTGTGTTTAGTTTATGAAGACAGTAGTAGTGTAACTCTTGTTAAGGTGATCATTTTCTCTGACCATTTTTTTTTGTTCGACAGGATTTTTCCGCGATTTGATTGGCCGTTTCTCACGTGATCATTTTGGTGGAAAAAATGGGCACGTGAAAGTCACGCCATAGTCACGTGTGAAAAATTATATATCGAAAATTTAAATTTATGGTGAGATGAGCTTTGTTTTGGAGTGAATACTATATTGTTAACGGATTTGAAGTGAAGATGAGTAAGAGCGGTGAGTACGCCTATAATGATGCGCATACCAAATCACTAACTAATCACAGCATTTGCAGCTCTACGGGAAGATATACCCATATATGAAGCCAACACTTCAGATTCAGAACAAGATTCAGATCAAGAAGCTCTCGTGCCTGATACCCCAAAGCAGTCAATGGAGACCACACCATTCTTACCCCCAGAAGAGTCCAAGTACGTTTGTTCCAATTTCGAGCCCAACGATGACAATGTGATATATGGTGAATCTTATGTGATATTTGGTTTAAAGCATTTCGAAAATCTGATCTTGAGAGGTCAATTCGTTTTAGAGATACAAAGAGGTGCTGTAATGATCAACAATGTGGTATATCACTCTTCTGTGGGACCGTTAGAGTTCTTAAATCCGTCCAGTGGCGCCGTGCCGTTGATCCAAGCTGCACAGGTGACAGATACTTCAAAAGTTAAAGATACACGCAATGCAGAGAATGAACATTTGTTCCATAGTGATTACAAGACAGTATTGAAGCTTACAAACTTGAAGACTTCCCTTGAGAAGATCGGTAAACTGTGTTCATTGTTCAAGAATGTGTTCTGGAATGATAATTACGATGTGGATGAGATTGAACAACCATTCCTAGAATACACTTTCTGTCCAGTGTTAAAACCTGATAATAGAATAAGTATCATCAAATATAAAGAATGGGAAGTGGCAATTGATAAGCTAACACAGCTTTATCAAAATCAAACTGCACTGAGAGTCTTGATTATCGGTGGTAAGAATTCGGGTAAGTCTACGTTATTGAGACTTCTTCTCCAAAATTTCCTACAAGAAACTGAGGTTCCTGTGAATATCATGGATTTGGACCCTGGTCAAGCTGAATTCTCCAAACCTGACTCTATATCATTGTCCAAGTTCTTGAAATACCAATTTGGAAATCATTTATCCCTAACGTCTCCATTATCAGCCATCAATCACTACATTGGTTTCACATCACCAAAAGATCAACCTATCCGCTACAGCTTGTTGATCAACGAGCTAATACGGAGATACAACAATGAAGGGCTAATCAGAAATGAAAGTTTGATAATTAATACACCTGGTTGGATCAAAGGTTATGGTGTCAACTTGACTAAGAACTTGGTGGAAAAGATTAAGCCTACCCATTTGATCTATTTGAACTCTGGTAACATTGAACTGGAAGAATTGGAGACTGGTGGTAGTGAACTGATACCGTTAATTGGACGCTTCAGCAACGGTGCCAAACATTCTTCCTCCCAATTCCGTGTCCTGAAAACTCTGGGTTATTTCCATAAACTCGCTGACTTCAAGTTCGATTTCAGCCCTTTAGTTAATGAAGCGCCATTGCAAGTCAGTTATGGTGATAATGGGATCAAAGGTATCAGTATACTGGGAATCAAGGGTTTAAACCCTGCTGATTTGAAGAATTCTTTGGAAGGTACTATTGTTGGGTTACATACTATTAGTTCCTCAAAACTTGAAAAGATGAAGAAGGAGACCGATCTACCATACATCAACTCCAAAGAGTTTAATGACGTTGGTATGAACTTTAAAGCCTTAGTATTGATCCATTCCATCAACACTACAGATAAGATTATCAATTTATATGTCCCACCATTTGAAGACTTGACCAAGGGCCCAAATGAAGATTATGTGATATTGAGAGGTAAAACTGAGACACCAATCTGGGAATTAGCACCAAAGGAGATAACTAAGAAATTTGGCAAACAAATCCCCTTTATAACATTCGAAAAGAGTTCTGATTTCGATAAAGTTTGGAAAAGTAGAAGAAATGTTCAAAGAAGAGGTCAATTACGATAGATAGTTTAAAATTAATGCATTAACGTTTATGATAACAGTTTTTAATAAAAAAAACTCTTCAACTAGCTTCCTCCTTGGTTTCTTCAGCAGCCATGGACCAACCCATCTTTTTATTTAGTCTATCGTACTTAGCTCTATCTCTATCATTAACAGAAGGTTTAACACTGTTAAGAGCTTTTTCAAAATCATCCATCGTAACTTCAATATCATCATCATCAACCATTTCATCTTCCAAATTAAAGAATTTACGCTTTAGGGCAATAACACCAGCTTCCCTAATCAAGGAGGACAAATCAGCACCAGAGAAATTACGACATCTTTCATCATGAGCGATGGAATTCATGTCAACATTCGAGGCAACAGGGGTTTTATTAATCTTGATGACAGTGTTTAAGATGTCTTGTCTTTCTGAAGCAGTTGGTAATTCAATGAACAAGGTCTTATCCAATCTCCCGGGTCTCAACATGGCTGGATCAATCATATCAGGTCTATTAGTGGCACCAATGACAAATATACCTTTACGATCATTTAAACCATCTAATTCTGTCAACAATGTGTTAACAACACGTGAAGAAGATTCTGACAATGAAGTTTCTCTTCTTGGAACAAGGGCATCTAATTCATCGAAAAAGATAACACATGGGACAGAGGCACGAGCTCTTGTGAAGACTTGTCTAACAGCTTTTTCAGATTCACCAACGTATTTGTTCAATAATTCAGGACCTTTAATACTAATAAAATTAGCACGAGATTCATTTGCAACGGCTTTGGCTAATAAAGTCTTACCACAACCTGGAGGACCCCACATTAGTACACCTGATGGGGCATGAATACCAACTTTTTCATAAATTATTGGATTTCTAATAGGTTGAACAATTGCCATATTTAGTTCAATTCTAATACGATCAAGAGCACCAACATTTTCCCATGTGACATCAGGTACTGTAGCAAAACCTTCTCTTTTAGCTGTTGGTTGAATAGTTGGTAAAGCGGTTAAGAAATCATTATATGTGATTGCTAATGGAGCCAATTGTTCAGAAGTCAATGGAGTTGGATGTTGTATTAAGAATTTTTGAATTGTTGATAATGAAGCTAAATTTGGATCTAATGCTTCAGTAGCTAAATTAGAAAAAATACGTTTAATTGCACAAATACCTGCAGCAGTTGTTAAAGCTTTTAAATCAGCACCGACATAACCTGGAGTAGCTTTAGCCAATACACTAAAATCTAATTCACCATCAATTTTTAAACCTTGAGTCATTTTTTGTAAGATGTGTAATCTTGATTCTTCATTTGGAACATTTAAACAAATTTCTCTATCAAATCTACCAGCTCTTCTCAAAGCTGGATCTAAAGAATCTGGTCTGTTAGTGGCACCAATAATAATTACTGGATTACCACCTGTCTTATCAAGACTTAATTCATCAATTGAAGTTAACATTTGTGCAACGATTCTTCTTTCCATTTCCCTTTGAGCACCTTCTCTCTTTGGAGTAATTGCATCAATTTCATCGAAAAAGATAATACATGGAGCTAAAGTCTTTGCCTCATCAAATAATTCACGAATTTTTTTTTCAGATTCACCAGACATACCACTTACAACAGATGGAGCTGAGACATTGATAAATGGGACTTGTAAATGACCTGCAAGGGCATTTGCAATAGTGGTTTTACCACAACCTGGTGGACCATGTAGTAAAACACCTCTTGGAGGTTCAACACCTGTGGATTTATAAATTTCTGGATGGGAAATGGGTAGACCGACAAGTTCCATAAGTTCATCGATTACATTATCCATCCCACCTAATTCTGCTAAAGTTGAAGTTGGAGGAGCTCTATCCTTTTCTACTGGTTGTTAGTTAGTAAAGTTTTCGAGGGGAAATTTGATTAAGATGATACTCACCTTTTTGTCTTTTAGAAGGTTTTGAAGAGTCCTTAGATCTCTTTTTAGATTTCTTTTGATGCTTTTCTTGTTTCTCAATTGTTTCTTCTTTATCAGTTTCTTTATCATTATCAATTTCAGTTTCTTTTTCATCTTTTTCAATTACTTCTTCATCTTCTTTCTTAATATTCCATAGGTTTACCACACTTTTATTCATATGATTCACATCTTTAACTTCCATTAAATCATCACGATCTTCTTCAGAATCAATCATTTCATCACCACCTGTAAAACCTTTAATTTCTTCTTGCTCCTCTAGTCTAATCTCTTTTAATACCCTTTCCAAAGTTTTTTCAAGCATTACTTTCTTAACACGTTGTAAAGACAAATCTTTCTGTTGTGAATACATTAATGCTTCACTTATACTTAAATCTTTAGCTAAAGCGATATTCGCTATATCATTTTCATCATCTTGATTATTTCTCTTATTCTCAGCAGTACGTTCATCTAAGCATCTATAAATCAGATTTGTCAACTTTGTGTCCAGTGACTGTGATAGGGACTGACCACCTTTCTTATTAGACTTGATCTTCACCATTACTTAGTGAATTTGGGTGTTATTAATTTAAAGCGATGAGATCAGTTTAAATTTAAATTTTTTTTCTTGAGATGGAAACACATCTTTGAACAACTGAGGAAAAGGTTTAATTACCGGATTAGGAAGTCTACATCAAAAGATAAAAAACATATAAATCATGAACTTTCAATAAAGAACAAAGTTAAAGAACAGATTAAAATTGATATAAACTTATATCAAAAGACTCACAAATAATCAAGATTTCATAAGATGTCACTTGAAATTTCATATAACCCAACCACAAAGGAAGTTACCACATCTTCATCTGATAAACAACTTCAGGAAGATGTTATTCAATTGAACACGTTAGTTTCAAATTTAACTTCAATTACCACAGAAGTTCCAGAATCTCCTGAACCAAATAAAAATATAACTACATTAATTCGTAAATTAATTACATCTGCAGTTGAACGTTTAAAAAATGGGAAATATAATGAAGCAATAAAAGAATTAACAATTGCAATTGATGCAAGTTCAAAACGTGCAAAATGGGAAGCATTTGGTATTCAATTACCTGAATTAAATCAATTATTACAAATTAGATGTGATGCTTATTTGATGAATAAACAATATTTAGAAAGTTTTGGTGATGCTGATTTACTTTTGAGTACCGGGGTAAGTTTAGCTGATAATTTTTTAAGAAAAGCAAGAGCTTCAATGTATTTAGGTAGATTATCTTTAGCAAAAGCTGATTTAGAAAGGGGTCTTTGTTTCCATGAAGATCATGCAGGTTTAATTGAAAATTTAAAAATTGTTCAAAGGGCTATTGATATTGAAAATGGTGATTTATAGAGTTTGTATAAGGAGAGGAGAGATGAAGAGAAGAGGAGGAGAGGAGAAGAGAAGAGAAGAGAAGAGAAGAGAAGAGAAGAGAAGAGAAGAGAAGAGAAGAGAAGAGAAGAGAAGAAAGAATCGAGATATGATTACAGGTTAATTTACGGTTTTAATTCATAGTTTAAATCATTTGAGTAATACGGATATCTTATATCCTCAACACTAGTTAATTTAGATACTTCAATCAGCGTTAAACGACACTGTATAATTGGATATTACTTCACTGTGATACAACATAAGAAGTAAGCAGTGACAAAACTTTGTGATTATTTTAATGAAAAGCATTGATACTAAAAACATGAATAAGTTTCATTAAGATGTAAGTAACAATTGTAAATTTTGGAATTTTAATTGTAAAACATCGATCTGTTATTTAGTTTCCAATTTTGTATAAATAAACAATGTCATAAACGATATTGATTCCACTAAGTACATCTCTTATATAAGTATTTTAGAAATCACATGATGACTAAAGAGAATATGCGAAATGCTTAAAAGGATATAGTACTTTTAATCCATTGAGTAATAACAATGGAACAAAAGCACCATAGGAGGACCATGAAGATTATAAAACTCCTTCCTACCAAGATACCTTCAAAGATTCATCAAGAAAGTGTCAATATGAGATCATCAATTGGGGGTTTCGCGGATTGTTTAAAGTTTTAAGCTATATAAAAGTTAACTAATAGCAATAAAATAGAGTATATGGGGTTTATGAGGTTCCTTTACTTATATTTGTTGATTTATAGAGTTATAGAGAAGTGTGAATTATAAAATTATACTTAAGGTTATAGAGTAAGACCTTGAAGGGGTTTAAACCCTTTGAATGTAATATATGTATGTAATATAAAATCCATAAATATCATCATTATTGCTTTCCAATTTAACCGTTTTGTCCGTACCAGGAAATTAGAAATACAATTAGATTAATTAAACAGTCGATATAATTAATATAATTAATATAATTAATATAATTGATATAAATGATATAATTGATTTAATGACAATAAAGAATTACTAAATTCTTATCACAAAGATAAATTTAATATTAATATTTAACAATAAAAATGTGTCAAATTAGATTTGCCCAGAAATTGCCAAAAATTCGCGAAATTCTTAATTAGTTGCAGGAAAAAACGGAATTCGGTTTAAACGATTTATTAATCATCAATATTTAAATAAGAATAATTGTCAATTAATGGATTTATATTATTTATAATCAATTAAGAGATTAAATCATCATTGAAAGATTAAACTATCATTGAAAGATTAAATTATCATTGAAAGATTTACATTTATAATTGAAAGATTTACATTTATAATTGAAAGAGATAAAATCATTACAAACCATAACCATACAATATGTTTAATAATTTATCAAAATCTATATTAGACCTTTATACAAATAGATCTCATGATTATTCATTATCATCTCATGAATTAATAACATCAATGATAACTTTATTAATTATATTCTTTATTGGAATAATTATATTTGTCTTTATGTTTAGTTTAGTATTTCTTATAGTTTTATTACATCGTTGTGATGAAACTGATGATGAAAAAAAAATTGAATATAATGATTCACTTGATGTTAAATCAACTGATTCGATAGTACAAAGTGATTTAGAAGATCAATAATCAATATTTATTGTATATTGATTGATATTGATATTGATGATTGATTGATATTGATATTGATGATTGATTGATATTGATGATTGATTGATATTGATGATTGATCAGTGATATTGATTGATGTTGATTAATCACTGATTAAAACATTGAAATACCAAAATCTATTTGCTTCAATTGCTTAAATTACCAATTCCACTAACTTCTATACATTCATTTAACGACTTTTTCTAATTTTAATGACTAATGCTGACATTTTCATATTCCAACTAATGACAATCATTTAAATAAAAAATATAATTTAACTTGAAGTTAAATTATACATTAAAAATTAAAAATTGTAGTAATTATCTGTTCCACTAAAGAACTACCTTTGATCCCATTTTTTTTTCCATTTTTCATTTAATTCTAATGATTTTTCTAAATCTTTTCTTAATTTATTTAATTCATTATCTAATTGATCATTACCAACTTTAATATTTTCAAATTTTTTCAATGATTGTATAACATCAATTTGAATTTTTTCAAATTTTGCTAAATTTGATAAATTTTTATTTATATCATTATCATTATCATAATGATAATCAATTAGTTCAAATTTTTTATGATTTTCAATTGATTCAATTGTTGAATTTATTGTTTTATGAATATATTTAATAAAATTTAACAATTGAGAATTTTGTAATGATAAATTATTAATTAATTTTTGTAAATTAATCATCATTTTTTCTAATTCATTATCAATTAATTCATTTGTTTCTGGTAATTGAATATTTAATTTTGTCTTCTTGAATAATTTATCACGAATTGAATTAATTAATTGATTTTTCCTCTTTAAATCAATTTCATATTTTATCTTTATTGAATTATTTAAATTTTTTTCATTTTGATATAATTTTTCAATTCTTATCCTGTCATTCTTATAATTTTTTAATTCATTAACTAATAGATCAATTTTGTTTAAATTAATTTGTGAATTTTGTATTAATAAATCATATTTATCTATAAGTTGTTTATTCTCAATTTGAATTGATTGTAATTCTTGATTTTTTAAATTTAATTGATTTTTTAGATCAATACTTTGATTCTTAGATTTATCATTATCCTGGATCAATGTATATATAATATTTATAATTTGTTTATCATTATCATAATTATTAATATTATTGTTTATTGTTGAAAATTTAATTGGTGAAGTTATAATACCTTTTGATTCAAGTAAAGAATTGATTAAATCAGCAGCATTTTCAATATCTTGTGACATGGAGTGTGTGTGTGTGTGTGTGTTTATTGTGGTTATGGTTGTTGGTGTTTGTTTAGTGTATGGTTATGTTTATGTTTGATAATGTCAGTATGTTTATGTTTGTTTGTAATTTTTAATTCCCGTTTCGGTTGAAATTAATGAAAATCCTGGAGAAATAAGATAGATCTTATTGTAATTGAATATTATATCTTCAATCTTCATTGATTATTTATAAATATTAATTGATAAGTATTAACTGATAAGTATTAACTGATAAGTATTAACTGATAAATAAATATCAACTGATAAGTATTAAGTGATCAATGAATATGTATTAACTAATGAATCAATAAATCATAAATCAATTCATCTAAATAAATCTACAATTTAATAGACATGAATGTATATGAAACTTTTATTTAATTTTATTGAATCGTAAATTATACTTTACCAGAGTATATTAATTTTTTTAATGTTGATTATCTTCAGGTTCTTCTAAGACGAACCATTCTTCAGAGACAATTTCTTCATTTGATTCATTTTCATTAACATCAACTTCAGATGATTCATAAGAATTTAATTGATCAATTGAAATTTCAGATTCTGGAATTTTTGGAGCAATTGGAGTTGACCATGATTTTGTTGCATCTTGAGCATCTTTTGTTGATAATGGAGTTGGTTTAAAAGATTTTAATTCTTTAATATATAAATCTTGAATAGCATTTTTTCTAATTAAACTTGTTGAAAAAGTACGGATTGATCTTAAAGCAGTAATTCTTAACATTTTGATAAGTATAAATCTTTAATTAAAATATAATGTTATTAATCTTCTTTTATTCACCCTTTAAGGGTGAATTTTTTCATCAAAGAAAAAAACCAATGAAGCAAAAACATCCAAACACCAATTTTAAATGATTTTAATTGGAAGAAATTTATACTATAGATTTATAA
The DNA here is from genome assembly GCA_030557705.1 of Taiozyma odintsovae. NCBI lineage: Eukaryota > Fungi > Ascomycota > Saccharomycetes > Phaffomycetales > Wickerhamomycetaceae > Taiozyma > Taiozyma odintsovae. Next base: position 58,594 of record JANIVH010000007.1, on the reverse strand, counting down.
TGTAATAAATTTAAATTAAAGATAAATTAAAGATAAAATGGGTAGATTTTATTGTGATTATTGTAAATGTGAGTATTTATTTATCTTTAAAATTGTTTTATTGTTTTCAATTGTTTTATTGTTTCACCCGGTTATATGAATATTAACAAACAGCTTATTTAACTCATGATGCAACAAGTGTAAGGAAAAATCATTTAAGTGGTAAAAATCATGTTAAATTAGTTTGTGATTATTATGAAGAAGAAGCAAAAAAACTAGGTATATTTAATACAAATAATTTACCATTTGAAATAACAAAAGAAAATTTATATAAAGGTATACCAGGTTCAATACCTATGGATCTTGATAATTTATATAAATTATCAATTACAAAGACCATTCCACCACCACCAACTTTACAACATTTCCCACAACCTCCACCAAAAATTTTACATGATACTAATGGTAAAGAACTTTTAGGTAATATACTTAAAACTGTTAATTAGATGAATTTATGATATTTATGTTTATGAATTATATGTAGTCAAGGTAACCCTCCATATACACAGATACATAACATATACAAAGATATACACTTAACACTCTCTATAAACACTCTATAAACACTCTTTATAAACTAATTATTGATATACAATTGAGTATATTATTATTGTATATAAAGTATATAAAGTAAAGTATATAAATTAAAGTATATAAAGTAAAGTATAAAGTAAAGTATATAAATTAAAACTATCACGTGACTTACGTAACTATAGCAACTTTTGTATTATTAAATTCCGTCGATGGCAAAAATTTTCGAGAAAAAAAAAGTTGAAAATGAAAACAAATTTTTCAAATTGAAATTTAACAATTAACTTTAATAAATAACTAACTTAAATAAATTTAAAATGGCTGCTGAAGTTCCAACTTTCAAATTAGTTCTAGTCGGTGATGGTGGTACCGGTAAAGTAAGTTTTATAAATTATTAAATTGTTATTTGTTGTTATTTTGCATTGGATCAATAAAATTCAATTATTGATCCCTTGTTTTGATTTTAATAATTAATTAATTGATTCAAGATACTAACATTAATTTAGACCACTTTTGTTAAAAGACATTTAACTGGTGAATTTGAAAAAAAATATATTGCCACTTTAGGTGTTGAAGTTCATCCATTAGGTTTTTTCACTAATTTTGGTGAAATTAAATTTGATGTTTGGGATACCGCTGGTCAAGAAAAATTTGGTGGTTTAAGAGATGGTTATTATATTAATGGTCAATGTGGTATTATTATGTTTGATGTTACTTCAAGAATTACTTATAAAAATGTTCCAAATTGGCATAGAGATTTAGTTCGTGTTTGTGAAAATATTCCAATTGTTTTATGTGGTAATAAAGTTGATGTTAAAGAAAGAAAAGTTAAAGCAAAGACAATTACTTTCCATAGAAAAAAAAATTTACAATATTATGATATCTCTGCTAAATCAAATTATAATTTTGAAAAACCATTTTTATGGTTAGCAAGAAAATTAGTTGGTAATCCATCATTAGAATTTGTTGCTGCTCCTGCTTTAGCTCCGCCTGAAGTTGCAGTTGATGCTCAATTAATGCAACAATATCAACAAGAAATGGATCAAGCTACAGCTTTACCATTACCTGATGAAGATGACGCTGATTTATAAGTTTTTTATAATTGAAAACTTTAATCATATAAATCTATGAAATTTCCCTTTAATTAAATTGTAGTTAATAACTTTATATTGATCTTGTCATCGATCAACTTGATTGATATAAGAGTTTTAATTCATTAATTGAAGAAATATAGCGAATTGTATACATTTAACCAGTAGGAGACGAGTTTTCTCCTTTCAAATCTCAATGAAACACAGTAAATGATCTGACACATTATATTCAATTATTGATCTTTAATTTAAACCATGGGATTCTGACTTAATATCTGTAATTGGTTAATGTAATCAGGAACAATAGGTATTCATTACAGTAAAAACCAGATTGATAAACTTCACTGGGGATCAATGCTATATACTCATGCATTTGTGGTTGATCTATAATAATTCCTAATGTTGTCTAGTTTATTAACATCCAATTGACTACTTTAAAACTTTTGCAAGGCTTTTAAAGAGAGAAACGTGAGAAACTGAAATATTGGAGCACGAAGTACTTTATAAATTTTACTCAATAATATAATGATCACATTGTTCAATGTGTTAAGCATAGAAAATCCTTTCTTAAGAATGATCACAATAAGATCAAACACTTGTTACGTTAGACACATGTCATCCTCGAAAGCATTCATATAGTAATAAGAATATTGTAGACTGTGAAGTATTGTTAGCCTTAAAGGTAAATTGACAGATTTAATGGGATAATATAAATTGTATAATCTTCTCTTTAAATTAACTAAGAAACCTTTATTATAACTTTATAGTTTAACTTTATAGTATAATTTCTATACTATAATTTCTATAGTACAATTTATTTAACGGAATTGTCATTCCGTTAATAAGAAAACTATGGCGTCATTGATAAGCCGAATTGGGAAGTTCGAAACCCGATGCGAGCCGAGATCTTTGTTAAAGGTTAATATAAAATGGCTTAATTTCCTATCAATTTCCAATCAACAACTGTATTAAAAAGAGAAACATATTCATTATAATCATGGTCTCTGCCACTGTCGCTTTACCATCTGGTGAAACTTATACTCAACCAACTGGTCTTTTCATTAATAATGAATTCATCACAACTGATTCAACAATTGAAACTTTTAATCCAGCTACAAAAGAATTAATAACTTCAGTCTATGTTGCTAGTGAGAAAGATATTGATAACGCTGTGATCGCTGCTCGTGAAGCTGCTGAATCATGGGGAACTTTACCTGGATCTGAACGTGGTAATTATTTATATAAATTAGTTGAATTATTAGAACGTGATGCTGATATTTTAGCTAAAATTGACGCTCTTGACGCTGGTAAACCATATGAATCAAATGCTAAATCTGATTTAGAACAAATTATTGAATTAACCAGATATTATGCAGGTTATGCTGATAAAGTTAAAGGTTCATATTTACCATTAGGTGAAGATAAATTTATTTATGAAACAAAAGAACCATATGGTGTTGTATCATTATTAATTCCATGGAATTATCCATTAGCAATGGCTTCATGGAAAATGATTGGTGCAGTTGTTGCAGGTAATTCTGTTATTGCAAAATCTTCTGAATATACTCCATTATCATTATTATATTTTGCTAATTTAGTTAAAGAAGCAGGTTTCCCAAAAGGTGTTTTCAATATAGTTTCAGGTTTAGGACCAATTGCAGGTGCTCGTATGGCTTCTCATCCAGATGTTGATAAAGTTGCATTTACAGGTTCTACAAAGACAGGTCAAACTATTCAAAGATTAGCTGCAGAAAATTTAAAAGCTGTTACTTTAGAATGTGGTGGTAAATCTCCTGCAGTTATATTTGAAGATGCTGATTTAAAAGATGCAGCTAAATGGATCGCTTTAGGATTTTGTTATAATACAGGTCAAAATTGTACTGCAAATTCAAGAATTTTAATTCATGAATCTGTCCATGATAAATTTATTGAATTTTTAATCAGTGAGATTAAATCTGAATGGATTGTTGGTTCACCTTTTTCAAATGCCACAGTGGGTCCTGTAATTAATGAATTACAATATAATAAAATTAAATCATATATTTCAATTGCTAAAGAAGAAGGTTTAAAACAAGTCATAGGAGATGAAAAAGTTCCTGAAGAAGGTTATTATATTACTCCAACTGTTTATACAAATGTTCCAAAGACTTCACGTTTATTTCAAGAAGAAATTTTTGGTCCAGTTGCAGTTATTTCAACTTTTAAAACTTATGAAGAAGCTTTATTATTAGCAAATGGTACTCAATACGGTCTTGGTGCAGCAGTTTTCACAAATAATATTAAACAAGGTCATAAATTTGCAAGAAGTGTTAAATCTGGTACAGTTTGGATTAATTCTTCAAATGATGAAGATATTAGAGCAAGTTTTGGTGGATTTAAATTAAGTGGTATAGGTAGAGAATTAGGTTTAGCCGGTATTGAAACTTATACTCAAACAAAGAGTGTTCATGTTAGTTTAAGATCTGTTTTATAAATTTAAATACGCTGGACTTGTTTGATTTATTGACCTGTTTTATCTTGTGTAATATATATGACGTGAATTTGAAAGTTCTTATGAGTAGAGAATTAGTCTTAGCATCATTGATGATAGAGTATGATCACCATTTGTTAATATTAAATTGGCAAAATAACCGTACTGACCATGAATAAAAGGTTAAACCAATTGACCAACTCTTCAAATTCAGATCAGATATTAACTACAATTGAATACAAATGACATTATGACATGAAGAATTAAAATCAAACAATAAACGATCTTATTTCTTTTTGTTAAATTCTTGAGCCTTTTCAAATTCTTCTTTAAATTTATCAGCATTTTCCTTATTACCAAATCTAATAGCTAAAGTTTGAGCTTCAGGTTCACCTTCAGAAATATCACCAGTAACGTTATAAACCCATGATCTATCAGAACCAACATTTGGTTTTAATTCATAATCACCAGAGATGAAATGATTAGCACAAATTTTTAAAGTTTTATCTCTTCTCATTAAAAGTCTAACTTTCTTTGATTGTTTATGTTGTAAAAATTTAACGTCACCTGTACCTCTTTCTTTCCATTCTTTAACATCGGCATGAAATTTAAATAATTTTGCACGAACTTTATATAAAACTTCTTCATCTTCTTCATTAGTTTTAACATCAACTTTTTCTAATTGAACTAATGGTTCAAAATGAACATCAGCTTCTTCTTCATCATCTTTTGATTCTTCATCATCAGCTTTTGATTCCTTTTTATCTTCTTCTTTTTCTTCAGTTTTTGGTTCTTCCTTCTTTTTACCACCAAACATGGCAAAGACATCGGCTGATGGTGGTTTAACTTCAGCAGCTGAAGAATCAGCTGGGGTAGCGACTGGTTTTTCCTCCTTTTCAGACATGACTAATTTATATATAATAAATGCTTTGTTATTGTTGAAATTTGCCTTTGTTTTGAAATTTTTTTTTTATATTTCTTTCCACATTTCTTTCAACGAATTCGCGAGAACAAAATCAAAAAAAAAACTATCACGTGACCGGGATTTTTCCTTTCTTATTTATGTCAAAATTTAAATAAAAATGGGGATTTAAAATTGATCTCCCTTTTGACGTTTATAAAAGTTTGCCACACAGAAAACTTATTAAATTAATTGGAAAAAGCGGATTAAACAATTTAACTCTTTTACATTTGGTGAATTTTCAATTATAAGTTAAGTTAAACATTGATTAGAATTAGAATTACTGTCATTGGATAAACCCCCCCACAACACATACACAAACCGCTAAACATACACAAATTATTAAGGATCAAAGGAATTACACACTACATTTATAATTACCAAAAAAAATGAGCACAGATAAACTTCTTAAGACTCCAGTATCTAAGAGTCACCTTCGTCGTAAGTCCTCAATGGATGATTATGACCCCTTTTCACAACCTGACGTCTATTATGGACCACAAACCGATCCATCCAAGGCTCCAAAGGATTCACAATATGCTAGAACTAGAACTATGAGTTACGGTGGCTTTACAAACAACGCTAGAGCTGAGTTAAGAAATGAATTTAAAGCTGGATTAACTAGACGTGGATCTCAAGATGAAACCGGTTTAAGATCTGGTGGTCGTGGTAAAAGATTTTTCATTAGTGATATCAATGCTACTTTACAAGAATTATTGGAAAGTGAAGATACTGATGGGAATTTTCAAATCACTATCGAAGACACGGGACCTAAAGTTTTAAAATTAGGTACAATGAATTCAAATGCTTTTAATCAAAAGGAAATTCGTGGTACTTATATGTTATCAAATTTATTACAAGAATTAACTATTGCCAAGAGATTTGGTAGAAACCAAATGATTTTAGACGAAGCTAGATTAAATGAAAATCCAGTTGATAGATTATCAAGATTAATTTCAACTCAATTTTGGAAAAATTTAACAAGAAGATTAGATGGAGAAAGTATTGCAATTTTTGCTAAAGATACTAAAATTGTATCAAATCCAAGAATTTATATCCCATATGATTGTCCTGAACAATTTGAATTTTTTTCAAAAGCTGCTAAATCAAAACCTGATTTAAATTTGGAAGTCGAATACTTACCTAAAGATATAACCCCGGAATTTGTGAAATCAATCAATACTAGACCTGGTTTATTAGCATTAGCAATGGAAGAATCTCATGATCCAGAAACTGGTGAAGATACTTTGGTATCATTTCCTTATGTGGTTCCAGGTGGTCGTTTTAATGAATTATATGGTTGGGATTCATATATGGAATCATTGGGTTTAATCATTAATAACAAAACAGAATTAGCAAGAGGTATGGTTGAACATTTCATCTTTGAAATTAATCATTATGGTAAAATTTTAAATGCTAATAGATCTTACTATTTGACAAGATCCCAACCTCCATTTTTAACAGATATGGCCATCAAGGTATTTGAAAAAATGGGTGGTGAAACTAGTGGTGAAGCTATGGATCTATTAAAACGTGCTATTTATGCTGCTATTAAAGAATATGATCAAGTTTGGACTTGTGCTCCAAGATTGGATCCTGCAACTGGATTATCATGTTATCATCCAGATGGTGTTGGTGTTCCACCAGAGACAGAACCTTCCCATTTTGATTCTGTGCTATCATCATATGCTTTAAAATATGACCTTTCAATTCCAGAATTTAGAGATAAATACAATAATGGTGAAATTGAAGAACCGGCATTGGATGATTATTTCACTCATGATCGTGCTGTCAGAGAAAGTGGTCATGATACAAGTTATAGATTAGAAGGTATTTGTGCTAGTTTAGCCACTATTGATTTAAATTCATTGTTATACAAATATGAAGTTGATATTGCTCAAGCTATCAAACGTTATTTTGATGATTCATTTGAATCATATGCCGGTATTGAAACTTCAAAGAAATGGTCAGACAGAGCTAAATTAAGAAAAGCCAATATTGATAAGTATCTATGGAGTGAAAAGAGAGGGATGTATTTTGATTACAATGTTAAATTAAAACTTCAATCCCATTATGAAACTGCTACTACTTTTTGGGCTCTATGGTCAGGTGTTGCATCAGAGGAGCAAGCTTCAAGATTAGCTGAAAACGTTTCATTATTTGAAGAATTAGGTGGTCTTGTCGCTGGTACAGAGAAGTCAAGAGGTGAAATTAGTTTGGATAGACCTTCACGTCAATGGGATTACCCATTTGGTTGGGCTCCACAACAAATTTTAGCATGGCAAGGGTTTAAAAACTATGGTTATGAATCAATTTCAAGAAGATTAACTTATCGTTGGTTATACTTGATGACAAAGGCATTTGTTGATTATAATGGTATTGTTGTTGAGAAATATAATGTCACTAAGGCCACAGATCCACATCGTGTTGAAGCTGAATATGGTAATCAAGGTGCTGATTTTAAAGGTGTGGCAACTGAAGGGTTTGGTTGGGTTAATGCTTCTTATATTGTTGGATTAACATATTTACAAAATCATGCAAGAAGAGCATTGGGGACATGTACACCACCGGAAGTATTTTTCAAAAGTTTAAGATCTAATGAAGAAAGAAAATCTTATGGATTGGAACCAATTAAAGCTGGGTTTGAACTTTGAAAAGAAAAAATTAATGATTAAATGACGTCAAATGGATTACTACAATTTTAGCGGGGAAAGGAGGTTGGTCTGTTACAAATCAAATATGCAACAATAGAAATGACCAAATTTAGATTATATTCTCTCTATAAATTAGATGAGGTACAGATTTTGCTTTGATGTAATTTCACATAGTATATATTTTCTCCCCACCTTAATGAACGGCGAAATGCCCTGATTTTTTTTCTTGAGCTGTAAATAAAAGTCTCGCACATTGATCCACTGAAGGAACTATTCGAAGTTTTGGTCGGTAATTGAGCACACTAGCCGTCGATACGAATCGTTATTGGGTTTCAAGTTTATTCCGAATACAAATAGACGGAGAGACAATCGTTTTGGTATAGAACAATTATTCGATGTATCGTTATTGTTAACAATTTTCATTCATCCGATGTTGAATTGTTTTCAATGACGTTTGTAAAACATACCCTCAAGGACATGAAATTAAGCTCACTAATTCTTAAGTCATAATCATACTTTGACTAACTCTTTCGTATATTGTCAATTGGCCGAAGCGTCATATTGATCAGCCATTAACAACACTTCGGCAGTGCCCGAACCAGAAAGTTTCCCGAAGAAGAGGAATAAAACTGTAGATGAAAAATTATGATTAAAGTTTTGCAATGCATAGTAAACAAACAGATCGGAGATCGAAGTAAACAAAGGAAAGGTAATAAGTTTCAGTCTTTATATATTTGATGTTAAATTTATTGTACTAATTTAAACCCACTAATTAAGGTCTGATCTTTTGTTATTTTCCCCAAAGATGACCTTCGACACATACAGGAACCCTGCAGGGGCACGTTATCAACTTGCTTCTGCTTCAATTAACTCAAAGATCAACCGCGTTTGAAATTTACGCTAGTTGCGAGGAAGTTGTTACCGGATATGGAGGTTTTGGCGAAAAAATCAAATGCGCCGAAAACTGACAGCTGCATTTGCTTTTGTGTCATCCATCTCGGCTTTTGTCAAACAAAATTGAGACAGAGGAAAGTGACTAGTCATATAATTAATGATATATATTACATCTTGTCCAGGGGGGAAGAGTTACAAGTCACACCGTAGGAACAACCGCGTCACCAAGATAATTATGAACTTGGGTGTATTAGTTACATGTAAACATTGTACTCGATTAAATAAATTATTTATAAAACTTCTCAATGTTACAGTATAACTATATAACTGGACCTCTAGTGTTATAAACAGAAGAGCCAGGAGAAATAACATTTATTGTCGCCATGACAACTTCGGCCGTCCTACCCCAAAAAATAAAATAACGTCAGATTACAGGATTGGTTCACCTGGTTACAAGCGCCTAAATGGGAAACTGGAGAGGACAAGTTAAAACAGGGACAGGGAGATAAACAGAGATATTAACAAAGCTATTGACCATGGATGACCCAATGACACAGGTAAGAGTGAGTTGGACTCCAACAGTTTCAATTGAACTCCTCCTTACTCTTTTTGTTATTGATCCTTCTCAAACTAACGAAAAGATGTCAAAAATTAGTTTCTCCGAATGGCTGGCTGTAGTGCCTGTACCGCTTTACTCTTGGAAATTTTCGTTTTTGCGTGATTATCCCTGTGGAAACGATGTAGAAGTTATTTATAGTCCTGCATATATTATGGACCCTAACTGAGGCTTGCTAGTGTTGAATATCATGAAAAAGAGAGCACTTCAAGACAAAAAACCACACACAGTAGATCTCTTCCAATGTTAGTGACAACTAGTGAACAATTAGTTCTGCCCGTTGTTTTTATTCATTATTGGTGCTAATTTTAGGCCTTGTTTTTTTTCGTTTCTATTTTTCGCCTTTTTCGCCTTTTGCTGAATTAAGGAACAATGCATGATTATAAGGTTTTGGCCTCACCTGCAACTTCTCGTGTTTCAGCGAAAACAAGTTAAAAGGTATAAAAGGGGGCCATCTTCCTCGAGGATTTACACCGAGTTTCTTTAGTTTGTTTTCCTTTGTATACTTCTTGCCACTTATAAAACAAGGTTCAATCTTTTTTCTACCTTTTACAAGCCTTATCAAGTGTGTTCTCAGGGTATCTCAATTTTGCTATCTTATCAAGACATAATTATGAAATTGCTCCTTATAACTTCCCTACTCACAGCTATTGTAGCTGCTGCTCCACGTTTCCAATTCAAAAGGGATGAATGGAGTTATCAAGATGACATTGTTAGAGGTGTCAACCTTGGTGGTTGGTTTGTCCTTGAACCATATATGAATCCATCTTTATTCGAAGCCTTTGGTGATGATGAATCAAAAATCCCAGTTGATGAATATCATTACACTAAAGCTTTAGGTAAAGACCAAGCTCTATCAAGATTACAACAACATTGGGGATCTTGGATCATTGAAGATGATTTTAAACAAATGGCATCCCTTGGATTAAATTTGGCTAGAATCCCTATCGGTTATTGGGCTTTTAAAACTTTAGACAATGATCCTTATGTTCAAGGTCAAGTTGAATATTTAGATCAAGCTTTAGAATGGGCTAGAAACAGTGGTATTAAAGTTTGGATTGATTTACATGGTGCTCCAGGTTCTCAAAACGGCTTTGATAATTCTGGGTTACGTGATAGTTATGATTTCCAAACAGATGAAAACATTTCATTAACTTTAACTGTTTTACAAGAAATTTTTAACAAATATGGTGGTGATGATTATAGTGATGTTATCATTGGTATTGAATTATTAAATGAACCATTAGGTTCCGTTTTGGACATGGGTAAATTGAATGATTTCTGGACTTGGGGTTACAATAATTTACGTGGTTCAGGTTCTACTCAAAATGTTATTATTCATGATGCTTTCACCGCTGCTGGTTACTTTAATGATAAATTTCAAACTCCAGATTTTTGGAACGTTGTTATTGATCATCATCATTATCAAGTCTTCTCTCCACTTGAATTACAACGTGATATTGAAGAACACGTTTCTGTTGCTTGTAAATGGGGTGAAGGTCATCGTTCTGAAAACTTGTGGTCCGTTACTGGTGAATGGTCAGCTGCTTTAACCGATTGTTCTAAATGGTTAAACGGTGTTGGTAGAGGTTCTAGATATGATAATACTTTCTATGATTCAGAACAAAATTCTAATTCAGGTACTTGTTGGGGTTCTCAAGAATTTAGTGGTTGGTCGGATGAAAAAAAGACTAATACAAGAAAATACATTGAAGCTCAATTAGATGCCTTTGAATCTAAAGGTGGTTGGATTTTCTGGAATTGGAAGACTGAAAACTCTTTGGAATGGGATTTCCAAAGATTAAGTTATAATGGTCTTTTCCCATCTCCATTAACTGATAGACAATATCCAGGTCAATGTTCTTAGATATTTTTTGAATTTGTTTTTGTTGTTTGTCTTTTTTAATGATCATTTCTTTCCAACCAGTTTTATGCTTCATGGTTTCTGCTCCTTTCCATTTTTTTCGCCTGCTGTTCATGTTTAAAATTTCGTTACCCATTTGTTGATCGTTGCCTTGACAACTAATTAACGTTTTGTACACTAATTTTTAATTAATAATTAAATATAAACTAAAAGTTAGAAATAATAAGAGATTCGAATTTCAGTAGTCATAAAATACATTGTAATTTACTTTAACATTGTGTTCGACTTCCGTGATTTCTAAGCACGATGTACCGATTTCATGCAGCTTCTACAATTCGATCACATCAATAATCATAAAATCTTTGTACCATGTATACTTATTTAAAAGCTTATCTAACTCCTAATTCAATTCTTCTCCATTTCCAAATGGGTTTTAATGGATTAAATCCATGTAATTTCCCCCAAACTTCTTCACTATAAAACAAAAAATGACCAATAATTAACCAAAGTGCATCTCTAACAAATATAAATTCATTATTTGTTATAAATTCTAAACCTAAACTCACAGGGGCAAAATATGCAGATTTAAATGGAATAACTCCACCAATTGCAACAATTTGTTCAGGATTTTTCATACATGAATAATATGTTAATGATTTGAATAGACTTGTACCAAATATAAATGGATTTTCAACAAAAGTTGAATAACCCAAGATCATTAAATAATCTATCAATAAAAACCAAAGAAAATCCCCTGTATCACCAAAGGAAGTTTCCATTTGTGTGAATTGTGCACTTATATTAGACATTGCAATTATAAAATTTAGGTTCAATTCTCCAAGGTAAAATAATGGAGTAAATAATCTCCAATATTCTCTTTTCTTATAAAAATCAGGTAAAAACACAACGTCATCAATACTGAAAACTTTAGCATGGAGGAGTATTGTAGTGGTTATAGCTGATAATGCCCATATTCTTGTAACTGGAGGGATCCTAGCAATCCAATTTTGTGGTATTCTGTCCATTTAACAGTATTTAAATGATTTAAGGTGTAATGGGGGATAAATGCAATGATAGAATAATAAAATGGAAGTGTAATACAATGAGGTTACCAAGAGTTCAATTTTATTATCCTTTTACTTGAGCCCAATGCAACCTATGGAAAGTTCCTTTTAAACTTTTATCAATCAGTCAAATTAAAGACACATTGTTATAATTGTAATAATTCTAGAAATTTACCGACCTTAAAAGACCCCCGGATTTGACCCTTTAGGGTTACTATGGTAACAATTACCCGGATAAATATTCATTAATTCATTCTCTTTAATAGGCTTGAATCTTGTTTGACCATACAACCATTGTACAGTTAATTATCGGTAGTCAAATTCTTCAATAGTGGATACTATAGCAATTTGTCATTGAAATTACTTCTAAAAGGAGAAAAATGTGTTTTAAAACGCGTGTTTCTTATTGCTAATGTACCGTATAATCTTTTAAAATATGACGTAATTGAAGAGTTATAGACATATTAATGAACGATAAAGTTATAGATTAGAGAAATGTTGATATCAAAGTGTCATTTCATAGACATCAGACACTGTAACATTGGCTTTGTTTGTAGTTATCTTTATAAAGGACACACTTATTGAAGATTTAGTCCACTGTACGTGGCCATGACAAACACGAAAAGTCCCCAAAAAGCAAAACATAAAAATAGAAAAATAGTGTAAACTCCATAGTAACCAGCCTCAGTTCAATAACAGCAAAACACCAGATTTAAATAAACCCCAACCCTTTTTTTTTGTTAATTACATTTTATAATCATCTCCATGGCACACAGTTTACCCAGTTCTATCGAATCATCGCCTGAAAAGCTTAATTTGGAACATAATATGACCAATAATACCGATATAACGACCCCATCACTATATGATGATACTTCAAAACTTTTAGAGACACTAGAAATTGATTCAGAATTATTAAAATTAATATCACCTTCAAAACCAAAAAAGCCTAAATGTCTACCAGCTACATATTTCCCAAGTTTAAGAAATCATACACCAACACATTCAAGACAAAATTCTTCAAATGCTATTGAACTCCTCCAAGATGAACAAATTTTCCATCAAAAGAAAGAATTTAAAGTTGAACAAGAAAGAAAATATTCAGTTTACGTGTCAAATGATGATTATGAAATACCTGAAACTTATCAAGTCCCCAAAATTACTATCGATGCGATGGATCCTCCTAAAAGGGAGAAAAAACATAGGAAAGGTGGTAGTTTTGGAAGTCTTGGGAAATTATTTCATAAAAAATCTGAAAGTTTTAGCTCGTTAAAACCTTCTTTGGGACATAAAAGTTCGAAATCAACTATCGCTGTTGACTTACAAAGAGATCATTAATCTTCAATTTATTTATAATACCCAATCCCCTCAACTCCACTTTATTGTTTTCTAGTTTCACGTTCTTTAATTATTAATGACATTCCAATTCTTATGATTTCTGTAATGATCAAATCAACTTTTAACGAGCTATATATTTCTGTAGAATCAAATCAACTTCTCATGAACTATATAATTAATTCGAAAGCTTCAACTACACTAGGAGATAAAAACAAAATAATGAGGTATTAAAAAATTAAATAAAACAAACGTGAACACATAGTCGATATATAGCTAATCTATATACCACATGATCTTTAGAAGAGAAACACATCAAAGAAATTATTTAAATTCCATGTTCAATGATTTCATGAGATGCCTTCCCTAAATCTTCAACATCAAAATTTTTTCTCTTTTTAGCCAAGATCTCTGAAGCTTTAATATTAAACCCACCAGTTAATAATTGTTGAGTTTCTTCTAATTCCAAATTAGATAATTCTGGATAACAGAACCAAACTGCAAACCATGAAATTAATGTTAAACCTGCAAATAATGAAAATGTACCAGTTGGTGTAATATTTTGTAACATTGTTAAAAATGTTGATGAAATAACTAAAGAACCAGACCAATTCACAGCAGTAGAGAATGAAGTACCAATACCTCTAACATCTTGTGGGAATAATTCAGATTGTTGCCATGGAACATTACCAATACCAACTGCATAAGAAGCAACATAACCAATCATACCTAAAATAACAATGATCCCCCATGTACTAATCCCTTCTCTTTGAACAATAGCATGATCACCTTCGAAAGTGACACCTAAATAATGGAAGGCAATTGCACAAACAACTAAAGAGATTAACATCCCTGGAATGGCACATAATAACATTAAACGACGACCAACACGATCAATGATAAAGAATGCAATAATAGTAAAAATAAAATTAGTACCAGCAACTATAATTGAAACAGCAGTTGAATCTTTAAAACCAACAGTTTTAAAAATAGTTGAACTAAAATACATTAAAGAATTAAAACCGGTGAATTGTTGAATACCTTGTAAACCACAAGCAATGATTAAAGCTCTTAAATTTGATGGAACAGAATGGACACGTTTAATTGCATTAAAAGTCTTAGTGAAAGGGTTAGAACCTGGAATTGAATTATTTAATAATGCTAATTCTTCAACTTTTTCATGAATTAATTCTTCTGTAGCACCAAGATGAGTTCTTGCTAAAACGGATTTAGCTTTTGCTAAATTACCTTTCATAATATAAAAACGTGGAGTATCTGGTAACCAAAAGAAAACAACAAATTGAATAGCAGCTGGAATTAAACTAATACCAACTAAAACTCTCCAACCATTCTTTACACTATCTAAACCTGCACCACAACCATATGCAACTAATTGACCACCAGTGATACAAAGACAATTTATAACTGTTAAACGACCTCTAAATCTACCTGGAGAAATTTCAGAAATAAATAATGGAGAAACAAGGGAACCAATACCAATACCGAAACCCATAATAAATCTACCAATAATCATAACCCATAAAGTATTAGCAGCACATTGCATTGCAGCACCAATTAAAAACATTAAATTAGAAAACATAATCACTGGTTTTCTACCAAAATAATCAGCCAACAAACCGGCCATTAATGCGGTGATCAGGGCACCTAAGGAGGTAGCAGCTGTAATTAATTCTTTTTCACCATAAGTTAAAACTTTGTTATCTAAATCAGTCTTAATAGAAACAAGCGCAGATGAGATATAACCGGTATCATAACCGAACATGAAACCGGAGATGGAGGAGATAATAGTTAGCACGATAATCAATG
Organism: Taiozyma odintsovae; assembly: GCA_030557705.1. Taxonomy (NCBI): domain Eukaryota; kingdom Fungi; phylum Ascomycota; class Saccharomycetes; order Phaffomycetales; family Wickerhamomycetaceae; genus Taiozyma; species Taiozyma odintsovae. The sequence goes on along the minus strand of JANIVH010000007.1, from coordinate 43,248 downwards.
GAGATGGTCTTGTATTATGGAAAGTCATCATGATGGAAGTATTATCTTCATCATCTTTTGGTAAGATAGTCTTTCTAGTGGTTTCTTGTTGAAAGATAGAGTCTGAAGGGGAGGAGTCCTCTTGGACTTCATTGAAGTCCGTTTTGAATTCCATTTTGCTCTATGCTGTGAGTTGTGAATGAGTGGATGTCCAGAAAGAGAGAAAGAATTAAAGATCGTTTTTCCAAGAGTCTCAAACTGTATTATTCCGGGAGGAATTGCTTGTGTTTATATAATAAGGGGAAAATCTCAACACTTCAAATTTTTCCTTGATCAGGCATTTTTCTAGAAATTTCGCGAGTCTCCTAAATTTGATAAAGACTAACCGATTGATCTGATAATTAAACTTTAACCAGAAGCTTAAATCACATGGTTAAAGACTAATTAGAATCAGGAGACACTTTATTGATATTATAAATGTATTTACTAATTTTTTAGCGAGGTTTTTACATCCAAATTGTACTTAAAACACGCTTTTACTGTCTCCACTTTCGGTTATCACTAAACTTTTTAAATTATCACATGCAAATTTTAACAAATTTTAAGCCAAAAAAATCACAATAAATGGTTTTGTTTTACAGTTAACGCGGCTGTAAATTTAAAGTTTTTGTTGTATTTTGGAAACTTCACGGATTTTCTCGGGGAGGGGGAAAACTGTAAAAATGATTTGTATAGAGAATTTGCTCGTGTGCAACGAAATCAAAGCTTTTAAAGGTGTTGAACTCAACCATTGAAAGTGCAATTGGGAAACAATTGGTGTTTAATGTATGTAGATGTTGATAAAAGTATATTTGATGGAACTGCGGAGGTTAATGGTCTTTTGTTGCTTCCTTTCATCTCCGGATCTCCGAGATCATGATCATCTAAAAATCATCAGCAAGCCCCGATTCCATCAGATTTAATCATATAGTAGTTGTACTTCTTCTTTATGAGATCACCATATGATAGATCAATTCCCTTTCACTTCGTCAAGATTATTTGACTTCAATAAAACGCTCGTCGATGCTCAAGCTCTTTCACTTTGAGACCAGTAGTAACCGCTATTGCATTCTTACAACTACTTAGACCTTCCACTAGTATATTTCCACTAGTATCTTTCTCGATACAAAGATTTCAATGCTAGGCTCATCCTCTTGAAGATTGCCAATTGTCATCTTAAATGACTTCATCTTATACCTTGGAATAATCCGGAGTTATTTACTTAACCTTCCCATGAGAGAATCAAGACAGCAAACTTAACGAGCCACTACTTGGCCTCTTTTATGAATGATCTAGCTGTCAGTCAAATATAACTACTGTGTAAGCAATCAATAAGTTAATCATGGTACAATTCCACCTTTTGTTAAAGTAATGTCCAACCAAAGACTGCACTTAAATATCAACTTACTTGTTAAGCAGTTTTAACGGATCCCTTCATTCTTTTGATTCTAGCTAGAGCTTCACAACTGTGAGCCGCTGAAACATCCTATATAGCATACCCAGTTTGATAGTGTCACCATTCATTATTACATAGCTGTCTCTCATTAAATTCATTGTAATCTCCTCTATATCATATACCTGCTCATCACCGTGTTTAAATGTGTAGCAATCACTGGTGAAAACATCGCGTGAAGACCCTTTTAGCTAACTCATTATCTGTATTCTTAACAATTCTCCATGTAAATATTATAGACCTCATGAACTTGAAATAGTGAACTCTAGGGTGCTTTCGAGGTTACAATCGGAAAGTAATGACAATATCGGGGAATGTCTTAGATTCTCAGCCGATTATTCGGAGCTGTAGAAGGCTATATGAGGTGGCTTCACTAGCTGTTGATCAATCAGTACGTCGCTGCTTCGGTTAACCTTTATTAGTCTCAAGTTAACTTTAACTAAAGATGTAGTCTTTTATCCTTATAACATATTGATCTCAGCATTCCCGATGGGGCAAATCCCCGCGGTAATTACGTCATTTGGGGAAGATTTTGACGACTCTCAGGATACTGAAATACGATTTATAACTCTGAGAATGTTGTATAATATATTTCAATATACTAGACGTTTAATTAATTATATTGAATATTGGTTATACCATTGTTACAACAGTAAATATCTTGACAGGCTCTAACAACGATATATGTAGTTAGCTTTGTGAAATCACACGAACCCTAGCTACCGAAAACTAACAAGCTGCTGGGTAATATGTGACCTAGTACAGCTTTATGATTGCTTCCGTAGGATCTTAAAATTGGTTGACTGATGTCTTTGGGTCATGTATCTTGTAAAAAGTGAAGTATATGCCGAGCTCTGGAACTTGAATATATGCTGAAACTTGAGACTAATCAGTTCTCAGCGCTCTAACGCCCGAAATCATCAACAAAATAATGATAGTTGTGTGGCCCCTAACACGAGCTACGTTTTTCAACATTGAAATCGAGTTTGACACAAAAATTAAAGTATTTAACAATCATTTTCTCAGTGGCGTTACCACAGATCAATCAACCTTGTCAATCATCATGACCTTTTCAGCCATAATTCCCGGTTTGTGCCCCCTTAACTTCTTTCCCGGTTGTCTATCTTGTCGCACCCTTTCGGTACACGTAATGTCTGGGTTTATAGGTCTCGGAGTTTCGGAGATAAGCTTACCCTTAACTCTCTATCATCTTATTTAATTTTATCATAATATTGACACCTTCTCAGATCACTTCAGTCTTTGGCACGAAGATAGACTTGTATCAATGTGGAATCTTCATCTCTCTGGAAGCGCGCGCCTAACAGTGAGTAAAGTTTACCGACTTAACACTTATAACGAAAGCAGCTCAAGCGTTAAAGTATCATTTAGTGAGCACTAAAGACTGAATTAGAACTACCACTTAACCTTAGTGCTAAAGATATTAAGATCTACTACAAATATCTTAAAAAATAAAGTGTAACATATAATTTAAATAACTCCAAATAAATATAAATCATTGCAATACAAACCCATGGTATTAATCATTTCATTATTTTGTACCTTCAAGGAACCCCTTAACATCTCTAGCTGTTAGACCACCATTTTTAGAGATAGAACTTTGAAATCCAACGGCTCTTTCAAAACCGTTTTTACCTGCTTGATAATTATTAGCAACTTCTTGAATCTTAGACATAGATGTGGCAACAAATGGACCATATTGAACAATCTCTTGATCTAAAACTGGACCACCAATTAAAACAAATTGAGTTGCACCTTCTTGAATTTCAGGAACTGAAGCAGTAACGGATTCACCATCACGTTTAAAGAAAATAGTATCAAATTCTTGAAATTCTTGACCATTTACCACAAGGGATCCTGATAAAATGTATAAAAAGACATTATAATTTTCATTAAAATCTTGAATTATTGAACCACCTGGTAAAACATTGAAATCATAATAATCAACATCGACTTGTGCTAAATCTTGTACAGATTTAATACCATAACTTTCACCAGAGATAACTTTAACTGTAATTTTATCATCAGGTTTAACAATTGGAATTTCACTAGCTTTTAAATCTCTATAACTTGGTGCAATTTCCTTTTGATCTTTTGGTAAATCAACCCATAATTGCATACCAACAACGTTATCACCTGTACCATCATCAATTGGCATTTCAGCATGAACAATACCACGACCTGCAGTCATAAATTGTAAATCACCAGGAGATAAAATACCTTTAGAACCTGTGAAATCTTCATGTGCAATTCTTCCCTTCATTAAATATGTTACTGTAGATTGACCATAATGAGGATGATCTGGGAATCCAGCATTAGGTTGAGAATCAAAATGATCAAGCATTAGGAATGGGGTAAAATTTCTCATCTTTATGGTACCGATGGAACGACGCACTAGAGCACCCATACCTTCTTGCTTTAAGACAGCTTTTAGTGATGTTAAGATAGAACGTGAAACCGATGTTGATGGCATTTTGTGTTTGTGTTTTATGTTTTATGTGTTGGAATGATCCCTTCTTTTAGTAAATGTGTAGTTATATTGGTTGTTATAGCACTAATATGTATATAGTGACTAAAAGGGTTCTAGAGGTGTGAACTGATGTATCAACCTCTTTTGATGGAAAGAATATACTCAAAAGAAATTGAACCTTTTTCAAAATATAGTGATAGTTCCAAATTTTTATAGTGAAACGGTCCTATTGTCTAGGGTACCTGTTAAAACGGGACACTCTTAGTAATCCTCTCCAGGTGAATTTTGAGAAAGCTTGTCATTTCCCCCAAAGAAGTCTGTCAAATCGGGAACTGCCGGTTTTTAGTAAGGAAAAAATAAGCAAAATTTCTTTCTCTGCATAATGTGGGAGAGCCAATGACTAAAATAGTTTTTGTCATTTCTGACTGATGACATATAATTTTGTTACAAAAGAATGTTGAAAATAATAACGGAAATAAGATAGTTCTCTCTCTTAGACTCTTTGTCACTTGGGTTAATGCTTACCGGCTTATATGTACTCTCTATGATGGGGTTGATTAGTGATAAATCAATATCTTGCCAGAAATCCGGGTAAGCACACTAACTATGTGTCATCGCCGAACGCGGATGCACTTGAAAGTGAAGACACTTTTGATTTAGTTTATAATAAGATTTACGCCACTCACTATCAAGAAAGTTACCAACACACTGATGACATGTCAAAGCGGGCAGATGCTAAGCTTAAACAGCTGAAGGGGGACCTCAGTGCCTTGAGAAACGGCAATCAACAAACGAGAGGTCCAAAGAATAGGGACAGATTGACTTTGAAAGAGACAAATGTCAAGCTAGGTATGTGAAATCTTATCATTTGGAGGGGTTTCGAATATAGGACAAGCGGCTAACAGACATACAGAATCTGACTTCAAAGGGAATGATATCCTCAAGGCAATTGACTTCATTAATACTTATAGATGGTCTGTAATCCCACAACAGTTGAACTCTGATTTTATTGAATACATCAACAAATTTAGATCTATTGTTCCACCATTGGTGACCAAATCTCAAATATATTCTCTATTCTTGAATGAGAACTCCTTTGTTGACCAACAATGCAATCAATTGTTCAAAGATAATAAGATAAAGATCATTCCTATTACTGAACAACAATTCATCACCTGTGATATGATCATCAAGACAGATGATTATCTTAAAGTTGCTTCCAATGACACCAAAACGGAAAACATTGATGAGAATGCAGTTGTTCTCAAATTCTTAGACCACATCACTAAGAATAATTTCACCATTATAACTAAATCAGAAATCCCATTCACAGAACCAGAAATTGCCATACTTGTGAAATTGGGTTATTTATCATTGATCCCCACGGATACGACTCAATTGAGTCTATCGCTGCCCAAACATGGTTTCATTATCAAGCTTCTACAATCATGTTCTAAAATTATTCATAGATCCCTGAACACTACAAAATGGAAAGAACTACCGATGAAGGAGTTAATTGAGAAATATGCTAAAAACAAAACCCGTTTTAGCGATTTGAAAGGTATTCGAATGAACTGGGCTTTGAACCATTTAATTGGTGAGGGTCTTCTAGAAATTTTCAAGTCCTTTGATGGTGAAAAAGCGGTTAAAATTGTGTGATTATCGATTTTAGTTATGTAACGGATTTAATTGTATTGATTTGAAAATTTCCCCATACTAATACCTTATTTGTAAGCGCGCCACAATTTCTCGATTATAAAAATATTGCAATTATTTGGGATTGTTTCTTGTAAATTACCATCAATTGCCATCTTAAGTTCAAGCTAATCTAATTCAATTGCAATGGGTTTACAAAAGGACTCCTTACTTACTTTAAACAATGGGAAGACCATCCCTGTCTCCGGTTATGGTTTATATCAAACTCCACAGGATGTTGCTAAACAATTAACTTATGAAGCTTTGAAAGTTGGTTATAGACATATCGATTCAGCCAGAATCTACGGTAATGAACAAGAGGCCGCTGAAGGTATTGCTAAATTCTTAAATGAGTTCCCAGAAGTTAAAAGATCAGAAATCTTTTTCACCACTAAGATCTGGAACGATGAGCACGGTTATGAAGCCACAAAAAATGCAATTGAAAGTTCATTACAACGTGCTAAAGATATTGAATACATTGATCTATTCTTAGTCCATTCACCAATTTCCAATAAGGAAAAGAGATTGGGTACTTGGAAAGCTTTGCAAGAGGCTGTTGATTCAGGTAAAGTTAAATCTATTGGTGTTTCCAACTTCGGCACCAAGCATTTAGATGAATTATATGCTTGGGAAGGTTTAAAATATAAACCTGTTGTTAATCAAGTTGAATTACAACCATGGTTACCAAGAAAGGACTTACAAGAATATGGTAAGAAATATGGTTTCTACTTAGAAGCGTACTCTCCATTGACTCAAGGTAAAAAATTGGATGATCCATTACTAGTTGAAATTGCTAAAAAACATAATTACACTACAGCTCAAGTCTTATTAAGATGGTCATACGCTCAAGGTTTCATCCCATTAGCTAAGACAGTTCATAGTGAAAGAATTTTAGATAATTACACTGTCTTGGACAAAGTTGAATTGGATGAAGAAGATTACAAAAAATTGGACTTGGATTCCTATGAAGTTTTAACTTGGGATCCAACAGTTTATGAAGATGAAGCTTGATAAAGTGGTAAGTACTGTTTAGCCTTTTGAAGTTTAAATTTGATTTTTATATCGTTGTAGATCTATATAGTGTCTACGAAAAGGTAGTATTCATATTAAATCACAGACATTGTAAAATTTATTATACATAAATGCACATTAAGTTTGAACCGAATCAACTTAGAATCTTTTAATTTGCTTGTTTTTAGCTCTACGTTCTCTCTTTTCCCTTTGCTTTTTATCTAATTTGTCTTGAGCTTCAGGTGATAAAGTCTTTTCTTTTAATCTTTTAGCTTCTCTTTCAGCTTCTAATCTTTGTTCTTTCAATTCTTCATCCTTTTGAGCTTGAAGAGCCTTTTGAATCTTGGTGATTTCAGCAACTCTAACATTATTGATTTTCTTTTGTTGATCAGCTTTTAATTGGAAAGATGAAGCACGGTCACCTAATTCAATAAATTCAGTGATCAATTCCTTAATAGTTTGTAAATCTTCTTTTGAAGTGGATAATTTTAATGATAAAATCAATTCTGGAGATGATTGAGCATCTTTTTCAGTAAGTGGTTTTTCACTTGGTAAATCAGTAATAGCCAAATATTTTAAGAATTTTGATGATTTTGAAAGAACAGCTTTCAATTCTTCAGTGATTAAACCACTGTTTAATTCTGTGGATTCACTCATAAAGACAAATTCAGTTGGTAAAGATGATGATTCAGTGGTTTTAGTCAATGATAAATAGTAATTGTCTTCTCTTGATTTATTCATACCATCTTTGTTAACAATCGCAAAGATGTAGTTACCAATTTTGTTACTTTGAGAAGGTTTTAAAACGATTTCAACTGCATCAACAGGAGCTGGAACACTATCAAAGAAGAAAGAAACAACGGTTTCTAAGAAGTAGAAAAACAAGTTTTGTCTTGGAGCTAATTTGAAATGAGCAGTTAAATGTTGAAAGTTAATTCTACCAGTAGAATATAAGGTGAAAAAAGTTGGAGAATCCTTAACTAACAATTGATCTTTATTAGCACCAACTTGAGAGAAATTATCATCCAAAACTGGTTTAATAGCATTGACAACAGAATTAACATATGATTTGTTCAATTGAGCACCAAAAGTGAATAAAGCGATCAAACCAACAATCAAACCAACACCGACTAATTCAACGGTCCAGTCATATAATTTTAAACGACCAACTAGGCCCAATTCAACCAAATCTTCATAAGGAGTGGTGTAATATTCCTTTTGACTGCAGAAAATAAAGTTAGTAACTTGTAAACGATTAGTGATAAGATATCATTATCTTAAGATCGGGTGTATATCTGAGGGCAAGATTAAAACAAAACAGGAAACACCATATAAATTTAAAAAGGGAAACTCACAGTGTGTTGATCCAATCGATAACTTTACCAGTAAGACTCATTTTTGATAAGGCAGTGAAAGTGGCGACAATAAGGTGGTGCTGCTTGTAAAGTGTTGATTTCGAGTCGACGAAATTTAAAAGTGGGCCACAATTTTTAGAATTTCTAATTTCCGGGGATATCACGTGAGTGGTAGTGGAAGTATAAAAAAAAGGTGGCTTCTCCAATATTCCCTAACCGAGGGGTGCTATTTTGACACATAATCAACAATTAAAAGGTTGATTTCCCTATAAAACAATACCATTTTTTGAGGGATATGTACTGGGAAGGATGATCAACCAGGAGTGAATTTAATAACTAAATTCGTTGGAGTTTAAACCCCAAAGAAATTCATTTTTTCTATTTTGTCGCTGAACGTAACTGTGCGGTTTAAACCGTTTTAGTTTACCCCAGAAAGTTCCTCGGCAGATAATAATTTCTCCACAAGTGAAATGTATAAAACCATGAGAAAGCGCAAGACCTCAAACTATACCAGTGATTAAGATAACATCTTAGACACCAATTAACCATTAAATAATAGTCAACACAATGTCTGAAGGTAAAGATATCCTATATGAAGTCCGTGACAGAGTCGCAATCATTACATTGAACTTGCCAAAGGGTTTGAACGCTTTAGACAACAACCAGTACTTGTTGCTAGGTACCCTTGTGGACAGAGCTGACCGTGATCCAAACACCATTGTCACATTCATTAGATCGACTGGCCGTTACTTCAGTGCTGGTGCCAATGTTAAGGATACAAATTTTTCCACTGATATGAAAATGGACAAAACTGCTGAAACTGACTACTGGTTGAGTAAATTCACAGCAAGAAACGCTTATTTAACCACTGTGTTCCATGATCATTCTAAGATTTTGCTAGTTGCCCTAAATGGTCCAGTTGTCGGTTTAAGTTCAGCCCTGGTGGCTCTTGCTGACTTTGTTTACGCTATTAACGACGAAGTTTTCTTGTTGACCCCTTTTGCCAATTTAGGTTTGGTCTCTGAAGGTGCCGCTGCAACTACTTTGGTCCAACGTTTAGGTCTAAGTACTGCCAATGAGGCACTGCTGCTATCAAGCCCAATTAAGGCTAAAAGATTGCACGAATTGGGTCTGATCAACAAGATTTATAATTTGAAAGACGTGAACAAATTTAATGATTTGGTCTTGGAAGAATTTTACACTAAAGTTAAAGACTTGGAAGTTGGAAGTATTAGGGATATCAAAAAGATTATCAGATCTAACTTTATTAGAGATCTACAAAGTACCAATGCTCAAGAAATCATTGGTGGTTTATACAAATGGTTAGATCATATTCCACAAGAGAAGTTCAAAAAAATCTCTCAGAGACAAATGAAGCACAAATTGTGATTCTTCTGTTGAACTTTAGCTAAATTGAAGCATTTTTGAATTCCTTTAGCTCGTAAATATAGTTTTAATCATTATGAATCAAATCTGGGGAACATGTATCACTTTTTCGTAGTATTATAAAGCAATGTTAATGTAAATATACCTTGAATTGTACCCTAATACCTACATATCACACATTGTTATCAATACTTATCTAATCATTCATCATATTTAGGTCATGATGACTGTAGCTTAGTCTTATTTTCATTAATGATCATTGTTTAATGACAGTTTCTATGCAATTGCTGACACAAAATCAGTTTAGAACTCGCATAATCATGATAAATTGGTTAGCGCACGCATCTTCAGGCCTTCCCAGCCAATCACAGTGCGCGAATCCGTGCTTATTGATGTTTAGTAAAAATTACGCGAAAATTACTTAGTCCCGGTGTATCAGGTATTCTACGCCTAGCGATGAGCTCTTAGTATGAGAAAAAGTGTCCCGGTTTGACAGGTACTGCTTTAACTATAGTATAGACATTTCAAAAGGAAGTATAAAAGAAACCAAAGTGTCAGCTTTCAATTAAAAAGTGTCAGAAAAATTAACAATAAAGATTCATCAATCAATTAGAAGATCAATCAACTTCTAATACATTACAAGATTCTACGCACATTGTCTACATTTTCTAAAACTCAAGCTCAAGCAAGTACTTCTACTAAGATGGTTGCCCCACGTACTATCTTAAAGTATTTCCTTGCATTGCAACAAGAAGAAGGTATGGGTGCAGAAGTTCGTCGTTCAGTTGGTAGCATGAAGATGAGAAATTTTACTCCTTTCTTAATGTTAGACCATTTTAACGTTTCCCCAAAAGCTGGTTTCCCTGATCATCCTCATTATGGTCAATCCACTGTCACTTATTTATTAAAAGGTAGATTTGCACATGAAGATTTTACAGGTGCTAAAGGTATTTTAACACCAGGTGATTTACAATTCATGACTGCTGGTAAAGGTATTGTTCATGCTGAAATGCCAATTGATGATGGTACTGGTACTTATATTAATGGTATGCAATTATGGGTTGATCTACCTAAAGATCAAAAGGAAATTGCACCAAGTTATAGAGATTTAAAGAAAGATGAAATCCCAGTGGTTAAACCAGATGATAAAGTCACTGTTAAAGTTATTGCAGGTGAAGCATACGGTGTTAAATCAGTTCAAGATTTAGCTCATGTTGCCGTTGATTATTATGATTTTGAAGTATTACCAGGTGGTGTTGTCTCTCAACCATTTAGAGATGATTACAATGTTTTCCTATACATTTTGGAAGGTACTTTAGAAGTTGGTGGTAAAACTATCGAGGAACACAATGCAGTGTTCTTTAACAGAGATGGTTCCACTGTTGATGTTAAAGTTCCAGAAAATCAAGAAGGTAAGACCCAATTTGTCTTGATCGGTGGTCAAGCTTTAGAACAACAAATTGTACAACATGGTCCATTCGTTGCTACCACAAGAGAAAAGATTTATGAAGTGTTTATGAACTATCAAGCTGGTAAGAATGGGTTTGAAAAAGCCATTGGATTTGTAAGTTCAATTGCAAGAGGTATTAAAGAAGGTGATTTGACTAAATTTGTTGGTAAGAAAGAAGCTGAAAAAGTCACAGAGGTTAGGGATGAATTATAATTAACTGCATATTATAGAAGTTTCACAGGTTTATAATTTCTTATTTATTTAGCTTGCAATGATATATTTATTAACATACCATAGTTCGTTCGTAGTTTAAAAGTGCTTATCACTGTACTAAGCCAAGCTGTTGTTCAACGGAGGAAAAAGTTGGAGAAGTTAACAAGTCAAAACTCCGAACTTTCGAAACTTAACTCTGATCTTTTATATCTCCACCCCCCTGAAAGTCTCCTGAAAGGGACTAAAATTAAGTTCAAAATGCTAGCTCGACTCATCCAATTGAAAAGATTACCTACTGTGACATTCCGTCAATATTCTACATCTAAAGATGAGATCTATTTCGGTGTTAATTCTTTGAATCGTCATTCATTCCTCCGCACTGACCCAACTTTTGTCGCACAATCAATATCATCCCCTTATGCCAAATACATATTCCTTGATCAATTAGCACCAGTGGTAGATACAAAGAAGAACAAACTATTGTCATTAGACTACGAGACAATTGGTTCGAAAAATAGAGAGATCTTAGATAATTGGGTCGACCAAAATAGGGACCGTTCAATTGATTTAAAGAAATCTCCATTAATCCATTTCTTAGGTATTGACGAAAGAAAGTTTAGTCCCTTTAAATATCAGGATTATTCAGGTACCCCTTACTATGCAATTGAAATATCTAAACATGAATCTTTCAAAGATAAAATATATTCAAAACCACATATAAAATCATTAGAAACTAGAGAATTGGTTAATCAACATGTTGATTATTATGAATCCAATATCTTTGCACAGGCTAAGATGTATATGGATTGGTTAAGTTCAACTTTACATTGTAAAGGTTGTGGTTCAGCTACTATTCCAATTAATGCCGGTTCTGAATTGTTATGTTCTTCTAGAGAAGAGATTCAATGTCCTGTGAAGACTGCTCCAGTTTCAAATGCTTCATTCCCAAGATTAGACCCTGTTTTAATTACTTGTGTGATGAATTCAACTTATGACAAAGTATTATTGACCAGATTATCAAAATTTCCAAAAGGTATGTATACACATATCGCTGGATTTATTGAACCTGGTGAAACAATTGAAAATGCAGTTCGTCGTGAAGTTTGGGAAGAATCAGGTTTAAAAGTTTCTGAAGTTAACATTGTAAAATCTCAACCATGGCCATACCCAATGAATATTATGCTTGGTTGTGTTGCTATTGTTCAAGATACCAATACTAATTTAGGTCATGATTTAGAATTAGAAGAAGCATTTTGGGTTGATATTAAAGATGTGAAAAAAATTGTTGAAAAAGGTGAAGAAGATGAAAATTTAACTTTAGTTCATAAGGAATATAAATATGGACTTCCAAATGATAAGACTTTAGCTACAAAGTTGTTTCAATACGTTGTGGAAAAGTATGCATGAATGATATATAGATGATGAAATACCAATTTGTGCCATCATAGCTAAGATTTTGTAGATTATGAAGAGTCTATTTAAAGAGATATATAATATTGATCGATTAAATCCAGATTATCATACGCATGATCGGACGTAGCGGTATGCAAGGACATTTAAATACCTTTCAAATCATGCTTGGAATATCAAATGTCTGGAATAGGCTCTAATCTGTTACTACCACTGTGCTTAACCATATCTTCAAAAGGCCGTTTTATTGTTAGACATTAAATCTTTAGTCCCTAGCTCAAGTAGGCTGAGCCAAAGTATTAATTTTTTCTGCGAGAGTGTAAATTCAAGTTAAGGTTTTGACACATAACGGTATAGTGTCTCGGAATAGCACAAAGGGTTAAATTGCACAAATCCACAGTTATAACAGGTTATCAGATTACGAGGAAGGGAAGCGGACCATATTAATACAATAGACAACGGAATTAGTCATTTAGATCATTCAAGGTCATAATATGTGATGGCTGTAACAGCTTCTATTTGTACAATTTTAACATTTTAATTATGCCGATCCTAAAACATCAACAAGGGCACACGACTTAAACCTGGAACGAGTTTCAAAGTCACTGTAGTGGATGAAAATAGCGGAGCGGAATTCATTCACCAAGAGAACCCACAGCTTGAAGTTTCAACTATGCGGGTGATTCATCCTTACTAACCCCCCTGCGATTACGTTTTAGACAACTTAAGCCCTTGTGCTTAGACTGTGCAGGCTTTATAGGCGGAAGTTCACTATCTTCTTAGGCTAAGTGATATAGAGACGTCAAAAAATGCGGACAATCAAATAAATTAGCGGAGCAAAGTCATTGGAGATGAAACACAGGAGCAGGTCACCTAGGTGAACAGAAACGGGAGTGACACTGCAAAGTCAATAGCAGAGCAATCGATCCCGTTCCAGTAATTAAGTATGTGTCATCTATACAGCCAATTAGGGGCACGGGAAATAGCAACAGGCGCTTTACCCAAAGCGAAAAAAAAACATAAAGTACACTGTCCTTTACTTTAAACTGACTTTCTGCCTAAGTGACCCGTTGCAATTGTAATTGCTAGTAATACTCCCACCCTCGCCGAAAGTTTAAAACCATCGATTTACACTGCTTCTTTTTCTTTTTCTTTTGGCCGCAATTCCCAATGCCCAATTGGCTGACGATTTAAAAAATCTGACAAAAGAAACCAAAATTTGATCATCAGCGTTCACTGGTTTAAATCCGAATCTTGCATGCTTTAGTCGCAGGATGCGCGTCTAGATGCATAATTATGCAAATCATTTAAACCTTTCCGGTGATAAAATTCACTGCGGAGTTACTCACTAAGCCTCCCAGGGGGGTCACGCCCGCAAATGGTTACCTTGGTAGAGCAGTCTTCGATGCAGATTTAGCAGTTTAGAACCCTTATATTAAATCCGAAAGATGCATGTATACTGCCAGAACCAGCTGCGGGTTTTTACGAAAGGCGTTGGAAATCACCAGGGTAAAAGAATGTTAAAGGGTTAGATAAATCAATGTAGTGGCAAAGATTGGAGATAATTTTGTGTGTTTTTTTTTTCCTCCTCCAGGTAGAATAGTGTATCCTCATTCTTGATATAGGAACCTTCACTTCTTCACCATAGAATTATCTCTGCTTCTAATAAATATAAGACTAAATAACGGATTTTGTTTTCCGTGGATTTAAGAGATTTGCGCTAATTCCGCATCAAAATCCGCATTAAAATCCGCATTTTCTATTTTCTGTTTTCTGTGTTTTTCTTTATTTTTTAAAAAAGTTTGTATCTTTCTTTTTCTCGGCAGAGTTACTTTTTTATTTTTCGCGCCAAAATTTCTTTTTTGTGCGGTAGGAATTCGCGGAAAAGAAAAAAACGTTGAAAAAGAACATCAACAGAAATTCAATGAAATTCTGAAAATTTGGAACCGTTTTTAATACAACCAACTTTTCCTTAAATTTTTCTAAATTTCCTATTATACCCCTTTACTATTTTACTTTCAAAAGCTGTACTATAGTCTTTAACATTAAAGCTATTTTTACTACTTTTATACTATATTCGCCATCTTAAAGACTCTGTATCTTGAGCCCCACTGTTCGCTTACCATTATCCCCCTTTGTTTCATAAATTTATACATTGGAGATTTTGACAACAAGGACCATTTCCCTCATTCTTTTTCTTCTGATACTTTGTTCTCCTTTTGCTATATACAACTCAGAATGAATTCTCAGTTCAATAACAATAGTGAAAATAACGACCAACATATTTTACAAGAAGAACAATTTAGACAAGTGTTTTTCGATCAAACATCAAAAAGAGTCATGTCAACATCATCTGCTGCTACTCCTTCTGATGCAAATCATATCAAAAGAGCAAGATTGGATTCCACAGCAGGTTCAGCTAAAGCCCCTGCTCCATCTTCTACTTCATCGACTTCGGATGACGTTTCCACTAATGACGTTGCCTCTCCAACTACAGATTCTCAAACTTCTGTAAATCATCATACTATGACCGTGGATGCAGCTCAAAAAGCTGTAAATAGTGCTCCACATAACCTTCAGCCTATGTTTGAACATCAAAACCATCCTTCATTTGTTTCATCAGGTTGTGTCACTCCAAGTATTCCTGTTGATAATCGTAAGACCCCTTCTGAATTATTAAAACAATCAAGTAGAAGAAGATCACTACGTGCTGCCAAAATAAGAAAATATAGATCAAGATCATTACCAAACATCGTTTTCCAATCCATTAATAACTCAAAATCATCATCCACTATTGAAAAAGAAGTCAAAATCACCGATTTTAATATCCCTCCACCTTTACCACCTGTGAATATTCAATCATTAAAAGAAATCGATCTTTCTGAAATCCTAAAGAATCCACAATTAAGACATGATATTCTATTTGATCCTCAATTACAGTTTAGACCAAACCTTGATGGTGAAAGAGGTCGTCGTAAAAAAATTACTTATGAAAAATATTGGAATGGTGTTAAATCTGAAGTTGAATCTTATTATTCAGGTTTTAAAAAATTTAATAAGAATTTATCAAGATTACCAACTTTGTTCTTAACTTTACGTGAAATCTTGATTAGCTTATTACCATCAAAGGATAAACAAACAGTTATTGACATCTTAGATATTGAACTTATTATGCAACAATTGAACACAAATTCATTAGATTTTATCTCATTATCTAAATGGTTATCAAACATCTTTAAATCACATTGTGCTCCAATGAGAGATCCATGGGTTGATGAAATGAATACAAGATTTCAAGAAGCTGATCAAAGTAAATCTGTTGATAAATTAATCGAAGGTTTAAGAATGATCTTTACTATCTTGGAAGCTATGAAATTAGACGTTGCCAACCATCAAATTAGAATCCTAAGGCCAGTTTTAATTGAAACTGCTGTTGAATTTGAACGTGATTATTTCTTACAAATGATCTCACGTTCTAAATTAGACATCCAGGATTCTATCAAGTGGTTTAAATCTCATTGTTCCACTGAAACATCACAATTATCATGTTCAACTCCACGTCATGCTTCCATTAGTTCTATCTTGTCTTTACTATCTTGCTCCAAAATGGTTTCTGAATTCCCATCATCTTTAGTATTTGACCATTCAAGATTAATAGTTTTAAGAGCTAACGTTCGTCAATTAGTTTGTGTTCAATTATGCGTTGCTCTATATCGTCAATTAGTTGCTCAAAACGGTTCATTGAATAACCAACAACGTGGTGATTTATTGAAAATTAACGTTATTAATGACATTAAAAAGGAAGTTTTAGCCATTGTCACTGATGATGATGGTAATGTTAAATGGACTAGAAACATTGGCTCTATTGCTTTACAATTAGTTCGTCGTGCTCATATGGATGGTCCATTACCAAAAGATTCTACTATTGATTTTGCATTCAACTGGTTGATCAAACAAACTCAACCATCATCTCCAGTTTATTCATTAATGGAATCCAAGATCTTTAAGTCTATTAAAGAAAAAATTGAAGAATTGGATGATGGTAACTCTAAAGATGTTGTTCAACTAACTAATTTGATTCCAGAAAAGGACGATGATGATCTAGCTGCTTTGAGTTCAAGAATTGCTCTGTTGTGTAAATTCCACTGGAGTGTTTTCGGTTCTTACTACGTTGATGCCTTAAACTAGACATTTATTCTACCACTATACCATAATATTTCAACAAAAACGACAACGACAAAAAACAACAACAGATACTACTACTACCACTACTACTACTACCACGAAATACCTCACCTAATGATAATGCCTCCATCTCACTTTATTACTTTTTTTTTTCTTTTTTTTTCACCCAACAATTTTTACTTTATTGCATGAATACTCTTTTAAGATTTCAAAGATGATGATTCTTACACTGTCTACTTTTCTATCGTTTTAACAGGTTTATATTGATTTTTAAATGCATCGTTGATTTATGATTTTATAACTTAATTCAATTGTAGAACAACTTGAATTACATTCTTCCATATTACAGTTGCGTCTCTATATTAGTCACACGATAGGTAAATTACTCATGAATTTTAGCTTTTGTTTAATTTAACAAATAGAGTTTACACAACATAGAACATACTGCGCAATCTGGTCTTGATCACATCTTAGAGATGGTCGGATCGGACAAGACTCTCCAAGAGAATTACCATAGTGTTGTAAAATTGGTTCGGGTGTCTCTTTGTTCCAAATATTCCGAAAAGGGTTAAAATGTACATTGCCAAGTGTTATTAAAGACAGTTATCGGTTGATAAGCTAAAGTAGTAAAAAGATGCCCTACGGTCTTTAACTAATCAAGGTTGTCTGCACCGCATTTCAATGGCTTACCAGTCCGAATATCCCGTTTGGTCCTCTTCTAAGATCACTCTGATTGTAGAAACAACAATAGTTGTACTTTGAAAGGACCCTTTGTTTTAAAAACTGTCAAATTTTTAACACCGAGACCCGAGATAAGAGCCTAATAAGTTATTAAGATGGCGCAGTCAACCTAATTGAGGTTGCTTTAGAATGGCACAGAAGCTGGGCATAGGCAGAGATTCTGTATGCTAATCCTAAAGACGGGGAAGTTGATCAAGGAATGGCGGAAGAGTTCCAAACAAAATATTTGCAATAGATGAGACCATTGAACTAATTTATTAACGGAAACCATTCTCAACCTTAATGAAGACAATAGGTGTCTAATTATTGACCACGTTGCTCACTTAAATCATTTAAAGTTGCAGTGGCTCACATTTCCTAAATTCCCTAGTAATTTTTTAAGTCTAGAATATGTCGACCTTATCAGTGCTTATCAAAAGCTGCAATCACTCGACAACATTCATGTAAGATGAAATAATATTATCGGGTTCTAAATCAAACAATATCAACTTCTGAGCAAAAAAAAGGTATATATAAGACCCCAGATACCCTCTGTCATGATCTAAATGAACTCGTAGTTACAATCGTCTCCAGATCACATTACTTTCAACTATAGAAATTAAAGATGTCTTCCTATGAAGAACAGACGGCCACTTTGGACCCAGTCGATATGGCTTACATTGCCTGTTGTACTGTTGGTGTCCTAGTCATTACTCCAGGTATCGCACTATTTTATAGTACCAGAAAATCACTACTATCTTTAGCTATTCAAGCTTACATGTTAACCTCTTTGGGTTTCATCCATTGGTATCTATTCGGGTTTTCATTAAGTAATGTCACTTCCGGATCAGTTATGATTGGAAGTTTTAAGCACGCTGGTTTACGTGATATTGGTGTAGCACCATTGTATGAAGGTGGTACTATCCCAGCTATTGAGTCATTTGTCTTCACAGGTTTCTTCCCTGTTGCCACTCTTCAAATTTTCTTGGGTGCTATCGTTGATAGAGGTAGAATCTTCCCTTCACTGATCGTTGGTATGCTATTTGCCACAGTGGTCTATTGTCCAACCTCATACTGGACATGGAATGCTAATGGTTGGTTATACAAACTTGGTTCTGATGATTTGGCCGGTGGTGGTCCGGTGCATGTGTCTTCCGGTGTTGCCTCATTGGTCTATTCTTATTACCTAGGTAGAAGATTAGAATGTAAGAAAGGTTCCAAATACCCAGATGCTAAACCTTACAATCCAATTTTAAACTTCCTTGGTGCCCTGTTAATCCATTACCCTTGGTTATTCTTTAACTCAGGTACTCCAGGTACAATTAAAAATGCTAAAGTTTTATACATCATGGCAAATACTCAATTAGCTTCCGCTGTCGCCATGGTTACTTTTGTCGGTATTGATTACTTTATCAAGCGTAAATGGTCATTGAAATCCATCACTGAAGGTTTAATTGTTGGTCTTGTCTTTGTTACTCCAGCTTGTGGTTTCTTAGAACCTTGGGCTGTTGTTATTGGTGCCATTGTCACCGCAGTTGTTTGTCGTCTAACATACGATGTTGCCGAATGGATGGGTATTGATGATACCACTCACAGTTTCAACGTTCATGGTATCGGTGGTATGGTTGCCTCTTTACTATTAGGTGTTTTTGCCTCTCCAACTATTGCCAGTTACGATGGGGTCACTGATATTAAAGGTGGTTGGATCTTCCACCACTGGGTCCAAATGGGTTATCAACTAGCTGGTACTGTTGCCATTGTTGCTTGGACCGCTTTCTTCACCTACGTTATTTGTTTCATTGTTGATCATATCCCAGGTTGTAAACTACGTATTTCCGAAGAAGAAGAATTGAGAGGTTTAGATATGCTAGAGACTCAAGAAGGTAAGGATCTGGAATCCACTATGTCCTTCAGTGAGATGGGTAAAGAGTTCAGTGAAGTTGAATATTTACAAGCTGATGAAGCTTCTGATAGTGCTGGTTCACAACCAAAACCTCAAGCATCTTTTGAATTGCAAGATGTCAAGCAGCCTCAGCCAAATTAGCCTAAAATTCTGTATAGTTCATTTGATCTTATGCCTTTTGTTTATTTAAATATTTAACGTAGCTCATACAACTTACCAATAAATAGGATGAGGGCAACCTTTATCATTCGTGCTTTCCTTTTAGATTTAAATCTAGTGGTTTAGAGTTTTCATGCTCTTCATCTTCTTCAATGTCATGATCTTCAGGTTCAAGTGTTCTCAAGATAACTTGAGTGGGTTGTTCCTCTTTGTTGATTCTTTTACTTATACTAACACCACCCATAACACTGAAAACCAATACCAGAACAGCGGTAAGACCAGATCTAGTGGTATGCCATCTCAAAGATTCAACTTCGGATTTGATTTCTGAATTGATCCCAGTAGAGATCTTGTTATCCAAATCTTGAATCATAGCTTTAATCTTCTTTTGCAATAAAGTGTTCTCAGATTTTTGATCATTGATACGAACTTGTGAGTCATTTTTCTTCATAATTAAAAACTCATTCAACTCATCAATTTCTTCGTTCAACAAGATCTCTAAATTAGCCTTCTCTATTTGCAACGTTTTCAAATCTAATTCTCTTGAATTCTTAGTTTCAACCCTTAATTCACTCTGAGCAGCTTCAAATAAATACAATTCGTTCTCCAGCTCTTCCTCTGTTAGCATCCGCCTTTGTAATTTGTCCAAATTAGCAGTTATGTTCTTTCTGATAAGTCTCAAGATAACATCACTTTGGGTATCCGTAAATCCTAAACTACTCAATTCATTAAAGATCTTCATAGTGTCAAGATAAATATTCTCAGACTTCTTAGGTGGCTGTACTTCAGGTTCAGTTGCACTAACAGTTGGTGTGTTTTCATCAATAATCACAGGACTGGGGAATTTAGGCATCTCTGTATAGTTTTGATCAGGCTCACGTACCGTTGCTGAGTGTTTAAACGTTCGAGTAGTCATAAAAAGTGAGATTCTCTTGGGAAGGACCTTGCTAGACTTGAAGGTCTTCAGACGTATGATGCTCCTGAGCATGGCTGATAGTGTGTCTATGAACAAAGTTTAGGGTGAGTTTGAATGTTGTTTTTATCTCGAGGGTTGATGGCCAAAGGCAAGCTCTTCGATATTTTGGAAATCGTAATCGAGCTGGTGTAAGGATGTGTTCAGGTATTAGCGATAAAGTATAAAGAACAGCAAGAATCAAAAGATAATCTTGACCGAGCTGGTTGAGGAATATTCAGTTATTAAGCAAGGGTTCTATCGCACTTGGCTCTAATCTTGCGCCTTCCAGTTTGTCAACATATTTTTCTCAGCCGAAATTTTTCATAGGTATTAACGTTTCCGTCATATTAAAGTACATCATAATGAAATGGTATCGGTCGGGAATAAGCGGACTTAGAGAAATACCTCTACGATCTCGAAAAGTAGAAAGGTTAATTATCTGAAGTTGTATAGCTCATAAAGTATTGATTGACGGGATCCCAGACGTCATGAAGATGTGGATATGACCCCTTGAATGTATGTTTGTCCAGACCTTCATTGTGCATCATTAACCATCCTAAGAACGTTATCAAGAGAGCACTTGGGCCCTGTACAGCATGGATATTGGATACATGACTTCTCAAAGCATTCGAAGTCTTATAAGGTCTAGCCTTCTGCTCCTTGATCAGGCATATGTGGCAGTACATTTTGTCGTCTCTTGGATGGTATGTTCTATCTGAATCGTGGATGAAGAGTTCACGCCCAGTGGGGAAAGTAAAATTGCAAATATCTTCTTTGATAGCGTTGTATTTCCTGCAACGAAACGTGAAGTCAGTTAGGGTGAACAATTGTAGTTGAATATCTAGCTCTATCTCCGGTGTGGCTAGCTCTTTCGTGTCTTTGCTTCGAAGGCCCTCTTCGAAGATAAAATGGTCATCTAGTGACCAAGGTTGTGAGACATCAGGATCATCCAAGGTTTTTGGGCCTTGCGGTAACTGTGATCGAGGAACCTCTACAGCATGACTTTCCTGTGATGAGTGAACATCATTGTCGATGTCTTGAACTGGTGGCTCGATGTCTTGAACATCAGAGTTAGGCGTAACACTCCTGAGTTTAGTCTGTTTTCTCTGCTTGTAAAGTAATTGTAACTCCTTTTTGTCAGTATCCAATATCTCCCGAATAAACCTGAGGGCTTCTTCAAGGCCCTTCCCCATGCTCCGTCGTCTTTGTTGTTTGGTTTTTCTGTCGATTGATAAAGCCTTGATTTATGGTGGTCTACTCTTTTGGCTATTTACAAAACTGGTTTTTCACTTGGAGATTAGTTGTCATGGCAACCAAAAATTGTATGGTTATTTGGCTTTTTCGTCAATGAGACAGGCTTAGTAGCTCTTGAAAGGCTGGGAGCCATAGAGAATTCAGGTTAACTGAGTTATGAGAGCGTAAGTGTATACAGTTGCTTTCCTTTCTAATCGTTGGAGGCACGTCACACTCAGCGCACCTGAACATCGATCAAACCAGAACTACTGGCTACAGATCTGGAATGAGAAACATATTACGAGTATAATGTCCCACACTTTCCTTAGCCAATCAGCCATTAGTCATATACAGACGACAGTGGAATTATCCCCCACCGTGTGTGAATGTGAGTACGTGCGTGTTTTTTTTGTTTGAACCAGGTGAGGCAAGGCTGCGGTTTTGGCAGATGTCAAATATCAGATGGTGCCAGTTTTTAGTGTCAAAGTCTTCACCAAACATTTTACGGCCCGCAGAGATGGAGGCACAATGAGACAAAGGAACGCATCAGAGACCATTGGAGCCAATCATTATTAATGGTAGTACCTATGGAAAGCTTCTTGAGTACAGAACTCTCAATAGAGACCCTTTTAAAACTATTGACTCAAGAAACCACGATTCGGGTGTGATTTTCATGCGCAAGTCCTGTATCGGCGGCCAGTCAAGCATAGGGGACGATGGATTCTGCAAATGAGTCAAGCAAGCTCTCAGAAAAAAATCTTTGTCGTTATATATAAACTCTCAGCTTTATCCTAGGTTACACGCTTTCGGTCTAATCAATCATAGGAAAGCTCTGACAAGATGGTGAGTTGCACAAACTTTCAAGAAAAAGATGTATACCATCTCAGCTCTTAACACCGATGGTGGACTTCCAAAATTAACTTTAACCCAAGTTCTCCACTAGAGTGATACAGAAGACTCTCATCAGATCCCTTGCTACTCATAGCAAGCCATTGGCTAAGACTGTTTCAATTACTTTACCAAACGGTTTAAAATACGACCAACCAACAGGTATTTTCATTAACAATGAGTTTTATGAATCAACGAAGAAGATCGCTGTTGAAAACCCTTCGACCGCTGAATTTGTCACTGAAGTGAGTGCAGCTGAGTCCGAGGATGTTGATTTCGCTGTTGAATGTGCTGAAAAAGCCTTCAACTCCCACTGGGCTACCTCAGATCCAAGAGAGCGTTCGAAAATATTACACAAGATTGCTGATAAGATTGAAGAGAATTTCGAATTGATTTCCTCTATTGAGTCATTTGATAATGGTAAGACTTTAGCTTTAGCCCGTGGTGATGTTGGCCTAACTATCGACTACTTTCGTTCCACTGCCGGTTACTGTGATAAATTAGATGGTCGTTCAATTGGTTCAGCGCATAACAATTATGTTAATTATACCATCAGAGAACCAATTGGTGTCTGTGGTCAAATCATCCCATGGAACTTCCCATTGTTAATGTTATCGTGGAAGATCGCTCCAGCTTTAGCAACAGGTAATACTGTTGTCCTAAAACCTGCATCTGCTACCCCATTGAACGCTTTATTCTTCGCCCAAATTTGTAAAGAAGTTGGGGTCCCACCTGGTGTCGTTAATATTGTCCCTGGTCCAGGATCTTCATGTGGTGAAGCTATCTTAAACCATCCAAAGATTAGAAAGATTGCCTTCACCGGTTCTACTGCTATTGGTCGTGATGTTATGGTTAAGGCTGCTAAGTCTAATTTGAAGAAAGTTACTCTAGAATTAGGTGGTAAGTCACCAAACATCGTTTTCGATGACGCTGATATTTCAAAAACCGTGTGGAACTTATCGAATGGTATCTTCAAGAATGCTGGTCAAATCTGTTCTTCTGGATCAAGAATCTACGTTCAAGAAGGTATTTACGAGGAGTTGTTAGCCGGTTTCAAAACTCACATTGAAACTGAACTGAAAGTTGGTGACCCATTCGACGAGACAAACTTCCAAGGTGCCATAAACAATAAGGCTCAATACGATACCATCTTGAACTACATTGACATTGGTAAGAAATCAGGTGCTAAATTATTAACTGGTGGTGAAGCTATTGGTGAAAAGGGTTATTTCATTCAACCAACTGTATTCTACGATGTTGGTCAAGAAGAAATCATTTCAAGAGAAGAAATCTTTGGTCCTGTTGTAACTGTTTCTAAATTCAAGACCGTTGAGGAAGTTATCACTTTAGCCAATGATTCTGAGTTTGGTCTAGGTGCCGGTATACAAACCACCAACATCACTAATGCCCTAAATGTTGCTAAGAAATTGAAATCTGGTACCGTTTGGGTCAACACTTACAATGATTTCGATGCCAATGTTCCATTTGGTGGTTACAAACAATCAGGTTTCGGTAGAGAAATGGGTCAAGAAGCCCTTGATAATTACACTCAAGTGAAGGCTGTCAGAATCAAACTAGATTAGTTTGAAACATTGACAAACTGGGGATAGGAAGAAGAACTCCAATGGAAAGGAGAAGCATATATACGTTGTTTACAGTTCATTTTGTCATCATTGAGCAATGGGTTTTTATAGGGAATTATAGAATTCATGCATTTCGGATAATTAGACTGTAGGTTTAATCGTGTTGGATCCAGGCTGAAGTTGAATTGGCACAGATGTCGGTAATTTCGTGTATTACTGTCTACAACAATGAGGATGGGACAGCAAGAAGCCCATAACAGGAGTTGCTCTAACTAATGTGCAAAAGCTCAAATATAATGGCCTAATATCCTTTAGCCGTAAAAGAGCTTTGACACCACCAGCTCTGAGCACTGATATAGATAGAGAAACCTAATAAATAAGCCCAGATCAGTACACCTAGTTCAATAAAACAATTTCGATACACCTTTTCTCTCAGTGCACCACACAAAACTCATAGTTGTCCAGTAGGGTCCTTCCCCTTTTGCTATGTGCCTAAAATAGTACTAGCGATCATAAGAGAAAGAAAAGAAGGCTCGAAATTTTTGGTCAGAGAGGAATTGAACGAAAATGAGCTCTGTAATCAATAGTCAAGTTTCTGTACTGAAGCGACAAAGAAATCGTATTTTGATCAATGGATATTAGTGTCATTATGCCCTCTAAAATGCACTTGGCCATCGAATGAAAGGTTCCACAGTGTTCGAAACCGGTGCGCGCCACACAATAGATCTCGGTTACATAACTTTTAGAAATACCCCATGGAAAGAATTTTGCAAAAAAAATTGGCCACTGAGAACAGCCACCCCTTAAACTGCTCTTTTGCCACACAACAACTTCCAGCGATCATACAAGTATGACGAGGGATGACAAGTACCACTTTGTGCTCCAGTTGTCGGATCATGCGGATCACTCGTTTAGTCTCAGGGCTTCCGAGACCTTTGAATCAACTCTCAAGACCCTACACACACAACATCAGAGGTATTTGATTTTCTACTATAACGACACATTGGTCAAGGCCGATGACACGCCCGAGTCTATCAATGCCACATATTCTCCCCTGGGTGGTATTTTGAATGAAACCAACGTTATCAAGGGCAAGTTCATTGAACAGGGTTACAGAGTGTTGAAACTCATGAAAAGAGGCATCGAAGCCATCATTGTCAAAGTCGATGTCAGCACTACTTTGAAAGAGCTGAGAGAAGTTGTGGATGAGCATGCTCTTGTACAGATCCAGAAACTGAACTATGAAGGTGGGAAAGTTTATCGTGATGAGCAGTTAGCCATTGGTGAAATTGATGTCAATAACGATGATGTGCTAGTCTTCCACGATGGAGTTCAAATTTTGAGCGCTTCTGAGTTTTTAGATGCTGAAGCAACTGCTAAACAAAGGGTCCTGGAGAGAAAACATCAAGAGTATGAACTCACGATAATGGAATATGAAAGACCAAATAACAGGCATGGGAAACTAGCTGTGAAGAAGAGGAAAATCCATCCAGTGCCACAACAATCCCTAACGCCGCCGAAAACACCTGCTCCTAACTCCCCCACTCGTCGTAACACCAGAATAGGTACAAAGATCACTCATGAAGGTTCGATCAAATCTACACCGCCTCCATCTCAACCTCAACATATCCTAAATTCCAACAATGAATACCAGTGTAATCATAAATTGTCAAATGGTACCATGTGTTTGAAGACCTTCACTAGACCATATGATCTTACACGCCATCAGAAACATACCCACTTGCGCACCACAAAGCTATTTTGTGCCATTTGTCAAGAAGAAGATATTTACAAAGAATTTGGGAGACTTGACTCATTAAGGAGACATTACAGGGCAAAACATCTTGTTAAGAATGAAGAGTTAGGAGACTTGATTGAAATTAGTGGTATAGAGTGAAAACGTTGGTCTCCATACATCGAGAAGAGAATATAATGACTAGCTAATGAAGGTTGCATATCTACAAATTTTTCCTCCTAAATAATCGTATATATTCAGTCATAACTGTACTTTTCACTATCACCACGTTTCATGTTATTCGTGTCTTCATATTTCAATTGAAATTCAAGTTCATTATCGATAAATGTATTGGAACTCTTGATCAAAACATTTTCCAACCCATTAAACCTATTTTGTGTCACTTTTTTCAAACTGACATCACCAACAATAATCAGATTCTTCAGGTTTCGGAAATCATTATTCTGCAGACATAATGCATTGGAACTTGACTTTGTAGCTTTTGAGTTTGTATAGTCTAAATAGTACTCATCAACCAAGTCATAAGAATCAATATGTTTGTGATCATTCAAACAGATAATCTTCAAGTTCTTCAGATTAGGAGCTTGAAAGTTCTTAATCATTGATAAATTCAAGTTCTTTAAAACAAGTGATTCTAAAGTTGTAATGTTTGGGAAGTTGGAAAGGATCTCTAGGCCATCGAAATAGAATTCATTCTCATCTATGTCACTGTTGTAATCGAAATCATCATAATCCTCGGTGACATGGTTATCACTTGTCTTGTTGTAAACATCCTCAGATTCATTCATGTAGTCCTGGATCTTAAGCAGCTTTAATTGAGGGAATGTGCTCCACTTTTCGGTGTTTAGGTGATCAAAGATTTGAAAATAGAAATTAGCAGAGCAATAGTACAGGTTCAACGTTGTCAAGTTTGGGTATGAAGCACAAGATGTCAGCAACAAATGATTAGAGTTCAATTTCATCTTAGTGATGTTTGGGAAGTTGAAACGATACTTCGAAGTGTTCTCAATGTCCTTGAATATACTCTTGAACATCTTCAAGTAGTTTATATCAATCTCAGGGAGTAAATAATCAATCTTGACACATTTTTTCAAGTCAACGAGTGTTTTCAGCACTTTGAACAAACGGTAGTAAACCATATCTTCTAAAAAGGCAGAATCGTCAATGTAAACCTCTACAAAGTGGATATCTTGGAATATAGGAGCAATTGGTCTCTTGTTCTCAATAATATCCCTTATGAAGGCGACACCATCTATCTTTAGTGTCAGCAAAGACTTGAGGTTAGGGATAACTGCAATGCTTTGCTCCAGCGTAGGCACATCCAGTTTGTTGACAATATTGAGCACGATCTCATTCGGAAGCATCATAATCTCAGTCATTGTTTACCTCTTATTAGTCCCTGTCACTTGATAATTTGTTTAATTTTTCATCCTTTCAATATGTCATCTGGGGAGATTGCGGGGAAAAAATTTGTGACGTCTTTTTCTGTGTATTTTTTTTCTTTTTACTTTCCGCTATCAGAAGATAAGGCAAAATTTCGGGAAAATAGCCAATCTATTTAGCCGGATTTATTTATCGGGACCGTGCATGGTTGTGACGAAGTTGAAAATCACTCACAGAAGGGTGAGATTCAAAAGATGAGAGGTTTGCGGAGCTTCCTTTCGAGACACCTAAGAAGATCTAATAGTTTCCCAGCGTCCCTTCTTCAGTTAACCTTCAGTATGTTGACAATATTATGAGCTGTAATCTGGACGCTGCCATTTGTGTAATGTCTCTGCTGATGTAAAGAACAAGCGTATTCAGATTCTTCACCGATGGAGCTTAGCTTACAGTAGGATATATTGAATCTCGGTATACAAGAGTGGGCAGTCTACAAGAACGATAAGAAATTAATTATTATCAATTGAAGCCAAAGCAATTAGAAGTAAAATATCAAAACCGTAGGTCCAGTTGCCTATCAGGAAATGCCTAGATCAACGTGCTATAGTAGTGAAACTCGATATCCGGAGTATCATATCTTTAATCAAAACACTTAGGCAATGGTGCAGGTGACCCAACCCATCAATCCTTTGAAGTACTTCCCTTGGTCGTATTCTTCGTTGTTTTCATTTGGAGCAGCTGAAGTAGAAATTGGTTGCATTGTAATCGTAGTATTGTGATGAAGAAAGTAAGACGAGACCAATCTCAAGAGTGGAAGTATCCTCCATTTTATAGCTGAGCTAGATCAGACGTGTTGGGGCAACTTTCACAGCGGTGTTTCATATCGTTCAGAGTCTGTGGGAAAGATTCAATCTGTTCAATCTATCATGTATCAAAATCTCCTAATTAGGATAGGACAATTAGAAAATGACACTCTTGATGTAAGACTTGAAACTTCTCATTAACTTCGAGTCGTTCCAGAAGCGGTACAAAGTCAAGATATTATGATTAGATTGTGACCATTTGTAATACTGACTATAATCACCTACGAACTTTGAGCTGCCGAAGCGCCTGAGTAGCTAGTTGAAACTTGGTACCCATTAGAGTTTGGTTTCATGCGCCATTGACTAAACATAGACTGATCGCATCTTAGATCCCACATAAGAGTATCACTGTGTTTAGCGTCCCAGGCTTTTCTTTCTGGATACCACGTAGAAGCTACTGATCTCGATACAGTTTAAATCCCTGAACTTATTCATCTTGCACTAAACTAAATCATGAAATTTCCCTAAGTGGAACCAACAATAGGTAGATGAGTGTATCTTCAAAAAAGTGTGGTCATGAGGTTTCACTGAAATGCATGGAACTTTCAGAAGCAATCAATTATCTCTTCCTCTATGTTTCTTCAAGCTTCATAGCTAGGTTTTGGTCCGTTTGTACTATTGTTCACAGCTGATGCAACGAAAGTGGGTAATGCCAAAGAAAAACACGGTTTTTGATCAGAAACAATTGGGATAGCTGAGAAAGTTGATACTGCATATAAAAGAACCACCAATAGTGACCATTTTGAGCTCATCCGGAAGAAGCATATCTGCGTTTTAAGTGGCACAAACTAGAAAAGCAGGGAATGAATTTTAAACAAATATTAATGGCAACAGCAAGTGATAGGTGAACATTGAAAGCACGACTACACATACTCATCTACATTTCCAAACTATCATAATACATTTCAATTTTTTATTGCAAAATTCGTTAAAACATTAAAAATATTCAAATCCAAAAACTATCCTAAAACCTAACCCAAGAACCCATAATCATCATTATTCGCCCATAATTCCTCCACAGGAACATTCCATAGCAAGTTATCACCTTGTTTCTTAGAAGGACCAGAATGATCAAACAATGAAGTAGTGATTGGAGTACCACCTGCTTCACCTGTCCAGACAGAAATGTTATTGATCATTTTGTTTGTTCTACCATTGAATAAAGTAATCTCTGGTTGTTGTTGTGGATGATTCTGTTGAGATTGTGGAGTTTGAGCAGAACCAGTAGACTGTGGAGTATATGATGAGGATGGATATTGGAAACTGTTTAAATTAACTTCACCATGTGGGATTGTTGTTTCCAATTTCTGCTTTTTAGCACTTTGCTCCTCTTCTTCAGAACTATCGATCAACAAATGTGATAATGATTTAGGAACAACATTTTTTTGTAATTGACCTCTTTTCCTTTTACGTTCAGCTTGTTCCAACTTTTCTTCAGCAGTTCCCTTTGTTTCAAATTCAGTTGGAGTATAACGATACTCAGTTCTTCTAACAATGGCTGGCGGCATACCTGGTTCGTTACCATAAATGATTTCAGAAGAATCTGGACCACAACGTTCAATCAAATTACCAATTGTAGCACTCATTAATTGATCAAAAGTATCACGGAAAACAAGTGCAAACTTTGAACGTTCAGACATAACATAAAGACAAATAGAACAAGCTCTTAGATCATTTAATCCATTGAATAAAGAAGCTGACACTTGAGGTCTAGTATGTTTGGAAACATCACCCAATTGTTTTCTCTTTTCATCATCTTTATTACGTGCTAACCATAAACAATATGTCAATGTAACACCAGCACTGAAAACTGTATGAATAGCAGTTGTAGAGTGACCAAAAACGGTTTTTTCATGGAAAACTTTAAACAACTGACAAATATGACCAGCAGAGGCTTGACATTCTCTGAATAATTTGTCTTGTGGGTCCATTAACTCTAAGAATGGTTGGATTAATAATCTTACTGATCTGTAATAGTATAATCTTAAAGTTTCATTTTCAACACCATTGGAAAAAACTTCACAATTACCTCTCCAAATTTCTAATTCATTAAAGAATTTATCAACTTTACTTAATGAATCTTGTTCTTTTGTAGAATTTTCAGCAATAATGTTTAATTCTTCAACAAATCTTGATTCAATTCTTCTTAATTTGATGGATTGATTAATAAAATTGACATTGTTTGGATGTCTAACACCTTTTGAAGGTTCGTATTCAAATAAAGGTAAATCTGGGTCAACCAGATTTTCATATATACTATGAGGTTTACCAACAGCAATACAGATCATTCTTTCCAATAGGTAAACACACCACCAAATTCTCATTTTCTTCATACGGTCTTTTGGTAATAAAGTCCAATAAGTTTGTGATCTATTCAACCCTAATGAAACACATAACTCTAGAGCGTCTTTAATGATTTCATATAAGCAAACGGAATCACGATCAGTTCTAATTAAATATAACACGGTTAATGCCAATATTTCACATTTTTGTAAAGTCGTAATGTTTTTGCATTTGGTGATATGTCTAATAGCGGTACTAAAATAACGTTCAGGTGAAGGACCAGAGTATTTCCCAGTGGTCATGTGTAATGATGAAGAAATGGCATAGATCATCCACATTCTTGCACAGCAATAATGGAAGAAATCAATGTCGTTCATATAAGCGGTCAAGTTATTATTTGTCACGTAAGCATTATGAAATTCAAACACTTCTTCTTCGTCAAGTAATGGATATTTATATTGTAATCTTGTGAAATGAATATCCAAGAATTCACGACTTAGCTTCTCATCAACTTCAAATACCGGATCAAAAGATAAGAACTCTTTCAAGTTATATTTAGCAAATATTGATTTTGTATAGTCAATTGCCTCAATAGTTAAATAAGGTTTCTTAAAATCATCATGAGGTTGAATCATGGGTAGTTTTCTCACAGATGGGATCGATACAGGTTGCGCCGCTTGTAAGTATTGATGGAAATTGTTTTGTGTAATGTTTGGAGATGCAGGGTTTAAATGTTGTTGATGTTGAAGTTGAAGTTGTTGTTGTTGTTGATGCAATTGATCATCTGGGATGAAAGGTGTAAGTTTTTTGTATTTGAAATTCTTCTTAACGTTAGGGTTACCATGTTGGTCCACTGAGATATTGTTGGAGTCAAGGATCTTCTCTAAGAACTTAACTTTTTTCTCTAGCATTATTGTATATTCATCTTTTGCTGGTGCTTTAACAGCATATTTGGCAGGTTGGACACACTTAACCCCGGCTTTAATACAAGTAGTACATGATGGTAATCTATGATCACATTTTTGCTTTCTCTTTTGACAGAGTAGACACGATGTAGAACGACCTTTTTTATCATGTGGATTTTTAAAGCCAGGTTCACCAATTCTTGGTGTAGAAGCATTTGTTGAAGGTGTTGGTAGTGAAGGAGGTGTATTGGAGGCTGTTGAAGAGGCAGGCGATGTATAAGCAGTAGCGGCTATAGCCGGAGAGACGTTAACGGACATCGCTTTAAATCAAAGTGGCACTCAATTGACAGGATTTTGTAACAAGACAATATAGTTAAATATATATGAAAACAGCGGCTGACGGATTATTTAAATTGAAATCTGGAGAACATATAATTTTCTTTTCCACGATGTCCGCTATTCCTTTGCATAAAAATTCAAAGGTTTAAAAATCGCTCAGAATGAGAAATAAACGGCTGGGTCAACGCTACGGCCGCACGGAAAGAACACTACTAATTTTTAGTATATATAAAATCGGTAATTATAAACTGAGCGAATTATTATAACATCATCTACTTTTTAAATATAAATCAATTGATAGTAATCAATCATAACTGCGCAACGGTAAAATTCCATCGAGTTCTTAAAATTCGCGGAAATCTAAATCACGCTTCGGTGTTAGAGAAATAAAGTCTTAACTGCAAGTATCGTAAGTCCGGCCAAGTTGATAAATTTGGCCAGTAGGAAACCGAGTTTTTTTTTTAGAGCTAGAGGGCAGGGCTGAGCAACTGATGCGCACATATCTGGGGCAAGAACCGTTGGTATTAAGTTATAAAGTATCATTGATTTTTTAAGCTGAAGTTATTGACTTCAATCAGTTGAACAAGATGATTACATCTTTGCTCATCTTAACTCCAGTAGTTGTCCACTCAACCGTCCTTCTCAAACCCCTCAACTGTTGACACCCCCTCTCTAAATCGATCTTCTAAACTCCACAGTACCCGTGCCAATACCAAAACCTGATATCAATACCAGGGGGTGTGCGGACAATGCCTGGACCTTGTTCGCTTTTCGCGCAGGCTTTGCTCGCTTTTAAGCACAAATTCGGTAGGGGGAAAATCAGGGAAAAACAAGGAAAACCACATAGTCACAGTGAACTTAACCTTCGGTCTTATCCTGCGTGCGCATACCAGAATCTGGGGAGGTAGTCATAAACTCCGAATCAAGATTATATGTACGTTTGCTGCCCAACAAAACTTACACCAATTTTATCCGTCGATCCCATTTAAAGTCTGATGTCACCATAGAGTGCATAGTCAATGAAGTAGACTCGAATGGTGAACACCCCTTTCACCCTTCTACAACGTTAAGTAATAAAGAGACAACCAATTCACACATTTCTAAAAAAAAACACAGGGTCTAAACTCCTGGCCCTTTTTCAAATGACCTTTTTATTTAAAGCCTAATCCTAAACTCCTTTGAGACAAACGCGTGTGCATAGGCTTCAAAATCTTGATTTATCAATTGAGATTTCTTGTCACAACATACGGCTGGGAACCTTAACTCCGTATTTTTGAGAAATTCAAAGAGGCAGTACGTACAATCTTAAATCCGTCATGCCTTAAGTGTACACTAAACCAGTCAATTTGAATCATGATTCATAGTTTACTATCCCGATTTATTCCTACAAAAGGTTTTAGAATGGACTCCGGCCAATCATAGGGCAGTGGACTCCTATATATATTTCGCTTTAACAATAGATTTCAGCCTTCTCCCTTATCATGAGGCTCCATTAGGGTCCCTGATCATCGATTTCTATTTACAAGGCATTTTCACATGTTATCAAACTCTCTTCCTTCCGCAATATAATGCTGATCCTGATTGCCATTCCATCACCACGTTCCCATGTACTACGACGTACCACTGTACCAAAGATGCCCAAATATCCCAACTTTTCAAGTGGGGCTCTGCATAGGTTTCTGCACTCGGAATAATCTTTAGAGACAAGAATAGATTATCTCATCCTACTCTCCCTTCTACCCCTATATCCCTGTATATATCTCTCTTTGATAAATAAAGCTAATTGCAACGGCCTGATCGGTCTCTTGAACAGAGTGAGCCAGATATTATTTCACGGTTTTAAGAACAATGAATACCTTTTATGGTGGGATCTGAAAAGTGGAGTAAGACCATTGGTGGTTCATCTAAACTTAACTGTAAACGGCTAAATAGGTCGCTTTATTGCGGTATCTCATCTCAATAATCATAAATGGCTGCTTCGTATCATGTAAAAGCTTAGTTGCATTTGGTAGATTGACTTGTTATACATCTTCTATTTCTTTCTTTTTTGTCTTTGTGGTGTTGGAATGGAATAACGAAAGTCTTAATAACGAGCGGTAAATAAAATAGGTGTATTGACAGGGTTATAAGTGAGCCAATTTGGTTGATCACCTCTTGGAAATCACATGGGCACTTTGACTAGGATACTACAAGGGTAATGCATGGTACGTTTTATAGCTTTCAATCTAGCGTCATCTCTTGATCTAACTTACTCTTGTGCGTACATATTTCGTTTCATTGAGATTCAATCAAGTTCAAATTTAGGATTCTATATAATTATTCAATAGCTGTGGGAAAACATGAGAGGTCTTAGATGAATCAGTTCACTGCACTCAAAGGAACACTCTAAGACATATCGAAGGCCTTTCCAACGTATTGTACAAACTACAAAACCCATGGAGTCGCATATTCTCATATCTAGATCAGTAATCCCGCCTTTGAAAAACTGTATGCTACAAAGACAATAAATTCACTGTTAGAACATAATTTATGCCTTTAAGAAGGGTTTCTGAAGTCACCAGACTATGGGAGAGTTGCTAAAGGATGGCTGCTTTTATAATAAGAAGATGGAAATGTCTCTTACACCACTACTCTTTAAAGTTGTTGGTTCCATAATATAGAGAATCTTCACAAATGGCAACTGAAACTGATACATCTAAACTAGATCCATTAGTGAAGATTGATTCCAAAGATTCAGACGAAGTGGATGTGGCTTTAAAATTCTTAAAGAATACAGAAAAGTCCTCCATTAATGATGAGACTGCTTCTAAACTACCACCTTCTTTATTAAAGAAAATAGACCTACACATCTTACCTTTCTTAGTCTTTGTTTATTTCATCCAATTCCTAGATTCAGCTGCCTTAAACTATTCAGCTGTCATGGGGATAAAAGACAACTTAAGAGGTGACGAGTTTGCCAATTTGGGTACCATTTATAACGCAGCTTTTATAATTGGTGAACCATTTATCGGTTATATAATTCAAAAGTTCCCAATCTCAAGAGTCTTTGGTATCATCATTATAGCTTGGGGTATTGTGGTTGCTTGTCATGCGGCAAGTAAAGGTTATCCTTCACTGATGGTGGTTAGATCACTTTTGGGTGTCTTGGAATCAAGTGTCGCTGTGGCGTTGATTTGTATTGTCGGTGGTTATTATACTAGAAGGGAACAAGTTCAAAGAATCGGATATTATTGTAACTCTGCAGGGTTAGGTTATATGGCAGGTGGGTTACTATCCTTTGCATTTCAACATGTCCATAACACAGTGTTGGCTTCATGGCAAATCTTGTTCTTGGTACTAGGGATCATTACAATGTTGTTTGGGGTATTTGTTATTTTATACCTTCCAGACAATGTCACTTCAGCTTGGTTTTTAAATGATGAGGAGAAGTTATTGGTCCTTGAACATATTAGAGATAATCAAACAGGTGTTGAGAACAAAAAGTTTAAAGTTCATCAAATTAAAGAACTTTTCTTACACGATAAATTAACTTGGTTAATGCTATTACTAACTATTTGTTCACAAATTGTCACTGGTGCTGTCGGTACTTTCAGTGCTACAATAACTGCTACTTTTGGGTTTGATAACTATGTCACTGCCCTATTACAAATACCTATAGGTGTCATTGTCGTGTTATGTATCACTATTTCAACACAATTGATCGCTTCATTTGGTAATATCACTTCGATCCATGTCTCCATGTACATCCCTGCTATCATTGGTGCCATTATGCTTCTTTCCTTAGATCTATCAAATAAGATAGGTAATTTGTTTGGTCTTTACTTATTATACTCTGGGAGTTGTACCATTACATTGATCTATGTTTGGAATGGGGTTAACACTGCAGGGTATACCAAGAGAGTCTTTAGGAATACGACTACGATGATGGTCTTTGGGATCGCTAATATCATAGGGCCTCAAATCTTTAGAGAGAAGGATTTCCCAGACTATAGACCTGCAAAGATTACAATCTTGGTTACTCAATGTGTGGCTGTCCCAATTTGTCTTGCAGTGGGGTGGTTGAGTAAAAGAGAGAATGTAAAGAGAGAATTAGAAGTTGGGAGCTCTACTGATCTGGATAGATACGAGTTCTTGGATCTTACAGATATTGAGAATAGAAAGTTCAGATATTTTTATTAATGTTCAAGATATCAATACAGTGGGTTGTCATAAGTAATTCGCTAACATTCATTATGTACATATATTATTCATCGGCATTAAGGTGGGGTTGTAATCTTTAAACATTGGTTTTCCTGTATTCTTTCTCGCGTAACATTAAGGACAAAGTTCTCGCAAAATCAATCTTACCATCAAACATAAGCTTTCTTCTCTTCAACAATTCAACTCTTTGATCAGTTTCAAAATGTGCTAAAGTTCTATACTTTTTACTTGTTCTAAAGGTCAATGTAACTTTTGGATCTTGAAATCTTATATCATCGTTTGGAAACTCACCTTCTTCAATTTCGTCAACAGGTTCAATTGAATTGAATGTATCACATTCTTTGATAATTAAGGCAATTGGAGATTTCTGGTTTTGCAAGTGTTCAACTTCTATAGTTTCTTCAATCGGACGACCTTGTGATGGTTCACTTGGACGTTCTCTGAATGATGTTGATCTGGCTGGGATACAAGAGCTTGCTTGTGAATGGCGATAAAATGACATATTGTAAAACGGATCATTTTGGTTTCCACGTTGGGGTAGATCTTTATGTGATGGCTGTTGCTGTTTTCTCGAGTTAAGATTTGAGCCAGGTCCTTGAGGTGCGCCAGAGGGAGGAGGGCCTGGATATTGACGCTTTGGTGGAGATTGATGCTGTTGAAAGTTTTTAGCTGGAGGTGGTAGATTCTGCTGGCCAAAATAGCCTTGTTGATACTCTTGATGGTAGTTGTACTGTGATTGTTGTTGATAATACTGCTGCTGTTGGCGGAGATGATGATGATGCTGTTGTTGTTGTTGCTGTTGTTGAAACTGCTGATTGCGGTCAAACTGGGATGGGTTGTTATTTGGACCTAAGGCGTTTGATTGACCTCTTCTTTTCAAGCCTTGGGGAGCCTGTTGACGGAAATGCTGGTACTGTTGTTGTGTAGAGTGCTGTTGTTGATGCTGTGAAGTATATTGATTATGTTGATGAAATTGTGGTTGGGGTTGTGGGTATTGGTAATTTTGTTGAGCAGCAGCGACTGGTTTCAGATGGGCCATCTGTGATCTTAGTGGTTGCTGAGGCTTATGCTGAGCATGGCTCTGTAGATTCGATGAGGGTTGTTGCCTTGGTGCAAATAGTGGAGCATGAGGTAAACTTGGAGGGGTTCCACCAACTAGACTCTTTATCTTTGGGCCATCATCAGGGGTACTTGGTAACTCCGTGAATGTCTGGGTTTTCCAATCTTTATCCAGATCAGCGATTCTTTTTTTGAATATGGAGTGATGACCACCCAATTGGCTCAAGATTGGTTTCAGTTGTGACATTGTTTGCATCTCTGGGGTAATGGCACGGAACTCTTTCAAATATTCTAATCGGTCCTCAATCTTCTTAATGGGTAACGGTTTCTTCGTGATTAAGGGAGAAATTTGCTCTCTGACGGTTCTCAGCTTGCGAATAATCTCAACCTTATTCTTCTCAGTATAGTTGACTGTTCCTAATGTTTTAGGTTGCTCGCTTAAAGTCTCATCATTTGAACCAAGTTGTAAAATATCGTCATCAGCATCACCAAACATGTCGTCCGAGTCTTCGATGAACATGCTCCTGGTCTCGTCAACGTCAACACTCTCTTCCTCCTCTTCTTCTTCTTCTTCTTCTTCTTCTTCTTCTTCTTCTTCTTCTTCTTCTTCTTCTTCTTCTTCTTCTTCTACTTCGTCTGAGGTGTCTGGAACGTCGACTTCTCTAAGTTCCAGATTGACTGCGTCCCTGTCAAAATCAAATAGTTCAGTTTCATCTTGGGAGGAAAATTCATCATCGTTCCCGAAAAATGAGTCCACCACGCCAGCGGTCTTCTTCAGCTTGTCAAAGTCATTCTCGTTGATCATCTCAATGTTGTCATTCTCATCTTCCGACTCACTGTTTTCCGGAGACTCAGCATAGTTTTCGATGAAATTTATGATCTCTAAGGCATTTGGGTTGCGATATAACTTCATCTCTTTACAGATCTCTCTCGCATCCCTACTGGAAATCCATTTACCATTAATTACTTTGGCCACTGGAGATGCCACCGTTTCGTTATTGAACGTCTGAATCTGATCACGGTAGTACATCTCGGTCAGTCTCAAGTTCTCTGGATCCTCTTTCCCGAAATTCAGTTCAATGACTCTAACTAAACAAGCAATCCTAAGAAGTTCACTAACGTTGACCCAGCCATCACTGAACCTTCTTGTCAGTGTGACAGTGTAATCAGTCTCAACATGCTTCTTCGTAAGTGTGGACTTGATAGTCTTCTTCTCAACTAACTCGTCAATTCTGAATTTGGTCTTATTGGCTGGTCTGGATGGAGCTCCACCGCCAGCGAAACTTCTAGGGTAACCGTAAGCAGTCTCTATGGGATTTGCAGCTCTCCAAGAAAGCCTTTGATTGCCTTGGTATATATCAATCGGAAATGCACTGGCTTCATCAGGTTCAACAAGAAAATCAAGTATTGGTGCCATCCTTCTGAAGATCCCATGTCTCTTTGAGTATCGTTGAGCGTCGGTGTATGGGATCCAAAACCCACCACATAATGAGGAATCATTTCGAATAACAATCTTTTTGGCATTGTTCTCCTTGTAATATGAGTAGAGTTGTCTTTCTTTGATCGGGATGTCTTCTTTACCAGGCCTCAATTTGCGATAGGCAATGAATATTTGTTTCATGTTGATTGTGTTGTTCTCCACATCTCTTAAAATTCGAACATTAGTTTGAACATCAACATTACAGAAGAACTCATAGTAAGCAAATCCATGATAAATTACTTTAGCGATTCTCTCGAATGCTAGCAAAGGCAACACCGTATCCTCAACTTCGTAAACCATGGCAAAGCTTCGAGCGTCCTCCAGCGTGATCCATACTCCTTGATATCTTTCTGGTACGTGCTCCTGACTTGGGTACTTAAATTGGCGTGAAAACAATCTGATGTCGTTTGCGGCTTTTCTTTGGCTCGACTTGGATAGAAGAGGTAGGAACTTGGAGATGTTGACCCATCCACCGGTCTTCCTTCTGATGATTTCATGTTCACTGATTTTGAAGATGTAAAACTCCTCGTCACGGAACACGTCAGAGTCCAGAGAGCAGTAGTGCTCAATACCAGGTTCTGTAGTGGACCGTTTTCGCATTGAGTCTGGTTTGATATGTGGTTTCGTGTCTTTTGGCGTTATTTTAATGTTCTTTCTCCTGCATACAGTATAGTATAAACTCAAAGGATATCAATCGATTCGCGCAATTTTGCGTAATACCTATAAATGTCATCGAGATCATTTCCTAGGTCTTCCCTTTGTGTCTCCAGTCCATGGGCAACGTTCAAGCGAACTTCCCACCAGAGATTATTTGCAATGTGCTCAGGCACCTGGATCACCATACACTGCTTCGGTTAGTGCACTACGACTACTTTATGAAGTTCATGATCAACACTTGTGAAGTTGTCACCAATCACAACAGAAAGTTACACTACTGGAATAAACCCGGATTCAAAAGGATTGCTCTGAATAACCTCAAAGTGTCGAGTAGTAAGATATACTTGGTTGAAATTGTCGATATTGATACACTGGACCATGTCCAACTCCAGAAGCTCCTCTCATTATACGGTCTTGTCTTCGTATATGACGCGAACGATTTCCATCTCGATGTCTTTGGAGGAATACAGTCATTTCTAAGATCTTTGGTATCAAGTTCAGGCTTAACTATCGTCAAGGCTTATCTGAAGCGATTTTCTGAGCTGAACTTGTCTGGTACTATAGATCCAATGAAGTTACCTTACTTGAACTTTGACATTAGGTTACAAGGTGTTAAGTTGAAATCAGAGCTCTCAAAACTATCTGCACGTTCTTTATCCATCTACGATTGCAATGCTTTATTCTTTGATAATGTGAGTAACTCTGTTTTCGAGAATATCATGAACCTCGTGATCCATAATGATGTTCACCGTGAAGATGCAAAGCTGGAGCTGTCAAATATCAAGTTCGAGCGTTTGAAAACATGTACACTTTCCAACTTTTCGAAAATTCATCAAATAGAGTTCCCGTGCCTCCATGAGCTAAACCTCAGTCTTGTTACACCTCGTATAGGACTCCATGACGACCCTCTGATATCTGATATCGATTGCCCTGAACTGCAATGCTTGAAAATCACAAGCTATCATGGAGACTTTGTCGTCCATTGCTTCAAAACTTCGAGCAAACTTCAGTCGCTCACTCTGACAGACGCATCACTACATCTGGGTTCTGAAATCATCAGTCACGACTTAGCCCATAAGAATTGGAGATTCACTCATCGCCGATACGGTAGAGAAACAATTGTGCCTGTTAGTTTATCTGATGCGGTTGAAAAAAATATATGAATAATTTTATACGAGAAGCACAGCTTTTTTCAAGTTCTCTTCAGGAAATCAATTTCAGGAGTTCCTCTTGTAATGTACCGACATAGTCAGCAAATATCTCTTCAGATTCCAAAGGTCCACTGATTGTGATATTGGTGAAACTTAAAGATGAAATAACATCATTTGTGAAATAAGCACCAACATGGTTAGGTTGAGAAAATATAAACTCATCCACGCCTTCAAGGTTTCTTAAGCCCAAGTTTGAGATCTCAACAGCTGGATGATTCTCAGCAGATAGTCCATCAAGGTGGTACTTTCTTCTATCAACAAACTTCAAGAGACCAATCTTCTTCCCGGATTCCTTCTGTGGTTCAAGTGAAAGTTGTTCTTGTAAAGATCTCACATCATCCCACTTGATTTCGTCGTCATAGGGAGTAACATCAAGCGTTATACCTGATACAGCAATACCATAAGCCCTTTCGGAGCCGATATCCAAGAACTTTCGTAGATTTACAGGCACAACAACCTTTACCTGTGATCTCAAAGCCTTAGCTTGGATATAAGCCAATAAGCTTGTGAATGCAACCTTTTCCCTTTTTGTGATAGCTCTGATCTTGTTAAACTGATCTTTGTTTAGTTGAATGATCTTCTTGTGTGTCTTAAAGTCATCAACACTCTTGTAACCTTTGAACTTGGGTGGTTTTTCTAAGAGTGAGGTCCCGATATGCTTGATCAAATCCCAGTAACTAGCATTGAACAATGGGACGGCGTTAGCGAACACATCAGGCTGTATCTCTCCACCCTTTAGTAGTGTGGCCAGATCTTCAATGAAAAAGGCACCAGTATTACCATCAACAAGTGTGTGTTCATATTGTATTAAAAGCCAATTGTTATTAATAATCACTTTCCAAAGTGGAAGTTCAACGTCAGTCTGGAACTCAGTTGACAAAAGTTCGTTCAAGACGTCAGTGAGTTCATCGCCATCTTTAGTTTCAACCGAAGCCTCGACGTTCACTTCAATCTCTTTGACGACTCCATTGAAGACATTAGACCTTAGAACCACCCTTTTGTTGACTAATTTCTCTAGTGCTTGGACCACTTGTGATTTTGACACTGGTGTTTGAAGTTTGACACCCACTACAAAGCAAGGGTATCCATGTAGTTGATTTCTCTGGTACTTTAGATCTTCAAACACGTTCAGAGTGCGATCTGTGTAAGGCATAATGGGACTAGGGTAAAAAGCGTGGCAATTGTTGATCTGGCTCTGTTTTTCGGTGCCCCTTTATCTTCAGTTTTCTTGACACAAAAATTACTGTGGAGGTTTTGGAAGGAAATACTAGTGAAAAGCCATCAGTATATACAATTGCTGTTGTGAGATTTTGAGCTTGACTAAGCCAACAAGACCCATGAGAAGCTTTGCAGGAGTGATTGCTACTTCAAGAGCTATGAATAACTAAAGGCTAGTCACAATGATAAGTATCATAATCGAAAAGTTATTGATTGATTCATCTTATAAACGTATTCTACCAGTTGTACTACATCACTGAACTCTCTATGTAGTGAGTAAGTCTCCTCTGGTGGATGTTTCGACCTCTCTCTTAACATCAAGCGTACTTTAGTAGCCTTTAGATTAGAATGCAGCAAACCAAGCTCTTGTACCTCGACTATCCCCGTACTTACTCCTTATTCCCCTAAACATTGAGAGAGATGAAGTTGGTTGGAAACACAATATGAGCATCAGGGACTTGCGCAAGGTCACCAATGTACGAGTACCTAGCATGAGCTGTTCTGTTTTCTCTAAATGTCCGGTTACTTTTGGGGAAATGTCATTGGATCGTCTTTTCGATTTGGCTTACACCAGCCACGGAGCCCATTAGTATGGAACTAGCCGTTGATCAGCCACAGTTAACACCAGCAGGCAAGTGTAGGCTCACAAGTGGATATATATGTCCTGACCAAGCTGCAGTATGGAGTTTGAAAGTCCAGGATTTGTCAAGTTTTTGTCTTGAAATCACATAGGAGTAACTTCTTCAACATTGGCCAACGCCAGTAATGAATCCCGAAAAATGAGAAAACTGATAATACTGAGACGAAAGTAACCTACAGCTTCAGCAGATGACCTAGTTCAGTGTATGATTAGCCGGTACTGAATGCTTTAAATGTACTTTTGGTGCTGTATCATTACACTTAAGATCGTATTCAATTGAGGACCACTTTAACAAAAGACTGAGCTAAGTGAAGTCCAGCCTCATGGGAGTTTGCCACCAGAAAACCACTTTAAGCAATCTTGGTCCCGCGCAGTGGCCATTGCCACCTATAGCGAACTCTGCCTACTCTCAAGGTCTATAGTTTTGACATCAAATAAGTTTTATTTAGCCTATATATCAGATTCATTCAGCCTATTTGAAATTGTTCACGAAGCAGCAGAAGAGCCATCAAGCACGTGAGATTACATAATCACCTGGTACTTGGCTATGTAATCACCAGGCACGTGAGTATCCCGTGACCATAAACAAGTTCTCACATCTCAAGAGTAAGACAC
Source organism: Taiozyma odintsovae (assembly GCA_030557705.1). Classification (NCBI taxonomy): domain Eukaryota; kingdom Fungi; phylum Ascomycota; class Saccharomycetes; order Phaffomycetales; family Wickerhamomycetaceae; genus Taiozyma; species Taiozyma odintsovae. Next base: position 537 of record JANIVH010000007.1, on the reverse strand, counting down.
ATTATACATTTTTTAGTTCGTATTGTAGTATTTCCGGACACTGCCCTAGTGACAGGCACTATTAGATCGGATAACAAAGAAGTGGTATAGAGGTAATTTGGAGTTTTTTTGTATTAAGCTTGTTAGGAAGGGGATGTATACATTTGTAATAATAATTAAGAAATTCACTTTCAAACAACAAGAAAAAATTAAAAAGGTCAAAACTGGTAGAAGTTAAAGTCGCTAATAGATCTTCAGAGCGTGAGGGAGATATAGCCACTGTTTTGAGAGTCGTTTGAGCTCTCTGAGTGCCTTTTAGAAGCACTTACCTGTTACCGAGGGGCCGTCGTTAACTCGTCAAATTCTGGTGTCCGTGTCTGTGTCTGGGTGTCTGGGTGTATGTGTGGTGTGTGGTGTCTGGGTGTATGTGTGGTGTCTGTGGTGTATGTGTGGTGTCTGGGTGTATGTGTGGTGTCTGGGTGTATGTGTGGTGTCTGGGTGTATGTGTGGTGTCTGGGTGTATGTGTGGTGTCTGGGTGTATGTGTGGTGTCTGGGTG